>LR738712.1:40615904-40654999 GCA_902687465.1 Secale cereale
GAGAGAGCGAGTGGTGAGGAGAGGAAGGCGCGGGGCGTCCTTTTTATAGGCGAACGGCGGGGTGCCGTGGAGCCATGCGCCGGCGAGCTCCTGCTCGTTGCCACAGGGCTCGGGAGGAGCTGGCGCCGTGTCTGGGGCGTTCCTGGATTCGGTCCAGAGCCGGGGGAGAGAAGATAGAGAGCAGGGGGAGGCAAGGGGTATCGCGCGTGTGAGGAAGCTCATTGGAGCTCTCGGGTGGCCGTCGCGCGTGCGAACTGGGGCGAGAGGAGGGAGAAGGAGGAAGGGGCCGACCAGCTGCCGCGTTGTGGACGTCGAGTCGGCCTCGGGAGACACCATCCCGACGCCCTAGGTGGTCGGGCGCCTCGGGCAGGACGCGACTACAGTGCGGGAGCGCAATGTAGCGCGCTCCAGAGCGCCCATATGGCTGGCATGGTCGTGTCCCACGCGCTCTGGATGCGGCCACCATGTCCATTGGCTCTAGGGGGAGTAAAGAATGCGGGAGAGGCGTTGGATTCCATGGAGAGCTTCTAGAAGGAGAGAGTGCTGAGAGAGAAAGGTGAAAGTGGCTATCCAGAATGTAAAATGGGGTTTTACCCCCCCTCAATCATTGAGCTGAGGCCATGGAAGAGTTACTGGAGGTGCAAGGGGACTTGGGGAAGCTGTGGTAAAAAGCCTAGCTCAAGGAGAACAAGGAAGGAGGTAAAAGTGATAGTTTTGGAAAATTACCAGAAGGTGTTTGATGTGGTTTTGGCCAAGCAAATGATTTCCAATAGACATGAGACTTAACAGGATCAAATGGTATATAGAAATAGGGTGTTCCACCAAGTTTGGGCTCATTTGAAGAAACTTGCCAATGTAACTTTGGTAAACCCTAGAAATCAACAGAAATGGATTTTCCAAGTTTAAGTTAAGAAAATCATCCCTCTTGATGCACCACTTGGTGTAGTGTCATCATTTGGGGTTGTGATCATGCCCACAAAATTTGAGGTCACAAGTAAAAAGTTGGTAATGTAAAGTTGTTCAAATTTGAATCTGAACAAAAATGGTTTTGGGGTACTCTGATCAAGTTACCCTTCTCCAAAACTTGTGCCATTTGGTCTAGATGCATTATTAGACCATTCTAGCATGTGCAACAAGTTTGAGAGCATTTGGACAAGTTTGGCAATGTAAAGTTGCTGAAACTTAAAAAATGGACATAATGGTTTTGAGGGGTTTTGATGATGTTTTCTTGCTTCCCAAGGCACGGGGCTTGGCCAGATCATGAAATATGTCATATATGACATGATAAAATTTCCCTGGAATTTTTAGAGAATATTTCCTTTGTAAATATTTCAAAAGCTTGAAATATCTAGAAAGGGTTTTTGAGGGATTTGCCCAATATTTTGAACATGACCAAGTGTTGAAATTCTTATATATGGACAATATATGTCCTAAGAGTCCCTCTGAACTTTGGCAAATATTTTTGAAATAGTTAAATATTTTTCCCTATTAAAGACCATTTCTGGCCTTAAGAAAAAGCTTTTAAATAAAATAGGAAAATAACTTTTAAAATTTTACTTTTGTGGTTTATGGGAGTCCTATATCTAATAGGTTTCAAATATACTCTTTGAAATATTTTTCTCACCCTAAATCAAGCACTTGAAGTGCAAACCTCAATTCAGGGGTTTTTGGAAAACTAATTTTTGACAATACATTTTGGCCAAATTATTTTTGTAAGAAAATACTATACTGGTATATACACTTGGTATGATCATTGGGCAGAAGCTTGGGGTAAGGAGATGAAATATATAAGAGGGAGTAGTTGACTTTTAAGAGCACTTGAAAATCACAGAGAGAAAAACTTAATTCCAAATAAAAGCCAAATGATGCCAAAAAAAATTGTTGGTCCAAATTTTCATGCTTTATTGATGCAAATGACCATGTTACAAAATGCAGGGTGTGACACGACGGCTACGTGGAAGTAGCGCCGGGACTCTCGACGGATCTGAAGTTGGAGCCGCTCCGGTGCCGTGAACAACGACGGGGTTGAATTGGCTCCGATACGGTTCACGCGGCCGTCGTCGAGGCAGCTCCACCGGCATGGAGTAAGAGGCACATGGATCAGTGGATGACGGCAAATGGACAACGTCTCCGGCCTTAGGGAGGAGGGTGGCTGTAAAATTGGTGCGGTGGGGGCGCCATGGAGGAGGCGTTGAGGTTTTGCGGCTCGGGAGAAGGGAGCTTCCGGGGAGAAGGTGATTTGGCGCCCACGATGTATGAATGGGGGGATTGGGAGGGGAGTAGAACCATGTACGCATTTGTCTGAAATGTGAGGGGGAGTTATAGTTCTACCCCTGCCTTTAGGCTTCTCGGCTTGGGTGTGTGTACTGAGGGTCGGGGATAGTAGAGTAACTTTGCTTCTCCCCAAATAGTGGGCGGGAGCGATTTCGGGCGAGGAGGGCGTGTTTTGAAATATAGTGGGCGCGAGCGATTTCGAGCGAGAGAGTGTGCTTTGAAATAGTGGGCGCGAGCTATTTCGAGCGAGGAGAGCGTGTTTTGCCGACCATGGTTTATGAATTATTCGGCACATGTCATTTCGGCCGAGGAGGAGGCGCGCTTGGATGAAGTTATGAACCTACCCTAGATGCACAACGGTCCAATTAATGCGTCTCCCACATAGGACGGTAATTTCGCGTCTCCCATTTATTTGCTCGGGCGAATTCCACCAAGCAGAGGATGTTTAACGGCTCGTTCAAAATTTGGGAGAACGAGCATCTACGTCTACCTTACCAAGTCGATCCGAATCAAATTTAGAAATATTAGCTTGCCACTTATTTTTTAGATGGAGAGATGATGCTCGGGAGTAATGTGTTTTTACATGCTCGTTGCTAGAGATTTACTATATTACAAATAGTTGACCCACTAAAAAATGGGAATCAAACCCAAATTGAAATATCTCGATTCAATGAAATATCTCGTTCACCAGGTCAAAATAGTGAACTAAATCCAAAATTGAACACCTCAATCGAATAGCATGTTGTACAGTATTATAGTACTCCATGAACATGTTGAAAGTCAAATTAATGAACTTGTTTGATATACGCATATATCCGTTCATGTGTGGATTGCAGACAACATGTTCTCCAATTTAAATATTTGAATGCAAGTTTATATCGAAACACGGTTTATATCAGTCTTTGATGCATAAAACGCGACCTCCCCCTCTCCCGGACTCCTGTTCTCTCTCTCTCACTCTCTCTCTCTCTCTCTCTCGCCGACAATCTTCAATTCTGTCACATGCATCCAACACACAAACCTTGTTGGTCCTCTCTCTCTTTCTCTCCATCTCTCTCTCTTTGTGGGTGTGCGTGGGGGGGGGGTCTTTCTAGTTCGCATGCATGTATACTCCATCTATAGGTCTCTCTCGCACACTATGTACGATTCTCTAATCCAAGCTGGATATCTTGGGTGCACTCATCATACACACACAAATTCCTTGGCTTGTTTCCCGTAACTCTCTCACGCACCACTCTGTCGTCTCGAATCTCTTCCCTCTCTCTCTCTCTCAAACTCTCCATCTACCTGGGTCACACATACACATGCATATCTGCTAGGCTTCTCGACATTCGTTGGTTACCCCAAGTGGAAGGTGTGAGATGTAGTGTTGCGGAAGTTTTTCCCTTGGCAAAGATACCAAGGATCGAATCCCCAGAGACTCCTAGGTTCAACAAGAAGGTGTCAACTGCTACGGCGCCAGATATTAGCAATCAACGTGGACCTGCACACAGATACAAATAACTTTGCTCCCAACGAGTACAGAGAGGTTGTCAATCCCTCCGGCCTTGTAGTTCACAAAGGATTAAACGCAAGTGATAGTAGTGATAGATAATGTTTGCAATAGTAAATAAAAGCGAAAAGTAAATAGCGGATGTGATCAATGATGGTAATATGGACCGGAGTCTCATGATGTTCACTAGTGATGTCTCTCTCCCAAAAGACGATAAAACAGCTATGTGAGGTAAACGAATTACAGCTGGGCAATTGACAGGACCACGAACGCAAACCAATGCTGACTACATTGCAAGAAAGGTTGAGGTTCAAAGCATGGGCGGTACACCGAGGTAAGTAGACCGAAATCCATCTGCATCTACTACTAATCATCCACCTTGAGATATCTATCCAGAACATCTCGCTGGTATTAAGTTGCGAGTCCCACCCATAGTGTAAACTCAAAGCAACAGACAACTGCATTAAAAGAACTTTGCGTAAAGTAAACAGTCCTTGCACCCGCGGGCACAAGCACCGTTGTTTTCCCCCTTGTGGCAACAGCACACCCCCTAGACTCATGTTTCTGTCACTCAAACTAGTCATCGAGGGGCATGAACCCACAATCGAGCATAACGTTCCCTCTTGGAGTCACTACCTATTACTTGGCCAAAGCAATAAATAACAACGGAGAACATGCAAGAATTACTTATGAACATAAATATAAAAGAGGTAGATCAGATATATTACTCAAGCACAATCTGAACATAATCTCATAATCCATCGGATCCGAGCAAACTCATCATAGCAACAACATAATGATTACATATGTGCCTCGATCATGTAGGGCAGCTCAGGAGGACTAATTAGTGAAGCACAAGAACAGGAGGAGAACATCACATAGCTACTGGTCATGGACTCATGGTCCAAGGGAGACTACTCACAACTCATCCGGGAGGCGTCCATGGTGGTGGAGAGGCTCCCGGTGGTGATCCTCCCCTCCGGCAGGGTGCCGGGAAGAGTTCTCCTGGTGCTCCCGATCTTGGAAGCGGCGGCGGCGGCGGAACAGAGATGAGATCGCGAAAAAGAGTTCCTGTTTCGAGGGTTTCTCGAGACGCTTTAAATATATGCCAAAGGGGGGCATCGGAGGAGCCTCGGGGGGCCCAGGCGCCCCCCCGGCGCGGCCTAGGGGTGGGGGGGGGGGGCGCCGCCAGGGCGCCTGGAGCCCTGGTGGCCCCCCCGGCTGTCCTTCGGGCGCACGGTAGTTTCTGGAACGCTGATTTTTTATATAATTTTTCTGAATTTTTCCTGGCAGTTCTCGTAATGTGAAGACCTGAAATACAAAAACAACCGAAAACAGAAACTGGCACTGGGGTGCACTGAGTTAATAGGTTAGTCCAAATATGATCAAAAGTGTATGGAAGTGTATAAATAACATAGCAATATCACCCAAAAGAGGCATGGAGCAAGCAGAAATTATAGATACGTTTTGGACGTATCAACATCCCCAAGCTTAATTCCTGCTCGTCCTCGAGTAGGTAAATGATAACAAGAATAATTTCTGTGATGACATGCTATTAACCATATAGGACTTTTTCATAGTCATATGACAAAAGCTTACTGAGATAATGAATCTGTAGTAATTAAGTTGCCTCATGAGAAAATCACAAAGAACTGAAAGTTTTACAACATGACATTGAAACATCAAATAGATTTGTAATGAACATGGTGTGCAAATATGATAAAGTGATATCTAGCTTGCCCCCTTTAGTGATGCAAAACATAAATGCAGGGGCACCTCCAAGGTTTAAGTGATGACTAGATACAATGATTTCAGAATAAACGATATCACAATCATGCAAAAGACAATGCCACTTTGGGACAATGCACATTACACTCAGAATGACAATCATGCTCTCAGTAGTTGGTGCTTTTAAAAGAAGGTGGAGACTCAACATAAAAGTAAAAGAATGTCCCTTCGCAGAGGGAAGCAGGGATTACTCATGTGCTAGAGCTTTTTATTTTGAAAACATAGAAACAATTTTGTCAACGGTAGTAGTACTTCATATGTGTTATGCATAAGACATCCTGTAGGTTGCAAGCCTCATGCATCGAATACCAATAGTGCTCGCACCTTGTCCTAATTAGCTCGGATTTCCATGGATTGTCATTGCATTACATATGTTTCAACCAAGTGTCACAAAGGGGTACCTCTATGTCACCTGTACAAAGGTCCAAGGAGATAGATCGCATTTGATTTCTCATTTTTGATAGATCTCAACTTGAGGACATCCATACCGGGACAACATAGAAAATAGATAATGGACTCCTCTTTAATGCTTAAGCATATTCTCATAAGAGATTGAGGATTAATGTCCAAGCTAAAACTTCCACCATGATACATGGCTTTGGTTGGCGGCCCAATGTTCTTCTCTAACAATATGCATACTCAAACCATTCAACTCATGGCAAATCACCCTTACTTCAGACAAGACGAACATGCATAGCAACTCACATGATATTCAACAAAAGTGTAATAGTTGATGGCGTCCCCAGAAACATGGATACCGCTCAGCAAGCAACTTATAAGAAATAAGATACATAAGCGACATATTCTTTACCACAATAGTTTTTAAGCTACTTTCCCATGAGCTATGTATTGCAAAAACTGAAGGTTTTAAAGGTAGCACATGTAAATTTACTTGGAGTGGCGGTGAAATACCACATATAGGTAGGTATGGTGGACTCATATGGCATAACTGGTTTAAAAGGATGTGGATGCACAAGCAGTCAGTCCGCTTATTACAGGTGGAGGTTAGCAAAAGACTGGGAGCGACCAACTAAGAGAGCAATGACGGTCATAATCATGCAGAGCGACAAAGCAACATTGAGTCAGGCATGGAAGTTATATCGCTACTCAGAAATAAAAGATCATCAAGGCTTGACAGACTTTCTTTACAGTCTTAAATATGCGTGAGCATACGCCAAGTCAAACAAAATAAATTCTCGAAGGAAGATATTACTAAACCATACCACATCATAGGTAAACAAATCATGTTGGTACTCCAATAGCACATTGGGAACCCCCCAGCTATTTGAGACTAACCATAAGAAAACATGAACTACTAAGCGCCATCATGCACGTAGCATCTTTATCATAGACATATCAACCAATGCAACGGAAGCAAACTCTCTTAATGAGATAAGCATGATAATTAAAGAGAGTTCAAGCAACCAACTAAACACAAGCTCTTTAAAAAGATAAGCATGAATACTAAGAGCAGAGCATGATAGTAGCTATTAAAAGACAAAGAACACACACAACAAAGATAGACATGAAAATTCTATGTTATGTTCTAGGTAGAAGTGGAGCGTGTTTCTCTCCCACATAACGAAAGCTGAGTTCCGACTCGTTATGAAAAACTAAAAAGGAAACTAAAAGCAAGACGCTCCAAGCGTAGCACATAACACATGAAGTGATTAAAATATAGTGGAACGAAAGACGAACTGATAATGTTGATGGAGAAGGGGATGCACGGGGGCATCCCCAAGCTTAGACGCTTGAGCCTCCTTGAATATTTCTTGGGGGTGCACGGGGGCATCCCCAAGCTTGAGCGCTTGACATTCCTGAATCTTTTTATCATCTTCCCTCGCACACTTGAAAACTCCCTTCATACATAACTCATCATAATCTGATTAGCGAGGTTAGTACCCATAATAAAATAATTGCACCTTGCTGGAAATAAAGATATTTTTGAAGTTCTACTGTTTCTCAAGATTGCCAAAAGGTTTTTGCAAATAAAAAGCAAGCTCTTGGTTTGCAAAATGAAGGAAAGGCAAAACAGGACAGAATCTGTGAAAAACAGAACAGCAGGTAGTAAATGATTTGTTCGGGGCACTTCTGCAACTCTAATCAAAAAACTCAGAACAGACGCACGAAATACAATTATATAGAGAACGCTGTCGAAAAAATTCAGACCAAAAAGATGATCTGGTGATTTTATACGAATTTTTCTATCCAAGGACAAAATCTGTTTCCTGGACAGCACCTCACAACTTTTGAACTTTCTAGCAATCAGAGGCTATACTTGGCACAAATATTGAAAAGCAAAGATACAATGATGATGCTACTGTAGTAACAACATCAAGACACAACAAATGCAAAATAAAATTTTATTCATTGTGGGCTGCCTCCCAAAAGCGCTTTCTTTTATGCCTTTAAGCTAGGCATAAGACTTTAATGATGCTCTTGTAGGAATAAGAGTTGAAGAACAAAAGAGAGCATCAAGAAGCAAATACTAAACACATTTAAGCCTAACATGCTTCCTATGCATAGGAATATTGCAATAGAATAATTTATTGAAGCACAAAGCAATAAGCATAGGAAGGCAAAACACGTGTAGCTTCAAAACCTTCAACATAAAGAGAGGGAACTTGAAATATCTATAAGCATATGTTCCCTTCTCATAATAATTTTCAGTGGCATCACGAATAAATTCAACAATATAAGCATCACATAAAGCATTGTTACCATGATCCACATGCAAAAAGGTACTCTTACTCTCCACATAAGCATCTTTGGGGAGCCCATGGTTAGGACATTTTAGCATTAACGTTTTCAGTCTCCCCCAAGCTTGAGCTACGCTCTCTCCGTCACGAGACCTAAAGTTATAGATATAGTTCCTGTCTCGATGAATTTCATGAAGAGGATAAAACTTAGTATAAAAGAGAGACATAAGCTCTTGCCAATCAAGCAAGTGCGATTTATCGAGAAGCTTATACCAATCTGAAGCTTTATCTATAAGTGATACGGCGAACAATTTCCTCATGACAAACTCCCTTGATACACCTGCAAGCTTAAATAATGAACATAATTGTGACAGATATATCAAGTGTTCACCGGGATGTCTGTCTCCTGCATAACGATTAGCCAAAACATAATCGATAATACCAGCTGGTATTTTATAGGGCACAATTTCAGTAGGGGGAGGAGCAACCACCACAGGTGTGGGGCGTCTTCCCGCAAGCAACGATCCAATAGCAAGGTTGTCCATAAGCATAACTAGTGAAAAGACATAAAGAAAACTGAAAGGTAAACTAACAAGACTAAAAAGCAAAGGTAAGAAATAGCGTGCAACTCCCCTATCCTGAAGAGTGGAGTCCCCGGCAACGGCGCCAGAAAAACTCTTGCTAGGCTTCTCGCCCCTCGTTGGTTACCCCAAGTGGAAGGTGTGAGATGTAGTGTTGCGGAAGTTTTTCCCTTGGCAAAGATACCAAGGATCGAATCCCCAGAGACTCCTAGGTTCAGCAAGAAGGTGTCAACTGCTACGGCGCCAGATATTAGCAATCAACATGGACCTGCACACAGATACAAATAACTTTGCTCCCAACGAGTACAAAGAGGTTGTCAATCCCTCCGGCCTTGTAGTTCACAAAGGATTAAATGCAAGTGATAGTAGTGATAGATAATGTTTGCAATAGTAAATAAAAGCGAAAAGTAAATAGCGGATGTGATCAGTGATGGTAATATGGACCGGAGTCTCATGATGTTCACTAGTGATGTCTCTCTCCCAAAAGACGATAAAACAGCTATGTGAGGTAAACGAATTACAGCTGGGCAATTGACAGGACCACGAACGCAAACCAATGCTGACTACATTGCAAGAAAGGTTGAGGTTCAAAGCATGGGTGGTACATCGAGGTAAGTAGACCGAAATCCATCTGCATCTACTACTAATCATCCACCTTGAGATATCTATCCAGAACATCTCGCTGGTATTAAGTTGCGAGTCCCACCCATAGTGTAAACTCAAAGCAACAGACAACTGCATTAAAAGAACTTTGCGTAAAGTAAACAGTCCTTGCACCCGCGGGCACAAGCACCGTTGTTTTCCCCCTTGTGGCAACAACACATCCCCTAGACTCATGTTTCTGTCACTCAAACTAGTCATCGAGGGGCATGAACCCACAATCGAGCATAACGTTCCCTCTTGGAGTCACTACCTACTACTTGGCCAAAGCAATAAATAACAACGGAGAACATGCAAGAATTACTTATGAACATAAATATAAAAGAGGTAGATCAAATATATTACTCAAGCACAATCTGAACATAATCTCGTAATCCATCGGATCCCAACAAACTCATCATAGCAACAGCATAAGGATTACATATGTGCCTCGATCATGTAGGGCAGCTCACGAGGACTAATTAGTGAAGCACAAGAACGGGAGGAGAACATCACATAGCTACTGGTCATGGACTCATGGTCCAAGGGAGACTACTCACAACTCATCCGGGAGGCGTCCATGGTGGTGGATAGGCTCCCGGTGGTGATCCTCCCCTCCGGCAGGGTGCCGGGAAGAGTTCTCCTGGTGCTCCCGATCTTGGAAGCGGCGGCGGCGGCGGAACAGAGATGAGATCGCGAAAAAGAGTTCCTGTTTCGAGGGTTTCTCGAGACGCTTTAAATATATGCCAAAGGGGGGCATCGGAGGAGCCTCGGGGGGCCCAGGCGCCCCCCCGGCGCGGCCCGGGGGGGGGGGGGGCGCCGCCAGGGCGCCTGGAGCCCTGGTGGCCCCCCGGCTGTCCTTCGGGCGCACGGTAGTTTCTGGAACGCTGATTTTTTATATAATTTTTCTGGATTTTTCCTGGCAGTTCTCGTAATGTGAAAACCTGAAATACAAAAACAGCCGAAAACAAAAACTGGCACTGGGGTGCGCTGAGTTAATAGGTTAGTCCAAATATGATCAAAATTGTATGGAAGTGTATAAATAACATAGCAATATCACCCAAAAGAGGCATGGAGCAAGCTGAAATTATAGATACGTTTTGGACGTATCAATATCTCACTCGCACTCGATAGGCCCATCCCTCGTTCTCTCTCCGTCTCACTGAAGGAAATATGCCCTATAGGCAATAATAAAGATGTTATTTGTATTTCCTTATATCATGATAAATGTCTTTTATTCATGCTAGAATTGTATTAACCGGAAACTTAGTACATGTGTGAATACATAGACAAAACAGTATGTCCCTAGTATGCCTCTACTGAACTAGCTCATTGATCAAAGATGGTTAAGTTTCCTAGGCATAGACATGAGTTGTCATTTGATCAATGGGATCACATCATTAGGAGAATGATGTGATGGACAAGACCCATCCGTTAGCTTAGCACTATGTAACACCCCAAATTTTGGAGTTGGTTTTTCTTTCAAACTTTTGGCCTTTTTGAAGGGGATTGTTTTGATCTTTTCTTTTGCCCTTCTAAAAACCCTTTTGGCCAAAGTTTGTGTGTCTTCTCAAGCTTGGTTTTTGGCCTTGAAGTTTTTCTCTTGTGTTTGGCTCAAGCACAAGTTGAGTTTCAAAAGAAGTTGTTTGAGTTCTCCACTTCTTGATTTAAAGTTCTCAAGCTAAACCTTGACTTATCTCCCCTCCCACCTTCATCTTGCCATGATCCCAACAGAAATATTTCTCTCCAAGACCCTCTCCACACCTTAGGACAAGTCTTTCATCAATTCCAGTAAGTTTGAACCTTATTGGGATTTTCTCCTATTTATTTCACTCCAAAACAAATTCTGTCTTTTATAGTGGACCTTGGTGATTTGCAAAGGAACCACCATTTCCATTTAGTTATTTGAATCCAAACCAACTCTCCTAAATAGTCCTTAGTACCCACAACCTAGATCCATCTTGTTTCACTGGTCCATAGTTCAAAATTTTCAAATTTCACCTACTGCAAGTTTGGACCAGATTTGCAAAATTTGGTGAAATTCATATTTATCTTCTTCCAAAAATTTTGTGAAAAATCATGCTGCCTCTAGATACATCAAAAGGCCACTCCACGAAAAATCAGCTCCAGAAGCATTGCACAAATACCAGAAACATTTCATCAAACACCTAACCTACATTGTTCTGTCAAATTCAGAACTGTTAACTGAAACTGTCTACACTTCGTCAGTCTTGTCAGTTTCGACAGTTCGTCAGGCGCAACGACAAAACATCGTCTGTATCTTCCTTGGCTCGACGCTGCACTGCAGCTTCTTCTTATCCATGCGCCGCATGCTCGCTTGGCCGTTTCTGGGCGTCGGTGGTGCCCTGGCCGACCACGCCGGCGACTGCCACGGCCACAGCGACGCCCGTGGCGGCTGTCAGAAGCCACCACCGCAGCTCCACGCCGTTTCGCGCCGCGCAAACCATCCCAGTGCTCCGCGTGTCCTTCTCCACAGCCAACGCACGCCTGACACGCCGTCGCCGCGGCCTGGCACGCGCAGAGCGCCGTTTCTGCCGCCGACGTGCCGCGCGGCCGTTCCGTCGGTGACAGGCCGTAACTCCACCTCTCCTGCTAGGTTAGGCGCGGGAATGGAACCGCAACAGCTCCTAGATGATGCTCGAGTCCCTAACCCCGCCGTCCGACCACTGCAGCGCTGTAATTGGCTTGCCGGACTTATCCGTTCGCGGCAGCCACCTCGAGCCGCCTATAAAAGAGCACCCCAGAGCTCGTTCTCGAGCCCACACATCCTCACTACCTCCCTAGACCACGCCCTGCCTCTGGAAGAGCCCCGAGAGGCCCTTCTTCCCCAGCTCCGGCCAGCTACCTCCGCCTCGGGCTCCAGCTCTGTTCACTCCGGTGAGGGCTTCTCCGCCGCCGTGAACTTGAGCGTAGCACCTTGTCAACCACCTAGACCTAACCCCCACTTCAATTTCATACCAGGGGTCTTCTCCGACGAGGTCCACGACCACCCGAGCCGCTGTCCGCCGGAGATAGTGTCGCCGTCGACGTGGGACTCGCCGGCACCCAACTCTACCACCGTTCGACGCGGAAGACCACCGTGAAGACGTAGGTACCACTCCCCTCCCCTAACCCGCCGTAGATCGACGCCGGCGATCACCGCAGCACCGGCGCCGGCACGACTCTGCTTCTGGTTTTCAAACCCGACAAGTGGGGTCCCCTGTCAGCCTCTCATCTCTCCCCCTCGAATCGTTTTCTGTTAGCGTATTCGGGCAAAGTGCGTTTTCCTCTGTGGTTGGCGTACTACGTATCGATTCACTTTGTTATTTTCTGTTCTAGCCCCTGGACCTTTTCTGTTTCATTGCAGATGGGTCCCTGGACAGAAACCTTAATATCTTTTAAACTAAAAGTGATTTTTAGTTGATTCTTTTTCTGCCCTCTTTAGTTTTCTGCCTAGTTTTTTGTCATATTTATGTGGAAATTTTTTGAGCAACTTTATTTGCACGCAGGGTATTTATGTAAGTATGTATTTTGTTTGAATACATAGATACTGGAGGCCGTGACGGAGACGCGAATCACACCGAGTTAGGCTCCGACTTTTCAGAACCAGGCAAGCATGTTTGAACTCTTGATATGATGAGTGTGTTGCATGTTTGCTCGAGTAGCTCGTTTCATAAGCATGATCACATGGGCATATGTGTATGGTATATTTCATGCAAGTAAGCTTCGGGTGAGTCCCGAAGGAGAACGTTGAACCACCTTGATCATATGGTGATATGATGGGTGGAATGCTGGTATTGTTGGAGCATGCCAGTAGTTGGTTAACTCAGTATCAACGGAGATCATGTCATGATTCCGTCCGTCTCCTTTTCCGGTACTATCATAGGCCATCCGTTGGGATTACGGTCTAGTCAGTTGTAAACCACTTCCCGAGTACACACCAAGTAGAGGGGCCGGGATGAGGGTTCCATGGCCCTGGATTAAAGCCCGTCATCCGGTCAGGGGGCATGGGTGTTTCCGGTTGGGACCGAGAGGGGGGCACCCCTTAGAGCGCGCATATATAAATTTGATCCCATGCTATTCGAGGTTGTAGCCTCCCCGTCTAAAAATTTTACGTGAATGTCGTCGCGGGTGATTCCGGACGACAAGATGTTAAATGGGTGTGTACTGGTTAGTTGAGTTTCTACTAAAACACCGTAGACGTGACTAGCCCACGTGGCTAGTAGAACCCGTTGGCTATGAGTTAATGCTACAAGCTCTGCAGAGTTAAATTCCTCCAGTAGCCATGTTTATGGCCTAGGGTCAATCTTCATGTCAACCCGGTGACCGTCTCGAGTATATTCTTGTTGGTAACCAAAGTAGTATTTTCGTCAAGTTCATTTGGTAGATGAACTCCCCTACTATCTCTGTATTTATTTATTTCCAGAAGTATTTCATCATTATACTAATGCTGTTTATAAGCCCTTTATGTGATGTCGCTCAGACGTCCGACTGTGGCATTCTTTTCTTTTATAAGCCCTTTACTTGATGTCGCTCAGACGTCCGACTGTGGCATTATTTTATTTATAAGCCCTTTAGGTGATGTCGCTCTGACGTCCGACTGTGGCATTATTTTTATTTATAAGCCCTTTATGTGATGTCGCTCAGACGTCCGACTGTGGCATTCTTTCCTATTATAAGCCCTTTATGTGATGTCGCTTAGACGTCCGACTGAGGCATTCTTGTTATTTATTTTGCTATAAGCCCTTTATGTGGTGTCGCTCAGACGCCCGACTGTGGCCTGTTATCTTTTATTATTTTTTCCTACGAGGCGTCATCCAGACCCTCGTTTGGTCTCTTTATCATTATCTTTTGGATTTCGGGAGGATTACCGCCCGACTTCCATCATTGCATTCAGCACATTAATACTTTTATTCCGGTCGCATTTTTGCTGGAATACTCATATGCATTCATGTTGGCATTTGTTATATCTTAAGTCCGAACTATCTTGCGAGTACATTCAAAGTACTCACCTGGCTTGTTGATTTGGCCAGATGTGGAAGAAGGCGATCTCATGGATGAAGAGTTCGATAGCGAGTCCGACGCTTAGAGGAGTCCCAGTCAGTCCCTTGCGATCCTAGAGTTGATCACTGTTTTATAACCGCTTCCGCCTACCACCAAATAAATTCATTGGGTCTCACTCCGACACTCGATGGACTGTATTATATTGGAGTCACATCACCCACTTCACTGTGACATACTCCACCACCTTTTGTTACGAGTCATTAGTATGCCACCCTGCCTTGTGTCATATCCGCCTCTATGTAAAATATTGGCGCGCTTGTAATAAAATTGTTGAGCAACCCCTAGCTCAATCTTGTAAATAACCAGTGAACTGGAATTCTGCATCAAGGAATTGTCTGCTAGCAGGAATAATATTTCCTCGCTGGTTAATAAAGAGGCCGATCTTCCGGTAATTATTTTACTGAAAGACCGGTCGTGACAACCTTGGTATCAGAGCTAGGCTGACTTTAGGAAGCCACTAGGTGCGCTCGCTAATCGGTTATTAGCGAAAAATTTGCTTTTCAGCATTTTTACATCTGTAGCAATTTTTCTGTTGGTCAGCATAAATTTATGGCCTGACTATTCGGATTTTTTCTCTACTTTTTGTAGATGGCCAGCAACGACTGTGATGCACAGGTGTTAGCCAACATTCCTGAGGGGTTTGTCAAGCTCCTCTTCGCCATCACCAAAGTCGCGATCGGGCCATCCACTCGTCTCGAATTTACACTCTACCGTCACAAGCTCAACGACAGTGTGTCTATGCATCAGGCTGTGGTACACTTCAAAGGTGGGCGTTCTGAAGCGCGCCGCCTTTGATTTGTGGGCAGAGCCATGCCTACGGAGAGGCATGCTATGCAGATGGCTGCCCGTGAGGCGATAGCTCGTCTCCGGGACATTCTTCCTTCGATGAAGACTCGTCGCTTCCGTTACCTCCCATGCCACATGCCTTATACGTGTCACTACGCATTTGCATGCGCAAATGGGGAGCGTGACGAAGCCATTGAATCAATGGTTGAATACCTCAAGGCACTTGAGGCAGCCTTTGATAATCTGGTGGACGACCTGGTGGCCACCCGTATGGAGATGGTCCAGAGTGGCTCCGCCAACAGGAGGGAGCTGCTCCATACTGCACCACCGATGACATTTGTCCCGTCCGCCGCATCTTATGCACCTTCCATCGTAGCCACCGCTCGCCGTCTGCCTACCACTGAGGAGTTTGACCAAGTCATTGCTCCTACTCCAGTCAGAGCTGCACCGCCTGCTGCACCTGCTTCGACACCTCATATTCATACTCCGCGCCTGGAGCCCATCAGTGAGGAGGAAGTTGAGTCTCCAGCACCACTGGGCCTTACCCTCGGCAGGCCGAGGGAAATCTTCAACATTTCTGACTAGCGCGTTATTTCGCGACGCGCCGCGCTCGTTTGTAATATTTGTGTGCTTTGTAAAATAGGTTGATGGGAGTAGTCTGTTTGCGCATCATGTAGGATCTTGGAGGAGTGCACTAGTTTTAAATAACATGACAGGATGTGTACGCACACCCTGAGTGACGTATGTATAATTAGAACTGGCGTGTAATATATGTACTAGCACCCTTCTCCGTGCGCAATCAACCAGTGTATTTCAAAAATCTTTTTCGAGCTTGTGTTTGATCGCTTTTGCAAAATCTTGGTTTATTATTTTGCTGCTCGGTTCTTCTCAGGTCTTCTGCTTTGTTACCCCTGAGTAAGAAATGACTCGTCCCTGGACACGTTCCATGCCAAGTCCACCGGAGGAAAATTATGGCACACAAACAAACAACAATTTCTCACAGGGGCAGTCAAGTCAGCAGGGCAGTGAGACAACATTTTCTCAAGTATGCCGCCTTTACGAGCAAAATCAGCAACAGCACCAAGAAATGATGAACCATGTCATTAACATGGGAAATCACTGTGAACCATACCAGCAACACTCAAAATTGTCTGAATTTCAGAAGACGCGTCCAACAACATTTTCGCACACAGACAAGCCTCTTGAGGCCGATGATTGGCTTCGAGATATTGAAAGGAAATTAATCGTGGCACAATGCTCAGACCGTGAAAAAGTTATGTACGCACCACATTATCTTACTGGAGCAGCCGCGTCCTGGTGGGAAGATTTTCTGCTTATGCATCCCGACATAAATAATATCACCTGGGAAGATTTCAAGGAAGGATTTCGCGGAGCACACATCCCTAAGAGTATTATGAAGATCAAGAAAAGAGAATTTGATGACCTCAAGCAAAGAGGCATGATAGTACAGGAATACAACAGTCAGTTTGCGCAATTATCACGTTATGCCAACGAAGAGCGAATGACGGAAAATAAAAAGATGGAGAAATTCCTGGACGGACTGGCACCAGCACTAAAATGCCAGTTAGTCGTACACACTTTTCCAGATTTCAAGACATTGGTAGACAAAGCCATTATACTGGAAAATGAACGTCGCAGTCTGGAAGACATCCGCAAGAGAAAAAGGGATCAGACCAACCACCCCCGCAACAACAAGAATAAAATAAATTTCCAGAGGAACGTTGTGAACAGACCCACGACCAACGACACACGTCCAAATAAGAATTTTCATGCAAGAGACAAGGATTTCACCTATCGCCCGGGTGTTACCTGCTACGCATGTGGAGAAGAGGGACACTATGCTAAACAGTGCCCTAAGCCAAGAAACTCAGCACCAAAGCCAAACAGCAACGGGAACAATTCCGCGCCCAAGCGTAACAATTTCAACCCCAATAACAATCACAGGAAAGGCCACCTGAACCATGTGACCAAGGAGCAGGCACAGGATGCACCGGATATCGTACTCGGTACGTTCCCTGTCAACACAATACCTGGCACGGTTTTGTTTGATTCTGGAGCTTCTCATTCGTTCATTTCGAAGAGTTTTGCTTTGCAACATGGTTTTTCAATGCTACCCTTGGGAAAATCAATGACCATCAAGTCCCCCGGGAGTAAGCAGACCACTCAGAATTACTGCCAAGGTTTGGCCATTGAAATTGAGGGATTAAAATTCCACGCAAACCCCATCGTGTTGGAAAACAAAGGACTGGATGTTATCCTGGGTATGGACTGGCTAACCACCAATAAAGGATTTATCGACTGCCTCAACAGAATAGTGATTCTTACTCATCATCATGGAAAAACAATAAGAGTCATAGCTCAGGAAAGACCAGTATCCCTGCAACCAAAATTGAACAAAGTTGATACATCTGAGTTAAGCAAGGTTCCAGTTGTATGTGAATTCCCGGAAGTATTTCCCGAGGAATTACCAGGCATGTCGCCAGACAGAGAAATAGAATTCATTATTGAGCTAGCACCAGGAACCACCCCCATATATAAGAAACCATACAGAATGGCACCATCCGAGTTGGTTGAATTAAAGAAGCAAATAAAGGAGCTGCTGGACAAGGGATTTATATGGGCCAGCTCCTTACCTTGGGGTTCGCCAGTATTATTTGCCAAGAAGAAGGATGGGACCATGAGGCTGTGTATAGACTACCGTGCGCTCAACATGGTCACAATCAAGAATAAATATCCGATGCCACGGATAAATGATTTATTTGACCAGCTCGCGCAAGCCAAGGTATTCTCAAAGGTTGACTTAAGGTCAGGATATCATCAACTGAAAGTACGCACAGAAGATATCCCGAAAACAGCATTCACCTCAAGATATGGACTTTATGAATTTATAGTAATGCCGTTTGGACTGACCAACGCCCCCGCATATTTCGTCCACCTCATGAACAAGGTATTTATGAGATTCATGGACAAATTTGTGGTGGTATTTATTGATGATATCTTGGTATATTCCAAGACACCGGAAGAACATGCTGAACACCTCTGCATTGTACTGGGAGAATTAAGGAAACACCAACTTTACGCCAAATTCAGCAAATGTGAATTTTGGTTGAGAGAAGTGGGTTTCCTAGGACACGTATTAACACAAGGAGTTGCTGTGGACCCAGATAAAGTCAAGGCTGTACTTGGCTGGAAGTCACCAGCCAGTGTAACGGATATACACAGTTTCCTTGGTATGGCCGGATATTACAGAAGGTTTATTGAAGGATTTTCTACCATAGCCAAACCAATGACACAGCTACTCAAGAAGGATAAGAAATTCGAGTGGACCGAAGCATGTGAGAAAAGCTTCCAAGAGCTCAAAAAGAGGTTAACAACAGCCCCAGTATTAATTGTACCAGACATACTGTCAGGGATATGACTAGCAGCTATGAACCGGCTAGTATAAACCGGCTTATTGTAATATGTTCGTATGGTTGTAATATTTAGTAAAGGCTACGACCCATAAGATCTTAGGGCCCATGTATAGAATTATGGTTTGTAAACCGCCCTATGATGTAACTTGAGAGATAGGGAAGAAATAACAGAGACCGAGGCGGACACAAGTATGAGCCGGCCTCGGGACTCTGTAAACCGGACCGGGCGTCGCTTCTATATAAAGGGACGACCCGGCGACGGTTCAGGACAAGCAAGAATTAACCCGTCGAGACTACATGCAAGCGATCCGCTCCCTGTAATCCGGTGCCCAAGCAATACCAAACCAACTAGACGTAGGCTTTTACCTTCATCGAAGGGGCCGAACTAGTATAAACCCTCTGTGTCCTTTGTGTGCTATGAACCCCTTCAAGCTAACCCGTGCGATGGTTCCATCATCAAGTCCGTTAAACCGGACATCTGCCGTGTTAATTCCACGACAGTTGACGCCCACCGTGGGGCATCCACACGATGGTTTCGAGTTCTTGAAGGGCAGCTTTGAAGGGCTCAAGGGTTACGCGGTCGGCCGGATGACCAAGAGTCGCCGCGGCCAGATCTACATCGACGACGCAGGCTGGGGACCGGAGGCCGATTCAATCGAATACGGGTACCGGGTTCCCTTCGGCGGCATCCACGTCTTCATCGGCAAGATCGGCGAACAGGGACCTGAGCCGGACAACTTCCCCAACATCATCGAGCCGGCTCAGCGTGCGAGATCGACCCGGATTTAGCCCGCTATGAAGCGCGTGTTCGTTGGAGCAATTCATGGGGTCCAAACCGATGACGGATCGGAATCCGGAGGTGAAACACTTGTCTACTCTGAGGACGGATCCTCATCCGAAGAAACTGAATCTTTGTATCAGTTGCGGGACGGCCGGTCTGAGGGTGAGTCCGACGGAGACAGTATTCCGGACCCCTTTGATCCGCCAAACCGAGTGGCTGTCTTTATGGCCGGTTCACAATCTATGCCGCAGTCCACGGTGAACGGGGCGACAGCAGAAGCTGGTGTAGGAGGGAGTGGCCCAGCCCTCTCACCTACTGACGTTCTATCCACCTTGATCGAGGAGTTCACAGCTAAAGCGGTGGCAGTGATAGCTCCAGCAGACAAGGCGCAGCATGATGCAGAGCTCCTTCAGTTAAAAGGCCGGATTGATCAATTAAGAGATGATTTGAAAGTAGAGAAGGCAATGATAGCAATAAGGCAAGCGGAGCTGAATGATCAGGCTTTTCATCTAAGGATGGAGCAGGCCTCTGTGCAGGGGGTAAGGGGTCGAAAATACCAATCCCGTCTACCGTCGGTTTATGAAGCAACGGATCTGTTCAGGACACCCGGGGCTGGGACCAGCAATGATTCGGCTTTAAACCGGAGGGCACCTCCAGCCAGGGATGAACCGGTTCAGCAACCCACTGCGGAGCAAGATCGGCGGATCACGTCTACACCTCACGTTCCTACCCCTCTAGGTCATTATTCAAATCCTTTGGATAACATCGTTGCTGCTGCTGCACGTTTGGCCGCTTTACCCGTTGAGGGGACGTCCCGGGCAGCATTGGAGGCACGCCGGGCCAAGGAGCTGCTTAATACGGCGTTAATACAACAGCAAGCATATTCTCATAGCAGGGAAAGGCTACATTCAACACCACGTCCCAGCCGGAGTTACACTAGGCATTGGGAGGAGCCAGAAGTGTCTAGCAGTGAACGCAGGCGACATCGGCGCAGACAGGATAATCCAGCAGGCGCGGATGCTCAAGCTCAGGATGCAAACCGGGTTAGATCCATAGCCCGGGAGGAGGTCCGTCAGACAACGCCGGTTCAAACCGCCACGGCAGAGACAGGAGTTACAGCAAGTTCCTTCGGGGTACAGTGTCTTATCCCCGCGTTACGGAGCGTGAAGCTGCCCAAGGATTTCAAAGGGCCGCGTAAGGTGCCTAATTACACCGCAGATTTGGCTCCCGAAGCTTGGGTGGAGAGTTACGAGATGGCCATGGAGATGCTGGATGTAGATGAAGCGGCTTGTGCAAAATATTTTACTATGATGCTTGAAGGTACAACCCGGACCTAGCTAAAGGGTTTACCTCCGAATTCCATCGGATCATGGGGAGAGCTACGTCGCCAGTTCATCAAAAAATTTAAAGATACGTGCAAGCAGCCGATGTCAGTAGTGGATCTAGCAGCCTGTGTGCAAGGAGAGCAGGAGTCTACAAGTGCTTGGGTGCGGCGAGTGTCAGAGATCTTGCACTCTTCGAATGGTATCAATCCTAGTACGGCAATAGTGACTTTGGAAAACAATTGCCGGTTTGAGTCTTTAAAGTTAAAGCTAGGACGGCTTAAAAGGGATTGCAATGATATGGGAACTCTCATGAGTGCTCTGGTAAAATACGGGGATTCTGATAATACCAAGTATCCAGAAGCTGAGGGAGACAAGGCAGGAAAAGTTAACAAGCCTGGTAAACCGGCGCAGGTTAATCCGGCTAATACAAGTTTCTTAGGCAAACGGAAGGCAGAAGGTGGCTCTGATTTCGTAGCCAATACCCAAGTTCAAGGGGGTTTTCAGCGTAATAGGAGCAACCCACCTCAACAAACCGGCGGAGGGGATGTTAGTTGGGACCAAGAGTTACATCAGCCTTGTCCGAAGCATGGCTCGAGCAAACGGCCGACAAAACATACTATAAGAGAGTGCAGGCCCTTTATGGAAGCAATGATGGGCCGCTTTAATCCTAATGACGGGCCTCCAAATGGCGGTTCAGGCCCAGGGTTCTATGGTCCGGGTCATCAAGGGAACAACTCCGGATCAGGATAACGGGGCAATAACAATGGTTATCAAAACCGGGCCGGTAATCAAAATGGTCAAGGAAGTTATAATAACCAGGGCAATCAGCCGCGTAATCAGGGTGGTTACAATAACCAAGGCAGTCAATAGCAGGGCCAAGGTAATCACAATAATCAGGGTAATCAGCAGCGTCAGCAACAGCAACCACAATCCGGATATCAGAGTAATCCGAAGGAGTTGAATAGTGGGCAATACCATGTATTCACCACAAGTCTGTGTAAACGAGATCAGAAAGTTTTAAAGCGGGCAGTTAACGCGGTTGAACCGGCAACACCGCAATTTCTACGCTGGTCAGAGCAGCCCATTGTATGGAGTAGGGAGGATCACCCGATGCGGGTGGATAATCCGGGCCACTTGGCCTTGGTAGTGGCACCACAAGTGGGTGGTTACAAGTTCACTAAGGTTCTCATGGACGGCGGTAGCAGCATCAATATCTTGTACTATGAGACCTTCCGTCGCATGGGCCTGACGGATAAGAAGCTAAGACAATCGAACACGGTGTTCCATGGGGTGGTCCCAGGTAAGTCGGCTTATCCAGTTGGAAAGATTGACTTGGAAGTTACCTTTGGAGATGAGCATGATTCTAGGTCAGAGATGATAACTTTCGAAGTCGTCAAGATCCAGAGCCCTTATCACGCTCTGTTTGGGAGGACGGTTTATGCCAAATTTAGGGCTAGGCCATGTTATGTTTATCTGCAACTCAAAATGCCGGGTCATAGGGGCACGATCACAGTTCATGGAAGTCGCAAGATAGCAGTGGAGTGTGAAGAGGGAGATGCAGCCTACGCGGAGGCAGTATGTGCCACAGAAGAGTTGAAATTTTATAAAGATAATGTTGATCCGGCAGATATGACTCCGCTGAAGAAACCAACTATAGAGCATGATCCGGCGTTGAAGTTTAAATCGGCGGAGGAGACCAAGCAAGTTGATTTTGTGCCAGGTGATTCGTCCAAGCAGTTTACTATCAGCGCTAACCTTGATCCCAAATAGGAAAGCGCGCTCATCGAGTTCATCCGTGAGAACCGGGATATCTTTGCGTGGAAACCTTCTGACATGCCAGGTATACCGAGGGAACTCGCTGAGCATAGCCTTAACATTGATCCGAAGTATAAACCTGTTAAACAATATTTGCGCCGCTTCAACGAAGAGAGGCGCAAGGCTATAGGAGAAGAAGTGGCCAGGCTTTTGGCCGCAGGGTTCATAGTGGAAGTTTTTCACCCAGAGTGGTTGGCTAATCCGGTGCTGGTGTTAAAGAAGAATGGGAAGTGGATAATGTGTGTGGACTACACAGACCTCAACAAAGCTTGCCCAACTGATCCTTTTGCTCTCCCTCGCATTGATCAGATTATCGATGCTACAGCGGGATGTGAGCGGCTAAGCTTTTTGGATGCATATTCAGGATATCACCAGATCAAGATGGCAGTTAAAGACCAAGAGAAGACAGCTTTCATAACCCCTTTCGGTGCTTTTTGCTATGTATCTATGCCTTTTTGGCTCAAGAGTGCTCAAGCAACTTATCAGCGTTGCGTTCAGAATTGTCTTAAAGGGCAGATAGGGAGGAATGTTCATGCCTATGTGGATGACATTGTGGTTAAATCAAGGAAAGAGGAGACGATGATAGAGGATCTTAAGGAGACTTTTGATAATCTTCGAGCTTATAAGATGATGCTTAATCCGGAGAAGTGTGCCTTTGGTGTTCCGGCAGGTAAACTACTGGGATTCTTGGTCTCAAACAGAGGAATAGAAGCTAATCCGGAGAAGATTAAGGCAATCACATCTTTGACTAAACCAGTTTGCATCAACGATGTTCAGCGTATCGCTGGCCGGATCACAGCATTAAGCCGGTTCATCAGCCGTTTGGGAGAGAAGGCGATCCCGCTTTACCAGATGCTGAAGAAAACAGATCGGTTTATATGGAGTGATGAGGCGAACGCGGCATTTGAGGATCTGAAGCGGCAACTGGCAAAGCCGCCGGTCCTGGCTGCCCCTGTCGATAATGAGCCGTTACTGTTATATGTCGCCGCCAATGCACGGGCAGTCAGCGTTGCAGTCGTGGTTGAGCGCAAGGAAGCAGGAAAGGAATACCCGGTTCAACGTCCGGTTTATTATGTGAGTGAAGTACTCATTGAGTCCAAGCAGAGGTACCCACATTGGCAGAAGCTGGTATATGGTGTGTTCATGGCAAACCGGAAGCTGAAGCACTATTTCCAAGGTCATCCGATAACTGTGGTTAGTTCAGCGCCATTGGGAGATATAATTCAGAACAGGGAAGCTACAGGTAGAGTTGCGAAGTGGGCCATTGAACTCAGCCCACATGAGTTGAAGTATGTGCCACGCACAGCTATAAAATCTCAGGCATTGGTGGATTTCATCAATGATTGGACAGAATTACAAATTCCTGAGGAGAAGCCGGATCTTACGTACTGGACGATTCATTTTGACGGTTCAAGACAGTTGGAAGTCTCGGGGGCCGGAGTTGTTTTAACTTCCCCCCGAGGTGATAAGTTTTGTTATGTCCTCCGTTTATTGTTTCCTTGTACTAATAATGCGGCATAATACGAAGCATTACTTCATGGCTTACGGATGGCGAAGGAGATGAACTTGAGCCGGGTCAAGTGTTTTGGCGATTCAGATCTGGTGGCACATCAAGTTTCAGGCAAGTGGGATTCGCGAGATCCCCTCATGGCAGCTTACAGACGGGAAGTTGAAGCAGTTGCAGGATATTTCAAAGGGTATCAGGTGGATCATATAGACCGGCGACGGAACGAAGCGGCCGATACTTTAAGCCGGCTGGGCTCCCAACGTAAACCAGTGCCGCCAAATACCTTTTTGGATGTGTTGCACAGTCCTTCGGTTCAAGTACCATCGGAGGAAGACCTAGCTGTTCCTAATCCGGAGGCACAGTTAGTTGCATCGCTTCATGTAATTCCGGATTGGACGCGACCTTACTTGGCGTATTTGAGCCGAGGAGAGTTACCGGATGATGAGATAGAAGCACGACAGATAATCCGGCGTTCCAAGTCCATGACGATTGCAAACGGAGAACTTCATCATCGCAGTGTTTCTGGAGCGTTTCAACGGTGTGTATCAGCTGAGGAAGGTTGTGACATCCTTCGTGAAATCCATGAAGGAGATTGTGGTCATCATGCCGGTTCAAAGTCCTTGGTGGCTAAGGCTTTTCGACATGGTTTCTATTGGTTAACAGCTCATGCTGATGCGGCAGATCTAGTCCGGAAGTGTGATGCTTGTCAGAAGTTTTCGAGACGTGCCCTTGTTCCGGCGCAGGAGCTCCGGATGATACCAATAACTTTGCCGTTTGCGACTTGGGGGCTTGATATGGTTGGACCCTTTAAGCGATCTCAAGATCAGAAAACTCATCTACTGGTGGCGGTGGATAAGTTTACAAAGTGGATTGAGGCAGAGCCTGTGAGCAAGTGTGATGCGGCCACAGCAGTCAAATTCATCAAAAAGGTAATTTTCTGGTTTGGTTTTCCACACAGCATCATCACAGACAATGGCACCAATTTATCTCAGGGCGAGATGGAAGAGTTTTGTCAACGAGAACATATTCGCCTAGATGTATCTTCTGTGGCTCACCCCCAATCCAATGGTCAAGCTGAAAGAGCAAATCAGGAGATTTTGCGAGGTATCAAGCCCCGGCTTATGACTCCTTTGCAGAGAACCCCAGGATGCTGGGTTGAGGAGTTACCATCTGTTCTTTGGAGTATCAACACTACACCAAACCGGTCCACAGGTTACACACCTTTCTTCATGGTATATGGTGCTGAAGCGGTCCTTCCAAGTGATATCCGTCATGATTCACCAAGGGTGACAGCATATGTTGAAGCGGCCAATGAGCAGGCAAGACAAGACAGCTTGGACCGGTTGGATGAAGAGCATGATATAGCAGCAGCACGGTCTGCAATCTATCAACAAGACTTGCGCAGATATCACAGCCGCCGGATCAAGAGCAGAACATTCCAGGAGGGTGACTTAGTACTCCGGCTCATCCAAGACCAAACATATATGCACAAGCTATCCCCACCTTGGGAAGGGCCCTTTGTGGTCAGCAAGAATCTACATAACGGTTCATATTACCTGCTAGACGTTCGAGAACACAAGGACTCACGGACATCAGAGGAGGAGACGAAGAGGCCATGGAACATCGCCCATTTACGGCCATACTATACTTGAGCTATGAGCTCCACTGTATCCTATGTATATATTATGATTAATGAATAAACCGGCACCCTCGGTAAACCGGGGGCTCAACTTTTCTTCCAATACAAATATCTTATGAGAACAACCATATATGTATTATCATATGTTATATTTCAAACATATCGGCCGGTTTAAAACTGATTTTTGCAGAATATATACTCAGAAGCAATAAAACTCCAGGAAGAGCATGAGGTCACCTCCGGCTCAAAAGAGGACGCTTCACGGAAACCCTCTGGATGGTAATCCATCCAGTGATTGGTTCAAGATCTACCCATGGCTTCATGGAGCCATGGAAGACCATCTGGAAACGCTACGGGCATCCAGTGATTGGTTTATAAGTACCCATGGTTTCAAGGAACCATGGAGGCCCTATGGACAGACGGATAATCCGCATCCATCGACCGGCCCTCTGGAAAGACGGGATTACCCGCATCCAGTGATTGGCTAATTTTTTTTCTTATGGTTCCTATGGAAAGATGGGATTACCCGCATCCATTGACCAGCCCTATGGAAAGACGGATAATCCGCATCCATCGACCGGCCCTCTGGAAAGACGGGATTACCTGCATCCAGTGATTGGCTATTTTTTTTTCTTATGGTTCCTATGGAAAGACGGGATTACCCGCATCCATCGACCAGCCCTATGGAAAGACGGATAATCCGCATCCATCGACCGGCCCTCTGGAAAGACGGGATTACCCGCATCCAGTGATTGGCTGAACCTTGCTTTGAGCCTGGCAGCTCGTAAAAAGCCTCGACTACATGGTTTTATTTGCAAATTTGCGTTTTTTTCTGATCTTTATGAGTTATGATTCTTTAATCCGGAGTGGGACAATTCAAGAAATTGACCACACATCTACAAAGTTAAAAGTCTGGATTGTGAATACCAGCATGAGATAAACCGGTGCTCATTATAACCCGGATCATCTATCAGGAAAAAAGCTACAAACTTATGGACAAAGTCTCGGAATGATATAAACCGGTGTCTTTTATCAAGCCCGGGTTTTGGATCCATGAAGGTCTTCATCAAGAAATTTTAAATTCTACCGGATTTAGAGCATTGAGCATACTTGGTCTCAGGTATAGAGTTGTTTATGATATGAGTATATACTTATTTGATATATCATGAGAACAATTTAATGGGTCCAACGGTCAAACCGTTAGGACATATTTTCAAATGTTGTATATGCAGGAACAGATGAAATATAAGACAATTCATATCAGACCAAACTGGTAATGATAAAACGAGAAGTTAGAATATCCGGATCAAAACGGACAATGTTATCAGCTATCCTATTACAAGGCATAGCAAGCCTGACGGATTAAAGATTGTTCGATAAATGAGACTGCAATTACAAACATTAAACTATAAGCTATGCTCCCTCCTGCTGCGACGGCTGGGCATCGACTTGATTCAGAGTCTCCTCTTCTTCTTGAAGTGGTTGGAAATCCGGGGTGCACCAGTCGATCTTCGTTAAAGTACGAAAATACATCTCTTCGTTGATGAGTTCCGACGGTTCAATATCTGGAGCGAATGTATGAGGACGCACTGGAGGGATTAGATTGACGGTTTCATAAACCGGCCGCTCCACCCGCTCGTTTTGCAAGTCATACCCTGGATGATACCTGGATAGATCTGCTTCGGCCGCAAATTTGCTGGCAAGAGGACGCATCTCCTTTGTCAAAGCATAGAGATCCTTTGCAGTAAATGATGATCCGTCTTCCTTGGTATTTGGACACCCATTTAAAGACTCTTCCGGATCAAAGTCCGGAACCCAAGCCTTGGCTCTGGTAAGTGCCATGAGGGCACCGGCTCGAGCAGCAGATTTCTTGACTTCCTCCAAACGCACTGGCAAAACTGACAACTTTTCTAATGTACCTTGGATGGTCGTGGGGGCCGGCTTATTGAAAGATGTTGCACTTATGATCCTTTGAGCGCCGGAATACAGCTGCTCGACCAAAGTGTAACAGGCCTTAAGTTTTTTCCGTAAGTCATCCCCAAGGTGGGTGACACGGCGCCCTGTAGATGATTATCACAGTTAAACCGACACATATGGAAGATTACAAAGATGAAAGCGGGAATACAGATTATATACTTACCGAAGATGGCAGAAGTCATTAACTCAATTTGCCGCTTTAAACCGGTTAATTCTTCAGTAACCGGATTAAGTGCTTCCTCAGCATCTTTGGTCCTTTTCTCCAGCTCTTTCTTCTGAACCTCAAAGGCGGTCCGCTCTTCTTCAAAGAATTTTTTCAGATCTTCAGCAGTCTTTAAACTCACCTTCAGATCTTTCTTGGCTTTCGAAGCAGCAGATTCCGTTTCAGCAAGACGGCTCCGAAGCTCATTAATTTCGTTAGCACTCCGGTTTAAATCAGCCTGCAAAGAAAATCAAGTGTTAAGAAGAAAAAATCAGACAAGTCTCAAGCACACAAGCAAGTTGTCTACTTGACACTTGGGGGCTAATGGACAGTTGAAACAGTAAACAACATCAATTCAAAGACAAAGTCTCAAGCACACAAACAAGTTGTCTACTTGACACTTGGGGGCTAATGGATAATTGAAGTATCAGAAGAAATTCTTACAAGTATCAAATACATAACCAAGTTATCTACTTGATACTTGGGGGCTAATGTAAGATCAGTTGTTCAAGTTATAAGTTCCGGTTCACCTTCAACGCGCAGCTAAACCGGAACTTGGGAGCTACTATGAGATAGTTAGAAGCATGTCGAAAGCACAAAGTCAGAAGGAAAGGATTACCTCATATTTTTCTTTCATCAGGTTAACCAAGCCCGCTTCATAATCTCGGCTGGTGTGGAGCCGGTTCAAGTACCCGGAATAGAGCTCCTGGGCACTCATGTCAGCAAGGCTGGATAGCTCGGTACTCCAGTTACCCTTTTCTTTATGCAGCTTCTCCGCTTTAGCCGTATGTTTGGCTAAAACAGTGGGCTCAGCCGGAGCAGTAAAAGCAGTCCCAGTCACTACAACTTCTGGGGAAGCAGGTGCTGTCGATGGAGCTGTAGTATGAACCGGACTGGGAGATGCCGGATTGACCTGAGGAGAATTGGCCCGGGCAGGACTTGGCGGATCATGAACATCATCAGCAGTAGGGTTCTCGGGCACTGAAATATGATCCGTAGGCGCAGGATTCTCAAGAGGAATTGTGGGCTCGCCTTCTGGGGGGACGGTTGTTGTCGGATCAACCGTCGGATCATCAATATTAATCTCAGCAGTGGGTTTGTTGGCCTTGGGTTTTTTGCTAGGCTTTGGCTTGCTGGAAGAAGTTTGGAAAATGAGTTAAGATTATGAAGCAAAAGGTAATCATAAACCGGAAAAAGTTAAAAAGACTTACCCTGGAACAGTTTTCAGTGGGGGAAGTTGCGTGGCAGTCGATTCACCAGAGGAAGATAAACGGAGTCTCCTGATAATCAGGGTCAGACGGTTTAAGAGGTTTGCGGATAAGCCCAGCCTTGGGATGAAGGAGGGTTGGAGAAAGTATAACCTCAGAACGGCGCCTCCGAGCCGGAGTTAGAGAAATCCCGGATGATTCCACCGCAAGACCGCTATGGCGAGTGGTCCGGCGAAGAGCTTCATGTTGTTGTTTCTTCAAAAGAAAATTAGGATCCAATTGAGCATAAGGGTGAGAAAACTGATATTTCCGGACCGTTCGACGACTTTTCTGTGGAAGTGGTTCTGAATCGGAAGAAAGGATAGTTACCTCAACTTCGGCCGGTTTATCTCCTTCGGGCAACTCCTGTGAAAAAATTATCATTAGATACAGATACGAGTAAAAACAAGCAAGATAAAGCCGGATTAATACATACCTCAGAGTCCGGATCATCATCCTCAGCGTGAGAGCTAGAGCCACCAGCCGCTTTTCTCTTCTTATTAGCAAGGGTTTTCCGACGTGCCTGTTTTCTAGGTTTCTCCTGAAGTTTTCTTTTCCAAAAGGGATCCTCAGCCTGTTCGAAAGAAGAAAAGATAATTGAAAGAACGGTTTAAAAGAACGGATTACAAATACATGACAGAGAAAAAGACTTACTGCAGGCAGTCTATTTTTCTTGTAATACAGAGCCAATCCGATTTTGCTGCAATCCTCTAAGGAGATGTTGAGCATCTTCTTGGCCGATTCAATGACCTCCGATTTAGAAAGTTTATCCTTGGTAAACCGTTGAGGGTCGTCCGGTTTACCAGAATACTGGCACATCAACTGTGATCGCCGACTCAAGGGAAGGATACTCCAAGAGAGCCAACAACGCATAAAATCGGTTCCAATTAAACCATTGGCCATAAAAGCTTTCAGTCTGGAAAGCTGAGAAGCAAACCGGGGCCGTTCGGCAGAGCTGAGTCGTTGTGGCAGAGGGTGGTCCTCCGGAAGACGATGCTCGCGATAACCCGGCAGTGGGTTCTCCCCTTCAGGAGAAGTGTCAACACAGTAAAACCAAGATTTGTTCCACTCCTTTGGGTGCGTGTGGAGAGCGGCATGGGGAAAGACTGTGTCTCTCCTTTTTTGGATACTAACCCCGCCAAGTTCCTGATGCGGCCCGCTGGTAAATTTAGTATGCCGGTTCAGGTGAAAGAAATCCCGGAACAAGTCAACAGATGGTTCTTCTTGCAGATAAACCTCTGAGAAAACTTGGAAGTCACAGATATTGGAAACGGAGTTGGGACCAATGTCCTGAGGATGGAGTTGGAAAGCGGCAAGCACGTCTCGGAAGAATCTTGAACCGGGAGGTGTGAAGCCTCGGGCTATGTGGTCGAAGAAAACAATAACCTCCCCTTCTCTGGGAGTAGGAGGGCATTTGTTTCCTGGGGCCCGCCACTTCAAAATGGATTGAGGGCCTAAAGTACCAATGGCAGCAGTTTTAACCAAGTCTTCTTCCGTGATGATGGAAGGAACCCAGTCACAAGAGACAAACTGCTTGGCCATAGCAACAGAAGGACAAGTACTGAAAGAGTAAAAGTATAAGATCGAATTATTTAAGTACAACATCATAAACCGGAAGATACATACGAAGATCATGCAACGGTTTAGACAAGGGACTAATGATGTGGCTAACCCGGCAATAACAGGGGTTTATGTTACTACCGGTTCATGACAGCAATAAAAAGGGGATCTAAACCGTCGCGCTCATCGAGAAATTTCTTACAAGGACAGTGTACGACAGTTTAAACTGGAGCATACTTAACAGATCTATAGAGGAGAAAAACAGGTTTTCAAAGACAGCTAAGGTGGAACAGATCTGAGCATATAAGAAAAAGAAAAACAAATGCAAGAGTATACGGGAAGAACTGCAAGGGTCCTATACAGCGGGTAAATCTACAGGTTAAACAAGAGTGACGAAGATCTGAAGCATATGCAGCGGAGTAAAGGCAAAAGCTTAAAGGGCAAGATCTAAAAATAAAGGTTCCTGAGAACTATTTGTTTAGGTCGAACGAAGATGAAGCTTTTACTGAGGTTCTAATGGCGGAGGTACGAACCCTAGAAACTACGGATCTACAATGAAGAAGAAAGACGTACCTGGAAAAGCAGGGATCAGCGGCGGAGGTTCTCTGGTCAAAACTCAGGTCGATGCAGCGGCCAGTGAAGTCTCGGATTCGGCGGTTCGAGCTCGGGCGTCAATGGCGTCTTGAGCTCGGGCGAAGGAGGAGGAAGAAGATGCGAGAAGAAGAGAGAGGAAGAGAATAACAGATGGGGACATCGGTATTTATAAGGAAAAGTCAGATACGAAGCGACAGGTGCGGGATTCGAGGGAGCAAAGGATCGGATAAAGACCCTTTTGACGCCTCGATTTTCGGGATAACCATTAAACAAAGCTACAGTACAGCTCGCGGCGTTAAATGCGGAAGTGATGTCACGGTCAGATTCAGTGATTCTCGAGGATGACTTCAGGGCCGGTTTACAAAAAATGAGAAGACACAGAAGAAAATTATACAAGACAAGGGAGATTGATGTGAACAAGTTCAAATCATTCTGGGGCCTAATGTCAGGGATATGACTAGCAGGTATGAACCGGCTAGTATAAACCGGCTTATTGTAATATGTTCGTATGGTTGTAATATTTAGTAAAGGCTACGGCCCATAAGATCTTAGGGCCCATGTATAGAATTATGGTTTGTAAACTGCCCTATGATGTAACTTGAGAGATAGGGAAGAAAGAACAGAGACCGAGGCGGACACAAGTATGAGCCGGCCTCGGGACTCTGTAAACCGGACCGGGCGTCGCTTCTATATAAAGGGACGACCCGGCGACGGTTCAGGACAAGCAAGAATTAACCCGTCGAGACTATAGGCAAGCGATCCGCTCCGTGTAATCTGGCGCCCAAGCAATACCAAACCAACTAGACGTAAGCTTTTACCTTCATCGAAGGGGTCGAACTAGTATAAACCCGCTGTGTCCTTTGTGTGCTATGAACCCCTTCAAGCTAACCCATGCGATGGTTCCATCATCAAGTCCGTTAAATCGGACATCTGCCGTGTTAATTCCACGACACATACACAAGAGCTTTGAAGTATATTGCGACGCATCCCGGAAAGGCCTCGGATGCGTACTAATGCAAGAAGGCAAAGTAGTCGCCTATGCTTCCCGGCAACTGCGAAAACATGAAGAAATTTATCCTACTCATGATTTGGAGTTGGCAGCAGTCATTCACGCACTCAAGGAGTGGAGGCACTTTTTGCTTGGAAATCGCTGTGAAATATATACGGACCATAAGAGCCTCAGCTATATTTTCACACAGCCAGATCTCAATTTATGACAAAGACGCTGGCTGGAACTGGTAAAAGATTACGACGTTGGTATCCACTATCACCCCGGGAAAGCAAACGTGGTAGCAGATGCTCTCAGCCGTAACCCCAGCCCGAACAGCGGCAGCATACAGAACCTGAGACCCGAATTTCAGCAAGAATTCGCCAGACTCAACCTAATGATGGTCATGGAAGGTGAAGTATCCAGGCTAGAAATACAACCTACGCTGATAGAGCAAATAAAGAAGGCTCAGCATGGACACCCCAGCATCGAAGGGATAAAAAGAAAAGTAAATCAGGGCAAGGCCTCAGAATTCACCATAGACAGTGAAGGAATATTATGGTTCGGAGACAGACTTTGCGTACCAAATAGCAACGACCTTAAACAGCAAATTCTAGCAGAAAGCCACACCGCTCCATACTCGATCCACCCTGGAGGTACGAAAATGTACAAAGATATTCAGGAAAGATTTTGGTGGCACGGCATGAAGAGGGATATAGCCACTTTTATTGCATGCTGCGATTCATGTCAACGCATTAAAGCCGAGCACCAAAAACCCGCAGGGCTATTATAGCCAAACAAGATACCAGAATGGAAATGGGACGATATTGGAATGGATTTTATTGTTGGACTACCACAGTCACAACACGGTAACGATGCCATATGGGTCATCACGGATAGACTGACCAAGGTGCCACATTTCATACCCGTCAAGACAACGCATACCACTCAAAAGCTCGCCAAGCTTTACCTCGCCCGGATAGTATGCCTACATGGTGTTCCCAAGACTATAATATCCGACAGGGGCACTCAGTTCGTCTCAAAATTTTGGGACCAGTTGCAGCAAGCCCTCGGGACACAACTAACGTTCAGCACAGCTTACCACCCCCAGACTGGAGGACAAACGGAACGAGTAAATAAAATACTCGAAGACATGCTAAGGGCATGTGTCCTCACCTATGGGACCAGCTGGGAGGAAAGATTACCATATGCCGAGTTCGCATATAACAATAGTTACCAAGCTAGCCTGCAGATGGCACCTTTCGAAGCCTTGTACGGACGAAGATGCCATACTCCATTGAACTGGTCAGAAACAGGGGACAGTCGTATATTCGGCCCAGATATGTTAAAGAAAGCCGAGGAGAGAGTAAAAATGATACGGGATCGACTCAAGACCGCCCAAAGCCGACAAAAGAGCTATTACGATCAAAAGCATCGGGAAATAAGTTTTGAGCCCGGTGATGACGTATACTTACGTGTGTCACCAATGAGAGGACTGCAACGATTCAAAGTCAAAGGGAAACTGGCACCTCGATTCATCAGACCCTTCCGTATAGTTGCATGAAGAGCCACATTAGCTTATCAGCTGGACCTTCCCAAGGAACTGTTAGACGTCGACGACGTGTTCCATGTTTCGCAACTACGGAAGTGTGTAAGCAACCCAGAGAAACATGTGTCACATGAAAACCTTGAGGTGCAACCAGATCTCACCTACCGAGAACACCCAGTGAAGATTTTGGAGGAGTCTGAAAGGAGGACCCGTCAGAAAACTATTAAATTCCTCAAAGTTCAGTGGAGTAACCACACAGAGGATGAGGCAACGTGGGAAAGGGAAGATTTCCTTCGGACAGAACATCCACACCAATTTGAGGATCAACTGAAATCTCGGGGACGAGATTTTTCGTAAGGGGGTAGGTGTTGTAACACCCCAAATTTTGGAGTTGGTTTTTCTTTCAAACTTTTGGCCTTTTGGAAGGGGATTGTTTTGATCTTTTCGTTTGCCCTTCTAAAAACCCCTTTGGCCAAAGTTTGTGTGTCTTCTCAAGCTTGGTTTTTGGCCTTGAAGTTTTTCTCTTGTGTTTGGCTCAAGCACAAGTTGAGTTTCAAAAGAAGTTGTTTGAGTTCTCCACTTCTTGATTTAAAGTTCTCAAGCTAAACCTTGACTTATCTCCCCTCCCACCTTCATCTTGCCATGATCCCAACAGAAATATTTCTCTCCAAGACCCTCTCCACACCTTAGGACAAGTCTTTCATCAATTCCAGTAAGTTTGAACCTTATTGGGATTTTTCTCCTATTTATTTCACTCCAAAACAAATTCTGTCTTTTATAGTGGACCTTGGTGATTTGCAAAGGAGCCACCATTTCCATCTAGTTATTTGACTCCAAACCAACTCTCCTAAATAGTCCTTAGTACCCACAACCTAGATCCATCTTGTTTCACTGGTTCATAGTTCAAAATTTTCAAATTTCACCTACTGCAAGTTTGGACCAGATTTGCAAAATTTGGTGAAATTCATATTTATCTTCTTCCAAAATTTTTGTGAAAAATCATGCTGCCTCTAGATACATCAAAAGGCCACTCCACCAAAAATCAGCTCCAGAAGCATTGCACAAATACCAGAAACATTTCATCAAACACCTAATCTACACTGTTCTGTCAAATTCAGAACTGTTAACTGAAACTGTCTACACTTCGTCAGTTTCGACAGTTCGTCAGGCGCAACGAAAAAACATCGTCTGTATCTTCCTTGGCTCGACGCTGCACTGCAGCTTCTTCTTATCCATGCGCCGCACACTCGCTTGGCCGTTTCTGGGCGTCGGTGGCGCCTTGGCCGACCACGCCGGCGACTGCCACGGCCACAGCGACGCCCGTGGCGGCTGACAGAAGCCACCACCGCAGCTCCACGCCGTTTCATGCCTCCCAAACCATCCCAGTGCTCCGCATGTCCTTCTCCACAGCCAACGCACGCCTGGCACGCCGTCGCCGCGGCCTGGCACACGCAGAGCGCCGTTTCTGCCGCCGACGTGCCGCGCGGCCGTTCCATCGGTGACAGGCCGTAACTCCACCTCTCCTGCTAGGTTAGGCGCGGGAATGGAACCGCAACATCTCCTAGATGATGCTCGAGTCCCTAACCCCGCCGTCCGACCACTGCAGCACTGTAATTGGCTCGCCGGACTTATCCGTTCGCGGCAGCCACCTCGAGCCGCCTATAAAAGAGCACTCCAATGCTCGTTCTCGAGCCCACACATCCTCACTACCTCCCTAGACCACGCCCTGCCTCTGGAAGAGCCCCGAGTGGCCCTTCTTCCCCAGCTCCGGCCAGCTACCTCCGCCTCGGGCTCCAGCTCCGTTCACTCCGGTGAGGGCTTCTCCGCCGCCGTGAACTTGAGAGTAGCACCTTGTCAACCACCTAGACCTAACCCCCACTTCAATTTCATACCAGGGGTCTTCTCCGACGAGGTCCACGACCACCCGAGCCGCCGTCCGCCGGAGACAGTGTCGCCGTCGGCGTGGGACTCGCCGGCACCCAACTCTACCACCGTTCGACGCGGAAGACCACCGTGAAGACGTAGGTACCACTCCCCTCCCCTAACCCGCCGTAGATAGACGCCGGCGATCACCGCAGCACCGACACCGGCGCGGCTTTGCTTCTGGTTTTCAAACCCGACAAGTGGGGTCCCCTGTAAGCCTCTCATCTCTCCCCCTCGAATCGTTTTCTGTTAGCGTATTCGGGCAAAGTGCGTTTTCCTCTGCGGTTGGCGTACTACGTACCGATTCGCTTTGTTATTTTCTGTTCTAGCCCCTGGATCTTTCCTGTTTCATTGCAGATGGGTCCCTGGACAGAAACCTTAATATATATTAAACTAAAAGTGATTTTTAGTTGATTCTTTTTCTGCCCTCTTTAGTTTTCTGCCTAGTTTTTTGTCATGTTTATGTGGAAATTTTTTGAGCAACTTTATTTGCACGCGCAGTATTTATGTAAGTATGCATTTTGTTTGAATACATAGATACCGGAGGCCGTGACAGAGATGCAAATCACACCGAGTTAGGCTCCGACTTTTCAGAACCAGGCAAGCATGTTTGAACTCTTGATATGATGAGTGTGTTGCATGTTTGCTCGAGTAGCTCGTTTTATAAGCATGATCACATGGGCATATGTGTATGGCATATTTCATGCAAGTAAGCTTCAGGTGAGTCCCGACGGAGAACGTTGAACCACCTCGATCATATGGTGATATGATGGGTGGAATGCTGGTATTGTTGGAGCATGCCAGTAGTTGGTTAACTCAGTATCAACAGAGATCATGTCATGATTCCGTCCGTCTCCTTTTCTGATACTATCATAGGCCGTCCGTTGGGATTACGGTCTAGTCACTTGTAAACCACTTCCCGAGTACACACCAAGTAGAGGGGCCGGGATGAGGGTTCCATGGCCCTGGATTAAAGCCCGTCATCCGATCAGGGGGCATGGCTGTTTCCAGTTGGGACCGAGAGGGGGGAACCCCTTAGAGCGCGCATATATAAATTTGATCCCATGCTATTCGAGGTTGTAGCCTCCCCGTCTTAAAGTTTTCCGTGAATGTCGTCGCGGGTGATTCCGGACGGCAGGATGTTAAATGGGTGTGTACTGGTTAGTTGAGTTTATACTAAAACACCGTAGACGGGACTAGCCCACGTGGCTAGTAGAACCCGTTGGCTATGAGTTAATGGTACAAGCTCTGCAGAGTTAAATTCCTCCAGTAGCCATGTTTATGGCCTAGGGTCAATCTTCATGTCAACCCGGTGACCGTCTCGAGTATATTCTTGTTGGTAACCAGAGTAGTATTTTCGTCAAGTTCATTTGGTAGATGAACTCCCCTACTATCTCTGTATTAATTTATTTCGAGAAGTATTTCATCATTACACTAATGCTGTTTATAAGCCCTTTATGTGATGTCGCTCAGACGTCCTACTGTGGCATTCTTTTCTTTTATAAGCCCTTTACGTGATGTCGCTCAGACGTCCGAATGTGGCATTATTTTATTTATAATCCCTTTAGGTGATGTCGCTCAGACAGCCGACTGTGGCATTATTTTTATTTATAAGCCCTTTATGTGATGTCGCTCAGACGTTCGACTGTGGCATTCTTTCCTATTATAAGCCCTTTATGTGATGTCACTTAGACGTCCGACTGAGGCATTCTTGTTATTTATTTTGCTATAAGCCCTTTATGTGGTGTCGCTCAGACGCCCGACTGTGGCCTGTTATCTTTTATTAATTTTTCCTACGAGGCGTCATCCAGACCCTCGTTTGGTCTCTTTATCATTATCTTTTGGATTTCGGGAGGATTATCGCCCGACTTCCATCATTGCATTCAGCACATTAATACTTTTATTCCGGTCGCATTTTTGCTGGAATACTCATATGCATTCATGTTGGCATTTGTTATATCTTAAGTCCGAACTATCTTGCGAGTACATTCAAAGTACTCACCTGGCTTGTTGATTTGGCCAGATGTGGACGAAGGCGATCTCATGGATGAAGAGTTCGATAGCGAGTCCGACGCTTAGAGGAGTCCCAGTCAGTCCCTTGCGATCCTGGAGTTGATCACTGTTTTATAACCGCTTCCGCCTACCACCAAATAAATTCATTGGGTCTCACTCCGACACCCGATGGACTGTATTATATTGGAGTCACATCACCCACTTCACTGTGACATACTCCACCACCTTTTATTACGAGTCATTAGTATGTCACCCTGCCTTGTGTCATATCCGCCTCTATGTAAAATATTGGCGCTCTTGTAATAAAATTGTTGAGCAACCCCTAGCTCAACCTTGTAAATAATCAGTGAACTGAATTTCTGCATCAAGGAATTGTCTGCTAGCAGGAATAATATTTCCTCGCTGGTTAATAAAGAGGTCGGTCTTCCGGTAATTATTTTACTGAAAGACCGGTCGTGACACACTATGGCCGTTTAGTTTTACTGCTATTGCTTTCTTCATGACTTATACATGTTCCTATGACTATGAGATTGTGCAACTCCCGTATACCGGAGGAACACCTTGTGTGCTATCAAATGTCACAATGTAACTGGGTGATTATAAAGATGCTCTACAGGTGTCTCCGAAGGTGTTCGTTGTGTTGGCATAGATCAAGAATAGGATTTGTCACTCCGAGTGTCGAAGAGGTATCTTTGAGCCCTCTCGGTAATACACATCATAATAAGCTTTGCAAGCAAATGACTAATGAGTTAGTCACGGGATGATGTATTATGGAACGAGTAAAGATACTTGCCGGTAACGAGATTGAACTAGGTATTGAGATACCGACGATCGAATCTCGGGCAAGTAACATACCGATGACAAAGGGACCAACGTATGTTGTTATGCGGTTTGACCAATAAAGATCTTTGTAGAATATGTAGGAGCCAATATGAGCATCCAGGTTCCGCTATTGGTTATTGACCGGAGATGAGTCTCGGTCATGTGTACATAGTTCTCGAACCCGTAGGGTCCGCACGCTTAACGTTTGATGACGATCGGTATTATGAGTTTACGAGTTTTGATGTACCAAAGGTAGTTCGGAGTTCCGGATAAGATCACAGACATGACAAGGAGTCTCGGAATGTCCGATACAGAAAGAGTGATATATTAGACGACTATATTCGGACACCGAAGTGTTCCGGAAAGTTTCGGAATTAACCAGAGTGCCGGGTGGGG
>LR738712.1:40655061-40677644 GCA_902687465.1 Secale cereale
GGGGGTACCGGAACCCCCCGGGGAAGTTATGGGCCCTAATGGGCTTTAGTGGAAAGAGAGAGGGCCGGCCAGGGCTGGGCCATGCGCCCCTCCCCCTTGGTCCGAATAGGACAAGGAAAGGAGGGGGCGGCGCCCCTTTCCTTCTCCCTCTCCCTCTCCTTCCTTCCCCCTCTCTCCCTCTTGGTGATTCCTACTAGGAATAGGATTGCAATCCTATTCCTAGTAGGATTGCTCCTCTAGGCGCGCCATAGGAGGGCCGTCCGGCCTCCCCCCTTGCTCCTTTATATATAGGGGCAGGGGGCACCCTAGGACACACAAGTTGATCTCTCCAGCCGTGTGCGGTGCACCCCTCCACAGAAACACACCTCGGTCATACCGTTGCAGTGCTTAGGCGAAGCCCTGCGCCGGTAACTTCATCATATCCGTCACCACGCTGTCGTGCTAAAGAAACTCTCCCATGAAGCTCAACTGGATCAAGAGCTCGTGGGACGTCATCAAGCTGAACGTGTGCTGAACCCGGAGGTGCCGTACGTTCGGTGCTTGATCGGTTGAACCGCGGAGAAGTTCGACTACATCAACTGCATCACTTAACGCTTCTGCTTTCGGTCTACAAGGGTACGTAGACACACTATCCCCTTTCATTGCTATGCATCTGGTAGATAGATCTTGCGTGATCGTAGGAAAATTTTAAAATACTACGTTCCCCAACAGTGGCATCATGAGCCAGGTCTATGCGTAGATGATATGCACGAGTAGAACACAATGAGTTGTGGACGATACTAGTCATACTGCTTACCAGCATGTCATGCTTTGGTTCGGCGGTATTGTGAGATGAAGCGGCCCGGACCGACTTTATGCGTATGCTTACGCGAGACTGGTTTCACCGTTATGAGCACTCGTTGCTTAAAGGTGACTAGCGGGTGTCTGTCTCTCTCACTTTAGCAAAATCAAGTATGGCTACGCCCGGTCCTTGTGAAGGTTAAAACATCACATACTTGACAAAAAATCTTTGTGGTTTTTGTATGCGTAGGTAAGAACGGTTCTTGCTAAGCCCGTAGCAGCCATGTAAAACTTGCAACAACAAAGTAGAGGATGTCTAACTTGTTTTTTAGGGCATGTTGTGATGTGATATGGTCAAGACATGGTGATTATACGTTATTGTATGAGATGATCATGTTTTGTAAAGTTATCGGCAACTGGCAGGAGCCATATGGTTGTCGCTTTATTGTATGAAATACAGTCACCATGTAATTGCTTTACTTTATCACTACACGGTAGCGATAGTCGTGGAAGCAATAGTTGGCGAGACGACAACGATGCTACGATGGAGATCAAGGTGTCGCGCAGGTGACGAAGGTGATCATGATGGTGCTTTGAAGATGGAGATCAAAAGCACAAGATGATGATGGCCATGTCATGTCACATATTTTGATTGCATGTGATGTTTATCTTATTGTGCTTCTTATTTTGCTTAGTACGACGGTAGCATTAAAGATGATCCCTTACAAAATTTCAAGGAATAAGTGTTCTCCCTGAGTATGCACCGTTGCGAAAGTTCGTCGTGCCAAGACACCACGTGATGATCGGGTGTGATAAGCTCTACGTTCAAATACAACGGGTGTAAGCCAGTTTTGCACACGCAGAATACTCGGGTTAAACTTGACGAGCCTAGCATATGCAGATATGGCCTCGAAACACTGGAGACCGAAAGGTCGAGCATGAATCATATAGTAGATATGATCAACATAAGATGTTCAACATTGAAACTACTCCATCTCACGTGATGATCGGACATGATTTAGTTGATTTGGATCACATGATCATTTAGATGTCCGGAGGGATGTCTATCTAAGTGGGAGTTCTTTAAGTAATATGATTAATTGAACTTTAATTTATCATGAACTTAGTCCTGATAGTTTTTGCATATCTATGTTGTTGTAGATCAATGGCCCACGCTACCGTTCCTTTGAATTTTAATGCATTCCTAGAGAAAGCTAAGTTGAAAGATGATGGTAGCAATTACACGGACTAGGTCCGTAACTTGAGGATTATCCTCATTGCTGCACAGAAGAATTATGTCCTTGAAGCACCGCTAGGTGACAAGCCCCCTCCTGCTAATGTAGACGCTTTGAACGTCTGGCAGACGTGGTCTGATGACTACACGATAGTTCAGTGTGCCATGCTTTACGGCTTAGAACCGGGACTTCAACGACGTTTTGAACGTCATGGACCAAATGAGATGTTCCAGGAGTTGAAGTTAATATTTCAAGCAAATGCCTGGATTGAGAAATACTTCCTCCATCCCAAAATAAGTGTCTCAACTTTGTACTAGCCCTAGTGCAAATTTGTACTAAGCTCAAGACACTTATTTTGGGACGGAGGGAGTATGAGATTTCCAATAAGTTCTATAGCTGCAAGATGGAGGAGAATAGTTCTATCAGTGAACACTTGCTCAGAATGTCTGGGTACTACAATCATATGACTCAACTTGATTGCAAAGTTGACGAGGATAGTGTTATTGATAGAGTTCTTCAATCACTACCACCAAGCTATAAAGGCTTCGTGATGAACTATAATATGCAAGGGATGCAGGAGGAAATTCCCGAGCTCTTCGCTATGCTCAAGGCTGCGGAGGTAGAAATCAAAAAGGAGCATCAAGTGTTGATGGTTAACAAGACCACTAGTTTCAAGAAAAAGGGCAAGGGAAAGAAGGGAAACTTCAAGAAGAATAGCAAGACAGTTGCTACTCCCGCGAAGAAACCCAAGTCTGGAGCCAATCCTGAAACTGAGTGCTTCTACTGCAAAGGGACTGGACACTGGAAGCGCAACTGCCCCAAGTATTTGGCGGATAAGAAGGATGGCAAGGTGAACAAAGGTATATGTGATATACATGTTATTGATGTGTAACTTACTAATGCTCGTAGTAGTACCTGGGTATTTGATACCGGTTCAGTTGCTAATATTTGTAACTCGAAACAGGTACTACGGATTAAACGAAGATTGCCTAAGGACGAGGTGATGATGTGCGTGGGAAATGGTTCCAAAGTCGATGTGATCGCCGTCGGCACGCTACCTCTACATCTACCTTCGGGATTAGTTTTAGATCTAAATAATTGTTATTTGGTGCCAGCGTTAAGCATGAACATTATATATGGATCTTGTTTGTTGCGAGACGGTTATTCATTTAAATAAGAGAATAATGGTTGTTCTAATTTTATGAATAATATCTTTTATGGTCATGCACCCTTGAAGAGTGGTCTATTCTTGTTGGATCTCGCTTGTAGTGATACACAAATTCATAATATTGAAGCCAAAAGATGCAAGGTTAATAATGATAGTGCAACTTATTTGTGGCACTACCGTTTAGATCATACTGGTGTAAAGCGCATGAAGAAACTCCATAGTGATGGAATTTTTGAATCAATTGATTATGAATCACTTGGTGCTTGCGAACATGCCTCATGGGCAAGATGACTAAGACTCCGTTCTCCGTAACTATGGAGTGAGCAAAAGATTTGTTGGAAATCATACATACTGATGTATGTGGACCAATGAGTATTGAAGCTCGCGGCGGGTATCGTTATTTTCTGACCTTCACTGATGATTTGAGCAGATATGGGTATATCTACTTGATGAAGCACAAGTCAGAAACATTTGAAAAGTTCAAAGAATTTCAGAGTGAAGTAGAGAATCATCGTAACAAGAAAATAAAGTTTCTACAATCTGATCGTGGAGGTGAATATTTGAGTTACGAGTTTGGTCGTCATTTGAAACAATGTGGAATAGTTTCACAACTCACGCCACCTGGAACACCAAGCGTAATGGTGTGTCCGAACGTCGTAACCGTACTTTATTAGATATGGTGCGGTCTATGATGTCTCTTACCGATTTACCACTATCGTTTTGGGGTTATGCTTTAGAGACAGCTGCATTCACGTTAAATAGGGCACCATCTAAATCCGTTGAGACGACGCCTTATGAACTGTGGTTCGGCAAGAAACCAAAGTTGTCTTTTCTTAAAGTTTGGGGCTGCGATGCTTACGTGAAAAAGCTTCAACCTGATAAGCTCGAACCCAAGTCGGAGAAATGTGTCTTCATAGGATAGCCAAAAGAGACTGTTGGGTACACCTTCTCTCACATATCCGAAGGCAAGATATTCGTTGCTAAGAATGGATCCTTTCTAGAGAAGGAGTTTCTCTCGAAAGAAGTGAGTGGGAGGAAAGTAGAACTTGATGAGGTAATTTTACCTTCTCCGGAATTGGAAAGTAGTACATCACATAAACTAGTTCCAGTGATTCCTACACCAATTAGTGAGAAAGCTAATGATGATGATCAAGAAACTTCAGATCAAGTTTCTGCTGAACTTCGTAGATCAACCAGAGTTCGTTCCGCACCAGAGTGGTACGGTAACCCAGTTCTGGAAGTCATGTTACTAGACCATGATGAACCTACGAACTATGATGAAGCGATGATGAGCCCAGATTCTGCAAAATGGCTTGAGGCCATGAAATCTGAGATTGGATCCATGTATGAGAACAAAGTGTCGACTTTGGTTGACTTGCCCGATGATCGGCAAGCCATCGAAAATAAATGGATCTTCAAGAGGAAGACCGACGCAGACGGTAATGTTACTGTTTACAAAGCTCAACTTGTTGCAAAAGGGTTTCGACAAGTTCAAGGAGTTGACTATGATGATACTTTCTCACCCTTAGCGGTGCTTGAGTCTGGCCGAATCATGTTAGCAATTGCCGCATTTTATGATTATGAAATCTGGCAAATGGATGTTAAAACTGCAATCCTAAATGGATATCTCAAAGAAGAGTAGTATATGATGCAACCAGAAGGTTTTGTCGATCCTAAAGGTGCTAACAAAGTGTGCAAGCTCCATCGATCCATCTATGGACTGGTGCAAGCATCTCGGAGTTGGAATATACGTTTTGATGAGGTGATCAAAGCATATGGTTTTATACAGACTTTTGGAGAAGCCTGTATTTATAAGAAAGTGAGTGGGAGCTCTTTAGCATTTCTGATATTATATGTGGATGACATATTGTTGATTGGAAATGATATAGAATTTCTGGATAGCATAAAAGGATACTTGAATAAGAATTTTTCAATGGAAGACCTCGGTGAAGCTGCTTACATATTAGGCATCAACATCTATAGAGATAGATCAAGACACTTAATTGGACTTTCACAAAGCTCATACCTTGATAAAGTTTTGAAGAAGTGCAAAATGGATCAGTCAAAGAAAGGGTTCTTGCCTGTGTTACAAGGTGTGAAGTTGAGTAAGACTCAATGCCCGACCACTTCAGAAGATAGAGAGAAAATGAAAGTCATTCCCTATGCCTCAGCCATAGGATCTATCATGTATGCAATGTTGTGTACCAGACCTGATGTGTGCCTTGCTATAAGTCTAGCAGGGAGGTACCAAAGTAATCCAGGAGTGGATCACTGGACAACGGTCAAGAACATCCTGAAATACCTGAAAAGGACAAAGGATATGTTTCTCGTGTATGGAGGTGACAAAGAGCTTGTCGTAAACGGTTAGGTCAATTCAAGCTTTGACACTGATCCGGATGACTCTAAGTCACAAACCGGATATGTATTTTTATTAAACGGTGGAGCTGTCAGTTGGTGCAGTTCCAAGCAGAGCGTCGTGGCGGGATCTACGTGTGAAGCGGAATACATAGCTGCTTCGGAAGCAACAAATGAAGGAGTCTGGATGAAGGAGTTCATATCCGATCAAGGTGTAATACCTAGTGCATCGGGTCCAACGAAAATATTTTGTGACAGTACTGGAGCAATAGCCTTGGCGAAGGAATCTATGTTTCACAAGAGAACAAAGCACATCAAAAGACGCTTCAATTCCATCAGCGATCTAGTCAAGGAGGGAGACATAGAGATTTGCAAGATACATACGGATCTGAATGTTGCAGACCCGTTGACTAAGCCTCTTCCACGGTCAAAACATGACCAGCACCAAGACTCCATGGGTGTTAGGATCATTACTTTGTAATCTAGATTATTGACTCTAGTTCAAGTGGGAGACTGAAGGAAATATGCCCTAGAGGCAATAATAAAGATGTTATTTGTATTTCCTTATATCATGATAAATGTCTTTTATTCATGCTAGAATTGTATTAACCGGAAACTTAGTACATGTGTGAATACATAGACAAAACAATATGTCCCTAGTATGCCTCTACTAAACTAGCTCATTGATCAAAGATGGTTAAGTTTCCTAGCCATAGACATGAGTTGTCATTTGATCAACGCGATCACATCATTAGGAGAATGATGTGATGGACAAGACCCATCCGTTAGGTTAGCACTATGATCGTTTAGTTTTACTGCTATTGCTTTCTTCATGACTTATACATGTTCCTATGACTATGAGATTGTGCAACTCCCGTATACCGGAGGAACACCTTGTGTGCTATCAAATGTCACAACGTAACTGGGTGATTATAAAGATGCTCTACAGGTGTCTCCGAAGGTGTTCGTGGTGTTGGCATAGATCAAGAATAGGATTTGTCACTCCGAGTGTCGGAGAGGTATCTCTAGGCCCTCTCGGTAATACACATCATAATAAGCCTTGCAAGCAAATGACTAATGAGTTAGTCACGGGTTGATGTATTACGGAACTAGTAAAGAGACTTGCCGGTAACGACATTGAACTAGGTATTCAGATACCGACGATCGAATCTCGGGCAAGTAACATACTGATGACAAAGGGAACAACATATGTTGTTATGCGGTTTGACCGATAAAGATCTCCGTAGAATATGTAGGAGCCAATATGAGCATCCAGGTTCCGCTATTGGTTATTGACCAGAGATGAGTCTCGGTCATGTCTACATAGTTCTCAAACCCGTAGGGTCCGTACGCTTAACGTTTGATGAGGATCGATATTATGAGTTTATGAGTTTTCATGTACCGAAGGTAGTTCGGAGTCCCGGATAAGATCACGGACATGACGAAGAGTCTCGGAATGTCCGAGATGTAAAGATTGATATATTGGACGACTATATTCGGACACCGGTAGTGTTCCGGAATGTTTTGGAATTAACCGGAGTGCCGGGTGGTTACCGGAACCCCCCGGGGAAGTTATGGGCCCTAATGGGCTTTAGTGGAAAGAGAGAGGGCCGGCCAGGGCTGGGCCACGCGCCCCTCCCCCTTGGTCCGAATTGGACAAGGAAAGGAGGGGGGCGGCGCCCCTTTCCTTCTCCCTCTCCCTCTCCTTCCTACCCCCTCTCTCCCTCTTGGTGATTCCTACTAGGAATAGGATTGCAATCCTATTCCTAGTAGGATTGCTCCTCTAGGCGCGCCATAGGAGGGCCGACCGGCCTCCCCCCTTGTCCTTTATATACAGGGGCAGGGGGGCACCCCAGGACACACAAGTTGATCTCTCCAGCCGTGTGCGGTGCCCCCCTCCACAGAAACACACCTCGGTCATACCGTTGCAGTGTTTAGGCGAAGCCCTGCGCCGGTAACTTCATCATATCCGTCACCACGCCGTCGTGCTGACGAAACTCTCCCGTGAAGCTCAACTGGATCAAGAGCTCGTGAGACGTCATCAAGCTGAACATGTGCTGAATGCGGAGGTGCCGTACGTTCGGTGCTTGATCGTTGAATCGCGAAGAAGTTCGACTACATCAACCGCGTCACTTGACGCTTCCGCTTTCGGTCTACAAGGGTATGTAGACATACTCTCCCCTCTCGTTGCTATGCATCTGGTTGATAGATCTTGCGTGATCATAGGAAAATTTTAAAATACTACGTTCCCCAACACTCACATGCACGCACACACAATCTCATGCCTAGCTAGCCAAGTATGATGGTCTCTCACTCAATTGTAGGCACACGCAGTCCCCCTATATGTATATGACTAGCTAATCTTAGTCTCCATCACAAACATGTGCATGGTCTATCTTGATTTCTCTCGGGGCATCTTTCTATCACGCATGTACCTCCCTCGATCTCCCACCCATATAGTCCCCTCACGATCTCGAGGGGGTCTCTCTATCGTAAACACACCCTCTCGCCCTCCCCATGCGTCCATGTTCTCCATGTGTCCCTCTCGGCCTTTGTACCTTGTTGGCCAGACCTCTATTGGACATGTGCTATAGGGGTGTCTCTCTCTGTTGCAAACAATCACACACTAGCTATCTTCGTGTATCTCCTCGCCCCGCTTTTCTATCTCGGAGATGCATGCGTGATATGCTCGCCTAAGAAACGAAAAAATACACTCTCTCTCTAATTTATCGTTTGTTGTCACTTTCTCTTTCACACACATACTCTTTTTGCACACTTACTCATTCTCCTTCACACACGCTTGATCCCTCTCGACTTAGGCACTCTCCTCGGTCCATAGCATATTGATTTATTGAAAAGTCAAACATCACAAAGTTTGACCATGTACGTGGAGAAAAACAATTACATCTGGAGCGGCAAACATATACGATTAGATTCACCATGAGATGTAGTTTCGTATGATGTATCTTTGTTATTGAAGATACAAATAACATTTGTGTAAACCTGATCAAAGTTTCCAGAGTTTGACTTCTTAAAAAATTACATGCACTACATTATTGAGCGGATGGAATATCTCTTTCCCCCTCCCAGCTATCTGACGCACCACTCAGCCTTATCGGGGCTCCTCAATCTCTCTCAAACTTTATATCTCCCTGGTTCACACATACACATGTCCCGCTCGCGCTATACATATAGACCCATCCAACACTCTCCGCCCTTGTTCTCTCTCTCTATGTGACACGCACCCCGCTAATAAGTACCATAATCCCTCACTCCATCATAGGTGCAAGCACCCCCCCTAAGTATGATTATCTCTCACTAGCCATCAGGAACACACGTATTGTCTCCTTCCATCCATACGTCTATCTCGATATCTCTCGGGGTATCTTCTATCGCGCACACACCTTGTCACTCGATCTCCCACCCATGTAGTCCCATCACGATCTCCAGGGGATCTCTCTATGACAAACATACACTCTCTCCTCCCCATGTCTGCATTTTCTCCGTATGTCTCTCTTGACCTCTCTCCCTTGTTTGTGAGACCCCTCTTGGTCACGTGCTAGGGGTCTTGCTCTCTCGATTGCAAACAACCACACACTATATCCTCACCTTGCTTCCATTATCGAAGATGCATGTGTGATATGTTTGCATAAGACACACACGTTTTTTCTTGACTTTTATCGAGTGTTGTCCAAGTCTCTTTCACACACTCACCCACACTTTTTTCACCCACTCTTTCCATTTCTCTCTCTCTCTCTCTCTCTCTCTCTCTAGTTAGGGACTCTCTCACGTCCATAAGCATATGGATGTTTTGAAAAGTCAAACCTTAGAAAAGTTTGACCAGGTATATGTGGAGAAAAACATTTACATATGGAAAGATCATTAGATTCATCACAACATGTACTTACTTCATACTATCATTTATCTTTGGTATTGTAGATATAAGTAATTTCTTTATAAACTTGGTCAAAGTTTCAAAAGTTTGACTTTAAAAAAATGTTGGAACTACGTTATCGAACGGAGGGAGTAGCTCTTTCGCTCTCTCTGCTATCTCTCACAGGCCTCCCCTCTCACCCGAACACTCTATACTGACGGATTATACGCTCAATGTGTCATCGTATAGCTCCGTATATTGTTTAGTTGATCGGTCAACCAGTCCACATGCTGCCTTGTCAGCTTGTTTTCTGTATCTTCGTGTCCTGGCCCATGTGGCAGTGGGTGAAAAATAAGTAAACTAGAGGCCCATCTGACACGCGGTGAAGTAAGCAAAGTTGAAACCACTCGGGGTAGCACCCCGCACGCTAGTAAATTGAGGGCGCATTGAGGACAAAATTCTTCGCGTGGAGGACGCACTCGCGCACAATTCACCATTGCGCGACGGCATGCATAGAAGGACGCACTCACGCACACCCAGCACACAACACACACCAGCACACGTGTACACCATCGTCGCCGCCGGTTGAGATGGACGGCGAGGCAGCCAACAAGCGGAGGCGGCTCGAGCCAAAACCGCATCCGGGGAGCCTGGAATTCATCAGCAGCCTCCCCAACGACATGCTGCTCGTCATCATCAGCCTTCTCCCCACCAAATCGGCCGTGCGGACCGCCCTGCTCTCCTGGCGGTGGCGCCCCCTCTGGCACCGCGTCCCCCTCAACCTCACCGTCGACAACTGCCTCTGCGACGGGGATTGCAAACGCATGGCCGCAGTCTCGAAGATCCTTTCATCGCACCCTGGGCTAACCGGACGCCTTGACATCCGCATGTTCAATACCAACTACAAGGTACAACCCAAGTTCGACGAGTGGTTCTTATCCCCCGCCCTAGATCAGCTCGAGGAGCTCAGCTTTGAAGCTGGACGATGTCGCTCTCTGTCGTCGTCCACGCTCCGCCTCGTGCCTGCTTCAGCTCCTGCTATCTTCCCCAGATTAATGCCGCGCCCGCCCTTCTTCTCCCTCAACTCAAGCAGCTCGACCTCTTCGACGTTGTCATCTCGAAGAAGGCTATGGAGTAGCTGCTCCGCAGCTGTACTGCGCTCGAGTACATTCGTCTTGAGCAGATCCACGGGTTCATTAGCCTCCACATCGCCTTGACGAATCTCTGATGGATTTTATGTGTCTTGCTGGCCCCACAACAAGACATCAATTGGGAAGAGATCACTCCAGCTGTTCCACGTTATGGTCATTGAGAATGCGCCTTTCCTTGAGAGATTGCTTGTATCGGATCTAGAAGGTCCAACATAAATTGACAGCATTGGTGCACTCGTCTGCCGAATTCTCCGAACTCTTTATTGGATCCGTAATCATTCAGGTACAAAACTCATCTTCTTCTCTGTCTTCTTGAAATTCACATTTTTATATTTCTTCTTGATGTATCTACGACCGTCTTCCAGAAAATGATTCCCATAAGCTTCACCCAGTCTATGCGCACAGTGAAGATCTTGGCAATAAAATCTATCGTCCCCAATCTGGATCAAGTTGTTGGATTCCTTACATGCTTTCCATGCACGGAGAAGCTACTGATCGAGGTGAAACTTCTTTCATATTAGTAAACGGTAATCACAACGTAGCTCAATTTTTTCATAATTTTCCCAAATTACGATGACAAGTGTAGTGTTCAAAACTGCATCTACGCACTGCACCGAAAGGAATGTTTTTAGTATTTTTTTCTCACGTGATCACCTGCATCGTTTTTTTGTTGTACTACTATGGTAGCCTAGGCTAGTCATAGTGGAAAGTAACTTAGACTACTCCAGTAACTCTATGGTTACCCTAAGAGCAAGTACTACCTCCGTCCTGGTTTACTCTTCCTATTTTGTAGTATCAAAATTTGACCGTAGATTTATCTGACAAAATGTTAATGCATGTCACTAAGAACTATATCGTTGGATTCGTATTTAAACATAATTTCAAATGGTGTAATATTTAGTGACATGCATTGGCATTTTCTTACATAAATATATGGTCAAAATTTTATACTAAATATGAGGTAGTACAAAAGTGGGCTATAACGGCCCTCCACTATGTAGGCCAAAACACGTGCCAAATTCACCTATGATGCATTTGGCATCGATGCCCCTCCATTTCTCACCTGGTGCCCCAATTTGGATCACCTACTTTGCTCCGGTGCCAAATTAACTGACGCAATGAAAAAAAACTTGCGTGGGAGAGAGAGAGGACTGAGGCAATAAAAAAACACTTGTTTGGGAGAGTGAGAGGCTGGTGTAGTTGGTTTGATTGATTTGTTTATACATGTGGGTCTGTGTGCACAACGTTGCCAACTCTTTCACATCGCGAGAGCGGTGCAAAAATCTTTTGATTTGACATCGATGCATATTATGTGGCATACTTTTGCGAAATATGGCATCGGCCACATAGTGGAAGGCAACAAATGTCCAAACTCTTCACGTACTCCTAGGTAAATGAGAGGAAAGAGAAAGAGAGAGAGAGAGAGAGAGAGAGAGAGAGAGAGAGAGAGAGAGAGAGAGAGAGAGAGAGAGAGAGAGATAGAGAGAGAAATATCACTAGCCAACCAACCCTATCGTATGAGCGAATGATATTGGTACCTCTTGATGACATGGCAATCTTATACATCCATCTACTCTAATATGTTCTCTTCTTTTGAAGATAAAAAACAACCCGAAAGTGAAAAATGTGCTGCACTATAACAACCTCATCGAATGCCTTGATCTCCATCTTACAAAAATTGATTTGATCGACTACCGAGGAAGCACATATGAGATTAAATTGGACAGGTTCTTTGTTCTGGAGGCAAGTGTGCTCAAGGTAATGAGGTTTCGCGTTCTCTGGCGCAACAATGAATGACGTGCTGATCACCGCAAGCGTCTAAGCCTAAATGACAAAGTCTCCACAGAAGCTGAATTTGTTTTTGAAACATCAAGTGGCCAGAGACTCGAAAACTTATTTGCCCATTAGTGACTTGTCAGGGCGGTGGATTTTAGTTTGTACGATAATGCTGCATCCACCTAAAGTAACGAAAGTTCTTACGTAAACTTCCTAGTAATTCCCTCTTCGTAGGTGCATCATTACTCCTAACATTTGTAATATCAGTTTGAAACTTGTAATATTGCCGTGTCCTATTCCTGCATTTTCAAAATCCTGCGAATCAAACAGGTCCTGAGTTGGTGATGATGTTGTGCCTACCATCTTTCACAAATAGCCATCGGATCTAGATCTGACGCATACAAACCAAACTTCTCCAGTTTTGCAAAAAGATGCCCGCACTTGTTCCCTATTTACAAACAACTCCTTGTCTCTCACAATCAGCCTTATCTCCTCCCCACCACATCTAGAAGGCCACGGAAAAATCTGGCGCGATGGCTGCTGCCGGCGCCGTCCACCCCCCAATCTTGGTGTTCCGTGCAATGCACGGGCATCTACGCATGGAAAATTATGTCGAACACGGCTAGTTATAAGCAGGCTAGGTCTACAGCCATGATGATAGTGACTGCAGACGGTGAGGCTGACTAAGGTATGCCGAACACGGCGCCTATACTCAGGTGTCATCTCCGGCGTACGGTCTTGTCACTTCACTGTGAGGAGCAGCACGTAATAATTTGACCAACGGGTAGTACAGTGCTACTACATTAGTAGTACTGCTACTACTAGTACTAGCACCACCGTCTGGATTTAGTAGTACTACCACGTCCATCTGGATTTAGTATTTGACTAGCAATATCTAGTAATGCATGTCACAAAAAATGTACTACTCCCTCTGTCAATAAATACATGGTGTATTGTTTTATTCCTATCGGCGATATAACTTAATGTCCTTTTGCTACTTAATAGGATTACATGCAATTAACTAACCACTGCATGTGATGTTTGGTAGTCTCAAGTCATTGAAAGCATGCACGGGCACAGAGGGGGACACAGCTTCATTGACTTACTGCAACTGCCTTTGGGTGTATGACATGTGGGCCCAACGGGTGGCTGGCCAACCTGTCATACAGCCAAAGGCAGGTGCAGTAGAGGGGTGAGAAGTAGATGGCCAACACGCACATGAATTCAACACAGTCTGCACTTCTCATATAAAGGCTCCCGCCAGTCCAATCTACGAAATCCTACGCACCTACGCACCCAAGGGCAAGAGTGATCACTCCAATCACAAGACCAGTTGACTAGAAGCTAGACCCATGGAGGCGATGAGCGCGAGCATCAGCCGGCTGTGCTAGATGGTCCACGACGCCGGCCTGCGGCCTGGCACCGAGGAACGTCTCCAGGTAGTGCTTGAGGCCGCCAGGGCGAGGGGCCGCTTGGACGACAGCGTTGTATCCTTGTTCGACGAGGTCCTCGTCGGCTTCCTCGGCAAGTTCACCATCGTGAAGAAGCTCACAGAAGACCTTGACGTACGCCTCCAGCCCACGCGCCCAGGCTCTGCGATGCCTGCCACCCTCAACGGCCTCTATGGTGACAACCTCTTCGACGCACTAGTGGCCCTACGACTGCCCGCCGTCGCGCCGGAGAATATCCACCTCGAGGTCGCGCTCACCGCACAGCGCCTGGCGCAGCAAGACACCATTGACATAATCACCCACGTCTACGCGCAAATCGTCCACAAGGACTACTACATGCAAGAGGAGGACGATAGGACGCTGGCCTTCTTGGACCACAGGGCAACCTTGGACGGCATTGTTCAGAAGCACGTTGAGCTTGCCGCCAACGCCGCTGCTCCTCAGACGTCGGTTGGTGACCCGGTGCACTAGGGCGTGAGGATGTCGTTGATGGATTCGTATGTATCTTTATCTTTCCGTCAAATCCATGTAGTAGTATATGGTACTATTAGTAATTATCTTACCTTTCGCATCAACTTCATAATTTTCCTACGTACTCCATGCATGAACCGCGCCAGAACCAAACTTCTCCTTACTCTAGGGAAATATTTTATTTCTATCTACCGGTCGCGCCATGGAGTAGAACCAAATTGTAAAGTTACAAGTTCAAAAGGAAAATCCTGCCGTGTTCGCGTCGCACCCCCACACAGTTGGTCCGGCACACCGCTCAAGGGGGAATGCGTGCTGTGTTGCATTTTCAATTACAAGTGGGACCGTAGTTGAGCAAACCGACTATTGGAAACCCCCACCCCGCCCACCGCGCGATGGTTGAGAAAACAGGAGGGAGAAGAGATGGCTGTAGCACGGACTCCAAGAAAATTGGTGTCGGATGGGACTCGTGTGGGTAGCGTGTGCCTACTGCTAGACATGAATGCTAGTTATGGCCCATGCCACCCCAATATATCGAGGTGCTGGTTATGTAGAACAAATTTCCTGGAGTCCGTGCTCAGCCATCCTCTATCTCTCTTCTCAGCCAGCCAGCAGACGCGCAGAGCCCATCGTCTGTTTGCTCATATGCGGTCCCACATGTTAGTGAAAACGCAGGAGGACCCACTGAACCTGCACATCTTTCACCTCGACGTGCTGGTGATGAAAAACAAATCCAATAAAGATCTTCGGTGGCCGCTTTTGGAGTTACTCCAGAGTAGTAAGATTCTATTTATAGTTTAAACGAAGATGCACATCACATGGCTTCAACTACCACTCTATTTTCTTGCATGACACGACCTGGATGCTGGATGTCCCACGTGTCGGCAAAAGGAGGAAGAACTCGACCAAATCTTCAGTTGTGCTCTCGGATTAGACTAGTTGTGCGAACTTAAAATTTTATTGTGTAGAATGGATGCAAGTTTTGGTATTGGGAAGAAGAGTACAATGATATATTGATAGAGCACAATTTAGTAGATGTTCTAGCACTTTTAGCTAGCATAGAGGCTAGAGATGAGACTAGTGCACTTGTTGATAGAATAGAGGCTTGACACGTCTACTTCTTTACACTCAAAGAAGAAAGAAGCACGCAGGATCAAGCCTCCGCACATCAACAATGAATGTATCAAGAAGGCACTAATCCAAATTATAGGAGCAATTATGGAAGTTGGATATCTTCTAAAATGTATTCTTGTGGTTCTTGTTTTTCTAGTCAAAATTTTGGTGATGTATTTCCATGTACCAAAAAATCAATGATGAAAAAAAGATATGTGTTTGCAAAGAAAAATGTACACGGCCAGGATGCATCCGCGCGTTCGGCGCACGGCCACCGCATCCGAGAAATGGCCCGGGCACGACCCCATTGCCCTACCCAAACAGACAGAATCCAGGCAAAACGGAGGTCCATTTGGGGTCGTGTGTTGGAGTTGGCCTTACAAGTGGGACCGCAGTTGAGGAAACCGACTATCGGCAAACCCCCACTTCGCGCGCCGCACGATGGCTGAGTTTGAGAAACGATGAGGTTGAAGAGATTGCTGTAGCACGGATTCCAACAAATATGGTGTCAGATGGAGGTCGTGCTGGTGGCGTGTGCCGTACTCCTGGACGTGAATGCTTGTTCTGGCCCATGCCACACTACTACTCCTACTACTTATAGTAGTAGTATCGAGGATTCGAGGTGCTGGTTACGTACATCGAACACATTAACATATGACCCACCTCACACTATGGCCAAATTTCCTGGAGTCTGTGCTAGGTTAAAAAGTGTTCTTTGTGAGGATGGGTGGCTGGTCTCAAGTTTAAAACCTGTTGTATTACGTACGTAGACGTAGAGATAGTGCATCATGTGAAGCTAGTACAAATAGTGTACTATTGTTGATTGGCCTCATCAGATAACCTGTTGCAATGCACGTACAATTATGTAATCGGAAAATATATTTTTTCCTCGTCGCAGCACCCACTCAGAGAAGCAACTCAAAAGCCATTCATAAATTTAGTAAGTTTATCACAGGCATATCATTTTATTACCTACAACAGGTCATCAACCCACAACGACAACGAGGATACATTATAAATACTATAGTTTTCATCACACAACAAATAACAAGCAATGAAATGAACTTCAACTCAACCAATCCTCGGCGTTGGAAACGCTTGCTTTGAACCACAAGTGATTCTCTGGGAAGGGCCAGCTAGTGTTAATCTCGAGATCAACGCAGGACTGATCATCCAGGATGAAGCGGCCTACTATATCATGACCAGGGTAGGGAGCCACTGCAATGTCCGACGTATAGATACAATTGCTCCCCATAAATGGTAGTAATGTTGTGTCAACAACAGTTGGATCGCCTTTCACACGCATTGGATAGTTTTGTCCAAGGAAGAGCGAGTTTGCTCCAAGACTATCAATACTGTACCTGGGAGAAGGTGTTGGCGCTAGCACACTAGTATCCATCCCGAATACCATGCAACGGGTGTTGGAATAGGTCCGGAGAGTGCGACCATGGGAGACAACACCTGCTCCCTCAGTAGTAACATCAGCAGTGGGCTGTATACAGACAAGAAGTGGTGATCCATTGGAATTAGTTGCCAGCCGCCAGTGAGCATATGGGCCCTGCTCGTCCTCATGCTCGTGATCATCACCATCGTCATCTCCCCCTTGGTTATAATTTTTTCAAGTATAGGTGGTGGAATGTTCATAGGACCTTGGAAACACAAGAAAAGGTTAATTAGTAGAGAAGGGAAACTTGCTACCTCGCATGCATGTGGATGAAACAATTATAATTATGGTGGAAGACAAATGTAACAAAACAATAAGGATCCCATGCAAAAACAGTGCCACGAGTGGTGGCAGCAAACACAAGCCTCTCGTATTCAATTGCATCACAGTACACATCCGTCTATAGAAACTGATTTTTGAGCAATATCCATCCAGTCAAACCATGAAGGACGACAACAAACTTGTCGACGATAGCAACAACTTTATAGTTCTTGTAATTCCAAGAGCGGTTGGGAACTCGAGAAATTGCTATCTTCCGTAGACGACAGTCACCATGATCATATTTGAACGTACGTAGATCATCTGTGTGCTCAACCTCAGGGCACTCGGAGACTTTTGGAAGTGGAATCCACTGACAAGTGTACACATTCACAAGTTACCACTCGCATTTGTACCCAATATAAACAACCCAGTCTCCATTTGCGCCTGCCCAATGCTTTCCCTTAAGCGATGGCATCTTAACATCATACATATCATTATCAAGCTGCATCAACTTGCACAAGGCGAGGCTTCCCTCGTCCCCGCGCCAGTCAGCAGGGTCACGGCGAAGAAGATAGGGGAGATCAAACTGCTCCTGGACCCTTGGGTTCCTTGTAATGATGTTATTAGTTGAGTCTAGAATGTTCTTGAACGAACCTGCCATGCTAGCCAAGGTGATGCCGTCGCACTGATCAATGAGTCCCCTGATGGCTTCTCGCCCCTCATTGGTTACCCCAAGTGGAAGGTTTGAGATGCAGTGTAGCGGTAGTTTTCCCTTGGCAAAGATACCAAGGATCGAATTCCCCTGAGACTCCAAGGTTCAACAAGAAGGTGTCAACTGCTAACGGCGCCAGATACTTAGCAATTAACTGGACCTGCACACAGATACAAATAACTTTGCTCCCAACGAGTACAGAGAGGTTGTAAATCCCTCCGGCCTTGTCGTTTACAAAGGATCAAACACAAGAGATAATAGTGATAGGTATAACTGCAACTAGTAAGTAAGAACAGAAAGTAAATAGCGGATGTGATCAGTGATGGTAATATGGACCGGGGTCCCATGATGTTCACTAGTGATGTCTCTCTCCCAAAAGACGATAAAACAGCTAAGCGAGGTAAACAAATTACAGCTGGGCAATTGACATGATTATGTGCGCAAACCAATGCTAACTATGCTGCAAGAAAGGTAGAGGCTCAAAAGCATGGGCAGTACGCCAAGGCAAGTAGACCGAAATCCATCTGCATCTACTACTAATCATCCACCTTGAGATATCTATCCAGAACATCTCGCTGGTATTAAGTTGCGAGTCCCACCCATAGTGTAAACCCAAAGCAACAGACAACCGCATTAAAAGAACTTTGCGTAAAGTAAACAGTCCTTGCACCCGCAAGTACAAGCACCATTGTTTTCCCCCTTGTGGCAACAGCACATCCCCTAGACTCATGTTTCTGTCACTCAAGCTAGTCATCGAGGGGCATGAACCCATAATCAAGCATAACGTTCCCTCTTGGAGTTACTATCTACTACTTGGCCAAAGCAATAAACAGCGATAGAGAACATGCAAGAATTACTCAAGAACATAAATATAAAAGAGGTGAATCAAATATATTACTCAAACACAATCTGAACATAATCTCATAATCCATCGGATCCCAGCAAACTCATCATAGCAACAGCATAAGGATTACATAGGTGCCTCGATCATGTAGGGCAGCTCACGAGGTCTAATCGGTGAAGAACAAAGAGGGGAGGAGAACATCACATAGCTACTGGTCATGCACCCATGGTCCAAGGGAGACTACTCACAACTCATCCGGGAGGCATCCATGGTGGTGGAGAGGCTCCCGGTGGTGATCCTCCCCTCCGGCAGGGTGCCGGGAAGAGTTCTCCCGGTGCTCCCGATCTTGGAAGCGCGGCGGCGGCGGAACAGAGATGAGATCGCGAAAAAGGGTTCCGTCCTCGAGGGTTTCGGGACGCGGTGTAAATATATGCCAAAGGGGGGCGTCAGAGGAGGCCTGGGGGGCCCAGGCGCCCTGGCGGCGCGGCCAGGAGGGGGGGCGCGCCCTCTGGCCGCCTGGAGCCCTGGTGGCCCCCCTCCGGCCCTACTTTGGCCGCATGGAAGCTTCCGGAACGCTGATTTTTTATATATTTTTCCCGGAATTTTTCTGGCAGTTTACGTAATGGGAAAACCTGAAATACAAAAACAGCAGAAAACAGAAACTGGCACTGGGGTGCACTGAGTTAATAGGTTAGTCCAAATATGATCAAAAGTGTATGGAAGTGCATAAATAACATAGCAATATCACACAAAAGAGGCATGGAGCAAGCAGAAATTATTGATACGTTTTGGACGTATCAACATCCCCAAGCTTAATTCCTGCTCGTCCTCGAGTAGGTAAATGATAACAAGCATAATTTCTGTGGTGACATGCTATTAACCATATAAGGACTTTTCACAGTCACATGACAAAAGCTTACTGAGACAATGAATCTGTAGTAATTAAGTTGCCTCATGAGAATATCACAAAGAACTGAAAGTTTTACAATATGATACTGAAACACTCAATAGATTTGTAGTGAGCATGGTGTGAAAACATGATAAAGTGGTACCTCGCTTGCCCCCTTTAGTGAAGCAAAACTTAAATGCAGGGGCACCTCCAAAGTTTATGTGACGACTAGATACAATGATTTCAGAATAAATGATATCATAATCATGCAAAAGACAATGTTACTTTGGGACAATGCACATTACACTCAGAATGACAATCATGCTCTCAATAGTTGGTGCTTTAAAGAAGGTGGAGACTCTCGAACCGTGGCTTTTGATGGCAAGGTTGAAAACCCGTGGTCGGAAACAAAAACTAAACATGTACCAGAGCTCTTGGTTTTTAAAACAGAGGTAAAAATTATTTTTGGGGTATGCATATTTCGTCAACCAATGCTAGTAGATAACTCAATTACTTCTCGAGCTGGACAAGTTTCGAGGAACGGCACCCGCATGAGGACGATCACATCCTCTTAATCTCCTTTGTTTATCACTTCCAAAGTTTTCTGATTTCTCATGAACAAAGCGTGAAGGAGGGTTTGTTTGTTGTATATATTTTTTAATGAGCCGGGCGCACTCTATGCCAGTTCCTTCTCGTATTAGGGGTTTGAACATTAGACATGCAATCCCGGGGTGAAGCTTGTCCAACTTAAAAAGATCATGAATTAACTACTACTTCCTCATGAGCTAAAACAGAGGCACAAAAGAGAAATGCTTTTTTGAATAATTTCGAGGTGGTACATGAAAGTCTTCGTTAGGAATGGCAGGTAAATACCATGTATAGGAAGGTATGGTGGACTCATATGGCATAACTGGTTTAAAGGATTTTGGATGCACAAGCAGTCAGTCCGCTTAGTACAGGCGAAGGTTAGCAAAAGACTGGGAGCGACCAACTAAGAGAGCAATGACGGTCATAATCATGCAGAGCGACAAAGCAACATTGAATCGGGCATGGAAGTTATATCGCTACTCAGAAATTAAAGATCATCAAGGCTTGATAGACTTTCTTTACAGTCCTTAATATGCGTGAGCATATGCCAAGTCAATCAAAATAAATTCTCGGAGGAAGATATCACTAAACCATACCACATCATAGGCAAACAAATCACGTTGGTACTCCAATAACACATTGAGAACCCCCCAGCTATTTGAGACTAACCATAAGAAAACATGAACTACTAAGCATCATTATGCACATAGCATTTTTATCATAGACATATCAACCAGTGCAACAGAAGCCAACTCTCTTAACAAGATAAGCATGATAACTAAAGAGAGTTCCAGCGACAAACTAAACAAAATCTCTTTTTAAAAAGTAAAGCATGAAAACTAAGAGCTGAACATGACAGTAGTTATTGAAAGACAAAGAACACACACAACAAAGATAGACATGAAAATTCTATGTTATGTTCTAGTTTGAAGTGGAGCGTGTTTCTCTCCCACACAAAGAAGGCTGAGTTCCAACTTGTTATGAAAAGCAAGCAAAGCTAAAGAAAACTAAAAAGGAAACTAAAAGTAAGACGCTCCAAGCATAGCACATAACACATGAAGTGATTAAAATATAGTGGAACGAAAGACGAACTGATAATGTTGATGGAGAAGGGGATGCACGGGGGCATCCCCAAGCTTAGACGCTTGAGTCTTCTTGAATATTTCTTGGGGGTGCATGGGGGCATCCCCAAGCTTGAGCGTTTGACACTCCTGAATCTTTTTATCATCTTCCCTCGCACACTTGAAAACTCCCTTGTAGGATCGAAAGTATGTCTAGAGGGGGGGTGATTAGACTACTTGTAAATATAAAAATTATGCCTTTTGATCAAGAACAGTTTTTGGCAGATTCACAATTATGATCAAGTCAAGCATCACCCTACACATGCAATTCTAGAGTATAGGCAGCGGAAAGTAAATTGCACATGTAGTAAAGAGAGGTGGAGAAGAGCAAACGCAATTTGGAGACGCGGTGATTTTTCCCGTGGTTCCGATAGGTGGTGCTATCGTACATCCACGTTGATGGAGACTTCAACCCACGGAGGGTAACGGCTGCGCGAGTCCACGGAGGGCTCCACCCACGAAGGGTCCACGAAGAAGCAACCTTGTCTATTCCATCATGGCCTACGCCCACGGAGGGCTAGCCTTACTCGGGGTAGATCCTCACGAAGTAGGCGATCTCCTTGCCCTTACAAACTTCTTGGTTCAACTCCACATCTCGATGACGGAGGCTCCCAAGCGACACCTAACCAATCTAGGAGGCACCACCCTCCAAAAGGTAATAGATGTTGTAGATGATGATGAACTCCTTGCTCTTGTGCTTCAAATGATAATCTCCCCAACACTCAACTCTCCTCACTGATTTGGCTGTGGTGGAAGAAAGGATTGAGTGGAAAGCAACTTGGGAAGGTTAGAGATCAAGTTTCATATGGTGGGAGTGGAGCAACTTGATCTCAATACAAGGATAGGTAGTTCTCTTCTCAGAAATGTAAGGTAGGAGTGGTAGTTCTTTTTGATGGCTCTCTCCACGAATGAAGAGGGGGTGGAGGGGTATATATAGCCTCCACACAAAATCCAACCGTTACACACATATTTGAGCAATCTCGGTGGGACCGAAGTGGACAACTCGGTGAGACCGAAAGTTCAAATAATGTGAACGTTGGGGTTTTTCGGTGGGACCGGAAATACCATCTCGGTTAGTCCGATTTGAGCAAAGACAAGAGCATGCCAGTTTCGGTGGGACCGACTTCATCATCTCGGTGACACCGATTTGATGACAGAAGGTTACAGAAGCTTGGCAGCCCATGTTTCGGTGAAACCGATTTCAAACTCGGAATATCCGATTTTTCTAGGGTTTGGCTTATGGCTGAGGTGGTTCATCTCGGTGTGACTGAGTTTGGAATATCGGTGGGACCGAGATTACTTATGAGTGTATATTGTAGTGAAGGTTGCTGATAGTTTAAGGAGATATATCAC
>LR738712.1:40677654-40707853 GCA_902687465.1 Secale cereale
AGATCATCAACATAACCTCATCCCCTTTTAATAGTATTGGCTTTTCCTATGGACTCAATGTGATCTTGGATCACTAAACCAAAAATGGAGTCTTGAGCTTTTGCCAATGCTTGCCTTAGCATCTTGAGGGGTCCACTTCTTCAGTCATTGCCATACCCATATCACTGAACTTCTCTGAAATGATTCTCAAGTAACTATTAGTTCAATGATATATATGTTGTTATTAATTGCCAAAACCACCCGGGGATTAGTTGCACTTTCAATCTCCCCCTTTTTGGTAATTGATGACAACATATAGATCAAAGCTTCGACAAAGGATATAATCAATGAATAACATCGTCGCTTTGAGAAGTATGTGATAAGCAAGAGCTCCCCCTAAATTTGTGCATTATTTAAGATTTGCGTTTGAATGCAAATGCACAATCGATTAGGATCATGGGTCACTCTTCCATGTCACATACATCTTGGTGGAGCGCACAAAATGATAAGAATGAACAACATGCACCCAATCACCAAGACATGAGTAAATAGTCATACAAGATAGGAATAGCATATGATAAGCATTAAGCACACATTAAAGCATAGTATGACCAAGCACTCATTAAGGTAGCATCAAACGGAGTATCAAGCACACTGAAAGTCTCGAAAAACCAAAAGTATCTCGAAGAGACCGCAAAAGAACGAAAGAGCAAAAGCGCAAAGACAACAGCACTCTCTCTCTCGAAGCCCTATGATCTATACAATTTCTCCCCCTTTGGCAACAAGTTACCAAAAAGTTCGAAAAAGCATAGAGCTAAACGTCACTGGGGACTCTGCTGGCGGCTCCCGTCTGGGTTGATGTCGGAGTAGATATGACGGCATCGGCGAAGACTTCAGCTGATGTCTGTGCTGGAGGAGTGGACACTGGAGCTGTAGCTGGAGTAACTGCTGGAGCTGTAGGAGGTGCTGAAGATGTAGTCCTAGTGTCAGTCACTGGAATAGCAGCTGATCGAGATCCTCTGGGAACCGGAGCAGTCTGTCGCTGAGAATCCTGGACTAAGTCATCCTGTATAAGCTCTGCCTTGTCCTGCTTTGCTTCCTCCATGTCTGCCTCAAGCTTGTTGACGGTCACTTGAATTTCAGTCAGCTTCACGTCCAGAGCATGGATCTTCTCGTCAACAATCCTCTCTAAGCTCTCCTGAGACTGTTCAATGCTGGCCAGGCGTTGTTCAATCCTTTGAGTAGCTTCAAGAATCTGCTCTCCGAAACTCTTTGGTTTAGCTGCTGCTGCTGCTGCTTCTTTGTCAGCTTTGGCTTTCCTAGCAGCTTCGATCTTGGCTTGACCTTCAACAGATGTTGGATCCTCCTCGTCCATCACAACAACATTGTCTTCATGCTCTGGCTGCAGGGGTAAGTGTTTTCTATCCAACAAGAATTTGCCCGTGCCAAACTTGGCATTGATAAGCATCTGAATCTGTGGGGCAAATCCACATGACCTTTTCTGGTCAGCTGCAGTCCTCTTAATGGTCTCTACCATTAAGTCCATCACCTTGAAAGGTGCCTTCTCATCAAGTATATGCAGCATGTTGATAGAATATCCTCTGATCATGCGATGATCTCCAGACTTGGGCATCAAGGTATGCCTCAAAATAGTATTAGTGGTAGGTAAACCTGCCTGGAGATGGTAGACTGAGCCGAGCTTCCAAATTTCCAAATCCGCTGCGGGGATCTCCTTGTACATGTTCTTCATGGAATCATGATTCTTCTTTGGAATCCCATAGACATCAATATCATCTTCTCGCTGCACTGGAGCATTCAGAATTTCTGCCCATTCTTCAACAGAAGAAGAATACCTTTGACCTTCAGTCATCCACGTGATCTTTCCATCAGGATAGAAATGAGCTGTGGCATAGAATTGCATAATCATCTCATCGTTCCAACTGGTCAACTTCTGACCCACAAACTCTGCAACTCCACATGCAGTGAAACTTTCATGCACATGTGGAAAGAAATCTCTATGCTCTTCGATGTAAATGTATTCCCAGTCAACATATCTGGTGTCTGCGACTATGGGCCTCTTGTCCATCAGCACGGTCTCATAGAAGTCCTGCTGCTCTCTAGTGTGAAATCTGGGATCTACAGCAGTTCTTCTCCTCACGGCATATGGATCAGCTTGTCTCCATAGCCTGAGACCTCTATCTTTCCTTGCCTTCATATCCTCAGCTTGAGGATGAGCATCATTGTGAAGTGGCAGTTTTGGACGGAGTTTCAGCAACACTTGTCCTTCCTCAGCAGACTCAGCTGGTGGCACATCACCCTTGTTCTTCTCAGATGCTAGAATGTTTCTGGTGGTCCTCTTGGGCTTGGCAGCAGGCTTTGCTGGAGCTGCCTTAGCTTGAGCAGATTTCTTGGGCTTTGAAGTGGCTCCGGCCCTAATGGCATCACCCATGAGCTTCTGCTTCTGAGGAGCAGGCTGGGGTGCTTCTTCTTCTTCATCCTCTGCTGCTGCATCTGCATGAGAATCAGTATACACTACCCTCTTTCTCTTGGAGGTTTTCTTCACTTTGCTTGGAGCTGGCTCTCCCAAATTTAGCTTCTTGGCAACAGTTGATTGCTTGACTTTGCTGGTGCCCTTCTTTGACTGCTGACCTTGTTGCTCTTTGGCAACAACCTTTCTCTTAGGCTTTGAGGTCACTTCTTCCTCAGCAACGAAATCAGAATCCTCATCATCAGAATTCTTCTCCTTTCAAGCTCTGGTGGCTGCAGGAGGCATGCCACTTGGTGTACTCCTCTCACCATCATCAAATGGGCTACTAGTCTCAGGACTAGTGTCTGCCTCAGGAATGTCTGCAATAGGTGACTCTGACCTGTTCTGACTGTCACTGGCATCTGACATGGCTGACAACCCATGAATAGATAAGGTATAGGCAGAGAAGAAGAGTTATCACAAACTGCAGAAGTTTTTGCAAAAAAAATGAGTTCAAATTTTAGTTTTAAGTTTTCACAGAAGACATTTCGGTCAAACCGAGTTTCAGTTTCGGTGAATCCGAGATGTTAAACAGAAGCTTTACACACCACTTTCGGTTTGACCGAAGTGGGTTTCGGTCCTGCCGATAACACTAGGGTTTCACAGAAATTACATTTCGGTCACACCGATTTGCACAACTCGGTTGGACCGAAGGGTGCAGTGCAATGGCCAGAGGCCAAATAGGTCAAACCGAAATTCTAAAATCGGTTTTACCGAGATGTGTTCCGTGGAAACCTAACCCTAAGAATTTTACTCGAATCTAGTTCAAACAAACTAATCTGGTGTAAAGGAAGATTTCAATCGTGGCAAGATATTGGGGAAACCAAACGTGCATTGAATCGGAGATGGGAGCACGAGTGGGATCAAGACTCACCCTAACTTGGTGGAGTCTCTCTACGGCGGCAACGGCGCGGAGGAGAAGTCCGTTGACGGCGATGGAGACCTGCGGCGAGGGCGCACAGGCGACGACGGCGACGATCCGGAGATCAAGGCGACGGCAGCAAGGGATGTGGGGCGAAAACGTTTGAAGGAATAATCAACGCGCGCTGCCCTTGGTATATATATCCCTTTGCTGTCGGTGGGACCGAGTTGAAAAACTCGGTGGCACCGAGATGGATAACTGCCAGGCAGTTATGCATTTCGGTCACGCCGAAAATTACAACTCGGTTTCACCGAGATGAAACCTAGATCAGTCTAAATGCTTTCGGTTTAACCGAGTTTGAATGAGTTGGTCTGACCGAAATCACTTAGAAGGTTTTGGAGGTTAGCCCTTGACGGATCGGTGGCTCCGAGTGCTCCTCACTCGGAGGGTCCGAAAATGACTTGTTCAAAGTTTGTGATTTAAGCATGAATAGAATTTGAGACAAGAGAGCATAGATAGCTAGGGGAGGTACTTAGGCATTCTTGTCCATCCATTTGGTCAGAAAAATCAAAACAACCAAAACAACAAATGGATGTCCTCGAATGGATAAAAACATGCATTCAACATGCTCACACAATAAGATAACAAATGAAATATGTGTCAAACATGCACAACCAAAACTCTAGCTACTAACACACAATTTGTCGATGACTAGGTCATCTTTATATGAGTATTTTGACTTAGGAGCCAAATGAGAACATTTGATCATAGGTCATACTCATCGTTTAAGCACAAGTGGGGTTACCACTTTTACATAAAGCATTGATGTGTTCACATCATTTGAAGATGCTTTAGCTCAATTTTTAGAGCAAAGCTCGCCCTAGATGTGAGAACCCCTTTTAAAGGGTCAAACTAACCTTGGGTTGTCATAGAAGACTTCATGTAGATGTTGAAGATGTGGATGCTCAATGTTGATGGAGATCATCAAGAGTTGGGAGCTATCCTTTGGATTAGGGCACTTTCAATACCTACATGGGTTAGTCCCACAAGGAACAAACAAAGATATCCATGGACATAGATTGATGTTCACAATAGATGATGTCCATGAAAGCAATGATTACCGTGGCCCTTGACTTACCAACAAGAGGGTTTGTGACTCCATGAACTAGTGCACGATATGGAACTTGATTGCACAAGTTGCCAAAATGAATGTGAGTGAAGTATGTTGGCAGAGTCACCCTCAAGAACCTTCTAGTTCTTCTTCTTCGGGATCCACATCATCTTGATGGGAATCCTTGGGGTTGTAGTTGAGCTTGACGAAGTAGAACTTGACGTTTCCTTGGGAACCCACTTGACCATGGCTTGAGGTGCTTCAATGAATGCATCAATCTCCTCTTGAAGCTTGTCCTTGGCTTTTAGCTTGTGGTCTTGTGGTGGAAGATCATCTTGAGCTTGTTCCACATTGGAAGAAGTAGGATCATACTTCTCCTTTTGAGAAACAAACTGTGGAGTAGGGTATTGACCTTCTTCCCACTCAACACCTTCGGCGTTGAACTTTCGCTCAAAACCAATCCCTTGATTCTTCCGGTGCCTTCCTTGCTTGCGAACAATTTCCTCAAAGTTCTTGCTTCCGGCAAGACTCTTGTAGACACCTTTCTCTATGATCCCTTTCAATAAACTATTCTCTTGCTCAAGTGTAACTTGGCTTGAAACATTGTTAGTGGAATCAAGAGAACTACTAGAAGCAACAATATTGGATTTAGCATGGTTATTGTTACTGCTAGAGGAAGAATTTTTCTTATGCTTGTCATGCTTAGTCTTAATGGGTGGCAAGAAATTAGACAAGAGAAGTCGTTTGGCAAGATATGAAGAACTTTTCTTTCGAAGATCGTCATTGATCGCTTTTAGAAACTCATGTTCTTGCTCTAGAGTGAGCTTCTCGAAGCGTAGCTTCTCATGAGATCTTAGGAGCTCTCTATGATCTTCTTGAGTTGTTTCATGAGCTAACTTAAGAGTGTTTAGTTCTTTAGTTAGACGCTCAATCTCCTTCATAGCATTGTCATTCGACTCTTCTCGACTATAAAGACTACTAGCATTTTCATCGTTACTAGGCTCACTAGATTTATCATGCAAGAGCACATCTTCACTAAGCAAGTCATCCTCATCACTATTGAAGTCAATGAATTCAGGGTGTGATACCTTGGGGCCTTTATCCATGAAGCATCTTCCAATTCCCTCATTTGGTGAATCAAATAAGTCGTAGGAGTTGGAGTTGGAGGATACGAGAGCAAGACCGGCAACACCTTCATCTTGACTGTAGTCGGAGTCGGAGTGATAGCTTCCATCGGATTGATTGTCGGAGTCGGAGCCGGAGACCCATTCACCTACATGAGCTTGATGTCTTCTTCTTGTGTAGCTCCTTGATGACTTGTCTTTCCTCTCCGAATCCTTGCTTCTCCGAGAGGGTCTTCGTTCATAACGATCATCTCTACTCCTTCTCTCTTTCCGAGGTGACTCATCTCTTGAACTTCTTCTTCTTGGAGATTCTTCTCTTCTCTTGTGGGGAGCCGTACACTCATTTGAGTAGTGTCCGGGTCTTCCACAATTGTAGCAGTTTCGATCACGACTAGAAGATCACTTTTCATCATATGATCTAGACTTTGAGCTTCTCTCTTTGCCTCTATTCTTGTAGAATTTGTTGAAGTTCTTAACCATTAGGCTTATCTCTTCATTGGAAACTAACTTGTCACTTGAGGTTGTGGGAGCATCACTTGTAGCTTTGTAAGCACCACTCGACTTGTTGTGAAGCTCTTCCTTATCCTTAAGTGTCATCTCATGAGCAACAATTCTTCCAATGACTTCGGTTGGCTTGAGAGTCTTGTAGTTTGGCATCATTTGGATCAAAGTGCACACGGTGTCATACTTTCCATCCAAAGCTCTTAGAATCTTCTTGATGATGAATCGGTCGGTCATTTCTTCGCTTCCTAAGCCGGCAATCTCATTTGTGATGAGAGCAAGCCTAGAGTACATTTCAGCGACTCCTTCACCATCCTTCATCTTGAACTTGTCAAGTTGACCTTGAAGAATATCTAGCTTTGATTCCTTCACAGATTCAGTACCTTCGTGCATTTCAACCAAAGTATCCCAAATCTCTTTAGCATTCTCAAGACGGCTGATTTTGTTGAACTCCTCGGGACACAAAGCATTGAAGAGAATGTCACAAGCTTGAGCATTGTTTTGCAACATCCGCAACTCTTCCGGTGTAGCTTCGCGATCCGGAACTTTTCCTTCCTCAAAGAAATCACCTTGCATACCAACACAAATAATGCCCCATGCGGCTGGGTTATGACCAAGAATATGCATTTTCATTTTATGCTTCCAACTAGCAAAATTTGTACCATCAAAGTAAGGACCTCTACGATAATTACCCTCACTAGACGCCATACTCTCCTAGGTTGTGAAACCAAGCTTATGGAGTCCAATGCAATGGAAACCAAAACAATGGAGACCAAAGCTCTGATACCACTTGTAGGATCGAAAGTATGTCTAGAGGGGGGGTGATTAGACTACTTGTAAATATAAAAATTCTGCCTTTTGATCATGAACAGTTTTTGGCAGATTCACAATTATGATCAAGACAAGTATCACCCTACACATGCAATTCTAGAGTATAAGCAGCGGAAAGTAAATTGCACATGTAGTAAAGAGAGGTGGAGAAGATCAAACGCAATTTGGAGACGCAATGATTTTTCCCGTGGTTCCGATAGGTAGTGCTATCGTACATCCACGTTGATGGAGACTTCAACCCACGGAGGGTAACGACTGCGCGAGTCCACGGAGGGCTCCACCCACGAAGGGTCCACGAAGAAGCAACCTTGTCTATTCCATCATGGCCTACGCCCACGGAGGGCTAGCCTTACTCGGGGTAGATCTTCACGAAGTAGGCGATCTCCTTGCCCTTACAAACTTCTTGGTTCAACTCCACATCTCGATGACGGAGGCTCCCAAGCGACACCTAACAAATCTAGGAGGCACCACCCTCCAAAAGGTAATAGATGTTGTAGATGATGATGAACTCCTTGCTCTTGTGCTTCAAATGATAATCTCCCCAACACTCAACTCTCCTCACTGATTTGGCTGTGGTGGAAGAAAGGATTGAGTGGAAAGCAACTTGGGAAGGTTAGAGATCAAGTTTCATATGGTGGGAGTGGAGCAACTTGATCTCAACACAAGGATAGGTAGTTCTCTTCTCAGAAATGTAAGGTAGGAGTGGTAGTTCTTTCTGATGGCTCTCTCCACGAATGAAGAGGGGGTGGAGGGGTATATATAGCCTCCACACAAAATCCAACCGTTACACACATATTTGAGCAATCTCGGTGGGACCGAAGTGGACAACTCGGTGAGACCGAAAGTTCAAATAATGTGAACGTTGGGGTTTTTCGGTGGGACCGGAAATACCATCTCGGTTAGTCCGATTTGAGCAAAGACAAGAGCATGCCAGTTTCGGTGGGACCGACTTCATCATCTCGGTGACACCGATTTGATGACAGAAGGTTACAGAAGCTTGGCAGCCCATGTTTCGGTGAAACCGATTTCAAACTCGGAATATCCGATTTTTCTAGGGTTTGGCTTATGGCTGAGGTGGTTCATCTCGGTGTGACTGAGTTTGGAATATCGGTGGGACCGAGATTACTTATGAGTGTATATTGTAGTGAAGGTTGCTGATAGTTTAAGGAGCAATATCACAAAGCACTTGAGCAACCAGATCATCAACATAACCTCATCCCCTTTTAATAGTATTGGCTTTTCCTATGGACTCAATGTGATCTTGGATCACTAAACCAAAAATGGAGTCTTGAGCTTTTGCCAATGCTTGCCTTAGCATCTTGAGGGGTCCACTTCTTCAGTCATTGCCATACCCATATCACTGAACTTCTCTGAAATGATTCTCAAGTAACTATTAGTTCAATGATATATATGTTGTTATTAATTGCCAAAACCACCCGGGGATTAGTTGCACTTTCAATCTCCCCCTTTTTGGTAATTGATGACAACATATAGATCAAAGCTTCGACAAAGGATATAATCAATGAATAACATCGTCGCTTTGAGAAGTATGTGATAAGCAAGAGCTCCCCCTAAATTTGTGCATTATTTAAGATTTGCGTTTGAATGCAAATGCACAATCGATTAGGATCATGGGTCACTCTTCCATGTCACATACATCTTGGTGGAGCGCACAAAATGATAAGAATGAACAACATGCACCCAATCACCAAGACATGCGTAAATAGTCATACAAGATAGGAATAGCATATGATAAGCATTAAGCACACATTAAAGCATAGTATGACCAAGCACTCATTAAGGTAGCATCAAACGGAGTATCAAGCACACTGAAAGTTTCGAAAAACCAAAAGTATCTCAAAGAGACCGCAAAAGAACGAAAGAGAAAAAGCGCAAAGACAACAGCACTCTCTCTCTCGAAGCCCTATGATCTATACAATTTCTCCCCCTTTGGAAACAAGTTACCAAAAAGTTCGAAAAAGCATAGAGCTAAACGTCACTGGGGACTCTGCTGGAGGCTCCCGTCTGGGTTGATGTCGGAGTAGATATGACGGCATCGGCGAAGACTTCAGCTGATGTCTGTGCTGGAGGAGTGGACACTGGAGCTGTAGCTGGAGTAACTGCTGGAGCTGTAGGAGGTGCTGAAGATGTAGTCCTGGTGTCAGTCACTGGAATAGCAGCTGATCGGGATCCTCTGGGAACCAGAGCAGTCTGTCGCTGAGAATCCTGGACTAAGTCATCCTGTATAAGCTCTGCCTTGTCCTGCTTTGCTTCCTCCATGTCTGCCTCAAGCTTGTTGACGGTCACTTGAATTTCAGTCAGCTTCACGTCCAGAGCGTGGATCTTCTCGTCAACAATCCTCTCTAAGCTCTCCTGAGACTGTTCAATGCTGTCCAGGCGTTGTTCAATCCTTTGAGTAGCTTCAAGAATCTGCTCTCCGAAACTCTTTGGTTTAGCTGCTGCTGCTGCTGCTTCTTTGTCAGCTTTGGCTTTCCTAGCAGCTTCGATCTTGGCTTGACCTTCAACAGATGTTGGATCCTCCTCGTCCATCACAACAACATTGTCTTCATGCTCTGGCTGCAGGGGTAAGTGTTTTCTATCCAACAAGAATTTGCCCGTGCCAAACTTGGCATTGATAAGCATCTGAATCTGTGGGGCAAATCCACATGACCTTTTCTGGTCAGCTGCAGTCCTCTTAATGGTCTCTACCATTAAGTCCATCACCTTGAAAGGTGCCTTCTCATCAAGTATATGCAGCATGTTGATAGAATATCCTCTGATCATGCGATGATCTCCAGACTTGGGCATCAAGGTATGCCTCAAAATAGTATTAGTGGTAGGTAAACCTGCCTGGAGATGGTAGACTGAGCCGAGCTTCCAAATTTCCAAATCCGCTGCGGGGATCTCCTTGTACATGTTCTTCATGGAATCATGATTCTTCTTTGGAATCCCATAGACATCAATATCATCTTCTCGCTGCACTGGAGCATTCAGAATTTCTGCCCATTCTTCAACAGAAGAAGAATACCTTTGACCTTCAGTCATCCACGTGATCTTTCCATCAGGATAGAAATGAGCTGTGGCATAGAATTGCATAATCATCTCATCGTTCCAACTGGTCAACTTCTGACCCACAAACTCTGCAACTCCACATGCAGTGAAACTTTCATGCACATGTGGAAAGAAATCTCTGTGCTCTTCCCTGTAAATGTATTCCCAGTCAACATATCTGGTGTCTGCGACTATGGGCCTCTTGTCCATCAGCACGGTCTCATAGAAGTCCTGCTGCTCTCTGGTGTGAAATCTGGGATCTACAGCAGTTCTTCTCCTCACGGCATATGGATCAGCTTGTCTCCATAGCCTGAGACCTCTATCTTTCCTTGCCTTCATATCCTCAGCTTGAGGATGAGCATCATTGTGAAGTGGCAGTTTTGGACGGAGTTTCAGCAACACTTGTCCTTCCTCATCAGACTCAGCTGGTGGCACATCACCCTTGTTCTTCTCAGATGCTAGAATGTTTCTGGTGGTCCTCTTGGGCTTGGCAGCAGGCTTTGCTGGAGCTGCCTTAGCTTGAGCAGATTTCTTGGGCTTTGAAGTGGCTCCGGCCCTAATGGCATCACCCATGAGCTTCTGCTTCTGAGGAGCAGGCTGGGGTGCTTCTTCTTCTTCATCCTCTGCTGCTGCATCTGCATGAGAATCAGTATACACTACCCTCTTTCTCTTGGAGGTTTTCTTCACTTTGCTTGGAGCTGGCTCTCCCAAATTTAGCTTCTTGGCAACAGTTGATTGCTTGACTTTGCTGGTGCCCTTCTTTGACTGCTGACCTTGTTGCTCTTTGGCAACAACCTTTCTCTTAGGCTTTGAGGTCACTTCTTCCTCAGCAACGAAATCAGAATCCTCATCATCAGAATTCTTCTCCTTTCTAGCTCTGGTGGCTGCAGGAGGCATGCCACTTGGTGTACTCCTCTCACCATCATCAAATGGGCTACTAGTCTCAGGACTAGTGTCTGCCTCAGGAATGTCTGCAATAGGTGACTCTGACCTGTTCTGACTGTCACTGGCATCTGACATGGCTGACAACCTGTGAATAGATAAGGTATAGGCAGAGAAGAAGAGTTATCACAAACTGCAGAAGTTTTTGCAAAAAAAATGAGTTCAAATTTTAGTTTTAAGTTTTCACAGAAGACATTTCGGTCAAACCGAGTTTCAGTTTCGGTGAATCTGAGGTGTTAAACAGAAGCTTTACACACCACTTTCGGTTTGACCGAAGTGGGTTTCGGTCCTGCCGATAACACTAGGGTTTCACAGAAATTACATTTCGGTCACACCGATTTGCACAACTCGGTTGGACCGAAGGGTGCAGTGCAATGGCCAGAGGCCAAATAGGTCACACCGAAATTCTAAAATCGGTTTTACCGAGATGTGTTCCGTGGAAACCTAACCCTAAGAATTTTACTCGAATCTAGTTCAAACGAACTAATCTGGTGTGAAGGAAGATTTCAATCGTGGCAAGATATTGGGCAAACCAAACGTGCATTGAATCGCAGATGGGAGCACGAGTGGGATCAAGACTCACCCTAACTTGGTGGAGTCTCTCTACGGCGGCAACGGCGCGGAGGAGAAGTCCGTTGACGGCGATGGAGACCTGCGACGAGGGCGCACAGGCGATGACGGCGACGATCCGGAGATCAAGGCGACGGCAGCAAGGGATGTGGGGCGAAAACGTTTGAAGGAATAATGAACGCGCGCTGCCCTTGGTATATATATCCCTTTGCTGTCGGTGGGACCGAGTTGAAAAACTCGGTGGCACCGAGATGGATAACTGCCAGGCAGTTATGCATTTCGGTCACGCTGAAAATTACAACTCGGTTTCACCGAGATGAAACCTAGATCAGTCTAAATGCTTTCGGTTTAACCGAGTTTGAATGAGTTGGTCTGACCGAAATCACTTAGAAGGTTTTGGAGGTTAGCCCTTGACGGATCGGTGGCTCCGAGTGCTCCTCACTCGGAGGGTCCGAAAATGACTTGTTCAAAGTTTGTGATTTAAGCATGAATAGAATTTGAGAGAAGAGAGCATAGATAGCTAGGGGAGGTACTTAGGCATTCTTGTCCATCCATTTGATCAGAAAAATCAAAACAACCAAAACAATAAATGGATGTCCTCGAATGGATAAAAACATGCATTCAACATGCTCACACAATAAGATAGCAAATGAAATATGTGTCAAACATGCACAACCAAAACTCTAGCTACTAACACACAATTTGTCGATGACTAGGTCATCTTTATATGAGTATTTTGACTTAGGAGCCAAATGAGAACATTTGATCATAGGTCATACTCATCGTTTAAGCACAAGTGGGGTTACCACTTTTACATAAAGCATTGATGTGTTCACATCATTTGAAGATGCTTTAGCTCAATTTTTAGAGCAAAGCTCCCCCTAGATGTGAGAACCCCTTTTAAAGGGTCAAACTAACCTTGGGTTGTCGTAGAAGACTTCATGTAGATGTTGAAGATGTGGATGCTCAATGTTGATGGAGATCATCAAGAGTTGGGAGCTATCCTTTGGATTAGGGCACTTTCAATACCTACATGGGTTAGTCCCACAAGGAACAAACAAAGATATCCATGGACATAGATTGAAGTTCACAATAGATGATGTCCATGAAAGCAATGATTACCGTGTCCCTTGACTTACCAACAAGAGGGTTTGTGACTCCATGAACTAGTGCACGATATGGAAGTTGATTGCACAAGTTGCCAAAATGAATGTGAGTGAAGTATGTTGGCGGAGTCACCCTCAAGAACCTTCTAGTTCTTCTTCTTCGGGATCCACATCATCTTGATGGGAATCCTTGGGGTTGTAGTTGAGCTTGACGAAGTAGAACTTGACGTTTCCTTGGGAACCCACTTGACCATGGCTTGAGGTGCTTCAATGAATGCATCAATCTCCTCTTGAAGCTGGTCCTTGGCTTTTAGCTTGTGGTCTTGTGGTGGAAGATCATCTTGAGCTTGTTCCACATTGGAAGAACTAGGATCATACTTCTCCTTTTGAGAAACAAACTGTGGAGTAGGGTATTGACCTTCTTCCCACTCAACACCTTCGGCATTGAACTTTCGCTCAAAACCAATCCCTTGATTCTTCCGGTGCCTTCCTTGCTTGCGAACAATTTCCTCAAAGTTCTTGCTTCCGGCAAGACTCTTGTAGACACCTTTCTCTATGATCCCTTTCAATAAACTATTCTCTTGCTCAAGTGTAACTTGGCTTGAAACATTGTTAGTGGAATCAAGAGAACTACTATAAGCAACAATATTGGATTTAGCATGGTTATTGTTACTGCTAGAGGAAGAATTTTTCTTATGCTTGTCATGCTTAGTCTTAATGGGTGGCAAGAAATTAGACAAGAGAAGTCGTTTGGCAAGATATGAAGAACTTTTCTTTCGAAGATCGTCATTGATCGCTTTTAGAAACTCATGTTCTTGCTCTAGAGTGAGCTTCTCGAAGCATAGCTTCTCATGAGATCTTAGGAGCTCTCTATGATCTTCTTGAGTTGTTTCATGAGCTAACTTAAGAGTGTTTAGTTCTTTAGTTAGACGCTCAATCTCCTTCATAGCATTGTCATTCGACTCTTCTCGACTATAAAGACTACTAGCATTTTCATCGTTACTAGGCTCACTAGATTTATCATGCAAGAGCTCATCTTCACTAAGCAAGTCATCCTCATCACTATTGAAGTCAATGAATTCAGGGTGTGATACCTTGGGGCCTTTAGCCATGAAGCATATTCCAATTCCCTCATTTGGTGAATCAAATAAGACGTAGGAGTTGGAGTTGGAGGATACGAGAGCAAGACCGGCAACACCTTCATCTTGACTGTAGTCGGAGTCGGAGTGATAGCTTCCATCGGATTGATTGTCGGAGTCGGAGCCGGAGACCCATTCACCTACATGAGCTTGATGTCTTCTTCTTGTGTAGCTCCTTAATGACTTGTCTTTCCTCTCCGAATCCTTGCTTCTCCGAGAGGGTCTTCGTTCATAACGATCATCTCTACTCCTTCTCTCTTTCCGAGGTGACTCATCTCTTGAACTTCTTCTTCTTGGAGATTCTTCTCTTCTCTTGTGGGGAGCCGTACACTCATTTGAGTAGTGTCCGGGTCTTCCACAATTGTAGCAGTTTCGATCACGACTAGAAGATCTCTTTTCATCATATGATCTAGACTTTGAGCTTCTCTCTTTGCCTCTATTCTTGTAGAATTTGTTGAAGTTCTTAACCATTAGGCTTATCTCTTCATTGGAAACTAACTTGTCACTTGAGGTTGTGGGAGCATCACTTGTAGCTTTGTAAGCACCACTTGACTTGTTGTGAAGCTCTTCCTTATCCTTAAGTGTCATCTCATGAGCAACAATTCTTCCAATGACTTCGGTTGGCTTGAGAGTCTTGTAGTTTGGCATCATTTGGATCAAAGTGCACACGGTGTCATATTTTCCATCCAAAGCTCTGAGAATCTTCTTGATGATGAATCGGTCGGTCATTTCTTCGCTTCCTAAGCCGGCAATCTCATTTGTGATGAGAGCAAGCCTAGAGTACATTTCAGCGACTCCTTCACCATCCTTCATCTTGAACTTGTCAAGTTGACCTTGAAGAATATCTAGCTTTGATTCCTTCACAGACTCGGTACCTTCGTGCATTTCAACCAAAGTATCCCAAATCTCTTTTGCATTTTCAAGACGGCTGATTTTGTTGAACTCCTCGGGACACAAAGCATTGAAGAGAATGTCACAAGCTTGAGCATTGTTTTGCAACATCCGCAACTCTTCAGGTGTGGCTTCGCGATCCGGAACTTTTCCTTCCTCGAAGAATTCACCTTGCATACCAACACAAATAATGCCCCATGCGGCTGGGTTATGACCAAGAATATGCATTTTCATTTTATGCTTCCAACTAGCAAAATTTGTACCATCAAAGTAAGGACCTCTACGATAATTACCCTCACTAGACGCCATACTCTCCTAGGTTGTGAAACCAAGCTTATGGAGTCCAATGCAATGGAAACCAAAACAATGGAGACCAAAGCTCTGATACCACTTGTAGGATCGAAAGTATGTCTAGAGGGGGGGTGATTAGACTACTTGTAAATATAAAAATTCTGCCTTTTGATCAAGAACAGTTTTTGGCAGATTCACAATTATGATCAAGTCAAGCATCACCCTACACATGCAATTCTAGAGTATAAGCAGCGGAAAGTAAATTGCACATGTAGTAAAGAGAGGTGGAGAAGATCAAACGCAATTTGGAGACGCAATGATTTTTCACGTGGTTCCGATAGGTAGTGCTATCGTACATCCACGTTGATGGAGACTTCAACCCACGGAGGGTAACGGCTGCGCGAGTCCACGGAGGGCTCCACCCACGAAGGGTCCACGAAGAAGCAACCTTGTCTATTCCATCATGGCCTACGCCCACGGAGGGCTAGCCTTACTCGGGGTAGATCTTCACGAAGTAGGCGATCTCCTTGCCCTTACAAACTTCTTGGTTCAACTCCACATCTCGATGACGGAGGCTCCCAAGCGACACCTAACCAATCTAGGAGGCACCACCCTCCAAAAGGTAATAGATGTTGTAGATGATGATGAACTCCTTGCTCTTGTGCTTCAAATGATAATCTCCCCAACACTCAACTCTCCTCACTGATTTGGCTGTGGTGGAAGAAAGGATTGAGTGGAAAGCAACTTGGGAAGGTTAGAGATCAAGTTTCATATGGTGGGAGTGGAGCAACTTGATCTCAACACAAGGATAGGTAGTTCTCTTCTCAGAAATGTAAGGTAGGAGTGGTAGTTCTTTTTGATGGCTCTCTCCACGAATGAAGAGGGGGTGGAGGGGTATATATAGCCTCCACACAAAATCCAACCGTTACACACATATTTGAGCAATCTCGGTGGGACCGAAGTGGACAACTCGGTGAGACCGAAAGTTCAAATAATGTGAACGTTGGGGTTTTTCGGTGGGACCGGAAATACCATCTCGGTTAGTCCGATTTGAGCAAAGACAAGAGCATGCCAGTTTCGGTGGGACCGACTTCATCATCTCGGTGACACCGATTTGATGACAGAAGGTTACAGAAGCTTGGCAGCCCATGTTTCGGTGAAACCGATTTCAAACTCGGAATATCCGATTTTTCTAGGGTTTGGCTTATGGCTGAGGTGGTTCATCTCGGTGTGACTGAGTTTGGAATATCGGTGGGACCGAGATTACTTATGAGTGTATATTGTAGTGAAGGTTGCTGATAGTTTAAGGAGATATATCACAAAGCACTTGAGCAACCAGATCATCAACATAACCTCATCCCCTTTTAATAGTATTGGCTTTTCCTATGGACTCAATGTGATCTTGGATCACTAAACCAAAAATGGAGTCTTGAGCTTTTGCCAATGCTTGCCTTAGCATCTTGAGGGGTCCACTTCTTCAGTCATTGCCATACCCATATCACTGAACTTCTCTGAAATGATTCTCAAGTAACTATTAGTTCAATGATATATATGTTGTTATTAATTGCCAAAACCACCCGGGGATTAGTTGCACTTTCAATCTCCCCCTTTTTGGTAATTGATGACAACATATAGATCAAAGCTTCGACAAAGGATATAATCAATGAATAACATCGTCGCTTTGAGAAGTATGTGATAAGCAAGAGCTCCCCCTAAATTTGTGCATTATTTAAGATTTGCGTTTGAATGCAAATGCACAATCGATTAGGATCATGGGTCACTCTTCCATGTCACATACATCTTGGTGGAGCGCACAAAATGATAAGAATGAACAACATGCACCCAATCACCAAGACATGAGTAAATAGTCATACAAGATAGGAATAGCATATGATAAGCATTAAGCACACATTAAAGCATAGTATGACCAAGCACTCATTAAGGTAGCATCAAACGGAGTATCAAGCACACTGAAAGTCTCGAAAAACCAAAAGTATATCAAAGAGACCGCAAAAGAACGAAAGAGAAAAAGCGCAAAGACAACAGCACTCTCTCTCTCTCGAAGCCCTATGATCTATACAATTTCTCCCCCTTTGGCAACAAGTTACCAAAAAGTTCGAAAAAGCATAGAGCTAAACGTCACTGGGGACTCTGCTGGCGGCTCCCGTCTGGGTTGATGTCGGAGTAGATATGACGGCATCGGCGAAGACTTCAGCTGATGTCTGTGCTGGAGGAGTGGACACTGGAGCTGTAGCTGGAGTAACTGCTGGAGCTGTAGGAGGTGCTGAAGATGTAGTCCTGGTGTCAGTCACTGGAATAGCAGCTGATCGGGATCCTCTGGGAACCGGAGCAGTCTGTCGCTGAGAATCCTGGACTAAGTCATCCTGTATAAGCTCTGCCTTGTCCTACTTTGCTTCCTCCATGTCTGCCTCAAGCTTGTTGACGGTCACTTGAATTTCAGTCAGCTTCACGTCCAGAGCGTGGATCTTCTCGTCAACAATCCTCTCTAAGCTCTCCTGAGACTGTTCAATGCTGGCCAGGCGTTGTTCAATCCTTTGAGTAGCTTCAAGAATCTGCTCTCCGAAACTGTTTCTCAAGATTGCCAAAAGGTTTTTGCAAAGAAAAAGCAAGCTCAGGGTTTGCAAAACGAAGGAAAGGCAAAACAGGACAGAATCTGTGAAAAACAGACCAGCAGGTAGTAAATAATTTTTTCGGGGCACTTCTGCAACTCAAATCAAAAAACTCAGAACAGACTCCCGAAAGCCAATTGTATAGAGCACGCTGTAGAAAAAATTCAGACCAAAAAGATGATCTGGTGATTTTATACGAATTTTTCTATCCAAGGACAGAACCTGTTTCCTGGACAGCACGTCACAACTTTTGAACTTTCTTGCAATCAGAGGCTAAACTTGGCACAAAGCTGAAAAGTAAAGATACAATGATGATGCTACTGTAGTAACAACATCAATACACAACAAAAGCAAAATAAATTTTTTTATTCATTGTGGGCTGCCTCCCAAAATCGCTTTCTTTTATGCCTTTAAGCTAGGCATAATGCAAAGAGATCAAGTTTTATCAAGAGTAAAGGAATAGCTAGCCCGTATAACGGACTCAAAAGGTAACTTAATCTTCTTTCTAGGGAAGTGTTCCATCCCTTTCTTGAGAGGAAATTGGAATCTTATATTCCCCTCTTTCATGTCAATGATGGCACCAACGGTGTGAAGAAAAGGACGTCCCAAAATAATTGGACTAGAAGGTTCACATTCAATATCCATAATAGTAAAATCAACGGGAACATAATTGTCATTGACAATGATAAGAACATCGTCGATCCTCCCCAAGGGTTTCTTTATGGAAGAATCAACAAGACGAACACCAAAAGAACAAGAATCAAAAGGTTTCAATTTAAGCATATCATATATTCTTTTGGGCATAACGGAGGTACTAGCTCCAACATCACATAAAGCATAGCAAGAGAAGTTATTCAACTTAATTTTAATCATAGGATCCCAACCATCTTCTAGCTTTCTAGGTATGGAGTCCTCTACCCTAAGTTTCTCCTCCCTAGCTTTAATGAGAGCATTAGTGATATGCTCTGTGAAGGCAAGATTAAGTGTGCTAGTTTGGGGATCTCTAGACATCTTGTGAAGAAAATCAATAACTTCGGTAAGGGTGCAATTATCAAAATCAAGGTCACTACTATCAAGTAAAGTGGTAGTGGTGTCATTTAGGCTCACTTGTTTGGTAGTTTCTATGGTCATAGGATCACCATTAATAGGTCCAATGGGACCAGGAGTGCATTGGGTGCTAAGAGTTTGGATATCCTCAACAACTTGGATAGTAGCAACAGTGTGGTGGGTAGGAAGGTTCTTAATTCTATCTTCTTCCTCCTTTAGGGGTGCAACCACTTTGGGTTTAGCTGCCATTTGGTTTATCAAAGTGGCTTGTGTGTGGGACATATTGGAAACTTGGGTCTCAGTGATAGTGAGCCTAGTCTGGAGGTTAGAAATCTCAATATTTAGGCTATCTAGTTGTCTACCAATGTCTCGCAAGATAGCAGTATGCTCATTTAATTGCCTCGAGAAGGTTTTGTTTTGTTCATATTGGGTGTGCATGTAGTTCTTAGTGGCCTTCTCTATTTCTAGAAGTTTCTCATAACCAGGCATGTCTCTATCTCTTTGGGTGGAGTTCTTGGTGCTAGGATAAGCATTGTTGTTCCCATAGGAATTAGAGGGGAACGGTCTAGGATTGCTACCAAAATTACTCCTATAAGCATTGTTATTGAAATTGTTTCTAGAGATAAAGTTCACATCTACTTGTTCTTGAGCAATCAAAGAATTTAAAGGAACATCACGAGGATCAATAGAAGATTGCTTGGAAAGTAGAGACATGATCAAGTCAACTTTTTCATTTAGGGAGGAAATCTCCTCGACAGAGTTTACCTTCCTACCTGTTGGAGCGCGTTCGGTGTGCCATTGGGAATAATTGGTCATCATCTCATCGAGAAGCTTCGTGGCAGCACCAAGTGTAGTTGACATAAAGGTTCCTCCCGCGGCCGAATCTAACAAGTTCCGCGAGGTAAATTTCAAGCCTGCATAAAAAGTTTGGATAACCATCCAAGTAGTCAAACCATGAGTAGGGCAGTTCTTGACAAGAGATTTCATGCGTTCCCAAGCTTGGGCAACGTGTTCATTATCCAATTGTTTGAAATTCATTATGTTACTCCTTAGTTGGATAATTTTAGCAGGTGGATAGTACTTTCCAATAAAAGCATCCTTGCACTTGTCCCAAGAATCTATGCTATTTCTAGGCAAAGATTGAAACCGAATTTTAGCTCCTCCTCTCAAGGAGAAAGGAAAAAGCTTAAGCTTAACAATATTACCATCTATTTCTTGGTACTTTTGCATATCACAGAGTTCAACAAAATTATTTAAGTGCAAAGCAGCATCATCTCCAGCACCGGAGAATTGATCTTTCATAACTAGATTCAGTAAAGCAGGTTTAATTTCATAAGAAGGTGATGAAGTGGCAGGTGTAGTAATGGTTGTGCAGATAAAGTCATCGTTGTTATGACTAGTGAAGTCACACAACTTGGTGTTCTCGGTGGAACCCATAGCAGCAAGCAAGCAAGATAACTATTTTTGTGATTTTTGATAAAGGACACTAAAGCAAAAACTGAAAGGTAAACTAACAAGACTAAAAAGCAAAGGTAAAAGATAGCGTGCAACTCCCCTATCTTGAAGAGTGGAGTCCCCGGCGACGGCGCCATGAAACTTTGCTTGATGGCTTCTCGCCCCTCGTTGGTTACCCCAAGTGGAAGGTTTGAGATGCAGTGTAGTGGTAGTTTTCCCTTGGCAAAGATACCAAGGATCGAATTCCCCTGATACTCCAAGGTTCAACAAGAAGGTGTCAACTGCTAACGGCGCCAGATACTTAGCAATTAACTGGACCTGCACACAGATACAAATAACTTTGCTCCCAACGAGTACAGAGAGGTTGTCAATCCCTCCGGCCTTGTCGTTTACAAAGGATCAAACACAAGAGATAATAGTGATAGGTATAACTGCAACTAGTAAGTAAGAACAGAAAGTAAATAGCGGATGTGATCAGTGATGGTAATATGGACCGGGGTCCCATGATGTTCACTATTGATGTCTCTCTCCCAAAAGACGATAAAACAGCTAAGCGAGGTAAACAAATTACAGCTGGGCAATTGACAGGATTATGTGCGCAAACCAATGCTAACTATGCTGCAAGAAAGGTAGAGGCTCAAAAGCATGGGCGGTACGCCAAGGCAAGTAGACCGAAATCCATTTGCATCTACTACTAATCATCCACCTTGAGATATCATTCCAGAACATCTCGCTGGTATTAAGTTGCGAGTCCCACCCATAGTGTAAACCCAAAGCAACAGACAACTGCATTAAAAGAACTTTGCGCAAAGTAAACAATCCTTGCACCCGCAAGTACAAGCACCGTTGTTTTCCCCCTTGTGGCAACAGCACATCCCCTAGACTCATGTTTCTGTCACTCAAGCTAGTCATCGAGGGGCATGAACCCACAATCAAGCATAACGTTCCCTCTTGGAGTTACTATCTACTACTTGGCCAAAGCAATAAACAGCGACGGAGAACATGCAAGAATTACTCAAGAACATAAATATAAAAGAGGTGAATCAAATATATTACTCAAACACAATCTGAACATAATCTCATAATCCATCGGATCCCAGCAAACTCATCATAGCAACAGCATAAGGATTACATATGTGCCTCGATCATGTAGGGCAGCTCACGAGGTCTAATCGGTGAAGAACAAAGAGGGGAGGAGAACATCATATAGCTACTGGTCATGGACCCATGGTCCAAGGGAGACTACTCACAACTCATCCGGGAGGCGTCCATGGTGGTGGAGAGGCTCCCGGTGGTGATCCTCCCCTCCAGTAGGGTGCCGGGAAGAGTTCTCCTGGTGCTCCCGATCTTGGAAGCGCGGCGACGGCGGAACAGAGATGAGATCGCGAAAAAGGGTTCCGTCCTCGAGGGTTTCGGGACGCGGTGTAAATATATGCCAAAGGGGGGCGTCAGAGGAGGCCTGGGGGGCCCAGGCGCCCTGGCGGCGCGGCCAGGAGGGGGGGTGCGCCCTCTGGCCGCTTGGAGCCCTGGTGGCCCCCCTCCGGCCCTACTTTGGCCGCATGGAAGCTTCCGGAATGCTGATTTTTTATATATTTTCCCGGATTTTTTCTGGCAGTTTACGTAATGGGAAAACCTGAAATACAAAAACAGCAGAAAACAGAAAGTGGCACTGGGGTGCACTGAGTTAATAGGTTAGTCCAAATATGATCAAAAGTGTATGGAAGTGCATAAATAACATAGCAATATCACACAAAAGAGGCATGGAGCAAGCAAAAATTATAGATATGTTTTGGACGTATCATCCCCCCACCACGTCATCTTTCAGATCGGGGCAAGAATAACGGGGTCGTTTCTGGCTTGTTTCCTCCATGGAGAAGACGGTCGAACAATGGCAGAAGGAAGGGTGAAGGCAAATGGAGGAGGGAGGAAGAGCGTGCGATAGCAGTTCCAAATTGAGAGGGAAAGGCGAAGAGTCGATGGACGGTTGCCAGTTTGCCACGGTACACGAAGAGGCGCCCCGGCCTACACGTCCTTTCGGAAATTGTACAAAAGGACTCGCCGCCATCTCACTGACATGTTGGAATGGGACCACATGTGAACAAAACATGGTGTGTAGTTTCTCGTGCAAAATGCGATCTGGCCGCATTGGCCCAAGGTGCCGCATTAGTTATCGCTGAATAATATAAAATATTATGAGTGCAGACGCTCCACCCCGAGGTTTGTAGCTCCTTCTCGGTCGTCGGTAATCTATGTTCTTCCACTCTTTCATTTAAGACATGAGCTTTGTTCATCCTGTTGCCGGCACGCGGGACATCTATATGCCTCCATTTTACAAAATCATACTACATGCCTCCATGACAAGCGGGACATCTAGCATCAAGGTGGCATGTCATGCAAGAAAATGGAGATATGTAGTGCGTAAGTGAGTCGTGCGCTTCGATGGCACCTAGTACTACATAATATTTTTTCTTCTCGATGGCATGTCAATAGTGCACGTACTCAATGACAGAGAATGGGATGGTAGCCATGGACATGGTCGGCCCTTTTTGAAGAGAGTACATAATAAATACGTAACTTTGCTATATCCCGTCAACTCACAGAACGACGAGAAGCTTGCTTACTATGCCTTCTCCCTCGCCAACGCGTGCGCGGTGGCTCGCAGCACAAGGAGAAACTTTTGCTTACAAGCGGTGGACGTGCAGCAGTTCATTTGGTGTCAGATTGCCAGAAGTAGTACCATCATTATTGTTCGACTTCCGGAAAAGGAGAAGAGCCAAGTGCAAGGTCACCTACTAACCTACAGTACTACTATAGCCAAAGCTGGTCCACCTTTTTAGAGCAGGATTAATTAATATAGGCAACTCTTGCAGCGGCACATCATTTAGAGCGAGTACTCTCTTCGTAGGATCAAAGGAAGTGAAACAAAAGTTGGAGTGGATGCTAGATTGCCAACTAAAACATGATTACATAGGAAAAAAATCCTATAGCATTCTATCCTATGAATCAAACGACCAATGTAGGAAAATTATGAGGGGGGTCTCTCCAACAGTGTTCCTCGGCTCGCACCTAGCATCACGGTGGTCGAACTTGAAGTCATTCATGTGGTACACGGGACCACATGTCAACGAAACATGGTGTGTAATTTCTCATGCAAAATGCGATCTAGCCGCGTTGGCCCGAGGTGCCGCATTAGTTATCGACCTTTATTTTTTTTAATGGCGTGTCGTTCAATTTTGAAGCATGACTAACTGGTACTATTTGCAAAGAAAATATAAACTACTCTACCACTACTCGACCTCTAGTACTAGTAGTATAAAAAAGATATATAGGCTGGAGCTTTAGAGCTTTCTTGCTAAGGGCTGCCCACTTGCTTCTCACACTATCACCCTGTCTCCAGATCTAAAAAAGACGGCCTCTCTCTCCCTCCTCACCGGTGGTCACAGATCCGCCGGGGAAGAAAAGGATGTGCAGCGTTGACGCACTCGTTGTCGGCGAGCGAGGTCACGCACTGACGACAAGGCTGTCCTCTCAGACCTAGCACGCGCGTGGGATGGCCTCCGTCGCCAAGCTCGCTGCCGTAGTGCGTGCGGAGGACGACGACCACGAGCGAAGCCACTTTCCGCCGACCCTCAGGTATGCTACCTCTTTTCGAACCATACCCTTGTTCTATTGCCCCATCTTCCACGTCGCTGCATGTGGATCTTTTTTCACTCCACCATGTTCCCAATTTGCTATCCTCTGCTCTGCTGGTCACGCAGACGAAAACCTTAATTTGCACTATTAAAGGAAACCCTACTTCATGCAGACTAATCCATGTCTGGGTTGAATAAGGAAAGGAAGGGAGACTGTACTGTCCAAGAGTGTAGGCATCGAACCCATATCTAGGTTGAAAAGGGGAAAATCAGTAGCTAAGGAACGAGTCTCGTGTCTCTTGGTTGAAGAAGGGTAGAAAGGCATGACAACGCAATAGAGAATGACCAGGTCGATCGGTTTGTTGTCCTCACATAGGAAAAAGGTGGCTGAACATAACAAAAATGGGACGTAATCCACATATGCTGCCTGGATATTTGTTGCTCTGGGCAACCATACCTCCCTAACCACTCTATGCGTCCGTCGAGGTACATCGTACTGGTGCACCCACTGTCCGAATGGGTCTCCCATGCTCTTATTGCCACTTTTTTGCTGTTAGTATAACTCTAGTGGTAAAGTCAACCAATGCTACTGCTAAAGTGATGCCACATTTAACTAATGCCGCACTCAGTCTAATGCCACCGATAAATTTAAGCAATGCCATTTAATGTCTCTGGATTGTTTCAGGGTTAGCTGTTGATTGTGGATGTATTAAAGATTTTTCAGCTAAGGCATTCTAATGTTGTTGCACAGCCAGTATACCAACGATGAAACTTGTTACTACCTTCAGATTTTTGCACTGTTAATGCTTATAGATTACATACCTCACTTTCATGAGATAAGTCAATTTTTTTGTACAGTGTCACCAAAATGCCAAGGCGCTGATGTCAATTTATTTTGGTTAAACTGCACAAAAAATTATGAAGACAAGAGGAAAGGTCAAGAGTGGGCACCTCCTTATCCGACTGTTTTCTTTGATTCGGTTGGTCAAGTTTTATGTTTAATCGACTATCAAGATTGGGATAGCAATTTTTAGGTCCTCTCGAGTTTGAAATGATATATACCTTCAAGGTACATGGTTTGCCAAAAAATTATACTATCATTAGTTCATAATGCTAGTTACCTTCAGACTTTTGTATTTGGTTTAATGTTGTTGCCAGCTAGTATACCAATGCCGAAACTTGTTACCTTTACATTTTGTATTGTTAATGCTTATAGAAATCTTCAAGTGCTAGCTTATGGAGATCAGTTCAGTAAAACCATTATACTCTACCCCATAATAATAAAATTACTCCACTGTTCCACTAGCCAGTGGATTAGTGTATATTTGTACTATTTGAATGGTGTTGCATTAGCGTATCGACATATATAAGGTGTGGCAAGCTTTCCCAGAGCAAAAAGTTTCAACATTGGTATACTAGTTGTGCAACAAGTTTCAGCATTGGTACATAGGGTGTAGAGTTCACTCAAATACTTCGAGTAAAGCTAGCCACACCTTTGTTAAGATTAGGATAGCAATTTTTCATGTTCACCTGAGTTCGAAATGATATTTACCTTGAAGGTACATGGTTTGCTATTTTTTAATACTGTCATTAGTTAATAATGCTAGTTACCTTCAGAGTTTTGTATTTGGTTTAATGCTCTTGCACATCTAGTATACCAATGCTAAAACTTGTTACCTTTACATTTTGTATTGTTAATTCTTATAGAAATCTTCCAGTGCTAGAGCTTATGGAAATCTTCCAGTGCTAGGGCTTATAGAAACCTTTTCCCATTAAGAAATTGGAATGCTTATATTTGTGAGTCTATGCTTCAACTAGTGCCACTTTTATAGTAATCACACTTTCAATATCTATGCAAACATGGATGCTCGATTTTAGTGGAACTGCACAAAAAGTCCAACTGGTTCAACATTAGGAGCATGTTCTCTTCCAAACCTTTATATCCAATTGGTGGCACTATGAACTGTTCATTAAGAAGGTACATGGTTTGCTACTATCTTGGTACTCTTTTTGTACTATCATTAGATATTTATACTAGTGTTTTGCATGTGAATTTATTGGCAGGGTGGACCTACATTGGAGGTGCAGGACATGATTCAATGATTGGATGCTCAATTTCGGTTGTATCGATTTCACCTCTTCCATCACTACGAACATGGATATACTTGGTCTGATGAAGAATAGGCGCTATATTTCTACTCTAAACAAGCAAATCAATTCAGTATGAAATTGTGCAAGGCAAAACATGACTGTATCAAATTGTCCAGTGCAAAACATGATAGATGCTAAGCGGAAGAGACATGTTTAAACCGAAAATACAAGGTGGGGTATATGTTTACCAGCTGCTTGATATTTGTGCAGACAGAGATGTCTGCCCATTGCTATTTGACAAACACACAAAGTGACCGTAATTTTGGTTGAACTGCACAAGAGAATAGTATAGTCACTGCATGCAGTTCCATTTGAAAATAGACACAGAAAGATTGGATAGTCACTTCATGGACTGCAGAAAAGTAGTACTGTAGTATTTATTGGCCAACACTAGGTGCTTCATTTCTTTGGTTTGATTATACAATGGGCATCATTTTTCCTAAGTCAAAGTTTGTATTCCGAAAATAGTCTCGCCGTGTGATTGAGAGAAGACCAAATCATATTGCAGTGGATGTTCCTCCATCATGTGTGGTTCATTCTGATGGTTCCAGCTATTGGTGAAACCACTTACATTTGCAAGAGGAATTGTAGACTTCACAAACAAATTTGTCTTTCAGTCTGTACTGAATGTTGGCCAATAGAAGCATCCATGTTAGTAGGAAGAACATATGTTTTTTCTAGATCTTTGCTTTTGGAGCTACATATTTGTATATGATCTGTGAATCATTGAGATGCATTAACATGTTGATCTTATGTATGGGAATCGTACTAGTTGGTTTTAGTTGTGGTTGATCTTTGCTTTTGGAGCTACATATTTGTATATGATCTGTGAATCATTGAGATGCATTAACAGTTCCTTATATCTGTTCGCTCAGTGTTTACAAGTTACTGATCGATCACTAGCTAGCCTACTAATGCGCCCCTGGCAGTTTTAGTTGCGACGCAAGATCCGAAGTGGCAGTTTTTTGAGTAAAAATGCCTACCTCTGAAGAAACTGACAAGCTGCTCTGAAGAAAATGCCATGCGAATCTGAAGAAACTGCCAGCAAAAACATTCGCAAATGCCTTATCTCCCAGTGAATGTTCATCAGTTAATGCGATCGTACACGTACACCATCCGACCTACTCGATCCTACACGTACACTATCCGACCTACTTGATCCTACACGGATAAATAGCGGATCACGCACGTACTACCTCCTTTCCGGTTTACAGGGCTCAATTCAGAAAACGACCTACTCGATCCTACGGAAATAAATAGCGGATCACACACGTACTACCTCCTTTTCGGTTTGCAGGGCTTAATTCAAAAATCTCACCACCAAGGTAGATGATGAGTGGTGGAATGATTTTTGACAAGGAGGGAGTACCTCATCTGGATGATTCGAGTTCGCAAATGCCTTATCTCCCAGCTAAATGTCATATCTCCCAGCTAAAGTTCATCAACTAATGCCCTCGGTTGCGACTCGTTGCATGCTGCTCCGCGTACTGGCTGCGAGTGATTTTGAGTGCCTGCATGCAGCTGGCCGTAATTAAGGCAGCTAACTGATGCGAAAAAAGATGCGCTTTAATTATTGCGGGCCTTTTAAATCCGTGGAATCATTATTGACAAGGAGGGAGATGATTCGAGTGCACTTGTTTGACCGTCGTGCCGGTGTGCGACCCAGCACGGACGGGACGGGACGGCACAGTCAGAATTTCAGTTTCTCTAGTTTTCCACGATAAGCTGGCACGCTAAGCCATTCCTGCTTAATTATGCATTGAATTCCGATGACCGTCGCGCTACCTTCCGCCTATAGGTACTGTTTCCCGGCCTTCTATGGTAGCACAGTGACCCAACTAGCCCTATACTCATAAGCACTCACCGTCCCGACGTCGCTTGCCACTTATCCTCGCTCTCGCCACGTCCGCCATGCCCCTGCCCGTCCGTGATAGGCGAGGCCGGAGGCGGTCACCGCCGGAACTAGTGTTCGGTTTTTCACCGGAAGGCAGATGGAGGGAGGAGGCATTCTATCGGTCTTTAGATGGCAATGCGAAGATTGAGAACTTGTTGGAGCGCGACCGCCTGGCGGAGGAGCATGAGTGGTTGGAGCGCGACCGCTTGGCAGAGGAGTAGCATATCGCCGTTTTGCGCCCCAGCGAGACAAGGAGCAGCAGCGCATCGATGCTCTGAGTCGCAAGCAGAGCGTCGGCAACTGGGCCGACTACATGGAGGCTGGCGCCCGACAAATAGCCCTAGAGGCTGTTGGGCACGCACGCGTTCGCGACGCCGATTTTTACTACCAGCTCGTCAAGTGGGTTTCCCGCTTAGAAGACGAAGCTTTTGTGGACCACACCGGCATGGAAAGGGCCAACATGCGCAAACAACGCGCCCTATCGCACCTCTGGCAAGTCCGAGGCGAGGCGGAGGACGCCGGTGCCTGCCTTTAGCGTGTACCGCAGATGGCGGCCGCATCGTCTAGTTAGCTAAGAGTAAGTTAGTACTTCTATGCTACTAGAGTATTAGTGGGAGTAGATAGTTAACTTGGCTATGATGGTTGTCAACGTGGAAGTTCAGTACTCTATATGTGGATCAGTCCTGTTACTTTGCTCTGAATGTTGAACTTTCCGTTTGAACGTATGGAATGGGTTGTTATTTTTTTAAATGGGTTGTATTTGTCCTCCACGGGTTTAGAGGCTGACTTGTGGGCCTACCTAGTTGACGCGTACACAATCAGGAGATGATTGTACGTGGAGAGGATGACATCAGGGACCCGCCAAGGTCATGGCAGTATGCAAGCAAGTGCCTCCTTATTTCAAGCTAATAAAAAAATGGCTCCTCCTAATGGATTTCTGACATCTGGGTCCCATGCCATTGTCAACGTAGTCAATAAATGAGAGAATTGCACAACGAGCGGGTGACACCAGGGACCCAGCAGCTCGCCCAGTTATTTTTGTTTTGGGTTAATTTGATAAATGCCACTCCAAATCTGGTGTTTCTGAGAAATGCCACTGCAATTTCCAAACTTTGAAAAATGCCATTTCATGCCATTTCCAGTGGCATTTTTCGAAGTCTGGAGTGGCGTTTTTCAAAGTTTGGAGTGGCGTTTTTCAAAGTTTGCAAATTGCAGTGGCGTTTTCCAAAGTTTGCAAAAATTGCAGTGTCATTTTTCAATGTTTGGAAATTGTAGTGGCATTTTTATGAATCGCCATAATTGGAGTGGCATTTATCTAATTTGTTTTTGAGACGGAAGCAGGGTGTCAACTGGGCTGTGCGGGGCACTCTGGCCTGTCTAGACAGCCTTCTCTTTTATGTTTACCACAGACCAGCCCAATAGTTTTTTTTTCTTTCTGAAAATGGCTAGCCCAGTTTTTTTATGATTTACCTAGTAAGTCGCTTTGTCAGGCCTGTTGGGCTGCAAATATTTCAAGACGAGGAGAGCTTCATTCGGCTGGACGAGAAAATGGCCTATCAGTAATGAGAAATGGGCTATACATTTTTAAAATACATCAAACCGACAATTAGTTTCAAGTTTATCTTTTTCATTTCGAGATTTTAAGTTGCATTAATTTTTATGCGTGGACAATTTGTTGGATTATATATTCATATACATTTATTTTTAAAATAGTTTGAATGTGACTCGAAATTTCGGGATTAAAAACGGTTCGTACCGCACCGAAATATGCAAAATTTTGTATAATTTTTTAACCGTGGCCACAATATGGGCTGTAATGCGACAAAAAAGAATATGGGCTCCAAAAAACATTAAGAATTAGCAAATGGGCTGTAGATTATTAGAAATAATGGCAGATGGGATGTATGATGTTTTCCATAGATTTGGGGCTTTCCTAAAAAAAGGTTGACGCACAAGCAGTGACTGTTGGATGTCCATCCAACGGCCGTCGTGCTTCTTCAATCTCTGCTCTTCCTGCTCCAGCCGCTCAAACCAGCGCCGGCGGGACTGCCTGCTCTCTCCTCCCCACGGCCGGCTGTGCTGCCGCGCTGGCATGACCGCCCCATCGTACTCCCATCTCCCCTAGCCATCCCTCTACTCACCCACACCTGCTGTTTTCTCCCGGGACGACAGACGAACCAGTAAACCCTTGTACTCCTCCGCGTGGGAAACAACTACCGAGTCTTCCCTGGCTCCGTGTCGTTCCCTTCCTAGTCCTCGCCGTCGTCCACCGCCCTGGTGCTCTCGGCGCATCCTGGTCAACGTGGTCAATGAACGACATCCATCGGAAGTGGACTGTACGTGGGAGGCTGACAGCTGGGTCCATGGCCGCACGCAAGGAAATGCCTCCTTATTATGCGCAAAATAATGATTCCTCCACCTGACAGCTAGGACCCACGGGAAGGGCTTCTATATTTTGCGAACCC
>LR738712.1:40707932-40824845 GCA_902687465.1 Secale cereale
CCCCCCCCCCCGCCGACAGGTTGGATCCGCCAGCTATATCTTCGCACGCAAGGAAGTGCCTCCTTATGACGCACAAAAAAATGAATACCCTGTGCTACCTGGGAGCCACCATAGTGGGTGGCTGACTTGTGGGCCTACTAATTTGACGGGGACAGATGGCTTTGTCAAGTTAGTCAATATGAACGATTCTAGCTCCAGTGACCATATGATGTCCATCCAACGGCCATAGTGCTTCTTTGACCTCGGGCCTTCTTGCTCCAGCCGCCCAAAGCAGCACCGGTCGTGCCGCCTGCTCCTGCCTCACGTGGCCGGCTGTGCTGCCGCGGAGGCCTCACCGCCCCCATACTACTCCCATCGCTGGCTTGGCCATCCCTCCACTCACCCACACCCCCTGTTATTCTGCGGCGACGGCAGCCTCACACCGCAGCCGAACCAATGAACCCTCGTACTCCTCTTCGCGAGGGCATCCACTGTCGCGTCTTCCCCGGCTGCGCGTCGTCCCCTTCCTAGGCCTTGCCGTCGTCCATCGCCTTGGTGCTCTCGGCATGGCGTGGTCAATGTGGTCAACGACCGACTAACATCAGAAGAGTACTGTACGCGGAGAGGCTGACAACTAGGTCCACGGCCGCAACTGGGTCCACGACCACAACCCAGTTTTTTTTGTGATTTGGCAAGTAAGTCGCTTTGTCAGGCCTGTTGGGCTGCAAATCTTTCAAGACGAGGAGAGCTTCATTCGGCTGGCCGAGAAAATGGCCTATCAGCAATGAGAAATGGGCTGTACATTTTTAAAACACATCAAACCAACAATTAGTTTCAAATTTCTTTTTCTCATTTCGAGATTTTAAATTGCATTGATTTTTATGCGTGGACAATTTCTTGTTCTCAGTTTTCAATTTCGTCCTCCAAATATTATTCATTGACGCCTCTTCGTTCGTCTCACACTCGTCCGGTGCTTCGTTCAAGTATTCTTTAACCAGTTCACGATCTCTTCGTTCTCGTCATTCAAATTTCCTCAAGTGATTTATTCTTCCCGGCAATTCATTCTCTTCTATTCACTCAATTTCAATTTCTTACGGTGGTTTGTTCTTTTCTTCACTCGTTTTCAATTCTTACGGTGGTTCGCTCAAGAGTTCTTTTCATGTGTCATCATATCAATTCATTTGTTCTTTCCAATCCTCCCGGTGGTTCATGAAGACTTTCTCAAGTTTGAGCTATATCCTTCTTTAATCAAATTCAACGAGAATAAGTAGTGTGCAAATCCATTGATTCTCATCAATTTAATTGGTGGAGGATAAGCATAACCTAATTCTTATTCTTTTTATCAAGTTGATTAATCCCTTCCTTCAGAATTTTTCTTGTTGAATAAATTCTAGTCCCAAGCGTCTTCACCTCTTCCTTCCGGAGTTCATAGTTTCTCTGCTATCTCGTTGGAACCCCGTCTAAATCATCGCAAGGCTTTAATCTTATACTTTTCATCCCTTATTTGTATCTCATTACCCTTTTCTTACCGGAGTTCTTCATGGCGTTTCTTCATGATTTAATTCATTCCTCAAATATTCATCAGATTCTTGTGGAGAAGCTCAAGTATTCTTCTTCTTGCATCTTGAAGTGCAAATAATTCTCCGTATTCTTTTGAAGTGGAGTTTTGCATTTCTTCCTTCATGTCATCTATTCAATATTTTGGTTGCGGCATTATTCACCTCAAGTTTTGAGATGTTTAAATAAGCCCACATCAAACTAATTCTTTTGTTGTTGATTTACTCAACAACTTCGTTCAAGCCTTCCACTTGAAGATTCTCTTTCAAATCCAATTATGATAGAAGTGTCATCTTCTTCTTCGTTCTTTTCACTTCACTCTTTCAATTCTCATGGGGGCATTGTGTTGTTTCTCTCATCAAGTATTATTCCTTCTTATCAAGATCATGTTTAATTCCTTCCATGTTCAACACGTGTACTATTAATTCCATTTCCAGCTGGAGTGCTGCCCAAATTCCATCGTTGAAATTCCTTGTCTATCTCGCTTAACCAGAGTGGTTTCGAATTCATTCTTGTTCCTTCAGCTCTAGTTTCGTGCCTTTCAACCTCCTTGATTCTCGTTGTATTCCTTCTTCCTCTTGTCTAACGAAGTGTTTGCAACCTCGTTCATCTCCGTTTTATTCTTTCTTTCAAGTTGTCAAACTCTCAAGCTTCTTTGGTTTCACCTTCTTCCTTTTTTCCTTCCGTCTCGTTCCTAGGATCTCGGGATGAGATCTCTTGTTAGTAGGGGAGTGTTGTGACACCCCAAGACCGATGCGCCAGGTGTCAGCCAGTTATTCGTCGCCGTTGCCATGTCATCTGCTTGCGTGTTGCACTTTGCCATGTCATCATGTGCATTACATCATCATGTTTTCAAAACTTGCATCCGTCCGAGTCCGCCCGTCCTTTCCGTTGTCCGTTCTGAGCCCAGACACACTTGCACGCGCCCGCGACACCTCTGAATATTTATTTTATAAGTGGCCGGAAAATGTTCTCGGAATGGGATGAAACTTGGTGTGTGGTCATATTATAGCATAGGTAGACCGCCTGTCAATTTTTGTCGCATTCGGAGCTCGTTCGATAGCCCAACCGTTAAACTATAGCGGCACTATCGCCGGTTAAATCGTCGGACGTTTTCGGTCTCCGAAAACTGCTGTCGGGCCTCTCTATCTTCTCTCCTCGCAGCTCGTGGCCTCTTCCACACAACCACTAAACCAGCCCACTAACCCCTCCTAGGCCCAACATACCTCTTTCCCCGGCAGAAGCCGTTCGATCGAGATCGGAGGGCTCTGAAACACCCCCAGACCCCCTAACCCTAGCAATTCTGCTATATATGGACATCTCCTCGTCCAAAAATGGCACCCCTAGCCTCTTAGACCCTCTCCCACCTCTAAGCCGCTGCTCCACCTCGTTTTCCAGCCATGTCCAGCCCGAGCTCGCCACTTAGCTCCGCCTGATTGGCCAGCGAGCCGCCCAGCGCCCCTTCAACCACTCTGCAGCCGCCACCTGTCCCCGTCCTGCTCCCCGCTGCCGTGGGCCGCCAAGCCCGCTTCGCCACCCGCGAGGCCCGAGCCGCCCCGCGCCCCGGCTCCCTCATCTCCCTCTCTAGCGCCCGAGCCGCTCCTCGCACCGCCGTGCTCCACCGCCGCCGTCGCCCACCTCCACCTCCTCGCCGACTGCGCCCCGCGACAGCGCCCCGTGCCCCGCCGCCTCCTACGCGTCGCCTCGCTCACTGAGCCCCAACGACCACTCCAGCATCTCCGGCCGCCCGCTCCTCCACCGCCCATATGGCCACCGGCCGTCGGAGCTCTGCCTCGAGGCCTCCTCGCCTCCGGCCGCCTCCCTCACCGCCGGAGCACGCCATCCAGCCAAGCTTCGGCCGAATCCGGTGCCCACCCGCCCGGATCGGCGCATTTCCGCCTCGCCTCGGCCTCGCAGAGGCCTCGTCACTGGCCACCTCGTCGCTGCACCCCGCGTTGACCTCCCCGGAGCCACTGACCGGTGGGCCCAAGCGCCCAGCCAGCCGGATGTGGCCAGCTGGCACAGACATGTCCGCCCTCCGCCTCATCTGTGTGACCGCTAGGTGGACCCGCGCTTCTGCACCGACGGACACGTCCGACCCCTCCTGACATTGTCCGCCTAGTCACCCCGAGGTAGTTTTTTTCACTAAGTCCCAGAAAAACTATTGCATGATGCATACTTTGAGTGATGATAACTTTGTGCACGTTTATCCAAATGAGACATATGATATATCAAAATTGTTCATCTAGTGATTCTCTACATGATGGCTGTTGTTGCATACATGTTAGGTGCCATATTGCCATGTTTATCTCTGTTGCAAAAGTGCATGTGGTTGTTAAGTGCTGAAACTTGTTATGAGATGCTGATTTGTCTTTTTCATAACTTTATGAGTGATTTTTGTTTGGGCCACATGTCAATATGTTTTAGAAGCACAATCATTCCATCTTTGCTGTGGTGCAATCCAATTTTCATGATATGACTTGTGGTGTTTGCAACAAGCTTGCAAAGTGACCTACTCGCTGTTGGCTGATTTCTTGCACTTGTTGAAAACTGCTAAGTCTGAAACTGTTATAACCTGCTGCCATTAAGGATGGCAATTTTATCCATGGACATGGATATCCATGGATATCCGACCCGAATGGATAGGGTTTGGATATGCTTTTGTGTCCATGGGCAACACCCAAACCCGACCCGATTACTCGTGGGTAGGACATGGATATAATCTTGTACCCATGGGTATATCCAAACCCGACCGGATAGTATAACTTAATGGCAAAAATCTGCTATCCCTACCCCGCAGTCACATGTCTGACTGCAATTTTACACTTTGTTATACAAAACATGCAAAAGAAATTACACAATCCTCGTCATAACTTTTATTAGTTGACATTCAATCCCCACTGTAACATACCCCAATGCCCTTCCCTTATTTTTATCTCCTTGTTAAATGACTAGTCATTCTCATTTCTTAGAAAAATACTAAATGATCTTATGTTATTAGTGGACGTTGATTTACCATAAGTGAAGCCTAGCCTGCCACGAAGTAAAGAATGGAAGATGTTATGTTAACATTGTGTTATGTATTATTTATATGTCTAGAGAGGACCCAATGGATATCCAGTGGGTATGGATATCCATCAGGTTTGGACATGGACATAATTTTTCACCCATGGATTTTTTCATGGGCGGGCAAAGACTGTCTTCATGGATATGGATATTTCAAACATGCATGGATTTGATATGTGTTGAACTGTTGCTCTGTTTTGAGCGTGTCCTATATGAAACTTGTGTGTTTTTGCAGGTAGATGCATAATATCATGTTGAACACCTGTTTGGAGTGTGTTTACTTGATGTTTGGGTGCATCTTGCATCTTTTCCATGCTTGACTTGTTTTGCTCATATCTTCTAGGCTGTAGCCCCGAATTAAATGAACTTTGTACGAAACTTGACTAGAATTTCGAGTAGATCATCATGGTGCATGTTAACTTGCTGTTTGACAACTTTAACTTAAGGTTTGTTCAGATCTGGACCAATTTTGAAATTTGCATATGAGGACTTACCGGAATTGTTATATGTTGTTTCCGGCCTCATTTAAACTTGTTGGGTGGTGTTGTTATTGTATGCATCATCCCTTGCCATGTTTTGCATCATATAGACTTGTCTTGCATCATACTTGGTTGAGCATCTTGTCATGTTCTTGAGTGGTGTGTTTACCATGTTGTGTGCTTCTTCTCACTAGTTCATATTCCGTTGCGATCGTGAGGATTCGTTCGACTACACTTGGTTCGTCTTCATGGCTTCTTCTTCATCTTCTTCATGGACTCGTTCTTCTTCCTTGCGGGATCTCAGGAAAGATGACCATCACCTTCGATACATTTACTATCATTGCCATGCTAGTTGTCTCGATGCTATCATTATATGTCGCGCTACCCATCTTTTATTGTCAGCCTCTCTCCTTGTTGCCATGAAACCTCTAACCTTTGACACCTTCCCAGCAAACCATTGTTTGGCTATGTTACCCGCTCACTCAGCCCCTCTTATAGCATTGTTAGTTGCAGGTGAAGATGAAGATTGCTCCATGCTGGAACTTGTTGTTGGAATATTACAATATATCTTACTACAATTAACACACCTATATACTTAGCAATGGGCGGAAGGCTTGGCCTTTTGCTCGGTGTTTTGTTCCACTCATGCCGCCTTAAGAACCGATAAACCAGCGTTATGTTCCTTCATTTTGCGTTCCTAACGCGGTTGGGTATATGGGGACCCCTTGACAGTTCGTCTTTGAATAAAACTCCTCCAGCAAGGCCCAACTTTGGTTTTAATTTGCAACATAATAAAAACTTAATTAATTAATTAAATCGCATAGGGAGTTAGCGCTACCCAAGGATTCTTCTACATACAGGGGCCCAATGCTGATGGTGTTGGTCCCAAACAGGCAGCCTGCGGGGCCACCATGGGGAAACTCGAGGATTGGTTCCCGTAGCTTTTCCCATCCGGTTGTGGCCTGAGACGAGATACGCGTGGCTACTATCAGGGTGTCGGCACGCCGGGAGGTCTTGCTGGACTTGTTTTACCATGGTCGAAATGTCTTGTGCACTGGGATTCCGAGTCTGATCGGGTTGTCCCTAAGATAAGGGGTATTATTATTTTTACCTCTGCTGATCGTCAGAGCTTGTTATGGGCTAAGTTGGGACACCCCTGCAGGGTTATGATCTTTGAAAAGCCGTGCCCGCGGTTATGAGGCAGATTGGAATTTGTTAATGTCCGGTTGTAGAAAACTTGACGGAGGATCCGAGATAAAATACACGAACCACGTGAGTAACCGTGACCGTCTCTTTTCACTTTGAGAAGAGAACATGATGGGGTTATGTTTGACTCGTATGTAGTTCAGGATCTTTAGCGATCATTACTAGTTTGGGACCGTTTACGTAGATGCTCATATTATTCTTGTACTCGTAAGTTAGCCACCATACATATGCTTAGCCGCTGCTGCAACCTCACCACTTAACCTCTCCATACCCTTTAAGCTTTGCTAGTCTTGATACCCATGGTTATGGGATTGCCGAGTCTTCGTGGCTCACAGATACTACAACAACAGTTGCAGGTGCAGGCTTCTGATGACTTGACGTGAGAGCGATGTTCTCATGTTGGAGTTCTTTCTTCTTTTGCTTCATCAGTCTTGGGTTAGGTTCCTGGTCGGCAGCCTGGGATAGCAGGATGGATGTCGTTGTGCTTTTCATGTTTGCATCCGTAGTCGGATGTCTTGTATTGATCTTGTTGTATTCATGTGATGTTGCATGTCTTGTTGTATCCCCAACTATGTATTTGATGGTACGATGTAATGATATTCATCTTGCTAAGCGCCCGAAATGCGGTTGTGCCTCAATCACAAGTTTTATCCAGTGATCGAGATAGAATCACATCTTTGGCCTGATAGAACGTGAGAGAGAGAGATAAATATTGGTAGATTGGTTGATAAATAAAATAAATTGCAGCAAGGTATTTTTGGGTTTTTGGTTTAGTAGATCTGAAAATAAAAGCAAAGGCAAATATATGAGAAAGAAGACCCGTGGGCCGTAGGATTCACTACTGGCTTTTCTCGAGAAAAATAGCAAACGGTGGGTAAACAAATTACAGTTGGGGAATTGATAGAACTTCAAATAATCATGAAAATATCCAGGCAATGATCATTACATAGGCATCACATCCAAGATTAGTAGACCGACTCTTGCCTGCATCTACTACTATTACTCCACACATCGACCGCTATCCAATATGCATCTAGTGTATTAAGTTCATGGAAAAACGGAGTATTGCATTAAGAACGATGACATGATGTAGACAAGATCCATATATCTATGGCGTTAGATATGAATCTCGTCGTTTTATCCTTAGTGGCAACGACACATACGTGTCGGTTCCCCTTCTGTCACTGGGATCAAGCACCGTAAGATCAAACCCACTACCGGGCACCTCTTCCCATTGCAAGATAAATAGACCAAATTGGCCAAACATAATCCAATATCAGATAAGAAATACAAGGCTATAAGAAATCATGCATATAAGCGATCAGAGAAACTCAAATAACTTTCATGGATATAAAAAGATAGATCTGATCATAAACTCAAAGTTCATCGGATCCCAAAAAACACACCGCAAAAAGAGTTACATCATATGGATCTCCAAGAGACCATTGTATTGATAATCAAAAGAGAGAGAGAGAGGAAGCCATCTAGCTACTAACTACGGACCCGTAGGTCTACAAGGAACTACTCACGCATTATCGGAGAGGCACCAATGGAAATGGTGAACCCCTCCGTGATGGTTTCTAGATTGGATCTGGTGTTTCTGGACTTTGCAGCGGCTGGATGAATATTTCGTCGACTCCCCTAGGCTTTTGGGAATATTGGGGTATTTATAGAGCAAAGAGACGGTCCGAGGGGCACCCGAGGTGGGCACAACCCACCAGGGCGCGCCTGGGTATCCTGGCGCGCCCTGGTTGGTTGTCCCCTCCTCGGGACTCGCCCCAGGTGCCACCAGGGCCCATAGTGTTCCTTCTGGCCCGGAAAAAATCTCCAAAAAGTTTCGCGGTGTTTGGGCTCCGTTTGATATTGATTTCCTGCGATGTAAAAAAACATGCAGAAAACAACAATTGGCACTTGGCACTATGTCAATAGGTTAGTACCAAAAAATGATATAAAATGATTATAAAACATCCAAGAATGATAATATAACAGCATGGAACAATCAAAAATTATAGATACGTTGGAGACGTATCACTCTTTGCTATGCTTAAAGCTGCGGAGGTAGAAATCAAGAAGGAGCATCAAGTGTTGATGGTTAACAAGACCACTAGTTTCAAGAAAAAGGGCAAGGGAAAGATGGGGAACTTCAAGAAGAATAGCCAGCTAGTTGGTACTCCCAGGAAGAATCCAAGTCTGGATCCAAGCCTGAAACTGAGTGCTTTTACTGCAAAGGGACTGGTCACTCGAAGTGGAACTGCCCCAGGTATTTGGCAGATAAGAAGGATGGCAAAGTGAACAAAGGTATATTTGATATACATGTTATTGATGTGTACCTTACTAATGCTCGTAGTAGCGCTTGAGTATTTGATACTGGTTCGGTTGCTCATATATGTAACTCAAAACAAGGGCTACAGATTAAACAAAGATTGGCTAAGGACGAGGCGAAGATGCGCGTGGGAAATGGTTCCAAAGTCGATGTGATCGTCGTCGGCACGCTACCTCTACATCTACCTTCGGGATTAGTCTTAGACCTAAATAAATGTTATTTGGTGCCAGCGTTAAGCATGAACATTATATCTGGATCTTGTTTGTTGTGAGACGGTTATTCATTTAAATCAAAGAATAATGGTTGTTATATTTAAATGAGTAATATATTTTATGGTCATGCACCCTTGATGAGTGGTCTATTTTTGTTGAATCTCGATCGTAGTGATACACATATTCATAATATTGATGCCAAAAGATACAAAGTTGATAATGATAGTGCAACATATTTGCGGCACTACCGTTTAGGTCATATTGGTGTAAAGCGCATGAAGAAACTCCATACTGATGGACTTTTGGAATCACTTGATTATGAATCACTTGGTGCTTGCGAACCATGCCTCATGGGCAAGATGACTAAAACTCCGTTCTCCGGAACAATGGAGCGAGCAGCTGATTTGTTGGAAATCATACATACTGATGTATGTGGACCGATGAGTGTTGAGGCTCGCAGCGAGTATCGTTATTTTCTGACCTTCACTGATGATTTGAACAGATATGGGTATATCTACTTGATGAAGCATAAGTCTGAAACATTTGAAAAGTTCAAAGAATTTCAGCGTGAAGTAGAGAATCATCGTAACAAGAAAAGAAAGTTTCTACGATCTGATCGTGGAGGCGAATATTTGAGTTATGAGTTTGGTCTTCATTTAAAACAATGTGGAATAGTTTCAGAACTCACGCCACCTGGAACACCACAGCGTAATGGTGTGTCCGAATGTCGTAACCATACTTTATTAGATATGGTGCGATCTATGATGTCTCTTACCGATTTACCACTATCGTTTTGGGGTTATCCTTTAGAGACAGTTGCATTCACGTTAAATAGGGCACCATCTATATCCATTGAGACGACACCTTATGAACTGTGGTTTGGCAAGAAACCTAAGTTGTCATTTCTTAAAGTTTGCGGCTGCGATGCTTATGTAAAAAAGCTTCAACCTGATAAGCTAGAACCCAAATAAGAGAAATGTGTCTTCATAGGATACCCAAAGGAAACTGTTGGGTACACCTTCTATGACAGATCCGAAGGCAAGATATTCGGTGCTAAGAATGGATCCTTTCTAGAGAAGGAGTTTCTCTCGAAAGAAGTGAGTGGGAGGAAAGTAGAACTGGATGAGGTAATTGTACCTTCTCCTAAATTGGAAAGTAGTTCATCACAAAAATCAGTTCATGTGATTCCTACACCAATTAGTGAGGAAGCTAATGATATTGATCATGAAACTGCAGATCAAGTTACTACCGAACCTCGTAGGTCAACCAGAGTACGTTCTGCACCAGAGTGGTACGGTAACCCTGTTCTGGAAGTCATGTTACTAGACCATCACGAACCTAGGAACTATGAGGAAGCGATGATGAGCCCAGATCCGCAAAATGGCTTGAGGCCATGAAATCTAAGATGGGATCCATGTACGAGAACAAAGTGTGGACTTTGGTTGACTTTCCTAATGATCGGCAAGCAATTGAAAATAAATGGATCTATAAGAAGAAGACTGACGCCGATGGTAATGTTACTGTCTACAAAGCTCGACTTGTTGCGAAAGGTTTTTTGACAAGTTCAAGGAGTTGACGACGATGAGACTTTCTCACCCGTAGCGATGCTTAAGTCTTCTTCTTCTTATAGATCATGTTAATTGCCGCATTCTATGATTATGAAATCTGGCAAATAGATGTCAAAACTGCATTCCTTAATTGATATCTCAAAGAAGAGTTGTATATGATGCAACCAGAAGGTTTTGTCGATCCAAAAGGTACTAACAAAGTGTGCAAGCTCCAGCGATCCATCTATGGACTGGTGCAAGCATCTCGGAGTTGGAATATACGCTTTGATGAGGTGATCAAAGCATATGGTTTTATACAGACTTTTCAAGAAGCCTGTATTTAGAAGAAAGTGAGTGGGAGCTCTATAGCATTTCTGATATTATATGTGGATGACATATTGTTGATTGGAAATGATGTATAATTTCTGGATAGCATAAAAAGATACTTGAATAAGAATTTTTCTATGAAAGACTCGGTGAAGCTTCTTATATATTGGGCATCAAGATCTATAGAGATAGATCAAGACGCTTAATTGGACTTTCACAAAGCAAATACCTTGATAAAGTTTTGAAGAAGTTCAAAATGGACCAGTCAAAGAAAGGGTTCTTGCTTGTGTTACAAGGTGTGAAGTTGAGTCAGACTCAATGCCCGACCACTACAGAAGATAAGGAGAAAATGAAATTCATTCCCTATGCTTCAGCCATAGGTTCTATCATGTATGCAAGGCTGTGTGCCAGACCTTATGTGTGCCTTGCTATAAGTCTAGCAGGGAGTTACCAAAGTAATCCAGGATTGAATCACTGGACAACGGTCAAGAACATCCTGAAGTACCTCAAAAGGACCAAGGATATGTTTCTTGTTTATGGAGGTGACAAAGAGCTCGTCGTAAACTGTTACGTCGATGCAAGCTTTGACACTGATCCGGATGACTCTAAGTCACAAACCGGATACATATTTTTATTGAACTGTGGAGGTGTTAGTTGGTGCAGTTCCAAGCAGAGCGTCATGGCGGGATCTATGTGTGAAGCGGAGTACATAGCTGCTTCGGAAGCAGCAAATGAAGGAGTTTGGATGAAGTAGTTTATATCCGATCTAGGTGTAATACCTAGTGCATCAGGTCCAATGAAAATCTTTTGTGACAACACTGGAGCAATATCCTTGGCGAAGGAATCTAGGTTTCACTTAAAGAGACACTTCAACTCTATCCATGATCAAGTCAAGGAGGGAGACATATAGATTTGAAAAATACATACGGATCTGAATCTTGCGGACCCGTTGACTAAGCCTCTTCCACGAGCAAAACATGATCAGCACCAAGGCTCCATGGGTGTTAGAATAATTACTATGTATTCTAGATTGTTGACTCTAGTGCAAGTGGGAGACTAAAGGAAATATGCCCTAGAGGCAATAATAAAGTTATTATTTATATTTCCTTATATATCATGATAAATCTCTTTTATTCATGCTAGAATTGTATTAACCGGAAACTTGATATATGTGTGAAAGCATAGACTAAACAGAGTGTCCCTAGTATGCCTCTACTAGACTACCTCGTTAATCAAAGACGATTAAGTTTCCTAACCATAGACATGTGTTGTCATTTGATGAAGGGGATCACATCATTAGGAGAATGATGTGATGGACATGACCCATCCGTTAGCTTAGCATTTTGATCGTTCAGTTTTATTGCTATTGCTTTCTTCATGTCAAATACATGTTCCTCGGACTATGAGATTATGCAACTCCCTAATACCTGGAGGCGTACCTTGTGTGCTATCGAACGTTACAACGTAATTGGGTGATTATAAATATGCTTAACAGGTATCTCCGAAGGACATTGTTGGGTTGGCATAGATAAAGATTAGGATTTGTCACTCCGAGTATCGGAGAGGTATCTCTGGGCCCTCTCGGTATTGCACATCATAAGAAGCCTTGCAACCAATGTGACTAATGAGTTAGTTGCAAGAAATGGTCTAGAGGTAAATATTCATATATAGGACGATGATATTCGTACACCGGAAGTGTTCCGAGGGTACCGGGTACATATGGGGACACCGGAAAGGAGTTCCGGGCACCCCCCGGCAAAGATATGGGCCTTATGGGCCAAGCGAGGGACAGACCAGCCCCTAGTGGGATGGTGCACCCCCATATAGGCCGAATAGGAGAAGGAAAGAGGGGAAAGAAGAAGGAAGAAGGAGGATTCGGCATCCCTCCTTTCCTTCTCTCCCCATCTCTTTCCTTCCCTCTACACAAAATAAGGAAGGGGGGCCGAATTGGGGTGGCAACCCAAGGTAGGTTTCGGCCTACTCGGGCGCCCCCTTGGCTGCCTCCTCCCCTCTCCAACCTATATACATATATGTGGGGAGGGGGGGTGCCTAGAACACACAACATCATTGTTGTCGTGTGCGGCGCTCCCCTCCACCGTTTACTCCCACGGTCATAATCTCGTAGTGCTTAGGCGAAGCCCTGCGTGGTTTACTTCATCATGACCGTCACCACACTGTAGTGCTGACGGAACTCATCTACTTCCTCAACACTTTGCTGGATCAAGAGTTCAAGGGACGTCATCGAGCTGAACATGTGCAGAACTCAGAGGTGTCGTACGTTCGGTGCTTGATCGGTCAGAACAAGAAGAAGTTCGACTACATCAATCGCATTGTCAAACGCTTCCGCTTTCGGTCTACGAGGGTACACGGACACACTCCCCCCTCTCATTGCTATGCATCTCCTAGATAGATCTTGCGTGAGCATAGAATTTTTTTGAAATTTCATGCTACATTTCCCAACAGTGGCATCATGAGCTAGGTCTATGCGTAGATGATATGCACGAGTAGAACACAAAGAGTTGTGGGCGGTGATCAGCATACTGCTTACCACCAATGTCTTATTTTGTTTCAGCAGTATCGTTGGATGAAGCGGCCCGGACCAACCTTACATGACCACATTCATGAGACTGGTTCCACCGACAGACATGCAACTAGTTTTGCATAAAGGTGGCTGGCGGGTGTCTGTTTATCCTACTTTAGTTGAATTGAATTTGACTGTGGCCGATCCTTGTTGAAGGTTAAAACAGCAAACTTGATAAATCACCGTTATGGTTTTTGTGCCGTATATAAGAACGGTACCTGCTAGAAGCCCGTAGCAGCCATGTAAAACTTGCAACAACAAAGTAGATGACATCTAAGTTGTTTTTGCAGGGCATGTTGTGATGTGAAATGGTCAAGACGTGATGAGTTATAGGTTATTGTATGATATGATCATGTTTTGTAAGATATCTGACAACCGACAGGAGCCTTATGGTTGTCTCCTTATTGTATGAAATGCATACGCCATGTAATTGCTTTAGTTTATCACTATGAGTTAGCGATAGTCATCGAAGCAATAGTTCGCGAGACGACCACGACGCTACGATGGAGATCAAGGTGTCAAGCCGGTGACGATGGATATCATGACGATGCTTTGGAGATGGAGATCAATAGCACAAGATGATGATGGCCATATCATGTCGCATATTTTGATTGCATGTGATGTTTATCTTTTTATGCATCTTATTTTGCTTAGTACGGTGGTAGCATTATAAGAAGATCCCTTACAAAAGTTTCAAGGTATAATTGTTCTCCCTGAGTATGCACCGTTGGGACAGTTCGTCGTGCTGAGACACCACATGATGATCAGGTGTGATAACCTCTACATTCACGTACAATGGGTGCAAGACAGTTTTGCACATGGGGAATACTCGGGTAAAACTTGACGAGCCTATCATGTACAGACATGACCTCGGAACACTAGAGACCGAAAGGTCGAACGTGAATCATATAGCATATATGATCAACAAAGAGATGTTCACCATTGAAAACTACTCCATCTCACATGATGACCGGACATGGTTTAGTTGATTTGGATCACATATCATTTAGATCACTTGAGGGATGTCTATCTAAGTGGGAGTTCTTTAGTAATATGATTAATTGAACTTAATTTATCATGAACTTAGTCTTGACAGTTTTTGCATATCTATGTTGTACATCAATGGCCCGTGCTACCGTTCCCTTGAATTTTATTGCGTTCCTAGAGAAAGCTTAGTTGAAAGATGATGCTAACAACTACACGGACTGGGTTCGCAACTTGAGGATTATCCTCATTGCTGCACAGAAGAATTATTTCCTTGATGTACCACTAGGTGAAAGGCCTGCTGCAGTTGCAGATGCTGATGTTTTGAACGTCTGGCAAGCTCGATCTGATAACTACTCTATAGTTCAGCGTGCCATGCTTTATGGCTGAGAATCGGGACTTCAAAGACATTTTGAACGTGATGGAGCATATGAAATGTTCCAAGAGTTGAAGTTAATATTTCAAGCAAATGCCCGAGTTGAGAGATATGAAGTCTCCAACAAGTTCTATAGCTGCAAGATGGAGGAGAATAGTTCTATCAGTGAACACATACTTAGAATGTCTAGATATCATAATCACTTGACTCAGCTCGGAGTTAATTTTCCAGATGATAGTGTCATTGACAGAGTTCTCCAATCACTGCCACCAAACTACAAAGGCTTCGTGATGAACTATAATATGCATGGGATGGAGAAGACAATTCCCGAGCTCTTTGCAATGCTCAAAGCTGCGGAGGTAGAAATCAAAAAGGAGCATCAAGTGTTGATGATTACCAAGACCACCAGTTTCAAGAAAATGGGCAAGGGAAAGAAGGGGAACTTCAAGAAGAATGGCAAACAAGTTGCTACTCCCGGGAAGAAACCCAAGTCTGGACCCAAGCCTGAAACTGAGTGCTTCTATTGCAAATGAACTGGTTACTAGAAGCGGAACTAACCCAAGTATTTTGCGGATAAGAAGGATGGCAAAGTGAACAAAGGTATATTTGATATACATGTTATTGATGTGTACCTTACTAATGCTCATAGTAGCGCCTGGGTATTTGATACTGGTTCGGTTGCTCATATCTGTAACTCGAAACAGGGGCTACAGATTAAACGAAGATCGGCTAAGGACGAGGTGACGATGTGCGTGAGAAATGGTTCCAAAGTCGATGTGATCGTCGTCGGCACACTACCTCTACATCTACCTTCGGGATTAGTTTTAGACTTGAATAATAGTTATTTTGAGCCAGCGTTGAGCATGAACATTTTATCTAGATCTTGTTTGATGCGAGATGATTGCTCATTTAAATCAGAGAATAATGATTGTTCTATTTTTGAGTAATATCTTTTATGGTCACGCACCCTTGAAGAGTGGTCTATTTTTGTTGAATCTTGATTGTGCTGATACACATAATCATAATATTGATGCCAAAAGATGCAAAGTTGATAATGATAGCGCAACATATTTGTGGCACTACCGTTTAGGTCATATTGGTGTAAAATGCATGAAGAAACTCCATACATATGGGCTTTTGGAATCAATTGATTATGAATCATTTGATACTTGCGAACCATGCCTCATGGGCAAGATGACTAAAACTCTGTTCTCTGGAACAACGGAGCGAGCTAATGACTTATTGGAAATAATACATACTGATGTATGCGGTCCGATGAGTGTTGAGGCTCGCGGCGGGTATCGTTATTTTCTAACCTTCATAGATGATTTGAGCAGATATGGGTATATCTACTTAATGAAACATAAGTTTGAAACATTTGAAAAGTTCCAAGAATTTCATAGTGAAGTGGAGAATCATCGTACCAAGAAAATAAAGTTTCTACGATCTGATCGCGGAGGTGAATATTTGAGATACAAGTTTGGTCTTCATTTAAAACAATGTGGAATAGTTTCACAACTCACGCCACCTGGAACACCACAGTGTAAGGGTGTGTCCTAACATCGTAACCATACTTTATTAGATATGGTGCTATCTATGGTGTCTCTTACTGATTTACCACTATCATTTTGGGGTTATGCATTAGAGACAGCTGCATTCACGTTATATAGGGCACCATCTAAATCCGTTGAGATGACACCGCATGAACTATGGTTTGGCAAGAAACCTAATCTATCGTTTCCTAAAGTTTGGGGTTGCGATGCTTATGTGAAAAAGCTTCAGCCTGATAAGCTCGAACCCAAATCGGAGAAGTGTGTCTTCATAGGATACCCAAAAGAAACTGTTGGGTACACCTTCTACCACAGATCCAAAGGCAAGATCTTTGTTGCTAAGAATGGATCCTTTCTAGAGAATGAGTTTCTCTCGAAAGAAGTGAGTCGGAGGAAAGTAGAACTTAACGAGGTAATTGTACCTTCTCTCGAATTGGAAAGTAGGTCATCACAAAAAACCGTTCTTGTTATGCCTACACCAACTAGATAGGAAGCTAATGATGATGATCATGAAACTTCAGATCAAGTAACTACCGGAGCTCGTAGGTCAAATAGAGCACGCTCCGCACTGGAGTGGTACGGTAATCTTGTTCTGGAGGCCATGTTACTAGACCATGACGAACCTACGAACTATGAAGAAGCTATGATGAGCCCAGATTCCGATAGGTGGCTTGATGCCATGAAATCCGAGATAGGATCCATGTATGAGAGCAAAGTGTGGACTTTGGTGGACTTGCCCAATGATTGGCGAGCCATAGAAAATAAATGGATCTTCAAGAAGAAGACTGACGCTGATGGTAATATAAGTGTCTACAAAGCTCGACTTGTCACGAAAGGTTTTCAACAAGCTCGAGTTGACTACGATGAGACTTTCTCCATGTAGGGATGCTTAAGTCTGTCCGAATCATGTTAGCAATTGCCACATTTTAAAATTATGAAATGTGGCAAATGGACGTCAACACTGTATTCCTCAATAGATTTCTTAAAGAAGAGTTGTATATGATGCAACCAGAAGGTTTTGTCGATTCTAAAGGTGCTAACAATGTGTGCAAGATCCAGCGATCCATATATGGACTGATGCAAGCATCTCGGAGATGGAATACACTCTTTGATGAGGTGATCAAAGCATATGGTTTTATACAGACTTTTGGAGAAGCCTGTATTTACAAGAAAGTGAGTGTGAGCTTTGTAGCATTTTTGATATTATATATGGATGACATATTGTTGATTGGAAATGATGCAGAATTCCTGGATAGCAAAAATTGATACTTGAATAAGAATTTTTTAATGAAAGACCTCAGTGAAGCTGCTTATATATTGGGCATCAAGATCTATCGAAATAGATCATGACGCTTGATAGGACTTTCACAAAGCACATACATTGATAAAGTTTTGAAGAAGTTCAAATTGGAATAGTCAAATAAAGGGTTCTTACCTGTGTTACAAGGTGTGAAGTTGAGTCAGACTTAATGCCCAACCACTACAGAAGATAGAGAGAAAGTGAAAGTCATTCCATATGCCTCAGCCATAGGTTCTATCATGTATGCAATGCTGTGTACCAGACCTGATGTGTGCCTTGCTATAAGTCTATCAGGGAGGTACCAAAGTAATCTCGGAGTGGATCACTGGACATCGTTCAAGAACATCCTGAAGTATCTGAAAAGGACCAATGATTTGTTTGTCGTTTATGGAGGTGATAAAGAGCTCATCGTAATTGGTTATGTCGATGCTAGCTTTGACACTGATCCTGATGACTCTAAGTGACAAACCGGATACGTATTTTTATTGAATGGTGGAGCTGTCAGTTGGTGCAGTTCCAAGCAAAGCGTCGTGGCGGGATCTACGTGTGAAGCGGAGTACATAGCTACTTCGCTAGCAGCAAACGAAAGAGTCTGGATGAAGGAGTTCATATCCGATCTAGGTGTAATACCTAGTGCATCGGGTCCATTGAAAAGCTTTTGTGACAACACTGGAGCAATTGCCTTGGCGAAGGAATCTAGGTTTCACAAGAGAACCAAATGGATCAAAAGACGCTTCAACTCCATCCGCCATCAAGTCTGAGGAGGGAGACATAGAGATTTGCAAAATACATATGAATCTTAATGTAGCAGAACCGTTGACTAAACCTCTTCCACAAGCAAAACATGATCAACACCAAGACTCCATGGGTGTTAGAATCATTACTATGTAATCTATATTATTGACTCTACTGCAAGTGGGAGACTGAAGGAAATATGCCCTAGAGGCAATAATAAAGTTGCTATTTTATATTTCCTTATTTCATGATAAATGTTTATTATTCATGCTAGAATTGTATTAACCGGAAACTTGATACATGTGTGGATACATAGACAAAATACCAAGTCCCTAGTAAGCCTCTACTAGACTAGCCCGTTAATCAAAGATGGTTAAGTTTCCTGACCATAGACATGTGTTGTCATTTCATAAACGGGATCACATAATTAGGAGAATGATGTGATGGACATGACCCATCTGTTAGCTTAGCATTTTGATTGTTCAGTTTTATTGCTATTGCTTTCTTCATGTCCTCCTCCAACTATGAGATTATGCAACTCCCGGATTGTTGGGAAACATAGTAATAATTCAAAAAATCCTACATGCCACCAAGATCAATCTAGGAGATGCTAGCAACGAGAGAGAGGGAGTGCATCTTCATACCCTTGAAGATCCTAAGCAGAAGAGTTGCAAAGAACGCTGTTGACGGAGTCGTACTCACGGCGATTCAAATCGCGGAAAATCCAATCTAGCGCCGAACGGGCGGCGCCTCTGCGTTCAACACACGTACAACCCAGGGACATCTCCTCCTTCTTGATCTAGCAATGGGGGAGAATAAGTTTAGGGAGAACTCCGGCAACATGACGGCGTGGTGGCGGTGGAGGTCGTGGTTCTCTGGCAGAGCTTTGCCAAGCTCAACGGAGGAGAAGGAGGTGTAGGAGGGGGGAGGACTGTGCCAGGGGTTGAGTTCTGGCTGTCCTTCCACCCCCTCTATTTATAGGGTGAAGTTGAGTGGGGATCGCCCCCCTAGATGCATCTAGAGGGCGGGGGGGGGGGGCTGATACGTCTCTAACGTATCTGTAATTTTTTATTGTTCCATGCTATTATATTATCTATCTTGGATGTTTTATATGCATTAATATGCTATTTTACATGATTTTTGGGACTAGCCTATTAACCTAGAGCCCAGTGTCAGTTTCTGTTTTTCCTTGTTTTTGAATTTCGCAGAAAAGGAATATCAAATGGAGTCCGATTGACCTGAAAATTTACGGTGATTTTTGTGGACCAAAAGAAGCCCACGGAGTGCCGGACATGGACCAGAAAAGCCACGAGGCCACCCCAAGGGTGGGGGGCGCGCCCACCCCCCTAGGGCACGCCCCTTACCTTGTCGTCACCTCGTGGGTCCCCCTGACTTGTCCCCGATGCCAAAAATTCTTATAAATACAGAAACCCCCAGAAATAAACCTAGACCGGGAGTACCACCATCGCAAGCCTCTATAGCCATGAAAATCCAATCAGGAGCCTGTTCCAGCACCCTGCTCGAGGGGGAAACCATCACCGGTGGCCATCTTCATCATCCCGGCGGTCTCCATGACGAGGAGGGAGTAGTTCACCCTCGGGGCTGAGGGTATGTACCAGTAGCTATGTGTTTGATCTCTCTCTCTCTCTCTCATGTTCTTGAGATGGCACGATATTGATGTATCACGAGCTTTGCTATTATAGTTGGATCTTATGATGTTTCTCCCCTCTACCTTCTAGTAATGGATTGAGTTTTCCCTTTGAAGTTATCCTATCGGATTGAGTCTTTAAGGATTTGAGAACACTTGATGTATGTCTTGTTGGGGAACGTAGTATTTAAAAAAAAATCCTACGATCACGCAAGATCTATCTACTAGAAGCATAGCAACGACTGGGGAGAGTGTGTCTACGTACCCTCCTAGACCAAAAGCGGAATTGTCTAGTGATGTGGTTGATGTAGTCGAACGTCTTCACAATCTAACCGATCCAAGCACCGAATGTACGGCACCTCCGCATTCAACACACGTTCAGCTCGATGACGTCCCACGAGCTCTTGATCCAGTTGAGCGTCACGGGAGAGTTTCGTCAGCACGACGGCGTGGTGACGATGATGATGAAGCTACCCGCGCACAGGGCTTTGCCTAAGCACTTCAACGATATGACCGAGGTGTGTATCTGTGGAGAGGGGCACCGCACACGGCTAAAATCAACTTGTGTGTCTATGGGGTGCCCCCTCCTCACGTATATAAAGAAGGGAGAGGAGGAGGAGGCGGCCAAGGAGGAGGAGGCGTGCCTAGGGGGGGAATCCTACTCCAAGTAGGATCCCCCCTTTTCCTATTCCAAGTAGGAGAGGGGGACCGAAGGAGAGAAGAAGAAGCAGGAAAGGGGGCCGCCCCCTAGTCCAATTCGGTTTGGGATAGGGGGGCCACGCGCCCCTAGCTGGCCGCACCTCCTCTTCCTCCACTTGGGCCCATGAGCCCCAATAACCCCCCGGGAGGTTCCGGTAACCTCCCGGTACTCCAGTATTTATTTGATAACCTCCGAAACTCATCAGATTTCCGAATATGACCTTCCAATATATGAATCTTTATGTCTCAGGCATTCCGAGACTCCCTATCATGTCCGTGATCAAATCCGGGACTCCGAACTACCTTCGGTACATCAAAACACATAAACTCATAATACCGATCTTCATCGAACGTTAAGCATGCGGACCCTATGGGTTCGAGAACTATGTAGACATGACCGAGACTCATCTCCGATCAATAACCAATAGCGGAACCTGGATGCTCATATTGGCTCCTACATATTCTATGAAGATCTTTATCAGTCAAACCACATAACAACATACGTTGTTCCCTTTGTCATCGGTATGTTACTTGCTCGAGATTCGATCATTGGTATCATCATACCTAGTTCAATCTTGTCACTGACAAGTCTCTTTACTCGTTCCATAATGCATCATCTCGTGACTAACTCATTAGTCATTTGCTTGCAAGGCTTATTGTGATGTGTATTACCGAGAGGGCCGAGAGATACCTCTCCGACACTCGGAGTGACAAATCCTATTCTCGATCTATGCCAACACCACAAACACTTTCGGAGACACCTGTATAGCATCTTTATAATCACCTAGTTACGTTGTGACCTTTGATAGCACACAAGGTGTTCCTCCGGTATTCGGGAGTTGCATAATCTCATAGTCGGAGGAACATTTATAAGTCATGAAGAAAGCAATAGCAGTAAAACTAAACGATCAAGTTGCTAAGCTAACGGATGGGTCTTGTCCATCTCATCATTCACCTAATGATGTGATACCATTGATCAAATGACAACTAATGTCTATGGCTAGGAAACATAACCTTCTTTGATCAATGAGCTAGTCTAGTAGAGGCATACTAGGGACACTCTGTTTTGTCTATGTATTCACACATGTACTAAGATTCTGAAAGTGCAAGTTATCGACTAGAGGAGGGTGAATAGGCGATTTTTACGAAAGTCTTCAAAGCGTGAGGGATTTGAAGACAAACGATAAAAATGAACCTATATGTTACACCGCGGAAGACAAAATAACATGGATCGAGATGAAAGATATAACTGAAGCTAAACAGAGAGCAGTCTTCACAAAATGAAGTCAAACAGATTAGACAGACGAGTAATGGCTTCACGAAGACAAACTGAAATGTAAAAGATGACAGGGATAAAACCAGCTGCTTGATGGAGACAAGGATTTGGTAGGCCAGTTCCAGTTGCTGTCTCAACTGTACATCTGGTTAGGGCGGCTAGGTATTCAAACCTGAGGACACACAGTCCTCACCGTATTCCCCTTGAGCCAGGGACACGCAGTCCTCGCCCAATCACTCAGGTAAGTCTTCAAGGTAGACTTCCAAACCTTCACAGACTTCGTTCACTGGCGGTCCAGAGTCACTCTAGGACGCTCTGAACATGACGCCTAACCGGCTGGAGGAAGCACAGTCCTCAAGTGTAACAAGTCTTCAGGCCACACAGATAGAAAGACTTCAGTGATGCTTAACTCTCTTTGGCTTTGGGTGTTTTGGGTTTTGTCCTCAAAATGCTCTTTTCTCTCAAGGGCTTCAGAGGTGGGTTGCTCTCAAACGACAAAAGTCGTGCACTAACTCTGAGCAGCCACCAATTTATGGTGTAGGGGGTGGGCTATTTATAGGCATGAGGCAACCCGACATGATATGTCTGAAATGACCCTTGGTTACTAAGGAACTGACACGTGTACAGCGGTGGGATTGTAAACACACGCGGCAACTTTACTTGAGCTCCAAGTAACGTTGACTTATCTAGCTCTGGATTAGATTTGCTCTCATTTGTCTTCGCTTGAAGACACATGTGTTTTGGTTGAGCATCACTTCAGTTATTCGACTGTGTTCACTTGGACCCCACTTAACAGTACGGTGGTTCCTATGACTCAAGAAGGAATAAAAAGAACTACGAAAGAAACTATGTCTTCGCGTTCTATAGTCTTCAATGAATGTCTTCATTGGTCATTATCTTCACGTGAATGTCTTCACGCAACACCACTGACTTCAATGTCTTCACACATTTTTAGGGGTCATCTCTGGAAGTTAAGCTGAATCTGTGAGGTACTATTACCTGTGTTATCCTATAATTCTCACAAACACGTTAGTCCCTCAACCACGTCTGTCATCAATACTCCAAAACCAACTAGGGGGCACTAGATGCACTTAAAATCTCCCCCTTTTTGGTGATTGATGACAAACAGGTTGAAGTTTTCAACGGAGATAAAATATGTGACATTATGGATAACACGATCAATGGCTTCATAAAGTTGAGAGGGCTCCCCCTGAAGATGTGCACATAGTAGTTTTGCTTTTGAATGCAAAGGCACATGGCAGGTTTTGCTTTGTGGAGATCTCCTTCAATTTTATGAAGACAATCCATCATGCATACAAAGATGAAGTGAAGATAATGAGATGCATAATGAAAATGGGCGTGTGCTGAATGACTTCATGCGCATAGGATAGATTTTTAACCAAGCAGAAGAAACATCAGCAAATGAAGCAGACGACCATCAAGTTTTAAGTGTTACAACTCAAGAGCCAAATGTTTCAAAACGAGAGTTGTAAAAACTTAGCAAAAATAAAGCACCCAACACATAAATGGACCCGCTTGAAGACTATCAACTCATATGCTTCTCCCCCTTTTGTCAGTAAGGACCAAAAAGGTTTGAAGACATAGAGTATCTATGCGTTCCCAGGCGTAGAATATGCTGGTGCAGCCGGGTCGACGTTGAAGTTTGGTGGTGCAGAGGGGCCTGACGCAAAATCGTGATGTAGTGAAGCGATTGCTGGGGAAGTGGTGTCGTCTTCTTCATTGATGACTCGAGCAACAACAGTTGCAGCCGAAGATGAATACTCAGAATCTTCAATAGATGGGGTTGGACGCCAAGTCGCAGCTTGTGGAGGACTAGAATCAAACTTGAAGCGCTTAGCGAAGCCATCTGCTTGAAGATCAGCTTCAGAGCATAGCAGGGTTTCATGTACAACAAACGAATTCTTGGTCGCCAAGTTGCGAATGCGATTCACATCTGTGAGAAGACTTTCATTTGCCGCTTCATCCAGTCATGATGCCTATCCTGTTTCTGGTGAAGTGAAACAAGAAGCTCTCGTTCATTTAGGACACGAGTGCGCTTTTTCGGCCGTTGAGCAATGGTGCTTCCAGTGGCATCAGTGTTGGCACGATGTGGGAGGCGCAGGTGCCCAGCCAGAGGATAAGTAGGCACATTTGCATTTAGCACATACACACTATCATCCTGCTGTGTGAAGCTTTGGTGATTAGCATTGTGCAGATGAAGTGGTTTCTTGGCAGGCTCAGTATAGATGGCTTCATATGATGTATCAACCTCAGGTAGGAAGACAACATGGTTGCATGCAGAGGCATGATAGCTGACAGTTGAACGAAGCTTAATGATCCTCATAATCCAAGGAGCGTAGAGCTTGAGGCCAAATAGATCAGCGGCAGAGGCAGCAAGTTGGCAAATGTAGAAGTCATGAGTATTGAAGCATATGCCATTGACAATATGGAAGACCAAAGTCTTCATGATGCCAGTCAGTGTAGCCTCAGATGAGTGTCCCTTGACAGGCCAAAGAGAACGCCTCAGAATATGGTATATGGTGCAAGGCAGGTACTCAAGGTCTTGGACAAAGAATTCCTTTGGAAGATCAGCATCAGGGGGCAGTGGCTTCATCATGCTAAGCATTTCGCTCATGTTAGGTTCAGCTTTCTTGAAGACGCTTTGAAGCTCTTTCTGATGTAGGAAACAACCTGGTTCGTACAACTCTCCAGGAGTGGGCAGGAAAGTAAGCTCAAGCAGTGTCTGAGCCTTAGCTTCATAATGAATGTCACCTGTCATCCACTCAAGGACCCATGTCTTCGGATCCCTGCTGTATTCTCTGATGTGCAGTGTGGCATAAAATTGTAGTAGGAGCTCTTCATTCCAATGCTCCTTGGCAGTGACAAGGGGAAGCAGTCCAACTTCTCTGAAGCAATCAAGGGCTTCTTCAAGGAAGGGCAGTCCAGCAATGGCATCACAATCAAGACGTTGATGCAGAAAAATCTGGTCCAGATTGTACAGAATGCAAGAATAATAGCTTCGTTGCTGAAAGCTCCAGAACCTATCAGAGGATATCCTAGGCTTCTTGTATGGGTTCTTGGAAGAGTCAAATAAAGTGTTGTTTGCCCTGAAGCTATGCACACTGAATGACCCTTCTGTAGTTGCATTGCTCGGAAGCCGATGCAATCTGGGCTTTGGCTTCAGAGTTTGAGGCCTCCGCTCCACATGATAATCATATTGTGGGCCTGGGGCAGTGGTAAGCTTCAGAAGTGGCCATTTGAATGTGACAAGCACATCATATTTATTGTAGGCTTGGGCCATGATGTAGGGCTCAGATGAAGTAGAAGGTACTTCAGGAGCAATTACTTCAGGCACAATCTGTCGGTCTACAAAAAGAGGGGCACACTTTTTGTACCCCTATAACTGTGCACGGACAGTCTGAGCCACGGGCACCACCACACCAAGCACGGCAGGGGAGGTGAGCCAAGGTAAGGCCGAAGCTCGATGGAACTGGAGCAACGCCAAGAACAAGACCACAGAGAGCAAAGGGACGAAGCGGTTTCCCCCGGCAAGATCCTTGCCGGGAGCCAGTTTCAGCAGCCCTAGCAAGACCCTTGCCGGGGCCGGCTCTGGCAGCCCCGGCAAGACCCTTGCCGCGGCAGCTCGCCCCACGCCTACGGAGCGGATCGCCCTTGAGTCCACTGCCTCCATGGGGCAAGGATTCGGGAGATATCCCCGTGGTGGCATGCAGATCTTTGTGAAGACATTCAAGGACAGATACACACACTAAGAGGACGACGACCCTTGGCGGGATCCCCACCAAGGAGGACCACAAGGCCTCCGGCAAGCCCCTTGCCGGGGATGACAGCAGGCACCGCGGCAAGACCCTTGCCGGGGCTCCGGCAAGGCCCTTGCCGAAGACACCCTCAAGGCCACCATCAGGCCCGCACCAACTGAGTTTCCACCGCCCATGCAGTTGCCGACCCAACCTGCTGGGCAGGCTCCTGCGTGGCAACATGCAGATCGTCGTGGAGACCTGCCTACATGGCGCCTCAGGCACCGCTGGCCAGGGCGTGTGTTAACACAAGGAGGAGCGACGACGGACAAGACGGACGTCTCCCCTCGTCCCCTATAAAGCAAGGACACCTAAGCTAAGCGCATTAAATGTGCCTTGTCCGTTAAATGCGAGGGATAACCTCGCATCACTGTACCCTTTCCACCTCCTGTGTGCCACTATGGCAACCCCTTTTTCCTGTAAAAGGAGGCCCGAGGCGACCAAGAGAAGGATTCGGCTTTTTAGAACTCCTCATGACTCTTTTGGAGCTCCTCACTAGCTGAAGAACACAAACATACAATCCACCAAAGCAGGAGTAGGGTTTTACGCATCTTCGCGGCCCAAACCTGGGTAAAGGAACCGTGTCCTAACTGTTGGATCCGCTCTTCTCTCAACCCCGCGCCCCGCAACCGTAGTAGGGATTCTTGTGATCCCATAGGTGTCGATCCAAATACACCGACATCTTTAGCGCGCCAGGTAGAGGGCGCAGTTGTGAGAATCGGCTTTAGCAGTTAGTTCGGCGTGCCTTCATCATCATGGCGCCCAAGAAGAAGACGACGGTGGCGGTTGGCCAGTCGGAAGCCGGACAGCCCGTCCCGACGTGGGCGAGCAGCGGACCGGTCATGGAAAGGACCCGGGGCGTTGCTCGCGAAGACCAAAGCGGTCCAAGTAGCTGGAGTTTAGGAGGTGGCGATGTTTGTGCGCCCGGTCGCGGGCCACACACCGCCAGTTCCAAAGATGGAGCCAGGCCCTCCGCGAATGGCGCGGGACCCTCTAAGGTCGCCGTCGCATCACCTGAAGGCGACGCAAGGGCCTCCATAACTCCCATGCCGGCGCCAACAGCGCGCTCCTCTCAAGCAGCGCGCGATGAACGGCGTCGGCAACCTGAAGATCCCCGACGTCGCCATGGGAAGAGCCCCGAGCGCCACTCCCGGGACGTAGAAGACCTGCCCGCCCGCCGAAGCACTGGTGGAGACGGCTTCCGACCGCGGGATCATGATGGAGCTCCTCCTGACATAGTCAGGGGTCGAAGCGTGTCGCGGTCCGTGCAGGTTTCGCTACCGTTAACCCCAGCCGAAGCCCTGGCGCGCGCGCAGTTGCTCCTCGACTTTCCCCCCGCTACGGGGAAACTCGACGGATGGAGAGCCACCATCCGAAGCCTTGTCGCAGTCGCCAACAAGGATGAGCCAAATCCAACAGAGCTCCCAGGTCGACGCTCCGATGGAGTTGCACGCATCGGTGGCGGGAGGACCGGCAGCGCCGTGGCTACGGTGCATTCGCCTCCTCCTCACCGGGTACCGCGTGTGTCGACTTGTCGGGACGTCGCGGGCGACGCCATCTCCATAGCGTCGTCCGACCCACGGACCCACGGCAACCAGCGTCAAGTTCTTCAGGAGCGAGCTCATGAAGACGCTCGAACCACCATCGAGCGCCGTCCCAGAGCGCGCCATCAGTCAGGCAAGCGAGCGGGGCCTACTGTGGACCGCCCAGCAACAGAGAGCCCTGGAGGTCTACCCTACGAGGTAGGCTGTCCGGCTTTTACCCGTGAGCTGCGGCAGTTCCAGTGGCCCTCTCACCACACCTTCAAGCCTGGCGTTGGCGAGAAGTACAACGGCAAGACCCACCCGTCGGAGTTCCTCAGCATCTACACCATCGCGATGCAAGCTACCGGGGCCCGCGACAATAAGGTGCTTGCGAACTACTTTCCGTTAGCTCTTAAACCTAACGCCATGTCGTGGTTGATGCACTTGCCAGTAGACTCTATTTCCTCCTGGTCTGATTTGTGCCATGAGTTTGTTGGCGCCTTTACTGGAGGTCATCAAGCCCATGGCCAAGCCAGTGACCTGCACGTCACACCCCAGAAGGAGGGTGAGAGCCTGCGCAAGTACATACAAAGGTTCAGCCGAGTACAGTACAATATCCCCGATGTTCACCCTGCCGCCATCATCAGCGCGTTCCATCAGAACATGCATAACCGCAAGATGCGTGAAGAGCTGGCGATGACCAAGGTGAAAGATGTGGCAGAGCTCTATGTTCTTGCTGACAGATGTGCCCGGGCTGAAGAGGGAAGGAAGTACCCCGGCGAAGATGCCGGCGCGGAAACCGACTCTTCAGATGACGATACTACCGCCCCGGCGAAGAAGGGCCGGAACCGTAACAGGAAGTGCAAGGGAAAAGCCGTGCTTGCCGTCGAGGGATCTTATGACACCGGCTCCGCCAAGAAAACCAAGGCGGGTGACCCTGGCAAGGAAATTGCCGGGTGTGTCGCCTGCTGGGCCTTGGCGGCTACCGAGAAGCCAGGAAACTCCGGCAAACGGTACTGCAAGATCCATTGCACCAAGGGCCATGATCTCCAGGACTGCCGACAGGTTGAGCTCCTTGCTGAGAAGCAGAGGGCTGAATATGAGAGGCAGGACAAGGAGAAGGGCCAGGATGGTGCTGAAGGGTCCGGCAAGAAGCGTGACGGCCAAGCAGGCCGTCGCGTCAAGGATAAACAGCAGGAGAGGTCCGCCCGGGGCCGTGACAGAAGGCCTGAAGACGACGATCGCGAGGAGGACGACGAGTCCGGCGACCAAGAATTTCAGAAAGCTACGGAGGCCATGTGCGTCGACGGCGGCGCCTCGCTGCATACTTCTCACCGCCAACTTAAACAGTGGGCGCGTGAGATTACAGCGGCGGAGCCGTCGTCCGGCGCCCGAAAGCCTCTGAAATGGTCTAGCACACCTATCATCTTTGATGCCGAGGATCACCCTGATCGCACTACTGCGGTCGGGTGCCTGCCATTGTTGGTTTCACCAACAATACGCAACCTCAAAGTGACAAAGATGCTAGTTGATGGCGGGGCCGGTCTGAACCTACTCTCGCCCATCGTGATCGAGAAGCTGCAAGTTCCGGATGGAGACCTCGAAGAGACGGGCACGTTTCAGGGGGTCAACCCAGGGAGAAGCCAACCAAAGGGGAAGGTCACGCTGCCCGTGACTTTTGGAAGTGATTTGAACTATAGGACGAAGAGGATTGTGTTCGATGTTGCCAAGATCCCCTTGCCCTACAACGGGATCCTTGGCCGCCCAGCGCTGGCCAAGTTCATGGCAGCGTCACACTACGCCTACAACACCCTGAAGATGCTAGGACCTGTGACGATCATCACAATCCCCTCCGATAAGAAAGATGCGCTGATCTGCGCTGACCAACTGTACCAGCAAGCGGTTGCAGTAGTTGCCACTACGAGGGCACTTGCTCCTGCCACTGGAGCCCCAGGAGGGAAGAAGAAGAAGACCGGCGAGACCTCGGGCACCCACTCCGGCAAGCGCACCTCTTCGTAGTGCTTTGCTCCCGTCGAGGACGTGCCAGAGAGCTCCACCGGAAAGAAGAAGACTGGTGAGACCTCAGACACCCACTCCGGCAAGCGCACCTCTTCGGAGTGTCGCGCTCCACAGAGCTCCACCGGCAGGAACAAGAAGTCCAGGGCCACGCCGCCGGCAACCAAGAGGGTTTCTGTCAAGGAGGACGGCACAGGAGGGCTTTCACCATAAGCTCCTCCCTTGACGACAAATAGGAAGACGCGCTCGTCACCTTCCTGCGGGCGAATGTCGATGTGTTTGCATGGCAAGCATCCGACATCCCCGGCGTTCCCAGGGAGGTGATTGAGCACCACCTTGCTATCTGTCCTCATGCGCGGCCCGTCAAGCAGAAGGTCAGGAAGCAAGCTTTGGAATGGCATGAGTTCATCACAGAGGAGATCCCGCAATTGGAAGCTGCGGGTTTGGTAAGAGGAGTGCTCCATCCAATGTCGCTGGCCAATCCAGTGGTAGTGCGCAAGGCAAATGGGAAGTGGAGGCTGTGTATTGATTAAACAGATATCAATAAAGCTTGTCCCAAGGACCCCTTCCCGTTGCCGCGCATGGACCAGATTGTTGACTCCACGGCTGGGTGTGACCTGCTGTCATTCCTTGTTGCCTACTCCGGCTACCACTAGATATTCATGGCAAGAGAAGACGGCATTCATCACCCCATGTGGTACGTACTGTTTCGTATGGATGCCTTTCGGGTTGAAGAGTGCTGGCTCGACGTTTGCAAGGGCAGTCCAGATTGGTTTTGAACCCCAGCTCCATAGAAATATGGAGGCTTATATGGATGATATAGTGGTCAAAACCAAGAACAGGGCAACCCTTGTACCGAATTTACAAGAAACATTTGTCAACCTACGCAAGATCAACCTCAAGCTGAACCCTGAGAAGTGCGTCTTCGGCGTTCCGTCCGGCAAGCTTCTCGGGTTCTTTGTGTCGCAGCGTGGGATAGAATCCAATCCGGAAAAAAATCAAAGCTATAGAGCAGATTGAAGCACCCAAGCGGGTCAAGGACATGCGTCGGCTTGCTGGTTGCGTTGCCGCCATGAGCAGATTCATTTCCAAGTCTACCGAGTGCGCCCTCCCCTTCTTCAAGATTTTGAAAAAAGCAGGGCCGAAGGAGTGGACGCCAGAAGCTGAAGCAGCATTACAAGATTTGAAGAGGTATCTTTCCTCCACGCCAATACTAGTTGCGCCTAGGCCACAAGAACCGTTGCTGCTATATTTGGCGGCGACGAACCAGGTGGTCAGCGCCGCACTAGTGGCGTAGAGAGAAATTGATGACGGGGTCATAGCAGCGACAGAGCCTGGTGCCACTGGCACAGAGACAACACGGCCGGTTGGAGTGGAGCCAAGGAAGAAAATGATGCAGCACCCGGTCTACTTTGTTAGCTCCCTCTCGCAGGGGGCTAGATCAAGGTACTCCGGTGTGCAGAAATTGCTCTTCGGCCTTCTTATGGCCTCGAGGAAGCTGCGTCACTACTTCCAGACACACGAGATCACTGTCGTCGCTCGCCTCTCTCTACAACGGATATTGCACAATCCAGATGCAACGGGAAGGATTGTAGAGTGGGCACTGGAGCTGTCCAGCTTTGGCCTCAAGTTTGAAAGTACTCTCGACGATTCAGAGCCGAGTCCTGGCAGAGTTCGTCGTAGAATGGACCGCAACGCCTGATGAAGAAGTCCAAGAAACTGCTCTCCCCGGCAAAGAGGCGAGTTGCAACTGGATCATGTACTTTGACGGAGCTTTCTCCTTGCAGGGCGCCGGGGCTGGCGTACTGTTGGTCGCGCCCATCGGAGAGCACCTCAAGTATGTGGTCCAAATGCACTTCCCCAGGGAGGTATCAACAAACAACACTGCTGAGTACGAGGGGCTGCTTGTTGGTCTTAGGATCGCGGCAGACCTCGGAATCAAGAAGCTCATTGTCAGGGGTGACTCGCAGCTTGTCGTCAAACAAGTCAACAAGGATTACCAGAGCTCGTTGATGAAGGCCTACGTCGATGAAGTGAGAAAGTTGTAAGAGCGCTTTGATGGTATACAGACGGAGCACGTTCCCCGAGCGGAGAACGACATCGCCGATTACCTGTCAAAGCGCGCTGCCCTCAAGCTACCTGTGGAACCAGGTACCTTTGTGCTTCAACTTTCTCAGCCATCCGTTGATCCATCAACAGAGCAGAACAAGAGGAGGAAATCAGGGCCCGGCAAGTACTTTCCCGCCGAGCTCCCCGGAGCCACCGGCAAGGATGTTGCCGGAGATACTGAGCCCGCCGCAGGAGGGCTAGCTCCGGCGGAGCGTCAAGCTTTTGCCGCCGAGACAGCCGCTCGCTTGGCGGAGGAAATGCCTTTGGTCCTCGTCGTCGAGCCTCAGGCTCTAGCATGGGCGCAACATACCATCCGATTCCTCCAGACTGGGGAACTTCCTTAGGAGCAGGAAGAAGCGGAGAAAGTAGCCCGTCGGTGTGCTATGTACTAGTTCGTCGATGACGTCCTGTACAGAAGGAAACCGAACGGCGTGAAATTGAAGTGCATCCCTCGAGAGGAAGGACTGGAGCTGTTGGCAGAGATACATGGAGGCATATGTGGATCCCACATAGGGTCAAGAGCCCTTGCCGGCAAGGCATTCCGGCAAGGCTTCTTCTGGCCCACTGCCCTCCAGGATGCGACGGCACTGGTCACCAGGTGTGAAGCATGTCAGTTCCATTCAAAAGAAACTACATCAACCAGCTCAAGCCCTTCAAACCATTTTTCTCTCCTGGCCCTTCTCGGTCTGGGGGCTCGATACGGGGCCCTTTGCCCCGTGCTGTCGGGGGCTTTGAGTACTTGTACGTTGCGATCGACAAGTTCACAAAGTGGCCGGAGGTGGAGGCAGTGAGGAAGGTCACAACTCAGTCAGCCGTCAAGTTCTTCAAGGGACTGGTGTGCCGTTTTGGTGTCCCAAATAGGATCATCACCGACAACGGCACGCAGTTCACAAGTCGCACCTTCATGTAATATACCCAAGACCTCGGCAACAAAGTCTGTTTCGCTTCCGTTGCTCACCCCCAAAGCAATGGTCAAGCTGAGAGGGCAAACGCTGAAGTGCTGCGAGGGTTAAGGACAAAGACCTTTGACAGGCTGCACAAGAGCGAGAGGCGCTGGATTGATGACTTGTCGGCGGTTCTTTGGTCAATCAGAACGACGCCAAATCGAGCCACCGGCCAGACACCCTTCGCCCTGATATTTGGGGCGGAAGCAGTTCTCCCCACTGAACACATATACGGGTCACCTCGAGTGCTCGCTTATGATGAGCTTCAGCAAGAGCAATTGTGGCAAGAGGACGCAACGCTCCTTGAGGAAGATCGTCTTCGGGCGGCTGTGAGAGCAGCACACTACCAGCAAGCCTTGTGCCGCTACCATAGGCGCAAGGTCCGTGCCTGAAGCTTTGAGGAGGGCGACCTTGTTCTCCGGCGCGTTCAATCGGCCAGGAATACGAACAAGTTGACGCCAAAGTGGGAAGGCCCTTATCGGGTAATACGAGTCACCAGGCCTGGCGCAGTCCGCCTGGAGACCGAAAATGCCATTCCGGTGAGCAATTCCGGGAGCATTGAGCATCTTCGCAAGTTTTACCCATAAGGCGCGGCTTGCCGGCCCCCCCGGCAAGCCACCCTTTTGTACAAGCCTTGCCGGCAAGGCATGTAACCCTTTGTACAAAGCCAGGCGCACATCCTGAGCATAAATAAATGAAGCGCTGGCGCCCTAAGTTATAGCATGCATGCTGAGTCGATTCTCGTCCTTGGTTAGGGTTGATAGTGCATAGCGGCGGCTAACCCCTAGCTTAGAGGTCGAGTTTGCGTCTCTTTATCTTTCCTCTATCTCCTTTGGTTCACAGGACGCATAGACATCCTTGCCGAGACCACTTGGTGAGAAGAAGAGGAAAAGATCAGCATCAATGCCCCGGCAAGCTAGTGTTGCCGGGGGCTACAAGAGCAAAGATTCGCCCACGGTGAACCAGGGTTGCCAGGGGCTGCGGCTTCAGATAAGTTCTTCGTCCCCCATCATGCATTCCATTATGGACCGAGGAATGTGAAACCCCGTTCTTTTCCTTAAGCCACCGTGCTCCCATAACTCTAGGCCCTAGGGCTCGTTCCTGGGACTAAGTTTGGTTGTAGTCGCGGCAGCGAAAAGGTGAGGCGAGGAGCCTAAGACCACTTCATCCCTGCCACCGCCAAGGGCGTGAGAAAGGTCGAGCGAAGTAGGGAGACGACAAGGCCTGTTGCCGGGCAAGAAAATGACCCAGCAAACATTCCTTTTTCATTAAAAACATTCCACTCAGGTACAGTCCATAGGGAATGAAAAACATGAACAAGGAGATTACAAGTTTTAAACTTAACAGATGCCCGAAGGCTTACAAACTAAAAAGATATAAGATGCCCGTAATGCCTTTCTTGTCCCTCTCCTTAGGAGGTAGGTCAAGGAGGCGAGTAGGGCAAAAGGGGCGCCTAGGCGAGCTACGGGTGGCAGAAGACACCAAGAGGACGTCTCGGTGGCCGCCCAAGGGCTGGATGGTGATGACGGCGCCGGAGGCAGAGCTCGAAGACGAGGCGGCATGACGTTAGTACGCGTCGAAGGCGTCGGTGCCCGTGTACTCCGACGTGACGACCTTGCCGCCGCCCTTTTCCTCTTCCTCTTCTGCGGCCTCCCTACGCCAGCCGCCAAGGAGACGGCCCCGAGAAGTTCAAGGAGCCGGCGACGCGGATGATGGGGTCGCCGGTTCCACCAGGAGCGGTGCCCGACACCTAGTCGGACCCGTCATCCTGCCGTCCGCCACCCTCGTCGTCGCTGCCGCTGTCCTCCTCGTCACCCTCGTTCGAGGAGGAGTCTTCGTCATCGGAGGAGCTCTCCACGCAGCACCTTGCGTGAGTCCCGAAAAGCCCGAAGACATTGACGGAGAGATGGCCGTCCTCCATCAGCTTGAAATGGAGGGTGAGCCCATACGTCAGGCTGTGGATACGGGCGAAGGTCTTCCATCCTTGACGAAGATACATGTCATGAGGAGCGGGGAAGTCGACGCGGACCCGCGTGCCGCTGATCCCGTAGCCCCTCATGTGCAGCCGCAGCGACTCCGGCGGATCCACCTCCATCTCCCACGCAAATGGGGTCGGTAGACGAAGGCGACGGCGCGGCAGACGCCACAGCCTGACGAAGAACTCGCAAGGGTCATCCCCAATATGGCCTTCCATCGGAGGAGGGGCTGCAGGCGGGGGCGAGGCGGCGGGCCGCCCCGTCCTCCTCTTCCCCGAGCACCCCTGCCTCGCCCATGCCTCGCCCCTCCCTCTTCCCCTCGTGGCCGGCTGTGCCACCGCAGGTGCAGGAGAAGGAGGGACGCGTTGTCGAGCGGCGACCCTCGCCGCCACCGTTGAAGAGCCGGGATTTCCTCTCTCCATGGCGAACAGAAGAGAGGAGCAGAACCTGAAGGAGAAAGAAGATGGTGGAATGTGGGGCGCCGTCCCTTCCCTCCGCTCTTTATAAAGGGGCGGGGCTGGAGCTCGACCGCCCCGCTCGGCCAATCAAGACACAGAAGGCGAGGGAGCCGGGACCAACCCGCCGCCCCAACCAGCGACGGCTCTGTTTCTCGCCTCCACCGTTCGCCATCTCAAACGCTTGAAGGGCACGTGGCGAACGTGCAGAACCGAGGGGACGGGTGAGGCGACCTCTCCCCACCCCGTGATCGTGGGGAGTGGACGCCTTGACGACTGCGCCTCGACCCCATTCAGTAAATGGGCCGCGCCTCCACGCCTCCCCCCGTTTACGGGAAGGCGCGAAGCCGCCTCCTTTCGCATTTACTGGGACGTGACGCATGCCTGCGGAAACCGCCCCACGCACGCCGCCCACGTCACGCACGCCCCTCCACCCCGCGCCATGCGCGCGGGTCGTGGGAGGCGCAGCGCGCGGAAAATCTTACCACGGTGAAAACCGCCCCGCCTGCCCGCACACAGTTCTGGGCCTGGCCCAACAACGCGTCACGCTCATGTGTGGCCCAGGCCCGGGGGCTCCTGTCGGTGTACAAAAAGAGGGGCACACTTTTTGTACCCCTATAACTGTGCACAGACAGTCTGAGCCACGGCACCATGGGCGGTGTGTTCGGCAAGGCCCTTGCCGAAGACACCCGCAGGGCCACCATCAGGCCCGCACCAACTGAGTTTCCACCGCCCATGCAGCTGCCGACCCAACCAGCTGGGCAGGCTCCTGCGTGGCAACATGCAGATCTTCGTGGAGACCCGCCGTTGCGCCACCTCAGCTGCCTGCCTACCTACATGGCGCCTCAGGCACCGCTGGCCAGGGCGCGTGTCAACACAAGGAGGAGCGGCGACGGACAAGACGGACGTCTCCCCTCGTCCCCGATAAAGCAAGGATACCTAAGCTAAGCGCATTAAATGTGCCTTGTCCTGTAATGTGAGGGATAACCTCGCATCACTGTACCCTTTCCACCTCTTGTGTGCCACTGTTGCAACCCCTTTTTCCTATAAAAGGAGGCCCGAGGCGACCAGGAGAAGGATTCGGCTTTTTAGAACTCCTCATGACTCTTTTGGAGCTCCTCACTAGCTGAAGAACATAAACATACAATCCACCAACACTGGAGTAGGGTTTTACGCACCTTCGCGGCCCGAACATGGGTAAAGGAACCGTGTCCTAACTGTTGGATCCGCTCTTCTCTCAACCCTGCACCCCGCAACCGTAGTAGGGATTCTTGTGATCCCATAGGTGTCGATCCAAATACACCGACACAATCACTTCAGGAGCAGTAGTGACTTCTTGCTGCACATTGGCTCCAGTCATGATAGTGTCATGTGCTTCAGTAGTCACAAATATATCAACCACATTAGCTTCAGGTTCAGTGGTTTCAGGCTGAGAGGCCTCATGCAGAGCAATTTCTTGGTGAACAGGTTCTTGCATGACGAGCACTTCTTCTTGGGCAACCGAATCTTGTGGAGGGGGAGTGACTTCACGAGTGTCCTCTTTTGCTTCATCGGCTGATGCAGCCAGAATGTCTTCAGCCAGCTTGGCTTCAGATTCATGAGCAGACTCTGAAGGAATTTTGTCAGAAAACACTTGACGTTCCACTGAGCTAGAGTTTTGTTCTCCATCTTCAGGAATGCTTGACATGGAGGCTTGAGGCCCGAGACCTTTGTGAAGCCTGCGGAATTTGGGCGACGCAATTGGTGAAGCATTTGCATTATCTTCTCCATGTCATCTTCTGGTGTTGCTATTGGAGTCTTAATTACCAGAGTGGTAGCAGGAGACGACGGAGTGCGAGGAATAACTTCATGTAGGGGGGTATTCTGGTGTTGCTCTTCCCAAAATTCATCTTGATTCATTGGCGTCGTGGGACCGCCAATGCTTATGATTTCACTGTTTGTGGGAGCAGGTGATTGAACAGGTTGGGGTTCAAGTTGAGGAAGGACTTCATCATCATGCACATTGTCATCATGACCAATGTCTTCTGCTGCAGGTGAGTCAGCAGCTGGAATCTCTTCAGTGTGATGAGCCTCTGAGGGAGCAGGCTCATGAACAAGCAGACGACGCTCTCGGTTGGAGGAGACATGAAGGGCAATAGAGATGGGTTCGACCACCAATGGCTTTGTGGAGGAAAGGTGAGGCTACTGTGAAGCCTTTGAAGCCTTTGAGCTTTCGCTTCTTCTTGGAGGGAGCGGCAGTAGAGGCATCATGATGCTTGTATTTCTTGGCTTCAGCTTCAGCCTGCCTCATTTTGTTTTGAGCATAAGCTGCTGAAGGGACCTTTGGCTTCGTGCCAGTCATGCTGTCAGGGAAGACAATGCTTGGTCTTTCCTGCCTTGGAGGTTTAGTGTCTTCTGCAGCAGGCTTCTTGTTCTTCTTGGGTTTCTTGGCGGCGAGCTTGGGATCAATGCCAGGACGGCCAAGAGCTTTTCTCTTCAGAGCTTAATTGTGAGCTTGGACACATCTCTCAGCATAGTGCTTGAGATGGTCCCTTGAGCCCTTTGCCAGTTCACGACGCTTGGCAAATTCAGCTTTGAGGTCAGTCATCATGGTCTTGAAGCCTTGGACTTCTTTTGCGCTGAGACTTGCCATGTGCTTCTTGAACAGAGCCTTCTCATGATCAATTTTGTTCTTTTGCTCAATCACCTTCTGTGCAACAGTCAGTTTTTGAGCAATGTATCCTTGAAAGGTCACACTGATATCAATTGGAAGCTGAAGATCATCAAGTGAAAGAGATGTATATTCAAGCCACTCATCAATGAAGTTGTTAATGATATCAACGTCAAAGAGAGGCGAATCATTGAAGATTTCGGCCTATTGCTTGCTCTTAATCAGCATCTCCAGAGCATCATCGGCCATATCTTCATCACTAGACAGATATATGATGTCATCATCATTGCGCAGGATGCTTCCACGAGTGAGTCCATGGCCAGATGGCTTCACAAGTTGCTTGGACCACTGAGGGATGCGAGAGTGATCTTCAGGCTGCACACTAGATTCAGGAGGTGCAATTTTCAGAGGCTTCACATTTGACGCTTTTGGGGTAGCAGCAGGTTTGGAAGCCTTTGATTTCTTCTTTGGCTTCACGGACCGAGGAACAACTTTAGGTTCCATATGTCTTCAGCAACATCTTCCACAGTTGCCCTTTGAGCAGCAATGTGGGAAAGCAATCCATCAAGGCCAATGAAGGGCCGACTCGATTTTCATTGGCTTCGCGCGAGGCATCAGACCATGGCCGAGATGGGCCAGGATTGAAGTTACTGCCCAGTTCTTTCCTGTTCTGAGTTCCAGAGTTCTTGGCAAATTTGTAGTTTCATACAAATAGGTCATCGTCATGACACCATCGAAGACTAGATGGGTCAGCATTTGAAGGCATTGGTCCTCTGACCATGCATGGAAAGAAGCTCTTGGCAATAGCTTCAGACCCAGTCTTGGGCTGGAGCTTCTTGTAGACGATATCACCCCATGGAGGGCGAATGGCATTCTTTGAAGCATACTCAGGGGTCACAAACTTGTACAGAAACAATTGCTCTACCCAATATCTTCGAATCCATTGGATTCAAGACTTGCGTTCTCCGTAGGTTTCTTCTGGGTCAGATTTGTACATTTTGAAGAGATCAGGAGGAAGATCATTGGCTGTGTAAGTACGTCTCTGCCTGCCACCCTTCTTGGATTGTTTCTCAGAAGCCATAGGGTTTAGACTGAAAGGCTTCACAATGCAATTTGTCTTCCTGCGACTGGTCAGACAAGAACTGGCTTCAGGTGATTCAATGTGACGCTGTAAGAATTCTGCAAATGAATGCAGACTATGAGAACCAAGGGATTCCCCCACGGACATGTACCTGTGACAAAATTAGAGATGTGAGGGAAGGGAAGAGGTCATATATATTCTTAGAAGATTTTGAAGATTAAAGAGGATTGAAGACACTGACCTCATAGTGCGAAGACATTCACTTATATGGAGTGAGTTGGTTCCAGATTTGTATGAATCCAGGAATAAGTACAAGTGAGGAATCTAACTAGTAGTGTCGCATAAGTGAATATGTTTGGAGCATATGAGAGAAGAATAGATGAAAACGGATCTCAAAAGAACAGAAACCACTTATGGCAAAGATTTATGAATTTGACAGATCAAAACAACGGTAAAAATAGAGATCTATTTACCGCAATGAAGAACTGCTGGACGGGAAAAGTGGGATGTCGAGCAGATCGATCTTCCATGCCCTAACTTGGCGGCGGAAGACACCTACAGCGGCGGCAGAGAGACGAGGTCCATGGCCGGTGTGAATACGGCGTCGAAGAAGTCGTGGCAGCTAAGCGCTTCGTCTTCGGCGTTGACTGGAGTAAGCGGAGGCGCTAGGGTTAAGCGAGATAGCGAGAGGTGGGAGAAGGAAATAATGACCGCGAGGGGTGGAGTATTTATAAGGAGGGGCGACGGCGCAGTGCAATTACATAGGTGCCCCTGGCGGTTCACATTTGGACAACACGTGGCTGGCATGCATCTTATGGAGAGTTGAGCTATGATCCCACGCGCGCCAGATATGTTGGATGGACGTTTCGGTTCCTCCGGTTTTCGGGCAAAAAAAGGAACATAGCATAAAACATTTTAAATGTTTGTCTCTATATCTTCAACTGACAAGGACACATTGAATACATTCAACAAGTGTCAATAGAATGCATATGAAGAGATAGAGAGAGTTGGATAGATAAAGCATAGAGGGGAACAGGGTCCGATCACATTCACTTAGATCAAAAAGTTTGAAGTCATAACTATAAGTGAATGATGTAGATATACAGAGAAAACCAATCAAACCAACATGGAGAAGATGAGTTCTGAAGACAAACAATGTTGAAGACAAACACGGTGTGAAGATAAAGCTGCTATGACGCCAAATGAAGTCATCTGAAAAATTTGGTGGTGGCGTTACCCACCGTATAGGAAGTATTAGACCAGGACACGACACACAATTATCCTGGCGCTCCAGAGTAAATTTCCACATTATTGTATTCACACTCAGAGTGTAAGTCTTCATGAATTGAAGACATACGTTACTTAGTGTGTTGCACATCTAAGTCGTAAAAATGCATAAGCGTTAGGATGTGTGTCCAATCACATGACATTTGAGGATTCTAGGATATTTAGCTCACACCGCAGCTTGCAAAACCTTTTCTCATCCAAGGGCTTAGTGAAGATATCTGCCAGTTGCTCTTCGGTGTTGACATGAATGATTTCAATATCCTTCTTGATCACATGACCCCTGAGAAAATGCTGACAAATTTCAATGTGCTTTGTCTTCGAGTGCTGAACTGGATTGTGAGCAATCTTGATGGCGCTCTCATTATCGCAGTAGAGAGGCACCTTTTCCATGTTGAAGCCATAATCCTTGAGAGTTTGCTTCATCCAGAGAAGCTGAGCACAACAAGATCCAGCAGCAATGTATTCGGCTTTAGATGTGGAAAGGGACACTGAGTTCTGCTTCTTTGAAGACCAACAGACATGATATCGTCCAAGAAAGTGACATGTGCCTGAGGTGGACTTGCGATCAACTTTGTCACCAACATAATCAGCATCGGAGAATCCAACTAGATCAAATATAGAGCCCTTGGGATACCATAATCCTAGTGTGGGGTGTGAGCCAAGTATCGAAGAATTCGCTTCACAACGAGGTGATACGATTCCTTTGGTGCTGCTTGGAATCAGGCACACATGCAAACGCTAAGCATTATATCAGGCCTAGATGCACATAAATAGAGTAAAGAACCAATCTTGGAGCGGTATACCTTTTGATCAAACTCTTTACCATTATCGTCGGAGCCCAATTGACCTTTGGTTGGCATTGGCGTCGTGTACCCTTTGCAATCTTGCATTCAAAACTTCTTCAGGCAATCTTTGAGGTATTTCTCTTGAGATATGAATATGCCATTCGTCTGTTGGTGAATTTGGAGATCAAGGAAAAACTTCAATTCACCCTTCATAGACATCTGATATTGCTCTTGCATCATGTATCCAAACTCATCGTTGTATCTTTTGTCAGTGCATCCAAAGATTATGTCATCCACATAAATTTTACATACGAACAGTTCTCCATCATATGTCTTCGTGAAGAGTGTGGGATCCAATGATCCAGGTTTGAAGCCTTTGCTCTTCAAGAAGTCTTTGAGTGTGTCATACCATGCACGAGGAGCTTGTTTGAGTCCATATAGTGCCTTGTTTAGCTTGTAAACCATGTCGGGACGCTTTGGGTCTTCAATGCCTGGGGGTTGTGCAGCATACACTTCTTCTTCAATTTCCCCATTCAGAAAGGCGCTCTTCACATCCATTTGATACAATAATATGTTATGATGGTTGGCGTATGCTAGCAGTATGCGAATGTCTCCAAGTCTGGCAACAGGAGCAAAGGTTTCATCGAAGTCAATCCCTTCTACTTGAGTATATCCTTGAGCAACGAGACGAGCCTTGTTTCTGATGACTTGACCATTTTCATCTTGTTTGTTGCGGTAGATCCATTTGGTGCCAATGATGTTATGTTTCCGTGGATCATGATGCTTTGCCAATTCCCAGACATTATTCAGCTCAAACTGTTGAAGCTCTTCTTGCATTGCTTGAATCCATTCATATTCCATAAGGGCTGCATCAACTTTCTTGGGTTCAGATATTGAGGCAAATGCAGAGTGACCACAGAAGTTTGCTTGCTGAGTTGCTTTTGAGCGAGTGAGTGGACCAGTTGCATTGATGCCATCAAGAATTTTTCAATTTGGACTTCATTTGCGACTCGAGGATGAGCTGGGCAAAGACTTTGCTCATTCTATTGATTGTCTTCATGTTCAGTGCTGGCTTCAGGCTGAGCATAGTCTTCGGAATTGCTGGGTGGAGAGATGATGATTTCGTCTTCAGTTGGTTCCTCGGTGGGTATGATTTCGCCTGTACCCATTTGTTTGATAGATTCACTTGGAGAGGCTTCATCTAGCACATTTGACAGGTGCTCTCTTTGCGAGCCGTTAGTTTCATCAAACCGCACATCTACGGTTTCAACCACTTTATAGTGAAAGAGATTGAAGACCCGATAGGTGTGCGAGTCCTTTCCGTAACCGAGCATAAAACCGTCATGTGCTTTTGGTGCAAATTTGGAAGTGCGATGCGGATCCTTGATCCAGCACTTAATACCAAAGACTCTGAAATAGCTGACGTTTGGCTTCTTACCAGTCAGTAGTTCTGTAAGTGCATCTAGTGCCCCCTAGTTGAGGAACTAGTGTGTTTGTGAGAATTGCAGGATAACACAGGTAATAGTTCCTAACAGATTCGGTTTAACTTCCAGAGATGACCCCTAAAAATGTGCGAAGACATTGAAGTTAATGGTGGTACATGAAGACATTCACGTGAAGATAATGGCCTATGAAGACATCCATTGAAGACTATAGAAACGCGAAGACATAGTTCTTTCCTAGTTCCTTTTATTCCTTCTTGAGTTATAGGAACCAACGTACTGTTAAGTGGGGTCCAAGTGAACACAGTAGAACAACTGAAGTGATGCTCAACCAAAACATCTATGTCTTCAAGAGAAGACAAATGAGAGCAAATCTTATCCAGAGCTGGATAAGTCAGCTTTACCTGGAGCCCAAGTAAGGCTGCCGCGTGTGTTCAAAATCCGACCGTTAGACACGTGTCAGTTCCTTAGTGACCAAGGGTCATTTCGGACATATCCTGTCGGGTTGCCTCATGGCTATAAATAGCCCACCCCCTACACCATAAATCAGTGGCTGCCCAGAGTTAGTGCATGGCTTTTGTCGTTTGAGAGCAACCCACCTTCGAATCCTTTGAGAGAAAAGATCCTTTTGAGGACAAAACCCAAAACACCCAAAAGCCAAAGAGAGTTAAGCATCACTGAAGTCTTTCTGTCTGTGTGACCTGAAGACTTGTTACACTTGAGGACTATGCTTCCTCCAGCGGGTTAGGCGTCATGTTCAGAACGTCCTAGAGTGACTGTGGACTACCAGTGAACGAATTCTGTGAAGGTTCAGAAGTCTACCTTGACGACTTACCCGAGTGATTGGGCGAGGACTGTGTGTCCTTAGCTCAAGGGGAATATGGTGAGGACTGTGTGTCCGGGACTGTGTGTCCTCAGGTTTGAATACCTAGCCGCCCTAACCAGATGTACAGTTGAGAGAGCAACTGGAACTGGTCTACCAAATCCTTGTCTCCAACAAGCTACTGGTTCTATCCCTATTCTCTTTTACTTTTCAGTTTGTCTTCGTGAAGCCATTGCTCATCTTCTCTATTAGTCTTCATTGTGTGAAGACCACTGTCTGTTTAGCTTCAGTTATATCTTCCATCTCGATCCATGTTAGTTCTGTCTTCTGCTGTATAGCTATAGGTTCATTTCTATCGTTTATCTTCAAAACCCTCGTGTTTTGAAGATTTTCATAAATATCGCATATTCACCCCCCTCTAGTCAATAACTTGCACTTTCAATTGGTATCAGAGCAAGGTGCTCCCTTGTTCTGTGTGATTCGGTTTAACCACCTGGAGTTGTAGCTATGTCGACTGCAGGGATAATCAAAGTTTCCGCTACGTGTCCTGTCTTCGATGGCACTGATTACCCGTACTGGAAGAATAAGATGCGCATGCATCTTGAAGCTATTGATGTCGACCTCTGGTATGTTGTCAAGAATGGCGTTCCCAAGGCAGGTGAAGCTATCACTCCTGCTGATGTAAAGAAGTTCATTCAGCTGGATTCAACTGCTAAGAATATCATCTGTGGTCATCTGACCAAAGGACAGTATGGCCGTGTGAGTGCTCTGGAAACGTCGAAGCTAGTCTGGGACTGGCTCTCCAAGGTCAATGAAGGCGTCTCAACCCAAAGAGACTCAAGGATCAGTGTGCTTTGAAACCTCTTCAACCGCTCCAAGAGAAATGACAATGAGAACGTCCAGCTCACATTCGATCGCTCACTGACATTACCAATGAGCTTCATGCTCTCGGTGCCACTGAGATCACAAAGCATTAAATCGTGAAGACTCTCTTGAGATCACTTGAAAGCTCATTTGTGACCCTTGCCCTGATGATTCAAGAACGTCCTCACTACAAGACTCTCGATCCGTCTGACATACTTGAGAGGCTTAACACACATGAGTTTCAGCTATCTGAGAAAAGAGACATCTACGAACCAAACTATGGTTGAACTCGTACCCTGAAGGCATAGGCTGTTTCCTCATCTGAAGAAGATTCTGACTGCAGTTCTGATGATCCTGAAGATATTGGCAGAGAACTAGCGATGCTTGTGAAGAATTTTCAAAGGTTCTCAAGGAAGAAAAGCTTCGGAAAGTCTTCAAGATCCAGCTCAAGAAATGATGAAGCTTCCTCTCGTGACTACAAGAAGAGAACTTGCCATAAGTGCAAGAAACCTGGTTACTACATTTCTGAGTGTCCACTGTGGGACAATGAAAACAACAACAAGAAGAAGAGTAAGGAATACGATTCTGATGATAAGAAGAAAAAGAAGTTATCAAAGTCTTCTTCCAAGTCTTCATCAAAGTCTTCATCACACAAGAAGAGCTCGTCTGGCAAGGCTCGTGCTTTTGTTGGCAAAGAGATGGAGTCCGCTTCTGAGGAGGCAGAGGTGGAGTTAGAAGAGGAGTCCGATTCAGGCGTGGCAAGCCTGGCTCTGGCTTTAGCACATGTTGCCAAGTCCATCTTCAATACCGAAGACCATGGCCTCGTCACCAACACTAATGCCACGGATGAAGATGACTCTACTCCCACCTTTTGCTTCATGGCAAGTGGTGCCAAGGTAAACTCATGCGATGCTTACTTTCAAACCTCAAGTGAAGATGACTCTGATTGTGAATCCAAACCTAGCTACAAAACATTTGCTAAAATTGCAACTGAACAACAGAAAGCTATGGAACATATTCAAAAACTGTTAGACAAAAGCGTTGATCTGTTGAACGCTGAAATGACCCGATCTCAGTCCTTAATTGAATACATTAAAAATATTCATGTTAAGTACGAAGAACTTGAACGTCGTCATGAAACGCTCTCAACTACTCATGAAAAGCTTTCCTATGATTATCTTCAAAGGAAGCAAGAACTTGAGAAATTGAGAGTGGCTCGTGAAGATCTTCAAAAAGAGAGTGAGTCACTTCATGCTCAACAGATCAGTCCCGCCCAGGAAGGATTTGAACCGCCATGCCTAAAATGTCTTGAGCGTAATAATGCTAACTCTGTTGCTGAATGTTCTACTGCTGCTACTGTTGCAATATCTTCGACTGCTGATGTGGTAACTAACCCCTCTAAGGAGGATACCACTACTATTGCTGATGACAATGCCAGGTTGAAGACATTGCTTAAAACAGGAATGTTCAAAAGTCTTCAAGGGCATCATACACTTTGTGATGTCCTAAAGAAACATATTCTGAACCGAAGTCCTAGGAAAGAGGGTGTTGGGTTCGAAAGGAAAATGAATGTTGATGGTTTCTACTGGAAGCCTGAGCAGTATCCCAAAACCACATGGGCTGCTGCAAAAGGTCCACCAGTAGATCCATCCACTTTATCTGGCTTCACTTGTGCTAACCCAATCATTATTGATTAATCATTTGATGCAAACTATAAACTGTTTAAGAAGCAGAATGGTGAAGTGTTTGCCAGGTATATTGGTACTAACTGCAGGAATGGGCCACCAATGAAGAAGATCTGGGTGCCCAAAAGTTGTCTTGAGAATCTTCCTGTGAATGTCATCATGACACCACCTGCGAAGAAGACAAACTCCAGAACAAAGGCTTCATTTGGTCCAAAGGCTTCATACAGACTGAGGACTCAACAGAGTCACCCTAACGTCAATTTTTTGCAGGGAAATCATACTCAGACCTATGAATATGAGCGTGTTCCATCAAACCGCTATGTTCATAAAATGAAGAACTTTTCTGCTTATTCATATGAGTACTATTCAACTCCCGCAATGCTATTTGCTAGGGCTCCTAAGCCAAAATTCTCAGATGCTGCTCTTAGACTTATTGCTCCTAAACCGCCCCTAAAGATGTGGGTGGTTAAGAAAAATTAACTTCTCTTACAGGGAAGGGTCTCCAGCCGAAAATCATCTTCCGACGCCAATGCTGGGGACATTAAACATCTGTTGGGATGCAAGATCAAATGTCCAAATGGCTTAACCATGTATTTCGTCCCATGGTTTCTTGACAAGTTTCCTATCGTGACTAACCAAGATCTAAACTTCCATAACCCACGTGTTCGTCAAATGTTTATGCTTCACACTTCTCTTTGTGAAGACTATGTCGCTAACTGATCTATAGGGTACTGCTTCGGAAGCCACTGAATGGATAATTGACAGTGGATGCACTAACCACATGACTGGTGATCGACGTCTTCTCATGGACTCAACTCTACGTCCATCTCCAAAAGTCACATCACATTCGCTGACACTGGTAAAAGCAAGGTACTAGGACTTGGCAGAGTTGCTATCTCAAAGGATCAACACATGGACAAAGTAATGCTTGTTGAATCACTTGGATACAACTTAATGTCAGTCTCCATGTTCTATGATCTAAATATGATTGTGATATTTGGAAAGTATCGTTGCCTTGTGCTTATGGAAGCTGACAAATCTCCAGTCTTCGAAGGACATCGAAAAGGTGATATGTATATAGTAGATTTCTCTGCAGGACGAGAACTCACGGTATGTATTCTTGCGAAAGATTCAAAGTGTTGGCTTTGGCATCGAAGACTTGGTCATGCTGGCATGAGGAACCTTCACACTCTCGTCAAGAAGAAGCATGTCATAGGCATAGAGGGCGTCAAGTTCAAGAAAGATCATCTATGTGGTGCCTGTGAAGCTGGAAAGATGACTAGGGCCAAGCATCCCTCGAAGACAATCATGACCACAACCCGTCCCTTCGAGCTGCTTCACATGGACCTATTTGGACCCACTCACTACTGTAATCTCACTACTACTGCTTGCCTATATGGTTTTGTGATCGTTGATGACTACTCTAGATACACTTGGGTGCACATAATCCTGTTTAAGACTGAAGTGCGGGATATCTTCAGACGCTTAGCAAATAGAGCCATGAACAACTATGGCATCAAGATCAAGCACATCAGAAGTGACAATGGAACTGAATTCAAGAATACTGGCCTCGACACCTATCTTGATACATTGGGCATTACGCATGAGTTCTCAGCTCCATTCACACCTCAGCAAAATGGCATAGTCGAGCGCTAGAATAGAACTCTCATTGAGATGGCACGCACTATGCTTGATGAATACAAGATACCAAGAAGATTCTGGCCTGAAGACATTGATATTGCATGTCATATCATCAACAGAGTTTATCTTCACAAGTTCTTCAAGTAAACATCATATGAACTACTGACTAGTAAGAAGCCAAACGTAAGTTATTTCAGAGTCTTCGGTGCTAAGTGCTGGATCAAGGATCCGAATCACACTTCCAAATTTTCACCGAAAGCACATGAAGGTTTTATGGTTGGTTACGGAAAGGACTCGCACACCTATCGGGTCTTCAATCTCTTTCACTATAAAGTGGTTGAAACCGTAGATGTGCGGTTTGATGAAACTAACGACTCGCAAAGAGAGCACCTGTCAAATGTGCTAGATGAAGCCTCTCCAAGTGAATCTATCAAACAAATGGGTAAAGGCGAAATCATACCCACCGAGGAACCAATTGAAGATGAAATCATCATCTCTTCACCCAACAACTCCGAAGACTATGCTCAGCCTGAAGCCAACACTGAACGTGAAGACGATCAACATAATGAGCAAAGTCTTCGCCTAGGTCATCCACGAGTCGCAAATGAAGTTCAAATTGAAAAGATTCTTGATGGCATCAATGCAACTGGTCCACTCACTCGCTCAAAAGCAACTCAGCTAGCAAACTTCTGTGGCCACTCTTCATTTGTCTCAATATCTGAACCCAAGAAAGTTGATGAAGCCTTTAAGGAATCAGAATGGATTCAAGCAATGCAAGAAGAGCTTCAACAATTTGAGCTAAATAATGTCTGGGAATTGGTAAAGTGTCCTGATCCAAGGAAACATAACATCATTGGCACCAAGTGGATCTGCCGAAAGAAACAAGATGAAAATGGACAAGTCATCAGAAACAAGGCTCGTCTCGTTGTTGAAGGCTATACTCAAGTAGAAGGAATTGACTTTGATGAAACCTTTGCTCATGTGGCCAGACTTGAAGCCATTCGCATACTGCTAGCATACACCAACCATCATACCATATTTCGGTATCAAATAGATGTGAAGAGCACATTCCTAAATGGGAAAATTGAAGAAGAAGTTTATGTTTCACAACCTCTAGGCTTTAAAGACCCAAAGCATTCTGACATGGTTTACAAGCTAAAAAAAGCACTGTATGGACTCAAACAAGCTCCTCGTGCATGGTACGATACACTTAAAGACTTCTTGAAGAGCAAAGGCTTCAAACCTGGATCATTCGATCCCACACTCTTCACGAAGACATATGATGGAGAACTGTTCGTATGTCAGATTTATGTGGATGACATAATCTTTGGATGCACTGACAAAAGATACAGCGATGAGTTTGGTTACATGATGCAAGAGCTATATCAGATGTCTATGATGGGTGAACTAAAGTTTTTCCTTGGTCTTCAAATTCGCCAACAGAAGAATGGCATCTTCATATCTCAAGAGAAATACCTCAAATATTGCCTAAAGAAGTTTGGAATGCAAGATTGCAAAGGGTACACGACGCCAATGCCAACTAAAGGTCAATTGGGCTCCGACGACAATGGTAAAGAGTTCGATCAGAAGGTATATCTCTCCATGATTGGTTCTTTACTCTATTTATGTGCATCTAGGCCTGATATAATGCTTAGCATTTGCATGTATGCCCGATTCCAAGCGGCACCAAAGGAATCGCATCACCTAGCTGTGAAGCGAATTCTTAGATATTTGGCTCACACCCCCACACTAGGATTATGGTATCGCAAGGGCTCTATATTTGATCTATTCGGGTTCTAAGATGCTGATTATGCTGGTGACAAAGTTGATTGCAAGTCCACCTCAGGCACATTTCACTTTCTTGGACGATCTCTTGTCTGTTGGTCTTCAAAGAAGCAGAACTCCGTGTCCCTTTCCACAGCTGAAGCTGAATACATTGCTGCTGGATCTTGTTGTGCTCAGCTCCTCTGGATGAAGCAAACTCTCAAGGATTATGGCTTCAACATGCAAAAGGTGCCTCTCTACTGCGATAATGAGAGCACCATCAAGATTGCTCACAATCCAGTTCAGCACTCGAAGACAAAGCACATTGAAATTCGTCAGCACTTTCTCAGAGATCATGTGATCAAGAAGGATATTGAAATCATTCATGTCAACATTGAAGAGCAATTGGCAGATATCTTCCCTAGGCCCTTGGATGAGAAAAGGTTTTGCAAGGTGCGGTGTGAGCTAAATATCCTAGAATCCTCAAATGTCATGTGATTGGACACACATCCTAACGCTTATGCATTTTGACGACTTAGATGTGCAACAGACTAAGTAACGTATGTCTTCAATTCATCAATACTTACACTCTAAGTGTGAATACATTAATATGGAAATTGAATCTGGAGCGCCATGCTAATTGTGCGCCGTATCCTAGTCTAATACTTCCAATACGGTGGGTAACCCCACCAGCAAACCTTTCTGAAGATTTCATTTGGCGTCGTATCTGCTTTATCTTCACACCGTGTTTGTCTTCAACGTTGTTTGTCTTCAAAACTCATCTTCTCAATGTTGTGTTGATTGGTTTTCTCTGTATATATATACATATATATATATATATATATATATATATATATATATATATATATATATATATATATATATATATATATATATATATATATATATATTTATATATGTTCTGTCCTCTACAGCATTCACTTATAGCTATGTCTTCGAACTTTTCTTTGATCTAAGTGAATGTGATCGGACCCTGTTCCCCTCTCTGCTATATCTCTCTAACTCTATCTATCTCTTCATATGCATTCTATTGACACTTGTTGAATGTCTTCACTGTGTCATTATCAGCTGAAGATATAGAGACAAACATTTAAAACGTTTTTAATGCTATGTCCCTTTGTGCCTGAAATCCGAAGGAATCGAAACGTCCATCCGACATATCTGGCGCGCGTGGGATCGTGGCTCATCTCTCCATAAGATGCATGCCAGCCACGTGTCGACCAAATGTGAACCGCCAGGCACCTGTGTAATTGCACTGCGCCGTCGCCTCTACTTATAAATATTCACCCTTCGCCTCTCCCACCTCTCGCCACCTCGTTCAACCCTAGTGCCACCGCTAGCTCCAGTCGACGCCGGAGACGAAGCGCTTAGCTGTCGCGACCTCTTCGACGCCGTCTTCATGCCGGCCGTGGACCTCATCTCTCCGCCGCCGCCGTAGGTGTCTTCCGCCGCCAAGTTAGGGCACGGGAGATCAATCTGCTCAGCATCCCACCTTTCCTGTCAAGTAGTTCTTCATTGCGGTAAATAGATCTCTATTTTTACCGCTACTTTGATCCGTCAAATTCATAAATCTTCGCCACAAGTGGTGTCTGCTCTTTTGAGATCTGTTTTTATCTACTCAGCTCTCATATGATGCAAACATATTCACTTATGCCACACTACTAGATAGAGTCCTCACTTGTACTTATTCATGGATTTGTACAAATCTGGAACCAACTCTCTACATATAAGTGAATGTCTTCGAACTATGAGGTCAATGTCTTCAATCATCTTTAATCTTCAAAATCTTCTGAGAATGCATATGACCTCTTCCCCTTCCCTCGCATCTCTAATTCTGTCACAGGTACATGTCCATGGGGGAATCCCTTGGTTCTCATAGTCTGCATTCATTTGCAGAATTCTTACAGCGTCACATTGAATCACCTGAAGCCAGCTCTTGTCTGACTAGTCACAGCAAGATAAATTATAGCGTGCAACCTTTCAGTCTGAACTCTATGGCTTCACAGAAACAATCCAAGAAGGGTGGCAGGCAGAGACATACTGACACTGCCAAAGATCTTCCTCCTGATCTGTTCAAGATGTACAAATCTGACCCAAAAGAATCCTACGGAGAACGCAAGTCTCGAATCCAATGGATTCGAAGATATTGGGCAGAGCAATGGTTTCAGTACAGGTTTGTTACCCCCGAGTATGCGTCCAAGAATGCCATTCGTCCTCCATGGGGTGATATCGTCTGGACAAAGCTCCAGCCCAAGAATAAGTCTGAAGCCATTGCAAATAGCTTATTCCCATGCATGGTCCGAGGACCTATGCTTTCAGATGCTGACCCATCCAGTCTTCGATGGTGTCGTGAAGATGATCTGTTTCAAGAGAACTAAAAATTTGCCAAGAATTCTGCCACTCAGAACAGAAAAGAACCGGGCATCAACTTCAATCCTGGGCCATCTCGGCCACGGCCTGATGGCTCACGCGAAGCCAATGAAAATCGTGTAGGCCCCTTCAATGATCTCGATGGATTGATTTCCCACATTGCCGCTCAAAGGGAAACTGTCGAAGATGCAGCTGAAGACATGGAACCTGAAGTTGTTTCTGAGTCTGCGAAGCCAAAGAAGAAATCAATGGCTTCCAAACCTGCTACTGCACCAAAAGCTTCAAATGTGAAGCCTCTAAAAATTGTAGCTCCTGAATCCAGTGCACAGTCTGAAGAACACTCTCGCATCTCCCAGCGCTCCAAGCAGCTTGTGATGCCCTCTGGCCAAGGACTCACTCCTACAAGCATTCTGCGCAATGATGATGACATCATAGATCTGTCCAGTGATGAAGATCTTGCTGATGATGCCTTGGAGATGCTGATTAAGGGCAAGCAACATGCTGAGATTTTCAATGATCTGCCTTTCTTTGACGCTGAAATTATCAACAACTTCATTGATGAATGGCTTGAAGATACTTCTCTTTCTCTTGATAATCTTTAGCTCCCAATTGACATCAGTGTAACCTTTCAAGGGCACATTGCTCAAGAACTGACTGTTGCACAGAAAGTGATTGAGCAAAAGAACAAAATAGATCATGAGAAGGCTCTGTTCAAGAAGCACATGGCAAGTCTCAGCGCTCAAGAGGTTCAAGGCTTAAAGAAAATGATGAATGACCTCAAGGCTGAATTTGCCAGCGCCGTGAACAGGCAAAAGGCTCAAGGGATCGTCTCAAGCACTATGCTAAGAAATGTGTCCTGGCTCACAATGAAGCTCTGAAGAGAAAAGCCCTTGGCCGTCCTGGCATTGATCCCAAGTTGGCTGCCAAGAAGCCCAAGATGAATAAGAAGCATGATGTAGAAGACACTGAACCTCCAAGGCAGGAAAGACCAAGCATTGTCTTCCCTGTCAGCATGCCTGGCGCGAATTTAAAGGCCCCTTCTGTAGCTTCTACTCAAAAGAAGACAAGGCAAGCTGAAGCTGAAGCTAAGAAACGCAAGCATCATGATGCCTCTGCTGCTGCTCAAGGCTTCAAAGGCTTCACAGCAGCCTCACCCTTCCTCCTCAGAGCCATTGGTTGTTGAACCTATCTCTGTTTCCCGACCTGCCTCCTCCAACCAATAAAGATGTCTAGTTGTACATGAGCCTGCTCCCACAGAGGGTCCTCAGACTGAAGATATTCCAGCTGCTGCCTCACCTGCAGCTGAAGACATTGGTCATGACGACAATGTGGATGATGATGTAGTTCTTCCTTAGCTTGAACCCCAACATGTTCAATCCCTGCTCCCACGAGAAGTGAACTCATAAGCATTGGCGATCCCACGACGCCAATGACTCATGATGAATACTGGGAAGAGCAACATCCGAACACCCCCTTACATGAAGTTATTCCTCGCACTCCGCCGTCTTCAGCTACCACTCCGGTAGTTGAGACTCCAACCGCAACACCAGAAGATGACATGGAGAAGATCAATGCAGATGCTTCACCAATTGCGTCGCCAAAATTCCGTAGGCTTCACAAAGGTCTCAAGCCTCAGGCCTCCATGTCAAGCATTCCTGAAGATGGAGAGCAAAACTCTAGCTCAGTGGCACGTCAAGTGTTCCCTGACGACATTCCTTCAGAGTCTGCTCATGAATCTGAAGCCAAGATGGCTGAAGATATTCCGACTGCTTCAGCCGATGAAGCACAAGAAGACACTTATGAAGTCATTCCCCCTCCGCAAGACTCTGCTGCCCAAGAAGACGTGCCCGTCATGCAAGAACCTGCTCCCCAAGAAACTGTTGTACATGAGGCCACTCAGCCTGAAGCCACTGCACCTGAAGCAAATGTGGTTGATACATTTGTGACTGCTGAAGCACAAGGCACTGTCATGACTGAAGCCTCTGTGCAGCAAGAAGACAATGCTACCCCTGAAGTAACTGTGCCTGAATTCGTTGCCCCTGAAGTGATTGCACCTGAAGTCACTGCTCCTGAATCACCTTCTACTTCATCTGTGCCCTACACAATGGCCCAAGCTTTCAATAAAGATGATGTGCTTGTAACCGTCAAGTGGCCACTTCTGAAGCTTCCCGCTGCCCCAGGACCTCAATATGATTATCATGTGGCGCGAAGGCCTCAGACTCTGAAGCCAAAGCCCAGATTGCCTCGGCTTCACAGCAGCGTCTACAAGGGTCATTCTGTGTGCTTAGCTTCAGGGCCAACAACACATTCTTTGATTCTTCTAAGAACCCCTACAAGAAGCCCAAGATTTCTTCTGATAGGTTGTGGAGCTTTTAGCAACGAAGCTATTACTCATGCATTCTGTATAATCAGGACCGGATCTTTTTGCATCCATGTCCTGATTGTGAAGCCATTACTGGACTGCCCTGCCTTGTAGAAGCCATTGATTGCTTCAGAGAAGTTGGTATGCTTCCCTTTGTCACTGCCAAAGAACATTGGAATGAAGAGCTTCTACTGCAGTTTTATGCCACTCTGTGTATCAGAGGATACAGCAGGGATCCGAAGACATGGGTCCTTGAGTGGATGTCTGGTGACAATCACTATGAAGCCAATGCTCAGACACTACTTGAGCTTACTTCCCTACCCACTCCTGGTGAGTTATACGAACCAGGCTGTACTCTGCATCAGAAAGAGCTTTAGAGTGTCTTCAAGAAAGCTGAACCCAACATGAGTGAAATGCTCAGCATGATGAAGCCCTTGCCTCCTGATGCTGATCTTCCAAATCAATTCCTTGTCCAAGACCTTGAGTACCTGCCTCGCACCATATACCATATCCTGAGGCGAACTCTTTGGCCTGTCAAGGGACACTCATCAGAGGCTGCACTGACTGGCGTCATGAAGACTTTGGTCTTCCACATTGTGAATGGCATTCGCTTCAACACGCATGACTTCTTCCTTTGCCAACTGGCTGCCTCTGCAACTGATCTGTTTGGACTCAAGATCTACGCTCCGTGGATCATGAGACTCATCAAGCTTCGTTCTACTGTCAGCTATCAAGCCTCTGCACGAAACCATGTTGTCTTCTTGCCAGAGGTTGATGCATCATATGAAGCCGTCTATGCTGAGCCATCCAAGCAACGACTTCAACTGCACAATGCTGATCACCAAACCTTCAGACAGTAGGATGACAGTGTGTACGTGCTAAATGCAAATGCGCCTTCTTATCCTCTGGCTCGACAACTGCGTCTCCCACATCGTGCCAACACTGATGCCACTGGAAGCACTATTGCTCAACGGCCGAAAAAGCATACTTGTGTCTTGAATGACCGATAGGTTCTTGTTGCACTTCACCAGAAGCAAGATAGGCATCATGACTGGATGAAGCGCCAAATGCAAAGTCTTCTCACAGATGTCAATTGCATTCGCAACTTGGCAACCAAGAATTCATTTGTTGCACATGAAGCATGTCGGCGGTCCAGGAAGAGCCTTACCCTGCTATGCTCTGAAGCTGATCTTGAAGCCGATGGCTTCACTGAGCACTTCAAGTTTGATTCCAGCCCTCCGCAAGCTGTGACTTGGCGTCCTACTCCGTCCATTGAAGATTCTGAGTTCTCATCCTCGGCTGCAACTGTTGTTGCTCGAGTCATCGATGAAGAAGACGACGCCACTTCTCCAGCAATCGCTTCACTGCATCATGATTCTGCGTCACGCCCCTCTGCACCGCCAAACTGCAACGTCGACCCGGCTGCCCCAGCATCTTCTACGCCTGGGAACACATATATACTCTATGTGTACAAACCTTTTTGGCCCTTACTGACAAAAGGGAGAGAATCATATGAGTTGATAGTCTTCAAACGGGTCCATATATGGGTCGAGTGTTTTATTTTTGCTAAGTACATACAACTCTCGTTTTTGGAACATTTGGCTCTTGAGTTGTAACACTTAAAACTTGATGGTCGTCTGCTACATTTGCTGCTATTTCTTCTGCTTGGTTAAATATCTATCTTATGCGCATGAAGTCATTCAGCAGACGCCCATTTTCCATTATGCATCTCATTATCTTCACTTCATCCTTGTATGCATGATGGTTTGTCTTCATAAAATTGAAGGAGATCTCCACAAACCAAAACCTGCCATGTCCCTTTGCATTCAAAAGCAAAACTACTATGTGCACATCTTCAGGGGGAGCCCTCTCAACTTTATGAAGCCATCGATAATATCACGTATTTTATCCCCGTTAAAAACTTCAACCTGTTTGTCATCAATCGCCAAAAGGGGGAGATTGTAAGTGCATCTAGTGCCCCCTAGTTGGTTTTGGAGTATTGACGACAAACGAGGTTGAGGAACTAATGTGTTTGTGAGAATTGCAGGATAACACAGGTAATAGTTCCTCACAGATTCGGTTTAACTTCCAGAGATGACCCTAAAAATGTGTGAAGACATTGAAATTAATGGTGGTATGTGAAGACATTCACGTGAAGGTAAAGGCCTATGAAGACATACATTGAAGACTATAGAAATGCAAAGACATAGTTCTTTCGTAGTTCCTTTTATTCCTTCTTGAGTTATAGGAACCACCGTACTGTCAAGTGGGGTCCAAGTGAACACAGTAAAACAACTAAAGTGATGCTCAACCAAAACACATATGTCTTCAAGCGAAGACAAATGAGAGCAAATCTTATCGATAGCTGGATAAGTCAGCTTTACTTGGAGCCCAAGTACGGCTGCCGCGTGTGTTCAAAATCTGACCGTTAGACACATGTCAGTTCCTTAGTGACCAAGGGTCATTTCGGACATATCCTATCGGGTTGCCTCATGGCTATAAATAGCCCACCCCCTACACCATAAATCAGCGGTTGCTCAAAGTTAGTGCATGGCTTTTATCGTTTGAGAGCAACCCACCTCCGAAGCCTTTGAGAGAAAAGATCCTTTTGAGGACAAAACCCAAAACTCCCAAAAGCCAAAGAGAGTTAAGCATCACTGAAGTCTTTCTGTCTGTGTGACCTGAAGACTTGTTACACTTGAGGACTGTGCTTCCTCCAGCCGGTTAGGCATCACATTCAGAGCGTCCTAGAGTGACTATGGACTGCCAGTGAACAAAGTCTGTGAAGCTTCAGAGAAGTCTACCTTGAAGACTTACCCGAGTGATTGGGCGAGGACTGTGTGTCCTTAGCTCAAGGGGAATACGGTGAAGACTGTGTGTCCGGGACTGTGTGTCCTCAGGTTTGAATACCTAGCCGCCCTAACCAGATGTACAGTTGAGACAGCAACTGGAACTGGTCTACCGAATCCTTGTCTCCATCAAGCTACTGGTTCTATCCATATTCTCTTTTACTTTTCAGTTTGCCTTCGCGAAGCCATTGCTCATCTGCTCTATTAGTCTTCACTGTGTGAAGACTACTGTCTGTTTAGCTTCAGTTATATCTTCCATCTCGATCCATGTTAGATCTATCTTCCGCTGTGTAGCTATAGGTTCATTTCTATCGTTTATCTTCAAAACCCTCATGTTTTGAAGATTTTCGTAAATATCGCCTATTCACCCCCCTCTAGTCGATAACTTGCACTTTCAAGTTCATATGATGTTTTCTTGAAGAACTTGTGAAGATAAACTCCGTTGATGATACGACATGCAGTATCAATGGCTTCAGGCCAGATCTTCTTGGTGTCTTGTATTCATCAAGCATAGTGCGTGCCATCTCAATGAGAGTTCTGTTCTTGCGCTCGACGATGCCATTCTGTTGAGGTGTGTATGGAGCTGAGAGCTCATGCGTAATGCCCAATGTATCAAGATAAGTGTCGAGCCCAGTGTTCTTGAATCCAGTTCCATTGTCACTTCTGATGTGCTTGATCTTGATGCCATAGTTATTCATGGCCCTATTTGCGAAGCGTCTGAAGACATCCTGCACTTTAGTCTTAAACAGGATTATGTGCACCCAAGTGTATCTAGAGTAGTCATCAATGATCACGAAACAATATAAGCAAGCAGTAGTAGTGAGAGTAGATTAGTGAGTGGGGCCAAATAAGTCCATGTGAAGCAGCTCGAAGGGACGGGATGTAGTCATGACTGTCTTCGAGGGATGCTTGGACCGAGTCATCTTACCAGCTTCACAGGCACCACATAGATGATCTTTCTTGAACTTGACGCCCTCAATGCCTATTACATGCTTCTTCTTGACGAGAGTGTGTAGGTTCCTCATGCCAGCATGGCCAAGTCTTCTATGCCAAAGCCAACACTCTGAAGCTTTTGCAAGAAGACATACCGCGAGTTCTGGTCCTGTAGAGAAATCTACCATATACAGATCACCTTTTCGATGTCCTTCGAAGACTAGAGATTTGTCAGATTCCATAAGCACAAGGCAGTGATATTTTCCATATATTACAATCATATTTATATCACACAACATGGAGACTGACATTAAGTTGTATCCAAGTGATTCAACAAGCATTACTTTGTCCATGTGTTGATCCTTTGAGATAGCAACTCTGCCAAGTCCCAGTACCTTGCTTTTACCAGTGTCAGCGAAAGTGATGTGACTTTTGGGAGAAGGACGTAGAGTTGAGGCCATGAGAATACGTCGGTAACCAATCATGTTGTTGGTACATCCATTGTCAATTATCCATTCAGTGGCTTCCGAAGCAGTACCCTTGGCACCACGTGCCATGAAGCAGAAGGTGGGAGTAGAGTCATCTTCATCCGCGGCACTTGTGTTGGTGACGAGGCCATGGTTTTCAGTGTTGAAGATAGACTTGGCAACATATGCTGAAGCCAGAGCCAGGCTTGCCACGCGTGAATCGGACTCCTCATCAGACTCCACCTCAGCCTCCTCAGAAGCAGACTCCTCCTCTGAATCCATCTCTTTGCCAACAAAAGCACAAGCCTTGCCAGTCGAGCTCTTCTTGTGTGATGAAGACTTTGACGAAGACTTGGAAGAAGACTTTGAGAACTTATTTTTCTTCTTGTCATCAGAATCATATTCCTTGCTCATCTTCTTGTTGTTGTTTTCGTTTTCCCACAGTGGACACTCAGAGATGTAGTGACCAGGTTTCTTGCACTTGTGGCAAGTTCTCTTCTTGTAGTCACGAGAGGAAGCTTCATCATTTCTTGAGCTAGATCTTGAAGACTTTCTGAATTTTTTCTTCCTTGAGAACCTTTGAAACTTCTTCACAAGCATTGCTAGTTCTCTGCCAATGTCTTCAGGATCGTCAGAACTATAGTCAGATTCTTCTTCAGATGAGGAAACAACCTTGCCTCCAACGCGCGAGTTCGACCATAGTTGGGTCTATAGATGTCTCTTTTCTCAGATAGCTGAAACTCATGTGTGTTGAGCCTCTCAAGTATGTCAAACGGATCAAGAGTCTTGTAGTCAGGACGTTCTTGAATCATCAGGGCTAGGGTGTCAAATGAGTTGTCAAGTGATCTCAGTAGTGTCTTGACGATTTCATGCTTTGTGATCTCAGTGGCGTCGAGTGCATGAAGATCATTGGTAATGTGAGTGAGGCGATCAAATGTGAGCTGTACATTCTATTGTCGTTTCTCTTGAAGCGGTTGAAGAGGTTGCGAAGAACACTGATCCTTGAGTCTCTTTGGGTTGAGACGCCTTCGTTGACCTTGGAGAGCCAGTCCCACGCCAGTTTCGACGTTTCCACAGCACTCACACGGCCATACTGTCTTTTGGTCAGATGACCACAGATGATATTCTTAGCAGTTGAATCCAGCTGATTGAACTTCTTGACATCAGCAGGAATGACACCTTCACCGGCCTTGGGAAAGCCATTCTTGACGGCATACCAGAGGTTGACGTCAATAGCTTCAAGATGCATGCGCATCTTGTTCTTCTAGTAGGGGTAATCAGTGTCATCGAAGACAGGACACACAGCGGAGACTTTGATTATCCCTGCAGTCAACATAGCTAAAACTCTAGGTAGTTAAACCGAATCACACAGAACAAGGGAGCACCTTGCTTTGGTACCAATTGAAATTGCAAGTTATCGACTAGAGGGGGGTGAATATGTGATTTTTTACGAAAGTCTTCAAAGCGTGAGGGATTTGAAGACAAACGGTAGAAATGAACCTATATGTTACACTGCGGAAGACAAAATAACATTGATCGAGATGGAAGATATGACAGAAGCTAAACAGAGAGCAATCTTCACACAATGAAGTCAATCAGATTAGACAGACGAGTAATGGCTTCAAGAAGATAAACTGAAATGTAAAAGAAGATAGGGATAGAACCAGTTGCTTGATGGAGACAAGTATTTGGTAGACCAGTTCCAGTTGCTGTCTCAACTGTACATCTGGTTAGGGTGGCCACGTATTCAAACTCGAGGACACACAATCCCGGACACACAGTCCTCGCCGTATTCTCCTTGATCCAAGGACACACAGTCCTCGCCCAATCACTCAGGTAAGCCTTCAAGGTAGACTTCCGAACCTTCACAGACTTCGTTCACTAGCGGTCCACAGTCACTCTAGGACGCTCTGAACGTGACGCCTAACCGGCTGGAGGAAGCACAATCTTCAAGTGTAACAAGTCTTCAGGTCACACAGACAGAAAGACTTCAGTGATGCTTAACTCTCTTTGGCTTTGGGTGGTTTGGGTTTTGTCCTCAAAATGATCTTTTCTCTCAAGGGCTTCGGAGGTGGGTTGCTCTCAAACGACAAAAGCCGTGCACTAACTCTGAGCAGCCACCAATTTATGGTGTAGGGGCTGGGCTATTTATAGGCATGAGGTAACCTGACATGATATGTTCGAAATGACCCTTGGTTACTAAGGAACTCGCACGTGTCCCACGGTCGGATTGTGAACACACGCGACAACTTTACTTGAGCTCCAAGTAACGTTGACTTATCCAGCTCTGGATAAGATTTGCTCTCATTTGTCTTTGCTTGAAGACATAGGTGTTTTGGTTGAGCATCACTTCAGTTATTCGACTGTGTTCACTTGGATCCCACTTAACAGTACGGTGGTTTGATGACCCACAAGTGTAGGGGATCTATCATAGTCCTTTCGATAAGTAAGAGTGTTGAACCCAACGAGGAGCAGAAGGAAATGATAGGCAGTTTTCAGTAAGGTATTTTCTGCAAGCACTGAAATTATAGGTAACAGATAGTTTTGTGATAAGGTAATTGGTAGCAAGTGACAAGCGGTAAAAGTAAATAAGGTGCAGCAAGGTGGCCCAATCCTTTTTCTAGCAAAGGACAAGCCTGGACAAACTCTTATATAAAGGAAAGCGCTCCTAAGGACACATGGAAATTATCGTCAAGCTAGTTTTCATCACGATCATCTTAATCGCGTTCGATACTTTGATAATTTGGTATGTGGGTGGACCGATGCTTGGGTGCTGCCCATACTTGGACAAGCCTCCCACTTATGATTAACCTCTAATGCAAGCATGCGCAACTACAAAAGAAGTATTAAGGTAAACCTAACCATAGCCTGAAACATATGGATCCAAATCAGCCCCTTACGAAGCAACGCATAAACTAGGGTTTAAGCATCTGTCACTCTAGCAACCCATCATCTACTTATTACTTCCCAATGCCTTCCTCTAGGCACAAATAATGGTGAAGTTTCATGTAATCGACGTTCACATGACACCACTAGAGGAGATACAACATACATCTCATGAAAACGAAGACCAAATTCACATGACTACTAATACCAAGACTTCTCCCATGTCCTCAGGAACCAAAGTAACTACTCACAAGGCATAATATCGTTCATGATCATAGGGGTATTAATATGCATAAGGGATCTGAACATATGATCTTCCACCAAATAAACCAACTAACATCAACTACAAGGAGTAATCAACACTACTAGCAACCCACAGGTACCAATCTGAGGTTTGGGTACAAAGATTGGATACAAGAGATGAACTAGAGTTTGAGAGTACATGGTGCTGGTGAAGATGTTGATGAAGATACCACTCGCCAAGATGGAAGATTTGTTGGTGATGACGGCGGTGACGATTTCCCACTCCCAGAGGGAAGTTTCTCTGGCAAAACAGCTCTGCCGGAGCCCTAGATTGGTTTCCGCCTCGAAACGGCGGCGTCAGGTCCCGAAAGCTTCCTTATGATTTTTTCCAGGTCAAAACACCTCATATAGGAGAAGATTGGCATCCGGGGCCTTCCGGCTGGCCCACGAGGCAAGGGGGCGCGCCCTGGAAGGGGGGCGCGTCCCCCACCCTCATGGACAGCCGGTGGCCCCCCTCATGGACTTCTTTCGCCAGATATTTTTTATATTTTCTGAAACAGTGTTCTGTTGAGTTTTAGGGCTTTTGGAGTTGTGGAGAATAGGTTTCCAGAGTTTGCTCCGTTTCCAGCCCAGAATTCCAGCTGACGGCATTCTCCCTCTTCATGTAAAACTTGTAAAATAAGAGAGAAAAGGCATAAGTATTGTGAGAAAACATGTAAGAACAGCCCATAATGCGATAAATATCAACATATAAGCATGATGCAAAATGGACGTATCAACTCCCCCAAGATTAGACCTCACTTGTCCTCAAGCGAAAGCCGATATCGAAAAATATGTCCACATGTTTAGAGATAGAGGCGTGGATAGAAACAAAATACGGACATGAGGGCATCATGATCATTCTCATAACAACAACTTATATAAATATAGTCAAATGATTATTATGCTAAAGTAACAATTCATCCACAATATCAAGTATGAATCATAAACTTCATTGGAAACTAACAAACTTTCATCTCGATAATTGAAGCAATTGCAATTTATCGTAACATCGGGAAGAGTCAATATAAGAGCTTTTCAGCAAGCCTACGTACTCAACTATCATATAGTCTTTCACAATTTCTCACACTCACGCAATACTTATGTTTATGGAGTTTTAATCGTACACACAGAAAGATAGGGGCTTATGGTGTTGCCTCCCAACCTTTTACCTCAAGGGTAATGTCAACAGTAATAGATCATGAAAACTTACATACAAGTGGATATATATGTCTAGATCTTTCCAACACAATGTGCTTGCCCAAGGATAAAATGTAAAAAGGAACGGTGGATTTCACCTTGACACTTATAATACAGGAATAATAGATTGGCCCTTCGCAGAGGGAAGTAGAGGTTGTCATGTGTTTTTATGGTTGGATGCACAAAGTCTTAGCATAGAAGAACTTCACTTTATATTGCCACTTGTGATAAGGACCTTTGTTATGCAGTCCGTCGCTTTTATTACTTCCATATAACAAGATTGTATAAAGATAATTTCTCCCACACTAATAAATCATACATATTTTAGCGAGTTTGCAACATGACAACTTACTTGGAAGGATCTTTCTCATTCCATATGTAGGTATGGTGGACTCTCATGGCAAAACTGGGTTTAAGGATATATGGAAGCACAAGTAGTATCTCTACTTAGTGCGAGGAGTTTTGAATAGCAAGAGGGGGAAAGGCAAGCTCAACATGTTGGATGATCCATGACAATATACTTTATTTCGGATATAAGAAGACATAACCCATTATGTTGTCTTCCTTGTCCAACATCAACTCTTTAGCATGTCATACTTTAATGAGTGCTCACAATCATACAAGATGTCCAAGATTGTATATTTGTATGAGAAGCCTCTCTTCTTTTATTACTTCCTATTAATTGCAACGATGACCAAAACTATGTTTGTCACCTCCCAACAACTTTTATTTATCATACTCTTGTATGTGAAGTCATTACTTCCCATAAGATCGATATGATCCCTTTGGTACTCTTTATGTTTTCTTTCTTTTTATCATGACCCAAGTGAGGGAATCAAGCCGTTGACTCAACACTAATCTTTATTATATAGCTCACGGACTCGGTTACAAAGGATAAAGCTCACAAAGCAAAAGCTCACAACTAGATCATGCTAACTTTATTCTACTAGATCAAGATACTACCAAAAGGATCAAACTAAGTAAAACGGTAAAGATAGGAGTGATGGTGATACGATACCGGGGTCACTCCCCCAAGCTTGGCAGTTGCCAAGGGGAGTGCCCATACCCAAATGATTATGTCTCCTTCTTCGGGGGTGGTGAGATGGAGTTGTTGATGATGTAGGCTTGTTGTCCACCTTCCAAGACATGGGTTCACCATAATAGAAGGATGATCGAGTCTTCGGGATAGTCAAATCTGCAGCATAACTCATCTTCTTGAATATATATTCGTACTCACAGTTTTGGTTTTGCAGGTCATAGATCTAAGCTTGGAGGTGTTCGATCTTCTCTTGAATATTGGAGATAGCTTCCCCAAAGATCCTTGAGTCCAGCTTGAGGTTGTTGGCAAGCTCTGAGATCATCATGTGGTTGGCGTTGAGTCCTCGTTCCACCATACCTTGGCACTTGAAAACTTGTTGCTCCATTGCTTCGAGTCTTGTCTCCACGCTTCTGGTCCTCCTCAGCCCCTCAACATCACGGATGTGCAGCACCCCCTCATGCAACTCCATGGTTTTAGGGTGGTGCAGCACCTCCGCAAGGTAGGGGTTGATGACTTTCTCGAAGAACTTGTCCTTGGGGGTGTTGGAGGACGCCATGATGATCTAGATCTGTCAAAAACAGTAGCTCGAAACAAAAACAGAGGATTTTTGCGTGATACAGAGGTCAAAACCTTCGGGAGTATATATAATGATTTTTTACCGACCAAAAGGAGTAACCCACAAGAAAAGGGAGTCCGGGGGATACACGGGGTGCCCACGAGGCAGGGGGCGCGCCCTCCACCCTCGTGGACGCCTCGTGTCCCCTCCGGACTGCTTCTTATCTTTCTATTTTTCTAAATATTCCAAAACGGAGAAAAAAATGCCTTTAGGACTGTTTTGGAGTCGGTTTACTTACCGTATCACATACCTCTTCCTTTTCGGAGGCTGAATCATTCTGGAAAGTGTCCCTTATGTATTCCTCTGGGGTTACGGTTTCAATAACATTGGTTTCAACATTTATAGGATTACCTGAGATATAATGTTTGATTCTTTGACCATTCACCACATTCAGATTTGTGCCTTCGATGTTGTTGATTTTTATGGCACCGGAACGATAGACCTCCTCGATAACGTAAGGTCCTTCCCACTTGGAGAGAAGTTTTCCTAAAAAAATTCTTAAACGAGAGTTGTATAGCAAGACATAATCACCTACGTTAAACTCACACTTTTGTATCCTTTTGTCATGCCATCTTTTAACTTTTTCTTTAAACAGCTTGGCATTCTCATAGGCCTGGGTTCTCCACACATCAAGGTAGCTAATGTCAAATAACCTCTTTTCACCGGCAAGTTTCAAAATATAATTGAGCTCTTTCATAGCCCAATATGCCTTATGTTCTAGCTCAAGAGGTAAGTGACAAGCTTTTCCATACACCATCTTATATGGAGACATACCCATAGGATTTTTGTATGCAGTTCTATAGGCCCATAATACATCATCAAGTTTCTTGGACCAATTCTTCGAAGACCTATTAACTGTCTTTTGCAAGATTAGTTTCAAATCCCTATTACTTAGTTCTACTTGACCAGTAGTCTGTGGGTGATAGGGAGATGCAATTCTATGGTTGACATCATACTTTGAATCATCTTACGGAAAGCACCATGAATAAAGTGTGAACCACCATCAGTCATTAGAAATCTAGGGACTCCAAACCTCGGAAATATAACTTCTTTAAGCATCTTAATAGAGGTGTTATGATCAGCACTACTAGTTGGAATAGCTTCTACCCACTTAGTAACGTAATCAACAACAACTAGACTATGTGTGTACCCATTAGAGGCAGGAAACGGTCCCATATAATCAAAGCCCCAAACATCAAATGGTTCAATAACAAGTGAATAATTCATAGGCATTTCTTGACGTCTACTAATATTACCAATTCCTTGACATTCATCACAAGATAAGACAAACTTACGGGCATCCTTGAAGAGAGTAGGCCAATAAAAACCGGATTGCAATACCTTGTGTGCAGTTCTATCTCCCGCATGGTGACCTCCATAAGCTTCGGAGTGGCACTTGCATAGGATATGTTCATGTTCATGCTCAGGTACACAACGTCTAATAATACCATCTACTCCTTTATAAAAATATATTATTGGACAGAATTTAGGCAACACCAGATTCATCGAATACAATAGAAGGTTAGTCTCCGAATACAATTCATCATACTAGTCTCCGAATTCAAAAGGCCGAACAAAGATAGAACATTATATTACAAGTCTTGAGACTGCGAGTAGCGAGTTTGTCTTCACATTACAAGTCGATATCGATCATCTAAACTACCATCACATAGAAGAGAGCTGCGGTCATCACGATGAGCATCATCGCGATGAAACTCGTCTTCATCCGGTTCCTCCAACGCTCCCTCCTCTCTCCCGCTAGATAGCACGCGTATCTAGATTCCGCCTCCGCCCTAGTGGTGTACCCTTTGTAACTGTAACCTCTAGATACCCTAGTTGTGTATCTAGATTCCGGTTCCTCCCTTTGTAACATTACATAAGCAATGAATAAGCAATGCACGTCCTTGACGTGGCACGCGCCTTACAAACCACACACACATGCGGGAACGTCGAGGACCGGCTGCGTTCGTCCCCGAGACAGAGTCTTCGGTGGGTGATCCCGTGACAGAACGGGCCTAGACTTGGTCTGTCATCTCGCAATGACATGCACTAACACGAAGAAGCAGTTATTCTCCGTGGCCTACCCCCTCTAGGTGCCGAACAACGCCCTAGACCGCCGGGTCCACCGGAGGGGTGCCGGTCTCTAGAACCGGATGAGGCCCATCCAAAGAAGAAAACACAAGACGGTAATTATGATGTGCTAAGGTTGTTTGCCAAGCATGGAAGAAAACAACAACAAAAGTATAATACATATTATCGAGAATGCATAAGAAGGAAAGAGATCTAGGTTAGATGCTTTACCGAGAGCTCCTCTCGGAAAAGGTGGCCATTACCGAGAGTATTATCCTGCCTACACCTAAGGGGTCAATTACAGGCATCTACCATTTGTTTTCCATGCTTTCGAGAACCAAAATTACCATCACAGTTGCCCCATAAACAAGCATATTTGTGCTTCATCCTACATACAACTCACATAAAAAACTTCTCATTTTCACATGCTACCAACACGTCCGGCTCAGGCTTCAATGTACACAACTATATGCTTCACTGCTCTAACCACAAGCATATCTCTATTACAGGACACTTACAACCATCACGCGCTAACCACAACCATTGCTGGCGGTTCCGTTTCCCCGTGGTCGTGCGCGTGCACGTGTGTGTGGATATTTTCCAAAAAAGGCCCCTAGTATAAGAGGAGGGGAACGGGCACCGGCCGCATAACCCCATTTCCCCCAAATCGCCTCCCTCTCCCTCCTCTCTCTTCTGCCGCGTCGTCTCCCTCACTGGCCACCCCACCTGCTCGCTCACCACCACCGCCTCCCTCTCTCCTCCTGCTTGCTTCTGGCTCGGATGGAGCAAGGCCGTGGCGAAGCTGCCATGACAGAAGGAGGTGATGCATCCCCACGCGCTGGATCGGCGGCAGCGGGTGTGGAGGAGAAGAAGGTGGCTGTGGCGGCCTCCGCCGTGCCAGAGCTTGGCGTGACGGCGTCGAGCGGCCCATCTCATGGACCTACGGAGGCCGGCGGCAAGCACGTGGAACTGCAGGTAATTCCTGCTAGCAGTCCCCTCCGTTTCTAGTTACCCCCATTAAGCAGTAGATTTAGATGTTTGATTGATTGATATATAGTGAAAGGTTAAGTTTGGTGTGATTGCATCATCCAGTAGATCTACTAGTTAGGGTTTTTGAGTTAGATGTTTAGTTGGGGTTTTTTGTTATTGGATTCAATTATAGCCACTGATATGTGGAATCTATGATTGAATTAATCATCCAGTGGATGTAGTGTGGTTAGGGTTTTTTGTATTGGATTAATTTATAGGCAGTTGTATGTAGAATCTGTGATTGAATCATCCATTGGATGTAGTGGTTAGGGTTATCTAATTAGATGTTTAGTTAGGTTATTTATATTAGAATCTGGATTGCCGCATGTGCTCAGATTCTGTTATGTGTTGTATATGTTGTTAGATTTGTTGTGCATATTCCCTCATTTAATTGTTAGATTATGTTATGTGATGTGTTATATGTAGTTAGTAGTATAATTGAATTAATTACTTATATTGCAGAATGACGAAGCTGCTGGCAACAAGAGGAAGCTGGACATCGCTGGGTTCAACGACCCGTCTGATTCTGACGACGATGAGGAGGTAACCCCAAGCTGTTTTTTTGGCCCTGTTTGGATGCATAGGTTAGAGCTAGTTTGGGGTGCTCGCCATGGATCTCTTCAAGGTCTACTACATCTAGCGTACCAGTTCAATGTCGTAGCTGCTACTATGTGTTTTGGTAATAATCATGTTCTGGGTTCCCATTTATCTAGGACTGGGAGCATCGACCAGGCACAATTTGCTTGATGTTATTATGTTATTATGTGAACTTCTGCCTGCATCTTTGGTGAATTTCTGCCTTATGTTATTATGTGTGATGTTCTAATGCCCCTACTAGTATGTGTTAATCATTTGCTGGGATGGCATTTGCTTCGATCATAGGATAGTTATCTGGATTGAGTAATGTTCATATGCATCTTACGTGTGGGACAAATGATCAAATCAAATTGCAGTTTTAGCGCATGTCAAAATTGAGACCTGTGATTTGAGTTCAGTTTGGTTAGATTTACCTGTGGTCTATTTCTGTTTAATTAATTCCTGGACGTTCATGGCTAGCTATCTGATGTTTGTTAATTAAATTCCAGTAGATGGCCGTTTTCTGATGTTTGTTTGTTCATTAAATTCCAGTAAATGGCAATTATCTGATGTTTGTTAATTACATTACTCTAAATGGGAAGTATGTATTTATGCAAATCATTTGTATGTGCAGTACAAGTCTGGAGATGAGGTGGAAGAGTGGAACCACAAGTCCTTCATTGAGAAGGAAGCCAACAAGATCAGGGAGAAGGGAAAGGCGGTGTACTACAAGTGGGGCAAGTTCAGGTGCCCATACTGCACCACTAAGCCAATTCCCGAGGATGGGATGTATGAGCACCTTATGTCGCATGCACACGGTTTAAAGACGAGTGGGAGGGACCTGAAGATCAGGGCAGAGCATGCAGCCCTCCTGAAGGCTATCAGTCCCATGTAGTCACCCTCTGTGAAGTTGATGATGTTTAACTTTTGCGCTAGCTAGTATTGTTGTGAACTGTGAAGTGTTTGTGAACTTTTAAGTAGAATGGCAGGTTCTTAAGTAGTATGGCAGACTTAATTAAACCCCATCTAGTATGTCTCCGGCATTCATATGTTTAATTTTCCTAGTATGTCTCTGAAGTATATCAACTGTCTAGATGCCGGCAGACTCTTAAGTACCCTGTAGGATCGAAAGTAGGTCTAGAGGGGGGGTGATTAGACTACTTGACAATATAAAAAATCTGCCTTTAGATCATGCAAAGTTTTTGGCAGTTTCACAAGCAAGATCAAATCAAGTAACACCCTACACATGCAATTCTAGAGTATATGCAGCGGAAAGTAAATTGCACATGTAAAAGAGAGGCGGAGAAGATCAAACGCAGTTTGGTGACACGGAGATTTTTGTCGTGGTTCCGATAGGTGGTGCTATCGTACATCCACGTTGATGGAGACTTCAACCCACGGAGGGTAACGGCTGCGCGAGTCCACGGAGGGCTCCACCCACGAAGGGTCCACGAAGAAGCAACCTTGTCTATTCCATCACGGCCTACGCCCACGGAGGACTAGCCTTACTCGGGGTAGATCTTCACGAAGTAGGCGATCTCCTTGCCCTTACAAACTTCTTGGTTCAACTCCACATCATCAAGACGGAGGCTCCCAAGCGACACCTAACCAATCTAGGAGGCACCACCCCCCAAAAGGTAATAGACGGTGTTGATGGTGATGAACTCCTTGCTCTTGTGCTTCAAATGATAAACTCCCCAACACTCAACTCTCCTCACTGATATGGCTGTGGTGGAAGAAAGGTTTGAGTGGAAAGCAACTTGGGAAGGCTAGAGATCAAGTTTCATATGGTAGGAATGGAATGGCTTGATCTCAACACAAGGGTAGGTGGTTCACTTCTCAGAAAGTGTATGGTAGGAATGGTGGTACTTTCTGATGGCTCTCTTCACGAATGAGAAGGGGGTGGAGGGGTATATATAGCCTCCACACAAAATCCAACCGTTACACACACATTTGACCAATCTCGGTCAGACCGAAGTGAAAACTCGGTCAGACCGAAAGTTCAAATATAGTGAACGTTGGGATTTTCGGTGGGACCGAAAATACCATCTCGGTGAGACCGAAGTGAGTCAAAGGTTAGGGTTTGCCATTTCGGTGAGACCGAAAATATAAACTCGGATATTCCGAATTGATGTCAACTGATCACAGAAGGTTGGCAGCCCTTTTTCGGTGAGACCGAAACTCAGAATCGGTTTGACCGAGAAGCTAGGGTTTGGAGAAACAACTGAAGAGATTCATCTCGGTGGGACTGAGTTGGAGAAATCGGTGTGACCGAGATGTTAGGGTTTGTGGAGATAACTTCATCTCGGTGAGACAGAGTTGGTTTGACCGAGATTACTTATGGGTGTGTGTTAAGTAGTGAATAGTGCTGATAGTTGAGGGAGTTAGATCACCAAGCACTTGAGCAACAAGAACATTAACACAACCTCATCCCCTTTTAATAGTATTGGCTTTTCCTATGGACTCAATGTGATCTTTGATCACTAAACCAAAAATGGAGTCTTGAGCTTTTGCCAATGCTTGTCTTAGCATTTTGAGGGTTCCACTTCTTCAGACATTTCCATACCCATATCATCGAACTTCTCTGAAATGATTCTCAAGATAATATTAGTTCAATGATATATATGTTGTTATTAATTACCAAAACCACCCGGGGATTAGTTGCACTTTCAATCTCCCCCTTTTTGGTAATTGATGACAACATATAGATCAAAGCTTCGACAAAAGATATAATCAATGAATAACATCGTCGCTTTGAGAAGTATGTGATAAACAAGAGCTCCCCCTAAATTTGTGCATTATTTAAAATTTGCGTTTGAATGCAAATGCACAATCGATTAGGATTATGGATCACTCTTCCATGTCACATACATCTTGGTGGAGCGCACAAAATGATAAGAATGAATAACATGCACTTAATCACCAAGACAAGAGTAAATAGCCATACAATAAGGAATAGCATATGATAAGCAATAAGCACACATTAAGGCATAGTATGACTAAGCACTCATTAAGGTAGCATCAAACGTAGTAGCAAGCACACATAAAGTATCTGGAACCAAAAGAAATCAATGTATCACAGAGAAAACCGGCAAAAGAACGAAAAAGACGAAAGATCACTCTCTCTCTCGAAGCCCTATGATCTATAACAATTTCTCCCCCTTTGGCAACAAGTTACCAAAAAGTTCGAAAAGGTATAGAGCTAAACGTCACTGCGGGCTCGGCTGGCTGCTCCCGTCTGGGTCGATGTCGGTGTAGAGATAGCTGCATCTGCGAAGACCTCTACTGATGTCTGCGGTGGAGGAGTGGATGCTGGAGCTGTAGGAACTGCTGGAGCTGTAGCTGGTGCTGAAGTGGTAGCCCTGGAGTCTGTCACTGGGATAGCTGCAGATCTGGATCCTCTGGGAACCTGAGCAGCCTGGCGATGAGAGTCCTGGACTAGATCATCCTGCATAAGCTCTGCTCTCTCCTGCCTAGTCTCCTCCATGTCTGCCTCAAGCTTGTTGACAGACACCTGAATCTCAGTCAGCTTCACGTCTAGAGCGTGGATCTTGTCCTCGACAATCCTCTCAAGGCTCTCCTGAGATTGCTCAATGCTGGCCAGGCGTTGTTCAATTCTCCGGGTTGCTTCAAGAATCTGATCTCCAAAGCTCTTTGGCTTAGCTGCTGCTGCTGCTGCCTCTTTGTCAGCTTTGGCTTTCTTTGCAGCTTCAATCTTGGCTTGCCCTTCAACTGAGGTGGGATCCTCTTCATCCATCACAACTACGTTGTCCTCATGCTCTGGCTGCAGTGGCAAGTGCTTCCTATCCAACATGAATTTGCCCGTGCCAAACTTGGCGTTGATGAGCATCTGTATCTGCGGTGCAAACCCACACGACCTCTTCTGGTCAGCTGCAGTCCTCTTAATGGTCTCTACCATCAAGTCCATCACCTTAAAAGGTGCCTTCTCATCGAGAATGTGCAGCATGTTGATAGAATAGCCTCGTATCATCCGGTGGTCACCTGACTTAGGCATCAAAGTATGCCTCAGAATAGTGTTAGTGGTGGTCAGACCAGCCTGGAGATAATACACAGAGCCGAGCTTCCATCCCTCCAAATCAGCAGCTGGGATCTCCTTGTACATATTCTTCATAGAATCATGACTCTTCTTAGGAATCCCATAGACATCAATGTCATCCTCTCTTTGCACAGGAGCGTTCATAAGTTCTGCCCATTCTGCAACAGTTGAAGAAAACCGTTGACCTTCAGTCATCCAGGTGATCTTGCCATCGGGGTAGAAATGGGCTGTGGCATAGAACTGCATGATCATCTCGTCATTCCATGCTGTCAGTTCTTGACCCACAAAATCAGCAACTCCACATGCAGTAAAGCTCTCATGCACTTGGGGAAAGAAGTCCCGGTGCTCTCTACTGTCAATGTACTTCCAGTCAACATACCTGGTGTCAGCAACAATGGGCTTCTTATCCATTAGCACTGTCTCATAGAAATCCTGCTGCTCTCTGGTGTGGAATCTGGGGTCCACAGCAGTCCTTCTTCTTACGGCATATGGATCAGACTGTCTCCATAGCCTGAGACCTTTGTCCTTCCTTGCCTTCATGTCCTCAGCTTGAGGATGAGCATCATTGTGGAGTGGCAACTTGGGACGGAGCTTGAGCAACACATGCTCTTCATCTGACTCAGAAGGTGGCATCTCACCTTTGTTCTTCTCAGAAGCTGGAATGCTTCTGGTTGTCCTCTTGGGCTTCTCTGGAGCTGCCTTAGCTGGAGCAGGCTTCTTGGGCTTGGAGGAGGCTTGAGCCCGAATAGCATCACCCATGAACTTAGCTTTCTGAGGAGGAGGCTGGGGTGCTTCTTCTTCTTCTTCTTCAGCATCAACTTGAGGTTCAGCATAAACAACTCTCTTCCTCTTGGAAGTCTTCTTCACCTTGCTTGGAGCAGGCTCTTCCAAGTTGAGCTTCTTGGCAACTGCAGACTGTTTTACCTTGCTTGTACCTTTCCTTGGCTGCTGCCCTTGGTGCTCTTTGGCAACCACATTCCTCTTGGGCTTGGAGGTAAGTTCCTCAGCAACAAAGTCGAAATCCTCATCATCAGAAGTTCTCTTCTTCCTGGTTCTCGTAGCTGCGGGAGGCAGACCACTAGGGGTGCTCCTCTCACCATCATCACTAGAGCTGCTTGCAGGACTTGTATCTGCCTCTGGAATTTCAGCAAACGGTGATTCAGACCTGTTTTGGCTGTCACTGACATCTGACATGGCTGAAAGACCTGTGAAAAGATAAGGTATAGGCAGAATGGAAGAGTTATCACAACTGCAGAAGTTTTTGCAAAAAAAATGAGTTAAAAAACTTAGTTTTGAGTTTTCACAGAATGTATTTCGGTCAAACCGATTTCAAGTTTCGGTGTAACCGAAGTGTTCAACAGAACCTACACACCACTTTCGGTCAGACCGAAATGGGTTTCGGTCCTACCGAAAACTTAGGGTTTCACAGAAACTTCAATTCGGACATTCCGATTTTCACAACTCGGTCAGACCGAACTATGTAGTGCAATGGTCAGAGACCAAATCGGTCAGTCCGAGTTTCAGGAATCGGCTTCACCGAGATGCATTCCGTGGAAACCTAAACCTAAGAATTTTCCTCGAAACTAGAAGATCTTAACAATGTATTGGGATCATATCAAACTTGGATTGAATCAGGGCAGTCCTATCATGCAAGAATCAGAAGTGGAGCATGAAAGGGATCGGGACACACCCTAACTTGGTGGTGTCCCTCTACGGCGGCAACGGCGGAGAAGATTACCGTTGACGGCGGCGGAGACCTGCGGCGAGGGCGCACAGGTGATGAAGGCGACGATCCGTAGACCAGGGCGGCGGCAGCAGGGGTCTTGGAGGGCGAACGTTTGAAAGGAATAGATCGCGCGCAGCCCTCAGTATATATAACCCCGTGCTGTCGGTGGGACCGAGTTGAAAAACTCGGTGTCACCGAGATGCATAATTGCAGTGCAGTTACGCATATCGGTCAGACCGAGATTTTGAACTCGGTTTCACCGAGATGAAACCTAGATCAGTCTAAGTGTTTCGGTTGGACCGAGATTGAGAAGCTGGTCAGACCGAAATGGACTTAGAAGGTTTTGGAAGTCAGCCTTAGACGAATCGGTGGTTCCGAGTGCTCCTCACTCGGACTGTCCGAAAAAGACTTGTTCAAAGTTGTGATATAAGCATGAATAGAGTTTGAGACAAGATAGCATAGATAGCTAGGGAAGGTGCTTAGGCATTCTTGTCCATCCATTTGGCCAGAAAAAGAAACCAAAACAATCAAAACCACAAATGGATGTCCTTGAATGAATAAAATCATGCATTCAACATGCTCACACAATAAGATAGCAACTGAAATATGTGTCAAACATGCACAACCAAAACTCTAGCTACTAGCACACAATTTGTCGATGACTAGGTCATCTATATATGAGTATATTGACTTAGGAGCCAAATGAGAATATTTGATCATAGGTCATACTCATCGTTTAAGCACAAGTGGGGTTACCACTTTTACATAAAGCATTTATGTGTTCACATCATTTGAAGATGCTTTAGCTCAATTTTTAGAGCAAAGCTCCCCTTAGATGTGAGAACCCCTTTTAAAGGGTCAAACTAACCTTGGGTTGTCGTAGAAGACTTCATGTAGATGTTGAAGATGTGGATGCTCAATGTTGATGTAGATCATCAAGAGTTGAGAGCTATCCTTGGATTAGGGCACTTTCAATACCTACATGGGTTAGTCCCACAAGGAACAAACAAGAATATCCATGGACATAGAGTGAAGTACACAAGAGATGATGTCCATGAATGCAATGATTACCTTGTCCCTTGACTTACCAACAAGAGGGTTTGTGACTCCATGAACTAGTGCATGATGTGGAAGTTGATTGCACAAGTTCTTGCCAAAATGAATATGAGTGAAGTTTGTTGGCGGAGTCACCCTCAAGAACCTACTAGTTCTTCTTCTTTGGGATCCACATCATCTTGATGGGAATCCTTGGTGTTGTAGTTGAGCTTGACGAAGTAGAACTCGATGTGTCCTTGGGAACCCACTTGACCATGGCTTGAGGTGCTTCAATGAATGCATCAATCTCCTCTTGAAGCTTGTCCTTGGCCTTTAGCTTGTGGTCTTGTGGTGGAAGGTCATCTTGAGCTTGTTCCACATTGGAAGAAGTAGGATCATACTTCTCCTTTTGTGAGACAAACTGTGGAGTAGGGTATTGACCTTCTTCCCACTCAACACCTTCGGCGTTGAAGTTTCGCTCAAAACCAATCCCTTGATTCTTCCGGTGTCTTCCTTGTTTGCGAACAATCTCCTCAAAGTTCTTGCTTCCGGCAAGACTCTTGTAGACACCTTTCTCTATGATTTCCTTCAATAAGCTATTTTCTTGCTCAAGTGTAACTTGGCTTGAAACATTGTTAGTGGAATCAAGAGAACTACTAGAAGTAACAACATTTGATTTAACATTGTTATTGTTACTACTAGAGGAAGAATTTTTCTTATGCTTGTCATGCTTAGTCTTAATAGGTGGCAAGAAGTTAGACAAGAGAAGTCGTTTGGCAAGATATGAAGAACTCTTCTTTCGAAGATCGTCATTGATCGCTTTTAGAAACTCATGTTCTTGCTCTAGAGTGAGCTTCTCGAAGCGTAGCTTCTCATGAGATCTTAGGAGCTCTCTATGATCTTCTTGAGTTGTTTCATGAGCTAACTTAAGAGTGTTTAGTTCTCTAGTTAGACGCTCAATCTCCTTCATAGCATTGTCATTCGACTCTTCTCGACTATAAAGACTACTAGCATTTTCATCATTACTAAGCTCACTAGATTTATCATGCAAGAGCTCATCTTCACCAAGTAAGTCATCCTCATCACTATCAAAGTCAATGAATTCAGGGTGTGTTACCTTGGGGCCTTTAGCCATGAAGCATCTTCCAATTCCCTCATTTGGTGAATCAAATAAGTCGTAGGAGTTGGAGTTGGAGGATACGAGTGCAAGTCCGGTAACACCTTCATCTTGACTATAGTCGGAGTCGGAGTGATAGCTTCCATCGGATTGACTGTCAGAGTCGGAGCCGGAGACCCATTCACCAACATGAGCTTGATGTCTTCTTCTTGTGTAGCTCGTTGATGACTTGTCTTTCCTCTCTGAATCTTTGCTTCTCCGAGAGGGTCTTCGTTCATAACGATCATCTCTACTCCTTCTCTCTCTCCGAGGTGACTCATCTCTTGCTCTTCTTCTTGGAGATTCTTCTCTTCTCTTGTGGGGAGCCGTACACTCATTTGAGAAGTGTCCGGGTCTTCCACAATTGTAGCAGTTTCGATCACGACTAGAAGATCTCTTTCCATCATATGATCTAGACTTTGAGCTTCTTTCTTTGCCTCTATTCTTGTAGAACTTGTTGAAGTTCTTGACCATTAGGCTTATCTCTTCATTGGAAACTAGCTTGTCACTTGAGGTAGTAGGAGTATCACTTGAAGCTTTGTAAGCACCACTTGACTTGTTGTGAAGCTCTTCCTTATCCTTAAGTGTCATCTCATGAGCAACAATTCTTCCAATGACTTCAGTTGGCTTGAGAGTCTTGTAGTTTGGCATCATTTGGATCAAAGTGCACACGGTGTCATATTTTCCATCCAAAGCTCTGAGAATCTTCTTAATGATGAATCGGTCGGTCATTTCTTCGCTTCCTAAGCCAGCAATCTCATTTGTGATGAGAGCAAGCCTAGAGTACATTTCAGCGACTCCTTCACCATCCTTCATCTTGAACTTGTCAAGTTGACCTTGAAGAATATCTAGCTTTGATTCCTTCATAGATTCAGTACCTTCGTGCATTTCAACCAAAGTATCCCAAATCTCTTTAGCATTCTCAAGACGGCTGATTTTGTTGAACTCTTCGGGACACAAAGCATTGAAGAGAATGTCACAAGCTTGAGCATTGTTTTGCAACATCCGCAACTCTTCGGGTGTAGCTTCGCGATCCGGAACTTTTCCTTCTTCAAAGAAATCACCTTGCATGCCAACACAAATAATGCCCCATGCGGCAGGATTATGACCAAGAATATGCATTTTCATTTTATGCTTCCAACTAGCAAAATTTGTACCATCAAAGTAAGGACCTCTACGATAATTACCCTCACTAGACGCCATACTCTCCTAGGTTGTGAAACCAAGCTTATGGAGTCCAATGCAATGGAAACCAAGGCAATGGAGACCAAAGCTCTGATACCACTTGTAGGATCGAAAGTAGGTCTAGAGGGGGGGTGATTAGACTACTTGACAATATAAAAAATCTGCCTTTAGATCATGCAAAGTTTTTGGCAGTTTCACAAGCAAGATCAAATCAGGTAACACCCTACACATGCAATTCTAGAGTATATGCAGCGGAAAGTAAATTGCACATGTAAAAGAGAGGTGGAGAAGATCAAACGCAGTTTGGTGACACGGAGATTTTTGTCGTGGTTCCGATAGGTGGTGCTATCGTACATCCACGTTGATGGAGACTTCAACCCACGGAGGGTAACGGCTGCGCGAGTCCACGGAGGGCTCCACCCACGAAGGGTCCACGAAGAAGCAACCTTGTCTATTCCATCACGGCCTACGCCCACGGAGGACTAGCCTTACTCGGGGTAGATCTTCACGAAGTAGGCGATCTCCTTGCCCTTACAAACTTCTTGGTTCAACTCCACATCATCAAGACGGAGGCTCCCAAGCGACACCTAACCAATCTAGGAGGCACCACCCCCCAAAAGGTAATAGACGGTGTTGATGGTGATGAACTCCTTGCTCTTGTGCTTCAAATGATAAACTCCCCAACACTCAACTCTCCTCACTGATATGGCTGTGGTGGAAGAAAGGTTTGAGTGGAAAGCAACTTGGGAAGGCTAGAGATCAAGTTTCATATGGTAGGAATGGAATGGCTTGATCTCAACACAAGGGTAGGTGGTTCACTTCTCAGAAAGTGTATGGTAGGAATGGTGGTACTTTCTGATGGCTCTCTTCACGAATGAGAAGGGGGTGGAGGGGTATATATAGCCTCCACACAAAATCCAACCGTTACACACACATTTGACCAATCTCGGTCAGACCGAAGTGAAAACTCGGTCAGACCGAAAGTTCAAATATAGTGAACGTTGGGATTTTCGGTGGGACCGAAAATACCATCTCGGTGAGACCGAAGTGAGTCAAAGGTTAGGGTTTGCCATTTCGGTGAGACCGAAAATATAAACTCGGATATTCCGAATTGATGTCAACTGATCACAGAAGGTTGGCAGCCCTTTTTCGGTGAGACCGAAACTCAGAATCGGTTTGACCGAGAAGCTAGGGTTTGGAGAAACAACTGAAGAGATTCATCTCGGTGGGACTGAGTTGGAGAAATCGGTGTGACCGAGATGTTAGGGTTTGTGGAGATAACTTCATCTCGGTGAGACAGAGTTGGTTTGACCGAGATTACTTATGGGTGTGTGTTAAGTAGTGAATAGTGCTGATAGTTGAGGGAGTTAGATCACCAAGCACTTGAGCAACAAGAACATTAACACAACCTCATCCCCTTTTAATAGTATTGGCTTTTCCTATGGACTCAATGTGATCTTTGATCACTAAACCAAAAATGGAGTCTTGAGCTTTTGCCAATGCTTGTCTTAGCATTTTGAGGGGTCCACTTCTTCAGACATTTCCATACCCATATCATCGAACTTCTCTGAAATGATTCTCAAGATAATATTAGTTCAATGATATATATGTTGTTATTAATTACCAAAACCACCCGGGGATTAGTTGCACTTTCATACCCCATATGTCCTATTTTTAGCAAAGTCATGCTAAAATTCATGGAAAATTTCAGCATGACCTTTGCTGAAAATAGGACATATGGAGTACCCGAATTTGCCGGAACGGAAGTTAATCGACATTCCAGCAACACTGTCCATCAACTTTTAAACATAATGTCCAAATTAGACTACCAAACCACCAAGACTTGGACAAGTATGAGCATCAAATCGAAGTTGCAAAAGTGCATCATTCAGGCACGAGCAGATTTGACATGAACAAGCACAAGAAAATAAAACTATATGCATCATGCATGTACTAGCTAATAAAATTGAGATGGAGCTCACCAACGACTTGCACCCGACGAGGTCGAGGAGGACGCGAGCTGATGCTGGAGAGGCGGTGACAAACCAGCCGCTGCCGGAGCCTGAGATGGGAGGCCGTGACGAACACACTACAGCGCGGATCTTAGCACTCCACGAGCTTCGATCTGGTCAGCTTCAAACTGGACCATCGGCGATTCGGCGGCACAGCGGGCAGGAGCCAGAGGGCACAACTGGAACATCACCTTCGGTATGCGTACTCGCCCAGTTTGCAGCCAACACAAGCTTGGAGGAGGATCGAGGTGGAGAGAATGAAGGGAAAGTGAGTGATGGGTAGGTGTGGCTATCCAAAATATCTAGCTGGTCATACTTTACTAATGGCGCACCAGCGATCAATGTGCCATTAGTAACCAGCGTTACTAATGGCACATTGTTTGCTGGTGCGTCGTTAGTAGTTTTGCAAAAACAAAAAAAATTAGTACTGGCACACTGAGTTGGTGGTGCGCCTGGCGCATTGTGACACCGTGTGCCATTAGTATGTCTGTAAAAATAAAAAAAGAAGTATTTACTAAAGGCGCACCGAATATCTGGTGCGCCATTAGTATTAGTACACTAATGGCGCACCGACAGCTGGTGCGCCATGAGTATATACTAATGGCGCACCACATGTCTGGTGCGCCATTAGTGGCCATATCATCTATAGCCCTTTTCCTAGTAGTGATCACTAGCATCGCACATAATCTCAAAGGGTAAATTCCAGTCAGGAGGCTGAACAATAGGTGCAGAGATCAATGCTTTCTTAAGTATTTCAAATTCTTCTAGACAATCATCATCAAAGACAAAATGAATATCTTTTTGTAAGAGATTAGTCAGAGGCCTGGAGATTTTGGAGAAGCCCTTAATGAACCTCCTATAAAACCCGGCATGACCAAGGAAACTTCGTATACCTTTGATGTCCTTAGGGCATGGCATCTTTTCAATAGCATCAACCTTAGCTTTGTCAACTTCAATACCTCTTTCAGAAATTTTATGTCCCAAGACGATGCCTTCATTAACCATAAAGTGGCACTTCTCCCAATTCAAGACAAGATTAGTGTCTTCACATCTCTGCAAAACTCGATCAAGGTTGCTTGAGCAATCATCAAAAGAAGTTCCGTAAACGGAGAAATCATCCATGAAAACCTCAACAATCTTTTTACAAAAATCAAAGAATATAGCCATCATGCATCTTTGAAAGGTAGCAGGTGCATTATATAAACCAAAAGGCATACGTCTATAAGCAAAGGTACCGAAAGGACAAGTAAAAGTGGTCTTTTCTTGATCCCCTTTTGACACAGGTATTTGAGAGAAACCAGAATAACCATCTAGAAAGCACAAATGAGTATGTTTGGATAACCTTTCTAGCATTTGATCAATAAATGGCAAGGGGTAATGATCTTTCTTAGTAGCTTTATTTAACTTACGGAAATCAATTACCATCCTATAGCCTGTAACTATTCTTTGCGGGATCAATTCATCTTTATCATTAGGAACGACAGTGATACCTCCTTTCTTAGGGACACAATGGACAGGACTTACCCACTGGCTATCAGCAACTGGATAGATAATACCTGCCTCTAGAATTGATTTCCTTTCTTACCACTTCTTTCATCTTAGGATTTAACCATCGCTGATGATCAATAACCAGTTTAGCATTTTCTTCCAATTTTATCTTTTGTTGGCATATAGTGGGACTAATGCCGTTGAGATCATCCAGAGTATATCCAATAGCAGCACGATGCTTCTTCCGAGTTTTCAATAAATTTTCTTCTTCCTACTCTGAAAGGTTAGCACTAATAATAGCAGGATATATCTTCTTTTCATCAAGATAAACAAACTTAAGATTATCAGGTAAATGTTTAAGTTCAAACACGGGATCACCCTTGGGTGAAGGAGGATCCCCTAGGATTTCAACACGCAGGTTGATTTTCAATACGGGTCCCTGTGTAAGGAATATTTCATCTATCTCCCTTCTCTCATTCATATGCATATCATTTTCGTGGTCTGGCAAGTATTGTTCTAAAGGATCATTAGGTGGCACGGCAATAGAAGCCAGGCCAATAATTTCATCCTTACTGGGTGGTGCCTTTTCAAGGGGTTGTCTACGGAATTTAGCAAAGTTAAAATCATGAGTCATATCCCTTAATCCCATAGTGATAATATCTTTCACGCAGTCTACCTTGGCATTTACAGTATTCAAGAAGGGACAACCAAATATAATGGGACAAAATTCATCTTGAGGGTAACTAAGAACAAGAAAATCAGCAGGGTATTTAACCTTCCCACACAAGACTTCAATATCTCTAACAATCCAAACTTGTGAAATAATATCTCTATTAGCAAGCTTAATAGTAACATCTGAAGGAAATATGCCCTAGAGGCAATAATAAAGTTGTTATTTATATTTCCTTTTATCATGATAAATGTTTATTATTCATGCTAGAATTGTATTAACCGGAAACCTAGTACATGTGTGAATACATAGACAAAACAGAGTGTCCCTAGTATGCCTCTACTAGACTAGCTCATTGATCAAAGATGGTTATGTTTCCTAACCATAGACATGAGTTGTCATTTGATCAACGGGATCACATCATTAGGAGAATGATGTGATGGACAAGAACCATCCGTTAGCTTAGCACTATGATCGTTTAGTTTTACTGCTATTGCTTTCTCCATGACTTATACATGTTCCTATGACTATGAGATTATGCAACTCCCGAATACCGTAGGAACACCTTGTGTGCTATCAAATGTCACAGCGTAACTGGGTGATCATAAAGATGCTCTACAGGTGTCTCCGAAAGTGTTCGTGGTGTTGGCATAGATCAAGACTAGGATTTGTCACTCCGAGTGTCGGAGAGGTATCTCTGGGCCCTCTCGGTAATGCACATCATAATAAGCCCTGCAAGCAAAAGACTAGTGAGTTAGTCACGAGATGATGTATTACGGAACAAGTAAAGAGACTTGCCGTTAACGAGATTGAACTAGGTATAGAGATACCAATGATCGAATCTCGGGCAAGTAACATACAAATGACAAAAGGAACAACGTATGTTGTTATGCGGTTTGACCGATAAAGATCTTCGTAGAATATGTAGGAGCCAATATGAGCATCCAGGTTCCGCTATTGGCTATTGACCGGAGATGAGACTCGGTCATGTCTACATAGTTCTCGAACCCGTAGGGTCCGCACGCTTAACGTTTGATGACGATCGGTATTATGAGTTTATAAGTTTTGATGTACCGAAGGAGTTCGGAGTCCCGGATGAGACCGGGGACATGACGAGGAGTCTCGAAATGGTCGAGATGTAAAGATCGATATATTGGACGACTATATTCGGACATCGGAAAGGTTCCGAGTGATTCGGGTATTTTTCGGAGTATATGGGCCTTATTGGGCCATACGGGAATAGAGGAGAAAGGCCAAAAGGAAGGAGGCGCGCGCCCCCCTCTGGTCCGAATTGGACAAGGGGTGCAGCCCCCTTTTCCTTCTCCCTCTCCGCCTCTTTCCTTCTCTCCTACTCCGGAAAGGAAAGGGGAATCCTACTAGGACTTGGGAGTCCTAGTAGGAATCCCCACACTTGGCGCGCCCCCTCTAGGGCCGACCTTTCCCTTGCTCATTTATATACGGGGGCAGGGGGGCACCCTAGGACACACAAGTTGAATTGTTTTAGCCGTGTGCGGTGCCCCTCTCCACAGAAACACACCTCGGTCATACAGTTGTAGTGCTTAGGCGAAGCCCTACGCCGGTAGATACATCATATCCGTCACCACGCCGTCGTGTTGACGAAACTCTCCCGTGAAGCTCAACTGGATCAAGAGCTCCTGGGACGTCATCAAGCTGAACATGTGCTGAACGCGGAGGTGACGTACGTTCGGTGCTTGATCGGTTGGATCGCGAAGAAGTTTGACTACATCAACCGCGTCACTTGACGCTTCCGCTCCCGGTCTACGAGGGTTCGTAGACACACTCTCCCCTCTCGTTGCTATGCATCTAGTAGATAGATCTTGCGTGATCGTAGGAAAATTTTTTAAATACTACGTTCCCCAACAGTGGCATCATGAGCCAGGTCTATGCGTAGATGATATGCACGAGTAGAACACAATGAGTTGTGGGCGATACTAGTCATACTGCTTACCAACATGTCATACTTTGCTTCGGCGGTATTGTGAGATGAAGCGGCCCGGACCGACATTACGTGTATGCTTACGCGAGACTGGTTTCACCGTTATGAGCACTCGTTGCTTAAAGGTGACTGGCGGGTGTCTGTCTCTCTCACTTTAGCTGAATCAAGTGTGGCTACGCCCGGTCCTTGTGAAGGTTAAAACAGCACATACTTGACGAAACAACGTTGTGGTTTTGTATGCATAGGTAAGAACGGTTCTTGCTAAGCCCATAGTAGCCACGTAAAACTTGCAACAACAAAGTAGAGGACGTCTAACTTGTTTTTGCAGGGCATGTTGTGATGTGATATGGTCAAGACAAGATGAGATATACGGTTTTGTATGAGATGATCATGTTTTGTAAAGTTATCGGCCACTGGCAGGAGCCATATGGTTGTCGCTTTATTGTATGAAATGCAATCGCCATGTAATTGCTTTACTTTATCACTAAGCGGTAGCGATAGTCGTAGAAGCAATAGTTGGTGAGACAACAACGATGCTATGAGGGAGATCAAGGTGTCGCGCCGGTGACGAAGGTGATCATGACGGTGCTTTGGAGATGGAGATCAAAAGCACAAGATGATGATGGCCATATCATGTCACATATTTTGATTTGCATGTGATGTTTATCTTATTATGCTTCTTATTTTGCTTAGAACGACGGTAGCATTATAAGATGATCCCTTACAAAATTTCAAGGTACAAGTGTTCTCCCTGAGTATGCACCGTTGCGAAAGTTCTTCGTGCCGAGACACCACGTGATGATCGGGTGTGATAAGCTCTACGTTCAAATACAACGGGTGTAAGCTAGTTTTGCACACGCAGAATACTCGGGTTAAACTTGACGAGCCTAGCATATGCAGATATGGCCTCGGAACACTGGAGACCGAAAGGTCGAGCGTGAATCATATAGTAGATATGATCAACATAAGATGTTCACCATTGAAACTACTCCATCTCACATGATGATCGGACATGGTTTAGTTGATTTGGATCACGTGATCATTTAGATGACTAGAGTGATGTCTATCTAAGTGGGAGTTCTTAAGTAATATGATTAAATTGAACTTTAATTTATCATGAACTTAGTCCTCGTAGTATTAGCATATCTATGTTGTAGATCAATAGCTCACGATGTTGCTCCCCGTTTATTTTTTATATGTTCCTAGAGAAAACTAAGTTGAAAGATGTTAGTAGCAATGATGCGGAATTGTTCCGTGATCTGAAGATTATCCTCATTGCTGCACAGAGAATTATGTCCTTGATGCACCGCTAGGTGACAGACCTATTGCGGGAACAGATGTAGACGTTATGAACGTTTTGACAAAAGCTCGGTATGATGACTACTTGATAGTTTAAGTGCACCATGTTTTACGGCTTAGAACCGGGACTTCAAAAATGTTTTGAATGCCACGGAGCATATAAGATGTTCCAAGAGTTGAAATTAGTATTTCATACTCATGCCCGTGTCGAGAGGTATAAGACTTCTGACAGTACTTTGCCTACAAGATGGAGGAGAATAGCTCAACCAGTGAGCATGTGCTCAGATTGTTTGGGTACTACAATTACTTGAATCAAGTGGGAGTTAATCTTCCAGATAAGATAGTAATTGAAAAAGTTCTCTAGTCACTATCACCAAGTTAGTAGAACTTCGTGATGAACTATAATATGCAAGGGATGACGAAAGGAATTCCCGAGCTCTTCGCGATGCTGAAGTCGGCGAAGGTAGAAATCATGAAAAATCATCAAGTGTTGATGGTTAACAAGACCACTTGTTTCAAGTAAAGGGCAAAGAGATAGAAGGGGAACTTCAAGAAGAATGACAAGAAAGTTGTCACTCCCGTGAAGAAACCCAAAGCTAAAACTCAAGCCTGAAACTAAGTGCTTCTACTGCAAAGGAAATGGTCACTGGAAGTGGAACTGATCTAGATACTTGGCGGATAAGAAGGATGGCAAAGTGAACAAAGGTATATTTTGATATACAGATTATTGATGTGTACTTTACTAGTGTTCATAGCAACCCTTGGGTATTTGATACCGGTTCAGTTGCTAAAATTAGTAACTCAAAACGAGAATTGCAGAATGAACAGAGACTAGTTAAAGGTGAAGTGACGATGTATGTTGGACGTGGTTCCAAGATTGATATGATCATCATCGCACACTCCCTATACTTTCGGGATTAGTGTAAAACCTAAATAAATGTTATTTGGCATTTGCGTTGAGCATGAATATGATTTGATCATATTTGTTGCAATACGGTTATTCATTTAAAGTCATAGAATAATTGTTATTCTATTTACATGAATAAAACCTTCGATGGTCATACACCCAATGAAAATAGTTTGTTGGATCTCGATCATGGTGATACACATATTCATAATATTGAAGCCAAAAGATGCAAGGTTAATAATGACAGTGCAACTTATTTGTGGCACTGCCGTTTAGGTCATAATGGTGTAAAGCGCATGAAGAAACTCCATAGTGATGGACTTTTGGAATCACTTGATTATGAATCACTTGGTGCTTGCGAACCATGCCTCATGGGCAAGATGACTAAAACTCCGTTCTTCGGAACAATGGAGCGAGCAACAAATTTGTTGGAGATCATACATACAGATGTATGTGGACCAATGAGTGTTGAAGCTCGCAGCGGGTATCGTTATTTTCTGACCTTCACTGATGATTTGAGCAGATATGGGTATATCTACTTAATGAAGCACAAGTCTGAAACATTTGAAAAGTTCAAAGAATTTTAGAGTGAAGTGGAGAATCATTGTAACAAGAAAATAAGAGTTTCTACGATATGATCGTAGAGGTAAAATATTTGAGTTAGTGAGTTTGGCCTTCAGTAAAAACAATGTGAAATAGTTTCACTACTCACGCCACCTGGAACACCACAGTGTAATGGTGTGTCCGAACGTCATAACCGTACTTTATTAGATATGGTGCGATCGATGATGTCTCTTACCGATCTACCACTATCGCTTTTGGGGTTATGCATTAGAGACAGCTACATTCACGTTAAATAGGGCACCATCTAAATCCGTGGAGATGACACCGTATGAACTGTGGTTTGACGAGAAACCTAAGCTGTCATTTCTTTAAGTTTGGGACTGCGATGCTTATGTGAAAAAGTTTCAACATGATAAGCTCGAACCCAAATTGGAGAAGTAAATCTTCATAGGATACCCAAAAAGAAACTGTTGGGTACACCTTCTATCACAGATCCAAAGGCAAGGTCTTTGTTGCTAAGAGTGGATCCTTTCTAGAGAAGGAGTTTCTCTCGAAAGAAGTGAGTGGGAGGAAAGTAGAACTTGATGAGGTAATTGTACCTTCTCCTGAATTGGAAAGTGGAACATCACAGAAACTAGTTCCAGTGATTCCTACACCAATTAGTGAGGAAGCTAATGATGATGATCATGAAACTTCAGATCAAGTTTCTGCTGAACTTCGTAGATCAACCAGAGTTCGTTCCGCGTCAGAGTGGTACGGCTACCCGGTTCTGGAAGTCATGTTACTGGACCATGATGAACCTACGAACTATGAGGAAGCGATGATGAGCCCAGATTCCGCAAAATGGCTTGAGGCCATGAAATCTGAGATGGGATCCATGTATGAGAACAAAGTGTGGACCTTGGTTGACTTGCCCAATGATCGGCAAGCCATCGAAAATAAATGGATCTTCAAGAGGAAGACTGACGCTGACGGTAATGTTAATGTTTACAAAGCTCGACTTGTTGCGAAAGTTTTTCAACAAGTTCAAGGAGTTGACTACGATGAGCCTTTCTCACCCGTAGCGATGCTTAAGTCTGTCCGAATCATGTTAGCAATTGCCGCATTTTATGACATCTGGCAAATGGATAACAAAACTGCATTCTTTAATGGATTTATTAAAGAAGACTTGTATATGATCCAACCAGAAGGTTTTGTCAATCCTAAAGGTGCGAACAAAATGTGCAAGATCCAGCGATCCATCTATGGACTGGTGCAAGCATCTCGGATTTGGAATATACGCTTTGATAAGTTGATCAAAGCATATAGATTTATACAGACTTGCGGTGAATCATGTATTTACAAGAAGTGAGTGGGAGCACTACAACCTTTCTGATAAGTATATGTGAATGACATATTGTCGATCGGAAATGATGTAGAATTTTCTAGAAAGCATAAAGGAGTGTTTGAAAGGAGTTTTTCAAAGAAAGACCTTGGTGAAGCTGCTTACATATTGGGCATCAAGATCTATAGAGATAGATCAAGACGCTTGATAAGACTTTCGATGAGTACATACCTTCATAATATTTTGAAGTAGTTCAAAATGGATCAGTCAAAGAAGGAGTTCTTGCCTGACTTGTAAGGTGTGAAGTTGAGTAAGACTCAAAGCCAGACCATGGCAGAAAAATATAGAGAGAATGAAAGTCATTCCCTATGCCTCAGCCATAGGTTCTATAAAGTATGCCATGCTGTGTACCAAACATGTTGTGTACCTTGCCATGAGTTTGACAGGGAGGTACAATAGTGATCCAGGAGTAGATCACTGTACAGCGGTCAAAATTATCCTTAGTAACTCGATGACTAAGGAAATGTTTCTCGATTGTGGAGGTGATAAAGAGTTCGTCGTAAAGGGTTACGCCGATGCAAGCTTTGACACTAAATCCAGATGAATCTAAGTATCAATCTGGATGCGTATTGAAAGTGGGAGCAGTTAGCTAGAGTATCTCCATGCAGAGCATTGTAGACATAGAAATTTGCGAAATACATACGGATCTGAATGTGACAGACCCGTTGACTGAACTTCTCTCACAAGCAAAACATGATCACACTTTATTACTCTTGGGTATTAATCACATAGCGATGTGAACTAGACTATTGACTCTAGTAAACCCTTTGGGTGTTTGTCACATGGCGATGTGAACTATGGGTGTTATTCACATAACGATGTGAACTATCGGTATTAAATCACATGGCGATGTGAGCTAGATTATTGACTCTAGTGCAAGTGGGAGACTGAAGGAAATATGCCCTAGAGGCAATAATAAAGTTGTTATTTATATTTCCTTATATCATGATAAATGTTTATTATTCATGCTAGAATTGTATTAACCAGAAACTTAGTACATGTGTGAATACATAGACAAAACAAAGTGTCCCTAGTATGCCTCTACTAGACTAGCTCATTGATCAAAGATGGTTATGTTTCCTAACCATAGACATGAGTTGTCATTTGATCAACGGGATCACATCATTAGTAGAATGATGTGATGGACAAGACCCATCCGTTAGCTTAGCACTATGATCATTTAGTTTTACTGCTATTGCTTTCTTCATGACTTATACATGTTCCTATGACTATGAGATTATGCAACTCCCGAATACCGTAGGAACACCTTATGTGCTATCAAACATCACAACGTAACTGGGTGATCATAAAGATGCTCTACAGGTGTCTCCGAAAGTGTTCGTGGTGTTGGCATAGATCAAGACTAGGATTTGTCACTCTGAGTGTCGGAGAGGTATCTCTGGGCCCTCTCGGTAATGCACATCATAATAAACCCTGCAAGCAAAAGACTAATGAGTTAGTCACGAGATGATGTATTACGGAATGAGTAAAGAGACTTGCCGGTAACGAGATTGAACTAGGTATAGAGATACCGATGATCGAATCTCGGGCAAGTAACATACAAATGACAAAAGGAACAACGTATGTTGTTATGCGGTTTGACCGATAAAGATCTTCGTAGAATATGTAGGAGCCAATATGAGCATCCAGGTTCCGCTATTGGTTATTGATCGGAGATGAGTCTCGGTCATGTCTACGTAGTTCTCGAACCCGTAGGGTCCGCACGCTTAACGTTTGATGACGATCGGTATTATGAGTTTATGAGTTTGATGTGCCGAAGGAGTTCGGAGTCCCGGATGAGACCGGGGACATGACGAGGAGTCTCGAAATGGTCGAGACGTAAAGATCAATATATTGGACGACTATATTCGGACATCGGAAAGGTTCCGTGTGATTCGGGTATTTTTCGGAGTATATGGGCCTTATTGGGCCATACGGGAATAGAGGAGAAAGGCCAAAAGGAAGGAGGCGCGCGCCCCCCCCCCTCTGGTCCGAATTGGACAAGGGGTGCAGCCCCCTTTTCCTTCTCCCTCTCCGCCTCTTTCCTTCTCTCCTACTCCGGAAAGGAAAGGAGAATCCTACTAGGACTTGGGAGTCCTAGTAGGACTCCCCACACTTGGCGCGCCCCCTCTAGGGCCGGCCTTTCCCTTCCTCCTTTATATACGGGGGCAGGGGGCACCCTAGGACACACAAGTTGAATTGTTTTAGCCGTGTGCGGTGCCCCTCTCCACAGAAACACACCTCGGCCATACCGTTGCAGTGCTTAGGAGAAGCCCTGCGCCGGTAGATACATCATATCCGCCACCACGCCGTCGTGTTGACGAAACTCTCCCGTGAAGCTCAACTGGATCAAGAGCTCGTGGGACGTCATCAAGCTGAACGTGTGCTGAACGCGGAGGTGCCGTACGTTCAGTGCTTGACGGTTGGATCACGAAGAAGTTCGACTACATCAACCGCGTCACTTGACCCTTCCGCTCCCGGTCTACGAGGGTACGTAAACACACTCTCCCCTCTCGTTGCTATGCATCTAGTAGATAGATCTTGCGTGATCGTAGGAAAAAAATTTAAATACTACGTTCCCCAACAACATCAATCCCTTCTAACTCAACAGGTGCAATATCATGCATAATTTTGTTATACAAATCAAAAGGGATAATACTCGCACTAGCACCTACGTCGCATAAACCATGGTAGCAATGATCTCCTATCTTAACGGAGATAAGAGGCAAGCCTACAACAGGTTTATGTTTATTCCTATCATTGGGTTTGGCTATTCTAGCAGACTCTTCTTGGAGGTAAATAACATGTCCATCTAAATCTTCTACCAAGAGATCTTTAACCATAGCAACACTAGGTTCAACTTTAATTTGCTCAAAGGGTGTAGGTGTTCTAGTATTACTCTTACGAACTACAGTTGAAGCTTGAGCATGATCTTTTATCCTAACATTAAAAGGTGGTTTCTCAATATAAGCAGTAGGAATAACAGGATCAACATTATAAGTGATAGTCTTTTCTTCAACGTTAATAGGTTCAACTAATTTTACCTCAATAGGGGGATGGTATTTAAACCACTTCTCCTTGGGGAGATCAACATGAGTAGCAAAAGATTCACAGAAAGAAGCTACTATCTCAGAGTCAAGTCCATATTTAGTGCTAAATTCACGGAAAACATCGGTATCCATAAAAGCTTTAACACAATCAAACTTAGGGGTCATACCTGACTCCTTACCTTCGTCGAGATCCCAATCTTCAGAGTTGCGTTTAATTCTTTCTAATAAATCCCATTTGAAGTCAATAGTTTCATCATATAAGAGCCAGAACAAGAAGTATCGAGCATGGAGCGATTATTAAGAGAAAGCCGAGCATAAAATTTTTGAATGATCATTTCTCTTGAGAGCTCATGATTGGGGCATGAATATAACATTGACTTAAGCCTCCCCCAAGATTGAGCGATGCTTTCTCCATCGCGAGGCCAGAAATTATAAATATAATTGCGATCACGATGAACCTGGTGCATAGGGTAGAACTTCTAATGAAATTCCAACTTCAGACGATTATAGTTCCATGATCCCATATCATCGCATAGCCTAAATCATGTCAATGCATCTCCCTTCAAAGATAAAGGGAAGACCTTCTTCTTGATAACATCTTCGGGCATACCTGCAAGCTTAAACAATCCACAAACTTCATCCACATAGATTAGGTGTAAGTCGAGATGCAGTGTTCCGTCTCCTGTAAAGGGATTTTCAAGCAGTTTCTCTATCACCCGAAGGAATCTCAAAGCAAACATTTTCAATAGGTGTAGTAGGTTGAGGAGCAACTCTTTGCTCTTCTGGTCGGGGTGAAGATACTCCGAACAAGCCCCTCAAAGGATTTTGAGCCATAGTAACAAGTGAGAATATATTTCAGCACACTATATAAATTTTCCTTACCAAATTCCACTTACCAAAGGCGCTTCACTCCCCGGCACCGGCGCCAGAAAAGAGTCTTGATGACCCAAAAGTGTAGTGGATCTATCATAGTCCTTTCGATAAGTAAGAGTGTTAAACCCAACGAGGAGCAGAAGGAAATGATAGGCAGTTTTCAGTAAGGTATTTTCTGCAAGCACTGAAATTATTGGTAACAGATAGTTTTGTGATAAGGTAATTGGTAGCAAGTGACAAGCGGTAAAAGTAAATAAGGTGCAGAAAGGTGGCCCAATCCTTTTTGTAGCAAAGGACAAGCCTGGACAAACTCTTATATAAAGGAAAGCGCTCCCGAGGACACATGGGAATTATCGTCAAGTTAGTTTTCATCACGATCATCTGATTCGTGTTCGGTACTTTGATAATTTGGTATGTGGGTGGACCGGTGCTTGTGTGCTGCCCTTACTTGGACAAGCCTCCCAATTATGATTAAGGTAAACCTAACCATAGCCTGAAACATATGGATCCAAATCAGCCCCTTACGAAGCAACGCATAAACTAGGGTTTAAGCTTCTGTCACTCTAGCAACCCATCATCTACTTATTACTTCCCAATGCCTTCCTCAAGGCCCAAATAGTGGTGAAGTGTCATGTAGTCGACATTCACATGACACCACTAGAGGAGAGACAGCATACATCTCATGAAAATATCAAACGAAGACCAAATTCAGATGACTACTAATAGCAAGACTTCTCCCATGTCCTCAGGAACCAAAGTAACTACTCACAAGACATAATATTGTTCATGATTAGAGGGGTATTAATATGCATAATGGATCTGAACATATGATCTTCCACCAAATAAGCCAACTAGCAGCAACTACAAGGAGTAATCAACACTACTAGCAACCCACAGGTACCAATCTGAGGTTTGGGTACAAAGATTGGATACAAGAGATGAACTAGGGTTTGAGAGGAGATGGTGCTGGTGAAGATGTTGAGGAAGATAGCCCTCCCCAAGATGGGAGAGTTGTTGGTGATGACGGCGGTGACAATTTCCCCCTCCCGGAGGGAAGTATCCCTGGCAGAACAGCTCTGCCGGAGCCCTAGATTGCTTTAAGTCTCGGTTCCGCCTCGAGACGGCGGCGTCTGGTCCCGAAAGCCTCCTTATGATTTTTTTTCCAGGTCAAAATACCTCATATAAGAGAAGATGTGCATCAGGGGCCTTCCGGCAGGCCCACGAGGCAGTGGGCGCGCCCTGGGAAGGGGGGCACGCCCCCCACCCTCGTGGTCAGCCGGTGGCCCCCCTCGTGGACTTCTTTCACCAGATATTTTTTATATTTTCTGAAATGGCGTTGTGTTGAGTTTCAGGGCTTTTGGAGTTGTGGAGAATTGGTTTCCAGAGTTTGCTCCTTTTCCAGCCCAGAATTCCAGCTGCCGGCATTCTCCCTTTTCATGTAAACCTTGTAAAATAAGAGAGAAAAGGCATAAGTATTGTGACAAAACATGTAAGAACAGCCCATAATGCGATAAATATTAACATATAAGCATGATGCAAAATGGACGTATCATGGTTCCTATGACTCAAGAAGGAATAAAAAGAACTACGTAAGAAACTATGTCTTCGCGTTCTATAGTCTTCAATGAATGTCTTCATGGGTCATTATCTTCACGTGAATGTCTTCACGCACCACCGCTGACTTCAATGTCTTCACACATTTTTAGGGGTCATCTTTGGAAGTTAAACCGAATCTGTGAGGTACGATTACCTGTGTTATCCTGTAATTCTCACAAACACGTTAGTCCCTCAACCACGTTTGTCGTCAATACTCCAAAACCAACTAGGGGGCACTAGATGCACTTACAGTTTCCGATTAATACAATTCTAGTATGAATAATAAACAATTATCATGATATAAGGAAATACAAATAACAACTTTATTATTGCCTCTAGGGCATATTTCCTTTAGTCTCCTACTTGAACTAGAGTCATTAATCTAGATTACATAGTAATGATTCTAACACCCATGGAGTCTTGTTGCTGATCATGTTTTGCTCGTGGAAGAGGCTTAGTCAACGGATCTGTGACATTCAGATTCGTATGTATCTTGCAGATTTCTCTGTCTCCCTCCTTGACTTGATCGCCGATGGAATTGAAGCGTTCTTGATGTGCTTGGTTGTCTTGTGAAACCTGGATTCCTTCGCCAAGGCTATTGCTCAAGTGTTGTCACATAAGATTTTCATTGGACCCGATGCACTAGGTATTACACCTAGATTGGATATGAACTCCTTCATTCAGACTCCTTCATTTGCTGCTTCCGAAGTAGCTATGTACTCTGCTTCACACGTAGATCCCGCCACGACGCTTTGCTTGGAATTGCACCAACTAACAGCTCCACCGTTCGATAAAAATACATATCCGGTTTGTGACTTAGAGTCATCCGGATCAGTGTCAAAGCTTGAATCGACGTAACCGTTTACGACGAGCTCTTTGTCACCTCCATAAACAAGAAATATGTCATTTGTCCTTTTCAGGTACTTCAGGATGTTCTTGACCGCTGTCCAGTGATCCACTCCTAGATTACTTTGGTATCTGCCTCTTAAACTTATAGCAAGGCACACATCAGGTGTGGTACATAGCATTGCATACATGATAGATCCTATGGCTGAGGCAGAGGGAATGACTTTCACTTTCTCTCTATCTTCTGCAGTGGTCGGGCATTGAGTCTTACTCAACTTCACACCTTGTAACACAGGCAAGAACCCTTTCTTTGACTCATCCATTTTGAACTTCTTCAAAACTTTATCAAGGTATGTGCTTTGTGAAAGTACAATTAAGCGTCTTGATCTATCTCTATAGATCTTGAAGCATAATATATAAGCAACTTCACCGAGGTCTTTCATTGAAAAATTCTTAGTCAAGTATCCTTTTATGCCATGCAGAAATTCTACATCATTTCCAATCAACAATATGTCATCCACATATAATATCAGAAATGCTACAAAGCTCCCACTCACTTTCTAGTAAATACAGGCTTCTCCAAAAGTCTGTATAAAACCATATGCTTTGATAACCTCATCAAAGCGTATATTCCACCTCCGAGATGCTTGCACCAGTCCATAGATGGATCGCTGGAGCTTGCACACTTTGTTAGCACCTTTAGGATCGACAAAACCTTCTGGTTGCATCATATACAACTCCTCTTTGAGGTATCCATTAAGGAATGCACTTTTCACATCCATTTGCCAGATTTCATAATCATAAAATGCAGCAATCGCTAACATGATTCAGACAGATTTAAGCATCGCTACGGGTGAGAAAGTCTCATCGTAGTCAACTTGAACTTGTCGAAAACCTTCCGCAACAAGTCGAGCTTTGTATACAGTAACATTACCATCGTCGTCTGTCTTCCTCTTGAAGATCCATTTATTTTCAGTGGCTTGCCGATCATCGGGCAAGTGAACCAAAGTCCACACTTTGTTCTCATACATGGATCCCATCTCAGATTTCATGGCCTGAAGCCATTTTGCGGAATCTGGGCTCATCATCGCTTTCTTATAGTTCGTAGGTTCATCATGGTCTAGTAACATGAATTCCAGAACTGGGTTACCGTACCACTCTAGCACGGAACGTACTCTGGTTGACCTACGAGGTTCAGTAGTAAGTTGATCCAAAGTTTCATAATCATCATAATTAGCTTCCTCGCTGATTGGTGTAGGAATCACTGGAACTAGTTTCTGTGATGTATTACTCTCCAATTAGGGAGAAGCTACAATTACCTTATCAAGTTCCACTTTCCTCCCACTCACTTCTTTCGAGAGAAACTCCTTCTCTAGAAAGGATCCATTCTTAGCAACAAATATCTTGCCTTCGGATCTGTGATAGAAGGTGTACCCAACAATTTCCTTTGGGTATCCTATGAAGATGCATTTCTCCGAATTGGGTTTGAGCTTATCAGGTTGAAGCTTTTTCACATAAGCATCGCAGCCCCAAACTTTAAGAAATGACAACTTTGGTTTCTTGCCAGACCACAGTTCATAAGGCAGCGTCTCAACGGATTTAGATGGTACCCTATTTAACGTGAATGCAGCTGTCTCTAAAGCATAACCCCAAAACGATAGTGGTAAATCGGTAAGAGACATCATAGATCGCACCATATCTAATAAAGTACGGTTATGATGTTCGGACACACCATTACGCTATGGTGTTCCAGGTGGCGTGAGTTGTGAAACTATTCCACATTGTTTTAAATGAAGACCAAACTCGTAGCTCAAATATTCGCATACATGATCAGATCATAGAAACTTTATTTTCTTGTTACGATGATTCTCTACTTCACTCTGAAATTGTTTGAACTTTTCAAATGTTTCAGACTTATGCTTCATCAAGTAGATATACCCATATCTGCTCAAATCATCAGTGAAGGTCAGAAAATAAAGATACCTACTGCGAGCCTCAACACTCATCGGTCCACATACATCAGTATGTATGATTTGCAACAAATCAGTTGCTCGCTCCATTGTTCTCGAGAATGGAGTTTTAGTCATCTTGCCCATGGGGCATGGTTCGCAAGCACCAAGCGATTCATAATCAAGTGATTCCAAAAGTTCATCGGTATGGAGTTTCTTCATGCGCTTTACACCAATATGACCTAAATGGCAGTGCCACAAATAAGTTGCACTATCATTATCAACCTTGCATCTTTTGGCTTCATTATTATGAATATGTGTATCACTACGATTGAGATCCAACAAGAATAGACCACTTTTTAAGGGTGCATGACCATAAAAGATATTACTCATATAAATAGAACAACCATTATTCTCTGATTTAAATCAATAACCGTCTCACAACAAACAAGATCCAGATAGAATGTTCATGCTCAACGCTGGCGCCAAATAACAATTATTTAGGTCTAAAACTAACTCCGATGGTAGATGTAGAGGTAGCGTGCCGACGGCGATCACATCGACTTTGGAACCATTTCCCACGCGCATCGTCATCTCGTCCTTAGCTACTCTTCGTTTAATCTGTAGCCCTTGTTTCGAGTTATAAATATTAGCAACCGAACCAGTATCAAATACCCAGGTGCTACTACGAGCATTAGTAAGGTACACATCAATAACATGTATATAAAATATACCTTTGTTCACTTTGCCATCCTTCTTATCCGCCAAATACTTGGGGCAGTTCCGTTTCTAGTGTCCAGTCCCTTTATAGTAGAAGCACTTAGTTTCAGGCATGGCTCCAGACTTGGGTTTCTTCGTGGGAGTAGCAACTGTCCTGCTATTCTTCTTGAAGTTCCCCTTCTTTGGCTTGCCCTTTTTCTTGAAACTAGTGGTCTTGTTAACCATCAACACTTGATGATCCTTTTTGATTTCTACCTCCGCAGCTTTGAGCATTGCGAAGAGCTCGGGAATTGTCTTTTGCATCCCTTGCATATTATAGTTCATCACGAAGCCTTTATAGCTTTTTGGTAGTGATTGAAGTACTCTATCAATAACACTATCTTCGTCAACTTTGCAACCAAGTTGAGTCAAATGATTGTAGTACCCAGACATTCTGAGCAAGTGTTCATTGATAGAATTGTTCTCCTCCATCTTGCAGCTATAGATCTTATTGGAGACTTCATATCTCTCAATTCGGGCATTTGCTTGAAATATTAACTTCAACTCTTGGAACATCTCATATGCCCCATGATGTTCAAAACGTCTTTGAAGTCCCGATTCTAAGCCGTAAAGCATGGCACATTGAACTATCGAGTAGTCATCAGAACGAGCTTGCCAGGCGTTCATAACGTCCGGAGTTGCTCCTGCAGCAGGCCTGTCACCTAGCGGTGCTTCTAGGACATAATTCTTCTGTGCAGCAATGAGGATAATCCTCAAGTTACGGAGCCAGTCCGTGTAGTTGCTACCGTCATCTTTCAACTTAGCTTTCTCTAGGAATGCATTAAAATTCAAGGGAACGGTAGCACGGGCCATTGATCTACAACAACATAGATATGAAAAACTTTCAGAACTAAGTTCATGATAAATTAAAGTTCAATTAATCATATCACTAAAGAACTCCCACTTAGATAGACATCCCTCTAGTCATCTAAATGATCATGTGATCCAAATCAACTGAACCATGTCTGATCATCACGTGAGATGGAGTAGTTTTCAATGGTGAACATCTTATGTTGATCATATCTACTATATGATTCATGCTCGACCTTTCGGTCTGCAGTGTTCCGAGGCCATGTTTATACATGCTAGGCTCGTCAAGTTTAACCCGAGTATTCTGCATGTGCAAAACTGTCTTAAACCCGTTGTATTTGAACGTAGAGCTTATCACACCCGATCATCACGTGGTGTCTTGGCACGACGAACTTTCGCAATGGTGCATACTCAGGGAGAACACTTGTACCTTGAAATTTTGTAAGGGGTCATCTTATAATGTACCGCCGTACTAAGCAAAATAAGAAGCATAATAAGATAAAAATCACATGCAATAAAAATATATGACATGATATGGCCATCATCATCTTGTGCTTTTGATCTCCATCTCCAAAGCATCATCATGATCTCCATTGTCACCGGCTTGACACCATGATCTTCATCGTAGCGTCGTGGTCGTCTCGCCAACTATTGCTACTACTACTATCGCTAACTCATAGTGATAAAGTAAAGAAATTACATGGCTTTCGCAATTCACACAATAAAGAGACAACCATAAGGCTCCTGGCGGTTGCCAATAACTTTACAAAACATGATCATCTCATACAATAACGTATAACTCATCACGTCTTGACCATATCACATCGCAACATGCCCTGCAAAAACAAGTTAGACGTCCTCTACTTTATTGTTGCAAGTTTTACGTGGCTTCTACGGACTTAGCAAGAACCGTTCTTACCTGCGCATACAAAACCACAATGATTTTTCGTCAAGTGTGCTATTTAAACCTCCACAAGGACCGGGCGTAGCCACACTCGATTCAACTAAAGTGAGAGAGACAGACACCTGCGGGTCACCTTTAAGCAACAAGTGCTCGTAACAGTGAAACCAGTCTCGCGTAAGCATACGCGTAGGTCCGGGCCGCTTCGTCTCACAATACCGCCGAATCAAAGTATGATATGCTGGTAAGAAGTATGACTATTATCGCCCACAACTCATTGTGTTCTACTCGTGCATATTATCTACGCATAGACCTGGCTCTGATGCCACTGTTGGGGAACATAGTATTTCAAAAAAAATCCTACGATCACGCAACATCTATCTACTAGAAGCATAGAAACGAGTGGGGAGAGTGTGTCTACGTACCCTCGTAGACCAAAAGCGGAAGCGTCTAATGACGCGGTTGATGTAGTCGAACGTCTTCGCAATCTAACCGATCGAAGCACCGAATGTACGACACCTCCATGTTCAGCACACGTTCAGCCCAATGATGCCCCACGAGCTCTGGATTCAGTTGAGCGTCACGGGAGAGTTTCGTCAGCACGACGGCATGGTGACGGTGATGATGAAGCTACCGGCGCAGGGCTTCGCCTAAGCACTGCAATGATATGACCGAGGTGTGTATCTGTGGAGAGGGGCACCGCACACGGCTAAAATCAACTTGTGTGTCTATGGGGTGCCCCCTCCCCACGTATATAAAGGAGGGATTGGAGGAGGAGGGGGCCAAGGAGGAGGAGGCGCGCCTAGGGGGGGCAATCCTACTCCATGTAGGATCCCCCTTTTCCTATTCCGAGCAGGAGAGGGGGAAGGAAGGAGAGAAGAACAAGAAGGAAAGGGGGTCCGGCCCCCTAGTCCAATTCGGTTTGGGCTAGGGGGGCCGCGCGCCCCTAGCTGTCCGCACCTCCTCATCCCCCACTTGGACCCATGAGGCCCAATAAACCCCCGGGAGGTTCCGGTAACCTCCTGGTACTCCGGTATTTATTCGATAACCTCCTGAACTCATCCGGTGTCCGAATGTAACCTTGCAATATATGAATCTTTATGTCTCGGACATTCCAAGACTCCTCTTCATGTCCATGATCACATATAGGACTCCGCACTACCTTCGGTACATCAAAACACACAAACTCATAATACCGATCGTCATCGAACGTTAAGCGTGCGGACCCTACGGGTTCGAGAACTATATGTAGACATGACTGAGACTCATCTCCGATCAATAACCAATAGTGGAACCTGGATGCTCATATTGGTTCCTACATATTCTACGAATCTCCTTATCGGTCAAACCGCATAACAACATACGTTGTTCCCATTGTCATCGGTATGTTACTTGCTCGAGATTCGATCGTTGGTATCATCATACCTAGTTCAATCTCGTCACCGGAAAGTCTCTTTACTCGTTCCGTAATGCATCATCTCATGACTAACTCATTAGTCATTTGCTTGCAAGGCTTACTGTGATGTGTATTACCAAGATGGCCCAGAGATACCTCTCCGACACTCGGAGTGACAAATCCTATTGTCGATCTATGCCAACACCACAAACACTTTCGGAGACCCCTGTAGAGCATCTTTATAATCACCCAGTTACATTGTGACATTTCATAGCACACAAGGTGTTCCTCCGGTATTCGGGAGTTGCATAATCTCATAGTCATAGGAACATGTATAAGTCATGAAGAAAGCAATAGCAGTAAAACTAAACAATCAAGTTGCAAAGCTAACCGATGGGTCTTGTCCATCACATCATTCACCTAATGATGTGATCCCGTTGATCAAATGAGAACTCATGTCTATGGTAGGAAACATAACCTTCTTTGATCAATGAGCTAGTCTAGTTTGTGAATAGATGAATCTGAGATTGTGTGATGCAAAGTTCTGTGTGTTGGTTTGAATAGATGAATCTGAGATTGTGTGATGCATATCGTATAATCAAACCCGCGGATACTTGTGGTGACATTGGAGTATCTAGGTGAGGGTTTTGGGTTATGTGTGTCTTAAGGTGTTATTTTAGTACAAACTCTAGGGCTGTTTGTGACACTTATACGAATAACCCAATAGATCGACCAGAAAGAATAACTTTGAGGTGGTTTCGTACCCTGCAATAATCTCTTCGTTTGTTCTACGCTATTAGTGACTTTGGAGTGACTCTTTGTTGCACGTTGAGGGATTATTATATGATCTAATTATGTTATCATTGTTGAGAGAACTTGCACTAGTGAAAGTATGAACCCTAGGCCTTTTTTCCAAGCTTTGCAATACCGTTTGTGATCACTTTTATGATTAGTTACCTTGCTGTTTTAATATTTTCAGATTACAAAAACCTATACCTACATCCATATTACACTCGTATCACTATCTCTTCGCCGAACTAGTGCACCTATACAATCTACCATTGTACTGGGTGTGTTGGGGATGCAAGAGACTCTTTATTATTTGGTTGCATGGTTGTTTCAGAGAGACCATCTTCATCCTACGCCTCCCACGGATTGATAAACCTTAGGTCATCCACTTGAGGGAAAATTGCTACTGTCCTACAAAACTCTGCGCTTGGAGGCCCAACACGAGTCTACAAGAAGAAGGTTGTGTAGCAGACATCAAGCTCTTTTGTGGCCCGTTGCCGGGGAGGTGAGTGCTTGAAGGTATATATTTAGATCTTACAAACGAATCTTTTATGGGAACAAGGATGTGTTTGTCATGTGATTCATGATGCTCCTTTTGCATTTTAATTCTTTACTTCTATGTGAGCATCATTGAAATCATCATGCCTAGCTAAAAAGGCATTAAAGAAAATCGCCTGTTGGGAGACAACACAATACTTTTAACTACTGTTTTTGTGTGTTCACATGATTGAGATACTGTAGTAATCATTTTTTATAGATTTTGTTTCAATAAAGTGCTAAGTATAGCCTTTGGGATAGTGTTATTGATAGTTGATTTGATTCTGTGCAAAAACAAAAAGTTTTGCGTCTAGTGCAGAAAATTCAATAAATCACCGGAACGTTATAATTAGCTGAAATTTTTACACATGATTGATATTGAAATTACCTACGTTTTCCTAATTTTTGAGAATTTTTAGAGTTCCAGAAGTATGGTGGTTGTCCAGATTACTGCAGATTGTTCTGTTTTAAACATATTCTGTTTTTCATGTGTTGTTTGCTTATTTTGATGAATCCATGAGTAGTATCGGAGGGTATGAACCATGGAGAAGTTGGAATATAGTAGATATAACACCAATATGAATTTAGAATGAGTTCACAACAGTACCTAAGTGGTGATTTGCTTTCTTATACTAACGGAGCTCATAAGATATTCTGTTGAGTTTTGTGTTGTGAGGTTTTCAAGTTTTGGGTAAGGATTTGATGGACTATGGAATAAGGAGTGACAAGAGCCTAAGCGTGGGGATGCCCAAGGCACCCCAAGGTAATATTCAAGGACAACCAAGATCCTAAGCTTGGGGATGCCCCGGGAAGGCATCCCCTCTTTCGTCTTCGTCTATCGGTAACTTTACTTGAGGCTATATTTTTATTCACCACATGATATGAGTTTTGCTTGGAGCGCTGTCGGGGGGATGAACCCCAGGCAGGCAATGGAAGCTGGATCCTTTCCAAAAACAACGGGGCCAGTGTCGCCCCACGATTCGCCTCTGACTTGGCCGGGTCGCTCGACCCGGCCAATCCCCACGATCCAGTAAGACTCTCCAGTCCGACCGGCTCCCGCAATCCGGCCCCGACGGCCTGCTCCAGGGATCCGGACCCGGCACGCCAAGACTTCCTCAACAAGCCAGACCGGCCCGTGGCGTGTTACCCAATCCGGCCACGGGTTAGCTCCTGTCCCATCTCAACCGTACGATGGGACGAGACACACCTACCGATGACCTAGGCAACAGTGCCTCGCCCATGCCCCTAGTCAGCCGGGGCGTGGCAATAGTGTAATCATCATGACCCATGACACCGGCGGATGGTGACATGACGGAGCACGCCATACCCGACTCAGCTCGGCCAATCCTTGGCGACCGACAAGACGGCACACAGTGCCCCCATACATGGCGGGCCCCGGGCCCGGAGAACCCAGCGAGCCCTGTACCCAGCGGGTCCCAGCCCGGCTTCCCGGACAATGACAATCTGGCCCCACGGTCATGTAACTATACCATTGTATCCCTGGGGGGTTGGCCTATATAAAACCCCCAGAGCCCTCATGCACGACGACGCATACGGGAGAGCGAGGAAACTAGAGAATAGGATAGACACACCCCGGGAGAAGCAGCCTAAGCCCTGGCATGTCTTCCTCCTTCCACCACACAACTCAAGGAGCAACTCTGTACTGGTTAAACATCAACCACCATCGGCAAGACTAAGGGTATTATCTCCCCGGAGAGCCCCAAACCTGGGTATGTCTTCCGTCTCGCGCTCGCTCATACCAACCCCGCTTCTGGAGTCCACCAGTGCCCTCGAGCCGCCTCCTATCTTTAGCCATCCCTTGGCATCTGCCGTGCGCCCACCACGATAGTTGGCGCCCACCGTAGTGCAGCTCGAGGTCCTAGCCGGGAGCATGCTTCAGACGGGGCCCGCTCCTACTCCAACGAGCTCGTCGCGCTGACGAACGATGTCGTCGACGCACTCGCCGCCTCATTCGCCGCACTACGCATCTCCGACGCGCCAGCGGCCGATGAGTACCCCAGCGAGGTACTGGACTTCTCCGACTCCCCCATAACTCCCAAAGGCAGCACCCCCGACGGAGCGATGGACCTCTGCATAGAGATTTTCGTCACCGACACCGGCGCCAGCTCTTCGTCAAGCGTGACGATAATGGCCGCCGAGGCTGAGGCCACGGTGAAACGGGCCGCCCAGCCCGACCCGCTGCGCGCCGCTATCCAGCGCCTCCGCGTGCCCATCGGCACCGACATGGACGCCTCCAACATCGCCGAGGCAGGGACCTGCCTCGACGGGAACCGCCAGCACCTGCTGGACCTCACCCAGTCGCTCGCCGCGCGGAGTGCCGCCTCGCATCGGCTCAGATGGAGCGCGACGCCGCCTACGGTTTCACACCTGGTGCCGCCGAGCCAAGCCGGGTCGCGGACGTGCGGACCCGGGGCGGCGCGATCGGACGCGCCATCAGCGCCCTCCCTCCCATCTACGAAACTCCGGTGAAGAACATGTGCGCTGCTCAGGCGGCCGCGGTCGGCATGGAGCAGCTCGCAGGCGAAGAACTGCGGGAGCGCCTCAAGAGGGTGAGCGACCTCCTCACAGCGGCCAACGCACAGCAGGACCGCCTCAACCGGCTTGCCAAACCAGCCGGGTCCGGCTCCGCCCCCGCCGTTGGAGCCGGCGACGATCAGCACTCGGCGTCCTCCCGACCCGGCGAGGCGTATTCCGGCGCAACCCCGCCCCAACAGGCGCTGGCAGCTTAGGCGACGAGTCGCCTTCCGAAGCCTAGCGCCGGCTCAACCCAGCTGCCTAGCCTACCCGGCAGCAAACTACAGTCGACCCCGGTCCCCGTGGCGCGGTCACCGGCCGGCTAGGCCCGCCCGCCATCGACACCGCCGATGCTCGCCATCGCCTCGACTGGCTCGCCCGCTCCCAGGAGCTGGACGAAACCGGCGCGGTCGGCCCGGCGTGCTTCGGTCCACGCATCCGGAGCGAGCCCTTTGCCAAAGGGTTAATGCTTCCCCGCGGCATGCCTAAGTACAACGGCACTATGAAGCCAGAGGACTGGCTCACCGACTACACCACCGCCATCAGCATCGCCGACGGCAACCACCGTCTCGCCGTCTGCAACGCACCACTCATACTCCAGGGATCGGCCCGCACGTGGCTGAACAGCCTGCTGGTGGGCAACATCAACACGTGGGTCGATTTCGAGGAGGCCTTTGTGCGCAATTTCACCAGGACCTACTGGCGACCCGGCCGTCCCGGCCAGCTCGCCATGTGCATGCAGGGGCCGACGAAAACCGGCCGGGAGTACCTAGGACGCTGGACCGAGCTTCGGAACAGCTGCAAAGGTGTCCATGAGGTCAAGGTGATCCAATACTTTGTCAACGGGTGCCGAGACGGTACCCTCCTCAAGCAGAAGCTGCTATGCTCCGAGCCGACCACCATGTCCGCGCTCATAGGAACGGCGGACAAGTACGCGAACGCCGACTCCGCCATGAAGATCCAGGTGGCCCTGGACGAAGCCGACAAGACCAAGTCGGTCCCCCCTCCGAAGCCGGTTGGCGAAGGAAGCCGGCAGCATCAGCATAACCAACAACAGCACAAGCGCAAGGCCAAACAGCAGGCCCAGTGACATGACAACTGGCTCGTGGCAGCCGCCGAGCAGCCGCCCGCAACCGAGTCGGCCGCCAAACGCCGGCAGACCGGCAAGACAACATGGCAACCCGCCATGAGCTTCAAGGAGATGCTCGACGCTACCTGCAAAGACCACAGCGGCACGAGGCCATCCATTCATACGTTCCGGCAATGCGCCATCACCAAGCGCATCATGAGGGGCGACGTCCTGCCGCCTCCAGCCCCGGCTCCAGGAGCGAAGCGGCAGCCTCCACCTCCCCCACCACCTCCGGCTGGCAGCGCCATGCGCAACGACGCCTACCCGAACCCGAACACGGCTTACATTGTCTTCACTAGCCTCAGCGAAGGCAAGCACAACGAGCGCCTCATCTGGCAGGAGGTGAACACTATCGCCCCGGCCAGGCCAGAATACATGCACTGGTCGGAGCGCCCGATCACATGGACGCGCGAGGATCACCCGGCCATCATGCCGAACCCAGGTGGATACGCCATCGTCCTCAACCCCACCATCGTCGCTCCTCGGCGCACTTGCAAGTTCTCCCGAGTCCTCATCGACGGCGGCAGCAGCATCAACATCCTCTACCGGGACACCATGACCAAGCTCGGCCTCGAAGCCATAGACCAGGAGCCGACCAGGACCGTCTTCCACGGCATTGTGCCTGGCCACTCCTGCTCTCCGATCGGCCAGATCCGGCTCGACGTCCTATTCGGCGACAGCAGCCATTTCCGATGCGAGCCGATCTGGTTCGAGGTGGTGGACCTGCCCAGCGCGTACCACGCGCTGCTCGGCCGGCCCGTGCTCGCCAAATTCATGGCGGTCCCCCACTACGCCTACTTGAAGATGAAGCTGCCGGGTCCAAAGGGCATCATCACCATCACTGGTGACTACCGCAAATCTCTGGAGTGCGTCCGAGACGGATCTAGGCTAGCCAAGTCGATGGTCATCGTCGAGGAGCGGCGCCAGCTTGACCAGATCGTCGCCCTTGCTAGCGAGGTAGCAGCCATGCTAGTCCCGGCCGAGGAGCCGACCAACGAAGCCTCGTTCAAACCCTCCAAGGAAACCAGAAGGTGTAGCTGAACCCAGAAGACCCCAGCTGCAGCAAGTACGTCGTCTTGGGCACTCGCCTCGACAACAAATAGGAAGACGAGCTCGACGACTTCCTCCATGAGAATCGGGATATCTTCGCATGGTCCCCAAAGGACATGTTGGGCATCCTGAGGAAGTACGCCGAGCACAAATTTCACTTCCGCAAGGACGCCAAGGCTGTCCGCCAACCCCTACGACATTTCTCCGAAGAGAAGAGAAGGATCATCGGTGAAGAGATCGCTAAGCTTTTGGCGGCCGGCTTCATCATGGAAGTATTTCACCCCGATTGGCTGGCCAACCCAGTCCTCGTCATGAGGAAAAACAACAACTGGCGCATGTGTATCGACTACACCAGCCTGAACAAAGCCTGCCCCAAGGATCCATTCGCCCTCCCGCGAATCTACCAAGTCATCGACTCCACCGCCGGGTGCGACCTCCTGTCTTTCCTGGACGCTTACTCTGGACCCAGTCGACGCCGTGAAGACATCCTTCATCACGCCCTTTTGGGCGTATTGCTACATCACCATGTCGTTCGGCCTGAAGAACACCGGAGCCACCTTCCATCGATGGATGCAGAAATGCTTGCTGCCGCAGCTCGGCCGCAATATCCACGTCTACGTGGATGACATCATGGTGAAGACCAAGTAGCACCTCATGCTCCTTGACGATCGGAAGGAAACCTTCGCTAACCTGCGTGAGTACAACGTCAAGCTCAACCCAGAGAAATGCGTTTTTGGCGTCCCGACCGGAAAGCTACTCCGCTTCCTCGTCTCGGAGCACGGCATTAAGGCAAACCCAGAGAAAATCAAGGCCATCAAGCACATGCGCAAGCCGGCTCGGCTGCGTGATGTCCAGAAGTTCACCGGCTGCTTGGCCTCGATAAGCCGGTTCCTCAGCCGGCTGGGCGAGAGGGCCTTGCCCCTATACTAGCTGATGAAGAAGACGACGTCGTTTGTCTGGAACGACCAAGCGGACAAGGCTTTTTGGGACCTCAAGCGCATGCTCTCCACCGCAGCCATCCTAGCCGCCCCAGCCGAGAAGGAGCCGCTGTTGCTCTACATAGCCGCAACCTCGCGCTCGGTCAGCACGGTGCTCGTGGTCGAGTGACCAGGGAAGGGCAAGATCCAAGCCGCCCAGCACCCCGTCTAGTACCTAAGCGAGGTGCTCTCCGCCTCAAAGCAGAACTGCCCGCACTACCAAAAGATGTGTTACGGCGTGTACTTCATCGCTAAGAACCTGAAGCAGTACTTCCAAGAGCATGAGATCACCGTAGTCAGTACAGCTCCCCTCAGCGAGATCATCGGGTGCCGCGACGCCTCCGGCCGGGTCGCCAAGTGGGCGCTCGCGCTAGCCGGCCACACCATCCTCTACGAGCCCCACACCACGATCATGTCCCAAGCTCTGGCCGACTTCCTCATCGACTACACAGAGACCCAGTACTTGCCGTCGCCTCCAGTCCTGACGCGCTGGCGCATGCACTTTGACGGCTCGAAAATGCGCCTCGGCCTGGGAGCCGGCATAGTGCTGTCATCCCCAAAGGGCGACCGACTCAAGTACGCACTCCAGATCCACTTCGCTGCCTCCAACAACATCGCCGAGTACGAAGCCCTTGTGCATGGCATTCGGCTGGCCAAGGAACTCAGAATTCGGCGAATCCTGTGCTACAGCGATTCGGACCTGGTGGTGCAGTGATACGTCCAAAACGTATCTATAATTTCTGCTTGCTCCATGCCTCTTTTGGGTGATATTGCTATGTTATTTATACACTTCCATACACTTTTGATCATATTTGGACTAACCTATTAACTCAGTGCACCCCAGTGCCAGTTTCTGTTTTCGGCTATTTTTGTATTTCAGGTTTTCACGTTACGAGAACTGCCAGGAAAATCCAGAAAAATTATATAAAAAATCAGCGTTCCAGAAGCTACCGTGCGCCCAAAGTATAGCCGGGGGGGCCACCAGGGCTCCAGGCGCCCTGGCGGCGCCCCCCCCCCCTGGGCCACGCCGGGGGGGCGCCTGGGCCCCCCGAGGCTCCGCTGATGCCCCCCTTTGGCATATATTTAAAGCGTCTCCCGAAACCCTCGAGACCTGAACTCTTTTTCGCGATCTCATCTCTGTTCTGCCGCCGCCGCCGCTTCCAAGATCGGGAGCACCAGGAGAACTCTTCCCGGCACCCTGCAGGAGGGGAGGATCACCACCGGGAGCTTCTCCACCACCATGGACGCCTCCCGGATGAGTTGTGAGTAGTCTCCCTTGGACCATGAGTCCATGACCAGTATCTATGTGATGTTCTCCTCCCGTTCTTGTGCTTCACTAATTAGTCCTCGTGAGCTGCCCTACATGATCGAGGCACATATGTAATCCTTATGCTGTTGCTATGATGAGTTTGCTGGGATCCGATGGATTATGAGATTATGTTCAGATTGTGTTTGAGTAATATATTTGATTCACCTCTTTTATATTTATGTTCGTAAGTAATTCTTGCATGTTCTCCGTTGTTATTTATTGCTTTGGCCAAGTAGTAGGTAGTGACTCCAAGAGGGAACGTTATGCTTGATTGTGGGTTCATGCCCCTCGATGACTAGTTTGAGTGACAGAAACATGAGTCTAGGGGATGTGTTGTTGCCACAAGGGGGAAAACAACGGTGCTTGTGCCCGCGGGTGCAAGGATTGTTTACTCTACGCAAAGTTCTTTTAATGCAGTTGTCTGTTGCTTTGAGTTTACACTATGGATGGGGCTCGCAACTTAATACCAGCGAGATGTTCTGGATAGATATCTCAAGGTGGATGATTAGTAGTAGATGCAGATGGATTTCGGTCTACTTACCTCGGCGTACCGCCCATGCTTTGAACCTCAACCTTTCTTGCAATGTAGTCAGCATTGGTCCTGTCAATTGCCCAGCTGTAATTCGTTTACCTCACATAGCAGTTTTATCGTCTTTTGGGAGAGAGACATCACTAGTGAACATCATGAGACTCCGGTCCATATTACCATCATTGATCACATCCGCTATTTACTTTTCCGCTTTTTACTTACTATTGCAATATTACCTATCACTATTATCACTTGCGTTTGATCCTTTGTAAACTACAAGGCCGGAGGGATTGACAACCTCTATGTACTCGTTGGGAGCAAAGTTATTTGTATCTGTGTGCAGGTGCACGTTGATTGCTAATATCTGGCGCCGTTAGCAGTTGACACCTTCTTGTTGAAACTGGGAGTCTCAGGGAAAACGATCCTTGGTATTGCCAAGGGAAAACTTCTGCTACACTACATCTCAAACCTTCCACTTGGGGTAACCAACGAGGGGTGAGAAGCCACCTAGCAAAGCAATTTCTGGCGCCGTTGCCGGGGACTCCACTCTTCAGGATAGGGGAGTTGCACGCTATCTTTTACCTTTGTTTTTAGTCTTGTTAGTTTACCTTTCAGTTTTTGCTTTAGTATCCTTTATCGAAAATCACAAAAATAGTTATCTTGCTTGCTTGCTACTATGGGTTCCACCGAGAACACCAAGTTGTGTGACTTCACTAGTCAACACAACGATGACTTTATCAGCACACCTATCACTACACCTGCCACTTCAGCACCTTCGTATGAAATTAAACCTGCTTTACTGAACTTAGTCATGAAAGATCAATTCTCCGGTGCTGGAGATGATGCTGCTTTACACTTAAACAACTTTGTTGAACTTTGTGATATGCAAAAGTACCAAGAAATAGATGGTAATATTGTTAAGCTTAAGCTTTTTCCTTTCTCCTTGAGAGGAGGAGCTAAAATTTGGTTTTAGTCTTTGCCTAGAAATAGCATAGATTCATGGGACAAGTGCAAAGATGCTTTTATTGGGAAATACTATCCACCTGCTAAAATTATCCAACTAAGAAGTAACATAATGAATTTTAAACAATTGGATAATGAACACGTTGCCCAAGCTTGGGAACGTATGAAATCTCTTATCAAGAACTGCCCTACTCATGGTTTGACTACTTGGATGGTTATCCAAACTTTTTATGCAGGCTTGAACTTTACCTCGCGGAACTTGTTAGATTCGGCCGCGGGAGGAACTTTTATGTCAACTACACTTGGTGCTGCCACGAAGCTTCTCGATGAGATGATGACCAACTATTCCCAATGGCACACCGAACGCGCTCCAACAGGTAGGAAGGTAAACTCTGTCGAGGAGATTTCCTCCCTAAATGAAAAAGTTGACTTGATCATGTCTCTACTTTCGAAGCAATCTTCTGTTGATCCTCGTGATGTTCCTTTAAATTCTTTGATTGCTCAAGAACAAGTAGATGTGAACTTTATCTCTAGAAACAATTTTAATAACAATGCTTATAGGAGTAATTTTGGTAGCAATCCTAGACCGTTCCCCTCTAATTCTTATGGGAACAACAATGCTTATCCTAGCACCAAGAACTCCACTACTGAACTAGAGATTATTCTTAAAAATTTCATCACTACCCAAAAAGCTTTTAATAATAGTGTAGAAGAAAAACTAAACAAACTAGGTGATCTCTCTTTGAAGGTAGACAATTTAGCCAATGAGGTAGAATTGCTTAAAATTAGAACTTCTCCTCTTGAGGAGAGGAAGGTCACTCCTATTAATGCTATTCAAGTGCAAATTAATGAAAATATTAGGATGATGGCTAAACTTAAAGAGAGATGGGCTAGAGAGAGGGAGGAAGAAGATAGAATTAAGAGCCTTCCTACCCACCACATTGTTGCTACTATCCAAGTTGTTGAGGATATCCAAACTCTTAGCACCCAATACACTCCTGGTCCCGATGGACCTATTAATGGTGATGCTATGACTATAGAAACTACCAAACAAGTGAACCTAAAGGACACCACTACCACTTTACTTGATGCTCGTGACCTTGATTTTGATAATTGCACTCTTACCGAAGTTATTGATTTCCTTCACAAGATGTCTAGAGACCCCCGCACTAGCACGCTTAACCTTGCCTTCACAGAGCATATCACTAATGCTCTTATCAAATCTAGGGAGGAGAAACTTAGAGTAGAAGCCTGCATACCTAGAAAGCTAGAAGATGGTTGGGATCCTATGATAAAAATTAAATTGAATGACTTCTCTTGCTATGCATTATGTGATGTTGGAGCTAGTACCTCTGTTTTGCCCAAAAGAATATATGATATGCTTAAATTGAAACCTTTTGATTCTTGTTCTTTTGGTGTTCGTCTCGTTGATTCTTCCATAAAGAAACCTTTGGGGAGGATCGATGATGTTCTTATCGTTGTCAATGATAATTATGTTCCCGTTGATTTCACTATTATGGATATTGAATGTGATCCTTCTTGTCCAATTATTTTGGGACGTCCCTTTTTGCGCACTGTTGGTGCTATCATTGACATGAAAGAGGGTAATACAAAATTTCAGTTTCCTCTCAAGAAAGGGATGGAACACTTCCCTCGAAAGAAGATTAAGTTACCTTTTGAGTCCGTTGTACGGGCTAGCTATTCTTTTACTCTTGATAAAACTTGATCTCTATGCATTATGCCTAGCTTAAAGGCATAAAAGAAAGCGCTTTTGGGAGGCAGCCCACATGAATAAAAAAATTATTTTGCTTTTGTTGTGTCTTGATGTTGTTTACTACAGTAGCATCATCATTGTATCTTTGCTTTTCAATTTTGTGCCAAGTATAGCCTCTGATTGCAAGAAAGTTCAAAAGTTGTGAGGTGCTGTCTAGGAAACAGATTCTGTCCTTGGATAGAAAAATTGGTATAAAATCACCAGATCATCTTTTTGGTCTGAATTTTTTCGACAGCGTGTTCTATATAATTGTCTTTCGTGCGTCTGTTCTGAGTTTTTTTATTAGAGTTGAAGAAGTGCCCCGAACAAATCATTTACTACCTGCTGTTCTGTTTTTCACAGATTCTGTCCTGTTTTGCCTTTCCTTCATTTTGCAAACCTAGAGCTTGCTTTTTCTTTGCAAAAACCTTTTGGCAATCTTGAGAAACAGTAGACCTTCAAGAATATCCTTATTTCCAGCAAGGTACAATTATTTTATTATGGGTACTAACCTTGCTAATCAGATTATGATGAGTTATGTATGAAGGGAGTTTTCAAGTGTGCGAGGGAAGATGATAAAAAGATTCAGGAGTGTCAAGCACTCAAGCTTGGGGATGCCCCCGTGCACCCCCAAGAAATATTCAAGGAGACTCAAGCGTCTAAGCTTGGGGATGCCCCCGTGCATCCCCTTCTCCATCAACATTATCAGTTCGTCTTTCGTTCCACTATATTTTTATCACTTCATGTGTTATGTGCTATGCTTGGAGCGTCTTGCTTTTAATTTTCTTTAGCTTTTCATAACGAGTCGGAACTCAGCTTTCTTTATGTGGGATAGAAACATGCTCCACTTCTACCTAGAACATAACATAGAATTTTCATGTCTATCCTTGTTGTGTGTGTTCTTTGTCTTTTAATAGCTACTATCATGTTCAGCTCTCAGTTTTCATGCTTATCTTTTTAAAAGAGCTTTCGTTTAGTTGGTTGCTTGAACTCTCTTTAGTTATCATGATTATCTTATTAAGAGAGTTTGCTTCCGTTGCATTGGTTGATATGTCTATGATAAAGATGCTACGTGCACGATGACGCTTAGTAGTTCATGTTTTCTTATGGTTAGTCTCAAATAGCTGGGGGATTTCCAATGTGTTATTGGAGTACCAACATGATTTGTTTGCCTATGATGTGGTATGGTTTAGTAATATCTTCCTTCAAGAATTTATTTTGATTGACTTGGCGTATGCTCACGCATATTTAAGACTGTAAAGAAAGTCTGTCAAGCCTTGATGATCTTTTATTTCTGAGTAGCGATATAACTTCCATGCCTGATTCAATGTTGCTTTGTCGCTCTGCATGATTATGACCGTCATTGCTCTCTTAGTTGGTCGCTCCCAGTCTTTTGCTAACCTCCACCTGTACTAAGCGGACTGACTGCTTGTGCATCCACATCCTTTTAATCCAGTTATGCCATATGAGTCCACCATACCTTCCTACATGGTATTTACCTGCCATTCCTAATGGAGACTTGCATGTGCCATCTCGAAATTATTCAAAAGAAAAAGCATTCCTATTTTGTGCCTCTGTTGTAAGTTCATGAGGAAGTAGTAGTTAATTCATGATCTTTTTAAGTTGGACAAGCTTCACCCCGGGATTGCATGTATAATGTGCAAACCCATAATACGAGAAGGAACTGGCATTGAGTGCGCCCGGCTCAAAATGATAATATAACAAACAAACCCTCCTTCACGCTTTGTTCATGAGAAATCAGAAAACTTTGGCAGTGATAAACAAAGGAGATTAAGAGGATGTGATCGTCCTCATTCGGGAGCCGTTCCTCGAAACTTGTCCATCTCAAGAAGTGATTGAGTTGTCTGCTAGCATTCGTTGACGAAACATGCATAATCAAAAAATAATAATTATTACCTCTGTTTTTAAAACCAAGAGCTCTGGTACATGTTTTGTCTTTGTTTCCGACTACGGGTTTTCAACCTTGCCAACAAAAGCCACGGTTCGAGAGTCTCCACCTTCTTTTTAAAGCACCAACTACTGAGAGCATGATTGTCATTCTGAGTGTAATGTGCATTGTCCCAAAGTAGCATTGTCTTTCGCATGATTGTGATATCGTTTATTCGGAAATCATTGTATCTAGTCATCACTTAAACCTTGGAGGTGCCCCTGCATTTATGTTTTGCTTCACTAAAGGGGGCAAGCTAGATATCACTTTATCATATTTGCACATCATGTTCATTACAAATCTATTTGATGTTTGAGTATCATATTGTAAAACTTTCAGTCCTTTGTGATTTTCTCATGAGGCAACTTAATTACTATAGATTCATTGTCTCAGTAAGCTTTTGTCATATCACTATGAAAAAGTCCGATATGGTTAATAGCATGTCACCACAGAAATTATTCTTGTTATCATTTACCTACTCGATGACGAGCAGGAGTTAAGCTTGGGGATGTTGATACGTCCAAAACGTATCTATAATTTCTGCTTGCTCCATGCCTCTTTTGGGTGATATTGCTATGTTATTTATACACTTCCATACACTTTTGATCATATTTGGACTAACCTATTAAATCAGTATACCCCAGTGCCAGTTTCTGTTTTCGGCTGTTTTTGTATTTCAGGTTTTCACGTTACGAGAACTGCCAGGAAAAATCCAGAAAAATTATATAAAAAATCAGCGTTCCAGAAGCTACCGTGCGCCCGAAGTATAGCCGGGGGGGCCACCAGGGCTCCAGGCGCCCTGGCGGTGCGCCCCCCTGGGTCGCGCCGGGGGGGCGTCTGGGCCCCCCGAGGCTCCGCTGATGCCCCCCTTTGGCATATATTTAAAGCGTCTCCCGAAACCCTCGAGACGGGAACTCTTTTTCGCGATCTCATCTCTGTTTCGCCTCTTCCAAGATCGGGAGCACCAGGAGAACTCTTCCCGGCACCCTGCCGAAGGGGAGGATCACCACCGGGAGCTTCTCCACCACCATGGACGCCTCCCAGATGAGTTGTGAGTAGTCTCCCTTGGACCATGAGTCCATGACCAGTAGCTATGTGATGTTCTCCTCCCGTTCTTGTGCTTCACTAATTAGTCCTCGTGAGCTGCCCTACATGATCGAGGCACATATGTAATCCTTATGCTGTTGCTATGATGAGTTTGCTGGGATCCGATGGATTATGAGATTATGTTCAAATTGTGTTTGAGTAATATATTTGATTCACCTCTTTTATATTTATGTTCGTAAGTAATTCTTGCATGTTCTCCGTTGTTATTTATTGCTTTGGCCAAGTAGTAGGTAGTGACTCCAAGAGGGAACGTTATGCTTGATTGTGGGTTCATGCCCCTCGATGACTAGTTTGAGTGACAGAAACATGAGTCTAGGGGATGTGCTGTTGCCACAAGGGGGAAAACAACGGTGCTTGTGCCCGCGGGTGCAAGGATTGTTTACTTTACGCAAAGTTCTTTTAATGCAGTTGTCTGTTGCTTTGAGTTTACACTATGGGTGGGGCTTGCAACTTAATACCAGCGAGATGTTCTGGATAGATATCTCAAGGTGGATGATTAGTAGTAGATGCAGATGGATTTCGGTCTACTTACCTCGGCGTACCGCCCATGCTTTGAACCTCAACCTTTCTTGCAATGTAGTCAGCATTGGTCCTGTCAATTGCCCAGCTGTAATTCGTTTACCTCACATAGCAGTTTTATCGTCTTTTGGGAGAGAGACATCACTAGTGAACATCATGAGACTCCGGTCCATATTACCATCATTGTTCACATCCGCTATTTACTTTTCCGCTTTTTACTTACTATTGCAATATTACCTATCACTATTATCACTTGCGTTTGATCCTTTGTAAACTACAAGGCCGGAGTGATTGACAACCTCTCTGTACTCGTTGGGAGCAAAGTTATTTGTATCTGTGTGCAGGTCCACGTTGATTGCTAATATCTGGCGCCGTTAGCAGTTGACACCTTCTTGTTGAAACTGGGAGTCTCAGGGAAAACGATCCTTGGTACTGCCAAGGGAAAACTTCTGCTACACTGCATCTCAAACCTTCCACTTGGGGTAACCAACGAGGGGTGAGAAGCCACCTAGCATGCATCAGTGCTCCGGCAAGTGGGACGCGCGCGACCCCAGCATGGCAAGCTACCGCTTCCTCGTGCAGAAGCTGTCCGGCTTCTTCGCGGGCTGCGAGTTCCTCCACGTCCCACGAGCGGAAAATGAGGCGGCCGACGCACTCGCCATGATCGCTTCATCTCGACAGTCCATCCCGTCCGGCATCTCCCTCGAGCACCTGCGAAAGCCATCCGTCAAGTCGTCTCCGGACTCAGAGTCCATCCATGTCCCAGACGAACCCGGGACTGCTCAGTCCGGCCCGAGGACTGCTCAGTCTGGCCCGGGGACTACGGAGCCCGGCCCAGGGACAGCTCAGTCCGGTCCGGCGACAACCGACCCCGGCCCGGCAACGGCAACCCTTAGTCCGGCTACCCCCGCACCCACCCCGGGGACCACCGGACCCGGCTCGTATGCCGCCGCCCCTGAAGCCATCATAATGGTCATTCTCACCGTGGTGACGGCGCCATCTTGGGCCCTGCCCATCAAGGAGTTCCTGGAGAGCAGGACCCTCCCCGTCAACGAGACCAAAGCCCGGCAAGTGTAGCGCCGGCATCCGCCTACAACATCATCAATAACGAGCTCGTCAAGCGCAGTCCCATCGGCGTGTTCCAGCGCTGCGTCGAGCAGGACAAGGGCGTGGATATCCTCCTCGACACACACCAGGTGGGGTGAGGGCACCACGCCAAGTCACGATCCCTGGTGGCCAAGGCTTTTCTCCACGGCTTCTATTTTTCCCACAACCCTCGAAGACGTCGAATCGCTCGTCCTCAACTGTGAGGGATGCCAGCGCTTTAGCAAACGCACCCACCAACCAACGTCGGTGCTCCGGACCATACTGATCGCCTGGCATTTCGCGGTCTGGGGGCTTGACATGGTGGGATCCTTCAAAACAGCCCGAGGCGGCATGACGCATTTACTGCTGGTAGCAATTGACAAATTCACCAAATGGATCGAGGCAAGGCCGATCAAGAAGCTGGATGGGCCAACAGCCGTCCGATTCGTCAAGGACATAGCTGTGCGCTACGGCATTGCAAACAACATCATGACGGATAACGGCACCAACTTCACGAAGGGTGCGCTCGCGCAATACTGCTCTGTCTCCGGCATCCGCCTCGATCTGGCGTCCGTTGCCCACCCACAATTCAACGGCCAGGTCGAGCAGGCAAACAGCCTCATCCTATCTGGCATCAAGCCGCGACTCGTCGAACCACTTGTCCGCTCACCCGAACGCTTGCTCGATGAGATGCCGGCCATCCTCTGGAGCCTCCGAACAACGCCGAATAGGTCGGCCGGGTTTACCCCGTTATTCCTCGTCTACGGAGCTGAAGCCGTCATCCCGATAGACGTCGAGTTTGACTCACCATGCATCACGATGTACACTAAGGCTGAGGCACTACCACAGCAAGAAGATCAAGCCCCTCGCTTTCCGTGAGGGAGACCTCGTCCTCCGACTCGTCCAACAGCAAGCCAGCCAGCACAAGCTGTCCTCCCTATGGGAGAGCTTCTTCATCATCAGCAAGGCTTTGTGCAACCACAACGCCCACTACCTCATCGGCGCGCGCAAGTCAAACAAGCGCAAGAGGGACACGGTCGGAGAAGAAACAATTCGCACTGCAACGCGGAACTCCTCCGTCCGTTTTATAGTTCGCCGTGTATGTGTACATATCGCTGCCTTTTTGTGCTCAATTAAAAACTATGGGGTCCCTGGACGATGCTCGGGGCCACCCTTTTCCGACCAAGTTATTTGTATCTCTAATGTTTTATGCTTCACCTGCCTCTTCGTCCAAACCCGGCCACCAGTTCGACTCGCTCGACCCGGGGACTCGGGGGCTGGCGGGCTCGGTCCCCTCCCATCAGTTCGCTTAGCGCTTCTTGGCGCGTAGAGATGGACGCGGTCTCCGGCTCTGCCCTAAGCCACAGATCCGGCTTCGGCTATTGATCGGCGAGCACGCAAAGGCTAGAGCACCAATATGCCATGAGAACTAAGCCATGAACCGCCGAGTCACCCAACTCGGCCACGCCACAAACAGTCAAGTCACCACACGGCCGGCTACCCGTCATCCGGCCACGCCAGATCAGCGCAAGTCGGACGAGTGGGTGTTTCGCTCACGCTCAACGTTTCGAGTGCCTAACTAACTGCGCGTTCTCTACCAAAGGCCAAACCCCTTGTCACGGACCGGAGCCTTGGCCGTCGGACTTGCGGGGGGGGG
>LR738712.1:40824971-40861112 GCA_902687465.1 Secale cereale
AATGGCTCGACAAACGAAAAGCAAAGGCGCAAACATCCACGAACACCGCAACACGGCGCCAGATCGATTGACCCGGCCCCGCCACTCGTAAACCTCAAAACACGAGCGGCTGCCCGTAATCCGGCCATGCCGGATCACCGCAAGCCGGCACAGTTGGTGTTTCGCTCACGCTCAACGTTTCGAACGCCTAACTATTGTGCGTCCTCTCCCAAAGGCCAAACCCCTGGTCACGGACCGGAGCCTCGGCCGTCAGACTCACGGGGGGAGGCCCGAGGGGGAGAGGCACAGGAAAATGGCTCGACGAACAAATAAGCAAGGGCAGAAACATCCACGACATTTATACAGATGTTTAAGTTTCATAATGGCCCAAGGCCAGAATTCATTACACCCAGTGCACCTAGTGGGTGGGGTGGACCTGCTACCTAACCGAGATATCTACAAAGATTTAAAACAGGAGCTTCAGGCGTTCGCATCCGCACCCGCCGGGCCCGTCGAGGTGCCGGTGTCTTCATCGTCTGACACCCGTATCGCGATGGACACCCATCTCCTTGGAGCTACCGTCTGGATCATCCAGAAGTAGGCCGAAGTCGTCAACAGGCACGACTACGTCGTCTTCTGTCCGCTCCGGCGGGAACTCGTCATGGTAGGAGAACCCAGTGATGTAGCTGGCCCGGGCAGCGATCTCGCCGGCCTAAGCCCGCAGCTGGCTCGCTGGCCCATCAGCGCATTCAGCGACAAGTCCGGATACCAAGACATCGCGAACCTGAGCACCATCTCAGCGCCGGCACAAGCGGCGGAAAGGCGCCAGTCGTGGAACCGATCCGGCCCTGCCTCAAGCCACCACGCAACCCACGAGAAGCTGGTCGGCGCAGCGGAGCCCGGCCAAAGGGCCACTGTGCTAGCCTTGGAGAGCCGCGCCATCGGCACGCCCATGGCTTGCAGACGAGCCTCGGCGGCGGCCATGATCTTCGGGAAGGTCTAGGCCACGCGCGGGTCAGTCCCGGAGCCAACCACGCCCCTGGATCACACCGGAAGCTGACCGCCTCCTCCGCCAAGTCCTGCGTCTCCGGGAAGACCCTTGTCAATGAAAAGAGTTAGAAGAAATTCGCAACAAGAAAAAGAAGCCGGAACCTCAGTCCGGAAAAGACACAAGAAAAACACTCACTGGAGAAGGACTCTTCCAGGTGCTGCGCTTCAAGCAATGTACCGCGCCGCTCCTAGTCGGGAGTACGGTCACGGTCTTTAACCGCCTCCTCCAGCTGGGCGACCTTGGCAAGGGTTGCCTTCAGCTCGGCGTGCTTGTCCGCGGCTGCCTTCTCGGCCCCCTCAGGGCGCTGGGTCTCCCCCTGCTTGGCCTCCTCCGCCACGGCCACTAGTCCCTTCAGGCGCTCCACCTCGGCCTGGAGCTGGCTCATGTCGTCGACCAGCTTGCCGTGTTGCTGGTCCAGCTCGGCAGGGCCAGCTGCGTCTCCGTGACCTTAGCGGTCTCCGCCCGGAGCCGCTCCACCTCATGCTCAAGGCGGCTCTTGTCGCCCGCCAGCTGCTTCTCCAGCTGGCCGGCTTCATTGAGTGCCTGCCTTGCTCCCGTCGCCTCCTGCCTCGTCCGCTCCAATGCGGCTGCTGTAGAGCGACTCAGAAACAAAGTACACCGAAGACGCACAAGAAAGAAGGGGAAAAGGATAAGAGAATATACCCGTCACGGCGCGGAGCTCCTCCTCCTTGGCGGCCAACTGCTCCTTGAGCCACTCGTGCGCATCAAGGAGCCGGTTGAAGACACCGACCCGATAGGAGTCTAGTTGCTGCGCAACGAAACAACAATCAGCAAAGAAGACAGCGACTTAAAGATTCGGCCCAACTGCTACGCCGTTGGCCCAAATCTCGGGGACTACACCCAGTGGGTGCGCTGGTGCGCCCCCACTAAAAATAAATAAGCAACAGTAAGAGAAGATTACGAGCAAGTCGTCCTCCAGCTCGCGCGCCCCCTCCAACTCAGCTCGGGCGTAGGACTCGACCCGGTCCTTCTGCCCCTGCAGGCGCCGAGTCACGACGGCCATGGCCGCCTCCTCCTGGGTTGGGGGCCCAAAGAAGACCTCGTCGGCTCCGCGTCGCGATAGCACCGGCTCCACGACCCGGCGACCCCCGGGCTGAAGCACCAAGGCATGCTCACCGATGGCCGCCTCGCCCGCGGCCAGCGTCCTCTCCGGCGCCGCCATCATCGGTGCCCCCGAGATGGCATCACCGCCGCCTCCACCCACCCCCGCCCGTTCGGCCGCATCGGCCCGCGGCGGGGTCCCGTCCTCGGTGACCATGACGTCTGTAACACTCCAAAATTTTTGATTTGGTTTTATCAAATTCTTTAATTAATTGGAAGGAGGTTATTTAATTTTTAAAAAAAATCCTCTCCCTCTCAAACCTTTTATGACAAATATTTTATGTGATCTTATCAACCTTGATTCTTGGTCTTGAGGCTTTTCCATCTTGTGTTGGCTCAACACAAATATTTTTTTGGAAAGTTTTAAATTTCTTTCTACTAAAAAGAATTCCTATGGATTATGGATTCATTCTTTCCCATTCAAAAATTTATCTCTTGCCATGGCCTATGTAGAAAATTTTCTCCCAAAACCCACCTCCCTAATTTGGGTCAAGCCAAGCATCCAATTCCAGCAAGTTTCAACCTTTTTTAGATTTGATTTCTATTTATTTTATCCTCAAAACTTTTTCTGTAATTTATTTTGGACCTTAGTGATTTATAAAGGAACTACTAGATTTCCTTTGGGTTTTGGTTCCAAATAAATTCCTCTGGCTAGTCCTTAGTACCCCCAACCAAGATCCATCAAGATCTGCTTGTCCACAGTTCAAAATTTTCATAATTTGCTTGCTGCAAGTTTGGACCAGATTTGCCATTTTTTGTGAAATTCATTCTTTTTCTCATCCTAAAAATCTGAGATAAATCAGGCAGCCTCTAGATGCATCAAGAGATCACTTCACCAGGTCCCAGCTCTAGAAAAATTTTCCACGTGCCTAAATCATTTCGTCGAACAGCTGGTGTGCACTGTTCCTGTCAAGTTTCAGAGGTTCAGTGTTTGGTTTCAGTCGTCAGTGTCGTTTTCATCAGTCGGCAGCGTCAATCTCGCCAGTGCTCTCATTGGCTCGTTGCTCACTTCTCCTCCTTCTTATCCAGTGTGCCGCACGGTCGTTTGGACGGGCGCAAGCGTCGGTGGCGACGTGTCTCGCCAACGTCGGCATCTTCCGCGGTGGCAGAACCGCCCGTGGCGGCCAGCAGGGGCCAACCCTGCCATACGGTGCCGTCCACCACCGCCCACACCACCAGAATCCTCCGCGTGGCCGTCCTCTTCCCCGTGCGTGTTGCAGCACAGTCATCATGGCCTGAGAGGCGCAGAGCGCGTTCTCTGCCGCCGACAAGCCCGTCAGGCCGTTCCGTCGAAGGCCTGGAGTATCGCCCAAGTTGAACCAAGATTAGCCGTTGAATGGAACGAGTGAACCAATCCGCAGCTGCCCAGTCACCTAAGCCGTCAGCTCGACCACCACCTCGCCGTAATTACTCGCCGGAGAAATCCCGTTCTCTGCAACCACCTCGGGCCAGCTATAAATGGAGGCCCCGAGCTCGTTCTCGACCCAGCACCTCCCCTCCTCGCCTCAGAACCCCACCACGCTCATCAGAAGGCCTCATGAGAGCCTTCTTCCCTGACTCCGGCTGCCCCGATCCGCTTCGGGCTCCGGCAATATCCTCTCTGGTGAGAGCACCCCCGCCTCCCAGACTGTGCCAGAAGCCTCCTAGTGCACCCACTCCTCTAACCCGAGCCCCAATTTGACGTTTGCAGCCCTCCTCGGCGAGATCCATCACCGCCTGAACCGCCGTCCGCCGGAGTGGAAGCCGCCGTTGACGTGGTGCTCGCCGATGACCAAGTCCACCACCCACCGACGCGGAATTGTCCAGTGAGTGAAACCATACCCTTGCCCTCCTCTGGATCATTGTGGATCGTCGCCGGCGATCGCCGTTTGCTTCGGTCGACGGTGAGATTTCAAACCTGACATGCGGGACCCCCTCGTCAGCCTCTCCTCTCTTATTCGAACCGTTTTCTGAAAGCGCCTTCGGGCAAAGTACGTGTTCCCTTTGGGTTGGCGTATTTCCAACCGAAGCGTTTTCTATTTTTCTAAACTAACCCCTGGAAAGTTTCTGTTTCATCACAGAATAGTCCCTGGGCGAAAATCTTAATAAATTTTGAACAGAAGATGAATTTGAGTTGATTCTTTTTCTGTCATCTTTATTTTTCTGTCTAGTTTTTTATCATATTTATTTGAAAAATATTTGGAACAATTTTTATAAACGCACGGTATTTACGTTAGTATCCAATTTATTTTATAACGTAGATATTGAAGGAGGTGACGGAGCCGTAAACTTCACCGAGCTAGACTCCGACTACTCCGAACCAGGCAAGCATGTTTGAACCTTTGATATGATGAGTGCTTTGCATCATTGCTTGAGTAGTTTTTGCATGGCATATTTATATAAGTATTTGTGAATGTTAGAGCATCTCCAGCCGCGCCCCCAAGAAGGCCCCCCAGGCGTTTTTTCGTCCGTCGGCGCCAAAAAATCGGCCCAGTCGCGCCCCCAAGAGCCCAGTTTTCGCCGGCTCGGGCCGAAATTGGCGCCGGCGGACCCAACCCGAACACGGCGCGCTGGGGGTCGCTCGGGGGCGCCGGGCGAATCATTTTTGGCGCGAAGAGCCGCGGGCCCACCGCGTCAGCGACTCGACTCTCTTCTCGCCGCTTCGGCGTCCTCATCACCTCGTTTCCCGTGGCGAATCAATGCCAAAGCTGCGCGTGCTGCCGTGCCGGTCAGCCTCCATTGATGCCTCACGGGCGACGCAGTGAAGGCTGGGCGACGCGTCCCTCGGCCGCCACGCAATCAAGCCACGCGGGGTGTCCTGCTCCTCGTCCGGCGGCTCTCCCTGCCTCCACCTCCACCCCGTCAAGTCGGAGCCCCAGGACACGCCTGTCAGCGCGCGTACCCGCAGCTCCGGTGCCCTTGTCGAGCCCAAGGCGGAGCCCGGCCTCCCCCCGGAGTACGAGGAGATAGCCCGGCGCGGCTTCTCCGACGAGGACGCCATGCGGTGGTGGCGCGACGACTACCTGCGCGAGGAGATTGTCCGGCAGTGCCGGGCCCTGGAGGAGATCGCTGCCCGCAAACGTGGGCGCGAGGACGAGAACGGTGTCGTCATCGTCGATAGCGACGATGACGACGCCCCGGACCGTCCAACCCGCCGTGCCAACCGGGGGAGGGATGCAGTAGGGACGGCGGAGGTGGGGGCGGGGACGACGATGACGACGACGACGATGGTGCCTACACACGGTTCTACAGCCTCCTCGGCATGTAGAACCGCGTGGGCGGGCGGTGAGGCGGGCGCCGAGGGAGACGGCGGGGGTAGCCCGCAGTATTTTTTTTGTAAAATATGTTTAAATTTGAGCGAACTCGCCCGTGTTTGAGTTAAATTTGAGCCGTGTTTGCGCCGTATTTGACTTTTTAAAAAACCGTGGGGGGGCGCGACTGGGGGGGCATCACGCCCCCAGTGCGCGGTTTAGCGCCGGTGCGCCCCCAGGGGGCGATTTTTAGCCCCTCCTGGGGGGCCAATGGCTGGAGATGCCCTTATATTGCATGCAAGACAAGCTACCAGTGAGCTTCGAAAGTTGATGTGTTCATAAGATGGTGAGATAACCTGATCATGTGGTGGCATGATAGGTTGTAAGCTTGTGTTGTTGAAGCATGCCAGTCTTATGTCAACCGTTTAACTCCAGTATTAACGTGGATCAAGTCAGGTTCCCGTTCGTCCCCCTTTTCATGCTGCCACATGTTTTCTGCAAAGAATGTGGTCTAGTCAGTTGCAAACCTCTTTCCTTGTACACACCAATTAGAGGGGCCGTGATGAGGGTTCCATGGCCCTGGATTAAAGCCCGTCATCCGGTCAGGGGGCATGGGTGTTTCCGGTTGGCACCGAGAGGGGGCACCCCTTAGAGCGCGCGATATAAATTTGATCCCATGCTATTCGAGGTTGTGGCCTCCCCGTCTTAAAGTTTTTCTTGAACGTTGCCTAGGGTGATTCCTAGCAGCGGGATGTGGAATGGGTGTGTACTGATTAGATGTGTTTCTTCTAAAATACCGTATACGGAACTAGTCCATTGTGACTACTGAAGTCCGTTGGCTGTGGTTAAAGAGTACAAACTCTGCAGAGTCAAAACCATTCGAGTAACCATGTCCATGGTCAAGGACTTTAATCAACATATCAGTGTCAGTATCAGCGTCAGTCTCAGCATCTGTCTCAGTGTCAGTCTCAGTTACAGTCCCCGGAGAATAAACATGAAATTGAGAGCGGTAAACCCGGCCGAATGTTATTCCTGTGGATGGACTAACCAGTTTATTATTATGTACTAAGTATTTCCTTGGGATGATTTACCTTCATGAACTACTTGAATTCGAATGATGAATTATAAGCCCTTTATGTGATGTCGCTCAGACGTCCGACTGTGGCGTTCTTGTTATTTACTTTTGATATAAGCCCTTTATGTGATGTCGCTCAGACGTCCGACTGTGGCATTCTTGTTATTTACTTTTAGATATATGCCCTTTATGTGATGTCGCTCAGACATCCGACTGTGGCATTCTCGTTATTTACTTTTGACATAAGCCCTTTATGTGATGTCGCTCAGACGTCCGACTGTGGCATTCTCGTTATTTACTTTTGACATAAGCCCTTTATGTGATGTCGCTCAGACGTCCGACTGTGGCACCCTTGTCATTTACTTTCATTATAAGCCCTCTTCGAGATGTCGCTTAGACGTCCGACTGTGGCACGTACTGTCATTTACTTTTCAATATAAGCCCTTTATGTGGTGTCGCCCTAACGCCCGACTGCGGCATGTTAATTTATTTTACCCTTCGAGGCGTCGCTTCAGACACCCGATCGGTCTTCAGCCTGACTTCCTTTTTATTTAACATGTAGTGCAAATTTATTATCTGTGTGCGCATTACTAGTCTGCTCATGTGCATCATGTTTGCATTTCTTATATCTTATGTCCAAACTGTCTTGCGAGTACATTCAAAGTACTCACCTGGCTTGTTGATTTGGCCAGATGTTGACGAAGGCGATCTTATGGATGAAGAGTACGATAGCGAGTCCGACGCCTAGAGGAGTCCCAGACAGTCTCGTACGATCCTGGAGTTGGTCACTTGTATTATATTCGCTTCCGCTACCCAAATAAATTCATCGAGCCTCACTCCGGCGCTCGATGAGCTGTAAGATTTTGGAGTCATGTCACCCACTCCATTGTGACATATCCACCACCACTTTTATTACGAGTCAGTAGTTATGCCACCATACCACTTTCTGTCATATCCGCCTTTATATATAATTATCGGCAAGCTTGTAATAAATTGTTGAGCAGCCTCAGCTCAACCTTGTATAATATTTAGTACTTCTGGATTTCTGTATCAAGGATTTGTCTACCAGTAAGGAAAATTCTTCTATATTGGTCTTATGAAAAGATCGGTTTCTCAATAAATGTTTTATTGGAAAACCGGTCCTGACAACATCCCGGTCGAGGTCCATCACGTCGGCACGGCCGCCCCAGCCGTGCCCCTCCTCCAACAGCGGGACGAAGACCATCGTCACCACCGTCGTTCCGGCTGGCATCTCCGGCCACGCCGGCTCCTCGCCAGCTCGCGCCCATGCCTCTGCGGCCGTGGTCCAAGCCCGGGTCGACGCCGCCCTCAGCGCGGCCTTAGAACAATCCCGGTCTCGCCAGGCTCTGCCCTCCGCGTTGGACGGATCCAGACCAAGGTCCGGATCCGCCCGCTCCCCCTCCTCGCCCGTATCGACGGTGCTGGACTGGCTCGTCCGGAACCCAGCACAATCGGGGGACACGGCCTCCGCCGCCGCCAACGCCAGCGAGATTGGCGATCTAAAAAATCAGGACAGATTAGCAAAAAGGGGGGACCAACGGAGTCGCTCGGCTCGGAGCCAAAGAAGAAAAAACTTACCCCGACAGCACCGGCACGGAGCGCCTCGGCGATTGGGTGACGCACCTCCTCTTGGCGGCCGGCCTCGCGCCCCCAACCACGCCCGAGGCGCGCTTCGCAGGGGGAGCCGACGGAGTGGCGTTGCCCTTACCGTGGGGCCGGCCCGCCGCCGGCCCCACCTGAGACGACCCGGCTCCAGCCGCGCCGCCACCTCGGCCTCCCACCTCCGTCATCACCGTTCGGGACGACTCAGCCCCGGCCGCGCTGCCGCCCCGTCCGCCTGATGCCGCTACATCAGCAACTCACATCAGCGCCTCCGACGATGCCCAAAAACAAAAACATGAAGAAGAGGAGATGGGCACACCTGCTCGGTGTCCCGCGCCCACCTCGGCGACCACTTCCTCCCCTCCGTCGTGGGCCTCGGGCTCCTCAGAGGCGGCGCGCACCACCTGTGTCCCCGTCCGGTCATAAGGTTGTCGGATGGCGTTCAGAAGCACCTCCCGCGTCACGTCTGGGCGGATAAGAAGATGAGCAGCGGCAAAATATAGGGAGAAGGGACTCACCATCGGTGCCGGGTTCGCGTGGCTATACGGAATCTTTCCGTATTGCTAGTTATCTGGCAAGTTGGCCTTGCAGATGACGTTTACCCGGCACGCGACCTGCTCCACCCTCAACCGCAGCTTGGACATGTGTTCAGGGTTGTCGAGGCCCTTCATCTCGCCAATGAGATGAACGCGTTGCTGCTGCGGCAGCACCCGTCGCGCGATGAAGGAGGTGACAAGGTCTCTGCCTTCGAGGCCTTCCCGCTACTACACACATAATTACAACAATGACGCTTGCTCTACTTGTGGCTTGATCCGGGCTCGTCGATTTGGGTAACAAGGCACTTCCTCATGTTAACGATCTGCCTGTGCATCTCGTAGCATGTGTACACGCTCTTGGCCGCGAACCCGAGGTGAGGTTCATCCAGTTGCCGCATCTAGGCCCTATGCCACGATACGGGACTTGTTCTCTTGGCATCCTGCTTCATCTTTTCGTAGTAGGGGTTCATGATGGCTGAGGCGAGTTCAACTAGGGAGTCCTTCTTCGTGCTGCCCCAGACCCTGTAGTGCTCATGGATTTCAACAAGGTTCTGGCAGGCCAAGCCCGTAACCCTGAGCGCTTTTACATCGTCGGTGGTTTCCACCGTGGAGAATTTGTAGTCGATGATGTTGACAAACCTGTTGAAACAGTGGCAAGGCACTGTGGCCATGCAGTAGTGGTAGATGAGGACATGATGGCGCATGCACAACTGGGCGACGTCAACCTTCTGATCTATGTCGTGACGATCGGCGGTGTACTGGAGGTCGATGCCGACCACCTTATGCTTGTCTCCAGCAAGCAACTGCTCAACGATGTTGATGTAGACGTCCACCACGACCGGGTCGATGGTGTACACCACCGAGAGATCCGTCTCCCTCCCGTGGGTCCCCACTCTATGCTCGCCGAACTCCATTGGAGTGCCGTTGGACATCCCCTCTCTATGAGTCGTCATGGGTGTGCTTGTTGTGTTGTGGGGCACGATCGAAAGGTTGAAGAGACTAAGGTTATAATGGCCGCGGGAATTAAAGGGAAAGCCGGACGGCCAGGAATATCGGCAGGACCTTGATGGCAGTTCTAATTTGCAGCGCGTAACTCCGCACGTAATTCCATCACGTGGCAACGCGCGTGGCGCAACCGCATGCATACGAGGCCCCCGACATGATTGTCGGATCTCGGGTTTCGGCAAAACCCTCGTGGTTCGAACACTGGGGTGCACAGAAATATCTCTCATTTCTGCTCTAGCTCGCTCTCGCACCGATTCCTAGGCCTGGCTCGTCGAACTCAAAGTTCAAGGGACACAAGGGTTTATACTAGTTCGGACCACCGTTGTGGTGTAATACCCTAATCCAGTGTGGTGTGGTGGATTGCCTTCCAGGCTGTGGATGAACAAGTACAAGGGAAGAACAACCTCCTAAGGAGAGGTGTTCTTGCGCTCAGATGAGCTTGTGGGTGTGAGGCGGACTCAATGATCCGATCCCCTAGCTTGGGTCAGCTCAAGATGAGATGCCCCGTATGGTGGTGGCTAATCCTATTTATAGAGGCCCAGGTCCTCTTCCCAAATATTGAGCGGGAAGGGATCCCACAACGGCCAAATTTGAAGGGGGGCAGCTAGTACAAGCTATCCTGAGAAAAGGTGGTCTTCGCCTGCCAAAGGCTCTGGTGGTGATGCCGTGTGGGCTCCGCGATGACCTCCGCTCAACCGTCCTGCTGGTCTTGGTCTTGTTGCACCGATATGGAAATCTTTGCCTCATGCCTCGGGACTCCTCGCATGCGCATGCCCCTTTAGCACCAAAGAGGAAACTGGCATCTCGAGCCGTTGGCGCTCGCCTGGCCTTGGTTGTCATGGCTCACGTTACGGGAACCTCGCGAGGTGCCCCTTGCCTTGATATCTCCGCTCCTCAGGAGCTAGCCTAGTGAGGCCGCCCCAGGGGAGGTCTTGCGTCGTCCCCTCATGAGGCTTGGCCCCTCGCGAGGGTATTGAGTGGTTGCTGATGAGGTTGGGCCATACCAGGCCGCTGGACGAGCCACGCTCTGGGCCATAGGCAAGCAAGTTTGGGTACCCCTGTTCCTAGAATGCCGACAGTAGCCCCCGGGCCCAAGGTGCGCTCGGACTTGGCTTCGCGGTGAAGCCAAGGGTCAAGTGCGGCGCACCGCCGGCCCCAAAAGCCTGCGGCCTTGATTGACGCGTGGCAATTGACGGGACGTGGGCGTCTCTGCTTCCCCACGCCGCCTCGGCAACTGCGTGACTTGACAAGTCCATGCATGCACGAAAGACCATCATTACCTATGATTATGGAGGCCGGTGGTTAGCCTTCTCCTAGCTATAAATAAGGCGACAACGGAGCCCTTGTTGCCCATCTCTTTCCTCCATTCCTCTTGCTTCTTCTTATTCTTCCCTGCTCCTTGCTTGGCAGCGCCACCCATGGCGCCGATTCGGTAATTCTCCGCCGCCGAGAAAGGGAAGACTCCTCGTGAGGAGCCCGAGCTGCTCCCGCCGAAGAAAAGGTTGTTCCGCCCTCACGGCACCGTCATGAGGCCTGATTTGACGAGGCCTTGGCACGAGCGGCCTCCCCCCGGCTACCCGCTGCCCTTGTAAGCGAGGACGCAAGGCTCCAGAGGGGAAGGCACCGCCCAGCGCCGCATGCACTCCTTCCGCGTCGATCGCACCGTCGTGGTGCACGCTACCGTCCCGCGGACGCACGTTGGAGGATCTGCGTGTGAGTTCCTAGTGTGGGCGGCGATGCCCCCTAGCTCCTGGATCCGCTTCCTGCGATCCTTCTTCGCAGAGATGCCACCGAGGGGGCCACTCGAGCTGTGGTTGCAGCAAGCCGAGTGTCGAGCCCCGGTAATGGGGGCTGAGGTTGAGGTCATCTCCCACGATAAGATCTTCATAACCCGTGGATGGGGCAAGGTCGCCCGCATCTGCCGCACGGAGGGTGCCCTCACCATCCACTTCGAGTTTGACAGCGCCTTTGTGCTGCTCTTCATGGTGTTTGACGAAGAAGGACGCCGCCTGGAGTGCTGCCCCATAGGGGGCCGTTTGGACGACACATCAGCGGGCGCCATGCCAGCCGTCGACCCCACCACGAGCTCTCCGAGTGGCAATGATGGACCGCGGGAGTCTAGCAGCTCTCCTGAGGCCTACGAGTCTCCAGAGACGAGCGACGACAGTTACGCGCCTCCAAGCTCACGCCGTGCCCGAAGCGCGTCAGCTACACGAGCTCGTCGCCGACGGCGACTCTAGCGGGGTCGAAGGTGAGTCCTCGTGGCCCACTGTTAACGATGGCATTGACGATGGTCGTCGTAGCTAGGGCCTCCTGAAATCCCTTTCTGGTGTTCCCTGCGAGGAATGAAGGCCAACCCCATGGGGGTGTGTAAAGAACTTGTAATGCTCTTGCTCCTGTTTTATTATCCTTGCTAATAGACTTTGTTCGCAAGCCTCGTTCCGGCAATAGCACTCCTTTTTACCCTTTCAGTAGCTTGGTGCTCTACGCCGGCAGGTCCCAGTCCCAAGGCAAGCTGCAGCCGTCGCTGGTATGCCAGGTCGTGATGCCGTGGTCAAGGCCAGGAAGTGAGCGGCCCGAGGTCCGGTATGAGCTCTTGAGGCGCGATGCTCAAGAGCCCCCCTTGGCGTGCAAGCAGCTTCCGGAGGCTAAAAAGGGAGGTGGCATTGCCGACGAGTAACTGTTGAATCCAACTCTTCAAGTGATGACGGCATACTGATGGGGTTCACAACTTATCTTGATGGGTATGAGGTGATTCCTTAAGCGGCGTGCCTGGCTCGCTTCCGATGCCGCGTGGCCGAGATTTCGCGATATCCTTCCTGCTTGCCCTAGAGTTCTGCATTGGCAGAGCACGACGCCGCGCGTACTAATACGTCTCCAACGTATCTATAATTTTTTATTGTTCCATGCTATTATTTATGATGTTTTGGATGTTTAATGGGCTTTGTCATACACTTTTATATTATTTTTGGGACTAACCTATTAACCTAGAGCCCAGTGCCAGTTTCTGTTTTTTCCTTGTTTTTGAGTTTTACAGAAAAGGAATATCAAACGGAGTCCAAACGGAATGAAACCTTCGAGAGAGATATTTTTGGAGAAAATCACGCACGGGAGACTTGAGAACCACAGAGTAGGCTTACGTGGTGCCCACGAGGGTGGGGGGCGCGCCCTCCTGCCTCGTGGGCCCCATGTTTGGCCCTCGGTGCCCTCCTTCCTCCTATATATGCCTACGTACCCCGAAACCATCAGAAGAACAGAGAAAACCCTAGTTCCACAGCCGTAACCTTCTGTTCCCGTGAGATCCCATCTTGGGGCCTGTTCCGGAGCTCCGCCGGAGGGGGGATCTACCACGGAGTGCTTCTACATCATCATCGTCGCCTCACCATGAGTTGTGAGTAGTTTACCACAGACCTTCGGGTCCATAGCTAGTATCTAGATGCCTTCTTCTCTCTCTTTGGATCTCAATACAAAGTTCTCCTCGGTCTTCGAGGAGATCTATTCGATGTAATCTCTTTTTGCGGTGTGTTTGTCGAGATCCGATGAATTATGGGTTTATGATCAAGATTATCTATGAGAAATATTTGGTTCTTCTCTGAACTCTTTATGTATGATTATAATATCCTTGCAAGTCTCTTCGAATTATTGGTTTGGTTTGGCCTACTAGATCTATAATTCTTGCAATGGGAGAAGTGCTTGGCTTTCGGTTCAATCTTGCGGTGTCCTTTCCCAGTGACAGTAGGGGCACCAAGGCGCGTATTGTATTGTTGCCATCGAGGATAAAAAGATGGGGTTTATATCAATAAGTTTGAGTTTATCCCTCGACATCATGTCATCTTGCTTAAGGCGTTACTCTGTTCTTATGAACTCAATACACTAGATGCATGCTGGATAGCGGTCGATGTGTGGAGTAATAGTAGTAGATGCAGAATTGTTTCGGTCTACTTGTCTCGGACATGATGCCTATATATAATGATCATGCCTAGATAGTCTCATAATTATTCGCTTTTCTATCAATTGCTCGACAGTAATTTGTTTACCCGCCATAGAATATCGCTATCATGAGAGAAGCCACTAGAGAACACTATGGCCCCCGGGTCTATTCTCAACATATCAATCTACACCTACTTTACTTTTCGCTTTTACTTTCTGTTCTTATAATAAAAAAATACCAAAAATATCAAACTATCATCTCTATCAGATGTCACTTTCGTAAGTGACCGTAAAGGGATTGACAACCCCTTATCGTGTTGGCTGCGAAGTTCTTATTTGTTTGTGCAGGTGCAAGGGACTCGCGCATGGTCTCCTACTGGATTGATACATTGGTTGTCAAAAACCGAGGGAAATACTTACGCTATTGTGCTGCATCGCCCTTTCCTCTTCGAGGGAATACAACGCAAGCTCGAGAAGTAGCACGAAGAATTTCTGGCGCCATTGCAGGGGAGGCTTACGCAAAAGTCATATACCAAGTAGCTATCACAAACCCTTATCCTTTGCATTACATTTTTGCCTCTCGTTTTCCTCTCCCCCACTTCACCCTTGCCGTTTTATTTGCCCTTCTTTTGCCGTGTATTTACCGTCCGCTTGCCTCTTGTTTGCTTGTGTGCTATGTGCCCTCAATTAGCTAGCATTTTCGCTTGATAAAGTATGGATCCTCATCCACTTGCTAATCTCTTTAAGATATCCCATTATGTTGAACCTATTGCTAGTGAGCTGCGTGCACTAGATTATCTTTATGAGGTTTTGCTCGAAATTTATGAATCCGAAAATTGTGATGAAGTATTGAAAGAAAATTATAAAGTGATTCACAATATCTCCTTGAGTAAAAAGCATGATTGCAATGATGTTACTATAAATTCTATTGATGTCAATTGTGCTAATAATATGCAAAACCCTAAGCTTGGGGATGCTAGTTTTTCCATGTCTACTAGTTGTTGCAATGATCATGATTGGGGTGATTTTTCTTTTGAACCTGAAAATTTATTTAAGCCCCATGATGAATATGAGATTGATAATAATGTTTGCAATAATATTGAAAGTGGGTTGGGAAGAGTGTCAACTTTAGATCCCAGATATTTGGAGAATGTTCAATCTTATGGAATTTTTGATAAAAGTGGGTTTGGAGAGGTCATGACTTTAGTTAATGTTGATCCCACTATTTTGGAAGAGTGTCGACTTCACATGCATGTGGATCGTGTTGAGAATATGTTATGTGAATGCTATATTTTTCTGAATTTTCCTATGATCCTACATGAAATTATTACGAGAGAGGAAAATATGGTCATAGAAATCTTCATGTTACTAAATTACCTCTCTTCATGTTTAGATTGATCTTGTTTCTTTCTTCTTCCTTGCATACGCTAGATCTTGCTTGCAATGATAATTTGTTTGCTTGTAAAATGCCTATGCATAGGAAGTATGTTAGACTTAGATGTGTTTGTCACATGTTTTATGATGCTCTCTTTGTGCTACAATTCTTATCTTTCATGTGAGCATCATTGAATTCTCAAGCCTATCTTAATGGCTATAAAGAAAGAGCTTGTTGGGAGGCAACCCAATTTTATGTTTTTTGTTTTTGCTTCTGTTTAGGAATAAATATTGCATCTAGCTTCTGTTTAAATGTGGTTTTGTGTTTTTTTTTAGTGTTTGTGCCAAGTAGAACCTTTGGGAAGACTTGTGTGAAGTTTATGTGATCTTGCTGTGAAAAACAGAATCGTTAGCGCTAGCTAGAATGGTCACCAGATTTTACTGGAGCGTGCTATTTAGTTGATTCTTTTTGCAGATGATTAATAGGCAAATTCCTTACGTTTAACAATTTAGTTTTATTTTTTTGGAGTTACAGAAGTATGCGAAACCTGCAGATTACTACAGACTATTCTGTTTTTGACAGATTCTGTTTTTCGTGTGTTAGTTTGCTTATTCCAATGCATCTATGAGTAGTATTGGGAAGTATGAACCATAGAGAAGTTGGAATACAGTAGGTTTAACACCAATATAAACAAAGAATGAATTCATTGCAGTACCTTTGAGTAGTGGTTTGCTTTCTTATACTAACGGAGCTCACGAGATTTTTGTCTAAGTTTTGTGTTGTGAACTTTTCAAGTTTTGAGTATTGCTTTGATGGATTATGGAACAAAGAGTGGCAAGAGCCTAAGCTTGGGGATGCCCATGTCACCCCAAGGTAAAATTCAAGTACAACCAAAAGCCTAAGCTTGGGGATGCCCCGGGAAGGCATCCCCTCTTTCGTCTTCATCCATCGGTAACTATACTCGGAGCTATATTTTTATTCACCACATGATATGTGTTTTACTTGGAGCGTATTGTATAATTTGAGTCTTTGCTTGTTAGTTTTCCACAATTATCCTTGTTGGACACACCTATATGAGAGAGTTAAATATGGCCTAGGAATTGATAGAACACTCTATGTGCTTCACTTATATCTTTTGAGTTGAATAGTTTTTGCTCTAGTGCTTCACTTATATCTTTTAGAGCACGGTGGTGATAATATTTCGAAAAAATTGTTGAACTCTCATGCTTCACTTATATCCTTTTGAGAGTCTATTAAAACAGCATGGTAATGTGCTTAGGCTATAAAACTAGTCTTCACATGATAGACATCCAATATCAATGTAGTAAAAACTTTCACGCTAAGTGTATTGAATATGATGAGAAGTTGGATGCTTGATAATTGTTTTGAGATATGAGGATAGTGAAATTAGAGTCATGCTAGTGGAGTTATTATGAAATTGAGAAATATTTGTGTTAAGGTTAGTGATTCCCGTAGCATGCACATATGGTGAACCGCTATGTGACGAAGTTAGAGCATGAGGTATTTGTAAAGTGTCAATCTTTGTGTGGAGGTCGGGGGCGCGTGATGGTTTACTCCTACCAACCTCCCCCCTAGGAGCATGCCTTGATTGCTTTGTTTTGATGACTCGTAGATTTTTGCAATAAGTATATGAATTCTTATGACTAATGTTGAGTCCATGGATTATACGCACTCTCACCCTTCCACCATTGCTAGCCTCTCTTGTATCGCGCAACTTTCGCCGGTACCATACACCCACTATATATCCTTCCTCAGAACATCCACCATATATTTTCCTCAAAACAGCCACCATACCTACCTATCATGACATTTCCATAGCCATTTTGAGATATATTGCCATGCAACTTTCCACCGTTCCGTCCATATGACACGCATCATATTGTTATATTTCCATGCATGATCATGTAGTTGACATCGTATTTGTGGCAAAGCCACCATGCATAATTTTTCATACATGTCACTCTTGATTCATTGCACATCCCGGTACACCGCCTGAGGCATTCATATAGAGTCATACTTTGTTCTTGTATCAAGTTGTAATATTGAGTTGTAATGAAAGTGTGATGATCATCATTATTAGAGCATTGTCCCATGTGAGGAAAGGCTAAATCAATAAAGCCCCTCCAAAAGAAAAAATAAATAGAAAGGCCAAAGAAAAAAGGAAAGGCCCAAAAAGAAAAGAAAAAAGGGAAATAAAAAGGGACAATTGCTACTATCTTTTTTCACACTTGTGCTTCAAAGTAGCACCATGTTCTTCATGATAGAGAGTCTCATGCTTAGTCACTCCCATATACTAGTGGGAATTTTCATTATAGAACATGGCTTGTATATTCCAACGATGGGCTTCCTCAAATGCCCTAGGTCTTCATGAGCAAGCAAGTTGGATGCACACCCACTGGTTTCTTTTGTTGAGCTTTCATACATATTTTAGCTTTAGTGCATCCGTTGCATGGCAATCCCTACTCACTCACATTGATATCTATTGATGGGCATCTCCATAGCCCGTTGATACGCCTAGTCGATGTGAGACTATCTACCTCCTTTTTGTCTTCTCCACAACTACCTCTCTATTCCACCCATAGTGCTATGTCCATGGCTCACGCTCATGTATTGCGTGAAAGTTGAAAGGTTTGAAAGAATAGAGTATGAAATCAAGTGCTTGGCTGAAATCGGGGTTGTGCATGATATGAATATTTTGTGTGATGAAGAGGGAGCATAGCGAGATTATATGATTTTGTAGGGATAACTTTCTTTAGCCATAGTATTTTGAGAAGACATGATTGCTTTGTTAGTATGCTTGAAGTATTATTATTTCTTATGTCAATATAGACTTTTGTCTTGAATCTTTCGGATCTGAACATTCATGCCACAATAAAGAGAATTACATTGAAAAGCTATGTTGGTTAGCATTCCACATCAAACATTCTGTTTTTATCATTTACCTACTCGAGGACGAGCAGGAATTAAGCTTGGGGATGCTTGATACGTCTCCAACGTATCTATATTTTTTTATTGTTCCATGCTATTATTTATGATGTTTTGGATGTTTAATGGGCTTTGTCATACACTTTTATGTTATTTTTGGGACTAGCCTCTTAACCTAGAGCCCAGTGCCAGTTTCTGTTTTTTCCTTGTTTTTGAGTTTTACAGAAAAGGAATATCAAACGGAGTCTAAACGGAATGAAACCTTCGGGAGAGATATTTTTGGAGAAAATCATGCACGGGAGACTTGAGAACCACGGAGTAGGGCTTACGTGGTGCCCACGAGGGTGGGGGCGTGTCCCCCTGCCTCGTGTGCCCCACGTTTGGCCCCCGGTGCCCTCCTTCCTCCTATATATGCCTACGTACCACGAAACCATCAGAAGAACAGAGAAAACCCTAGTTCCACCGCCGTAACCTTCTGTTCCCGTGAGATCCCATCTTGGGGCCTGTTTCGGAGCTCCGCCGGAGGGGGGGATCCACCACGGAGTGCTTCTACATCATCATCATCGCCTCACCATGAGTTGTGAGTAGTTTACCACAGACCTTCGGGTCCATAGCTAGTATTTAGATGGCTTCTTCTCTCTCTTTGGATCTCAATACAAAGTTCTCCTCGATCTTCGAGGAGATCTATTCTATGTAATCTCTTTTTGCGGTGTGTTTGTCGAGATCCGATGAATTGTGGGTTTATGATCAAGATTATCTATGAGAAATATTTGGTTCTTCTCTAAACTCTTTATGTATGATTATAATATCCTTGCAAGTCTCTTCGAATTATTGGTTTGGTTTGGCCTACTAGATCTATAGTTCTTGTAATGGGAGAAGTGCTTGGCTTTGGGTTCAATCTTGTGGTGTCCTTTCCCAGTGACAGTAGGGGCAGCAAGGCACGTATTGTATTGTTGCCATCGAGGATAAAAAGATGGGGTTTATATCACTAAGTTTGAGTTTATCCCTGTACATCATGTCATCTTGCTTAAGGCGTTACTCTGTTCTTATGAACTCAATACACTAGATGCATGCTGGATAGCGGTAGATGTTTGGAGTAATAGTAGTAGATGCAGAATCGTTTCGGTCTACTTGTCTCGGACGTGATGCCTATATATAATGATCATGCCTAGATAGTCTCATAATTATTCACTTTTCTATCTATTGCTCAACAGTAATTTGTTTACCTGCCGTAGAATATCGCTATCATGAGAGAAGCCACTAGAGAACACTATGGCCCCCGGGTCTATTCTCAACATATCAATCTACACCTACTTTACTTTTCCGCTTATACTTTCTGTTCTTATAGTAAAAAATACCAAAAATATCAAAATATCATCTCTATCAGATCTCACTTTCGTAAGTGACCGTAAAGGGATTGACAACCCCTTATCACGTTGGCTGCGAAGTTCTTATTTGTTTGTGCAGGTGCGAGGGACTCGCGCATGGTCTCCTACTGGATTGATACCTTGGTTCTCAAAAACTGATAGAAATACTTACGCTACTGTGCTGCATCACCCTTTCCTCTTCGAGGGAATACAACGCAAGCTCGAGAAGTAGCATGTACCTCAGCCGCCGCTGGCTTGTCCGGATCACCAGGACAAGAACAAGGAGTAAGGGGCTACGGGACCAGTTAGGATCCTGAGTCGCGATGCTCAGGAGTCCCCCTTGACGTGCGAAGGGCCCTTGGGAAGGAAATGCTGGACTTAGGCCTTGATGTTCTACGTCGGCAGGGCCCGGCCCCGCGCATACCTCAGCCGCCACTGGCTTGTCCGAATCACCAGGACAAGACCAGGGGGTGAGGGGCTATGTGGCCAGTTAGGACCTTGGGTCGCGATGCCCAAGGTATCCCCTTGACGTACGAACATGCCTACGCTCTCTAAGCCAGCCTTGCCTCCCCCCATCCTTCTTGATTCTCTACGTCCTTAGGTCCCGACCCTCGAGTGAAGCTCTGCCGCCGCTGGTATGCCAGGTCGCGGTGCCGTGGTCAAGGCCAGGGGTGAGGGCTAGAGAGTCAGCAGGAGCCCTTGAGACGCGATGCTCAGAGGCCCCCCTTTTAACGTGCAAGCAAATTACGTGGGGAGGGGAGACCGGCAGGGTCACCTGCCGTCGTGCTCCTGAGGTTCCTGTAGGTTAGCTTGAAGCAACATCCTTTGGAACCGCAACTACCGCCGTGCCTATGATTATTCCGTAGGAAGACGAACCCACCGAGGACCTGGTGAGGTGACGCATGCGGAGCGGGCCGCGGGTCAGAGCTTAATCTCTCGGATTTGTCAGTGTTGCAAGGACGGACCCGAGCACAAGCGCCATGCCAACGTATGCAGCCCCCATTGCGAGATAAGCAGAAGTCCATTAGGCAGCGAAGGAAGCCAGAAGAGGTGATGAGTGAGTAGGTGATGCTCGTGAGGCAAATCATAGGAGGGGATGAGCTAAACCAAGCGTCACAAAATGAGATGCATGCCACGAGGACGGACCCATGCGGCCTGGGGATGATGCGGCCCGAGGGGGCGCCCCCAACAGAGTAAGCTAAAGATGCAAAAGGATACACGCCGCAGGGTGAGGCCCGTGTGGCCTGGGAATAATGCAGCCCGAGGGGCGCTCCCAGCTGAACAAAACTGGAAAATGTCACCTAGCATAGTTGCTGAAGTAAACCTGATGCAGCTGAAGATGCTCGTTGCAGACACCGTTCCTTACGTGCCGCCTGACTCCGGGGCCTCGCGAGGCTCTGGGGGTTCCCAGAGCTCGCGAAAAACTAAGGCCACCTCCACTAGTATCTCTTAATGCATGGCCTCGCGAGTCGCCAAGACTTCCCGCATGTGGCGCTGGTGCAGGGTCGCTTGGTTCGGCAAGCCGAAGGGCATGTGAACGTAGCTATGAGGGGGGCCCTTGCACCGGCCCACCTGAGAGGGCCAGTAGAGCTCCTGAGATGCCATCCTGTTGAGTGATGGAACGTTGACGCAGACGCGTAGCCCATCGCCCGAGCCTGGGGCGATAGCTACATTTTGAGGTGCCGGGCGGCGCTCGTCCCACATTGCTCTTGGCACCTGCAAGTCTTCGATGGTCTGGCTGATGAACTCCTGAGCGCTTGGTGCCTCACGCCTTGAGGCCTCCGGAGGGAAACGTGCGGCGAAGCACGCCCTCACATGGTGCCCGAGCGCCTCCCTCGAGACATTGGCTAGGTCGGAGGCCCTCTAGACGAGAGCCCCTGAGCCTAGCGTGAGGGGAGTGCCGGGCGTGCCTTCCTATGCGAGGGAGGGAGGCGCCCCATCCCTGGGCGCAGGGCCTGAGGTGTGGCCACCAGGTGCCGCATCTTCAGGAGGCTCCAGGGCGAGCAACTACTTATTTTTCATGGGGACGGCCTCAGGAGGGTAGTCGGTGCCATCATTGTCTGGATCCTTGACCGCCGTTGCCTGATAAGCGCGCTCAAGCGAGCACACCGCTTCCTTCTCTTCGCAAGCGATGATGATGACGCCGCCGCTACCTGGCATCTTGAGGATGTTGTAGCCGTGGTGAGTCACTGCCATGAACATGGCCAGGGCTGGGTACACGAGGATGGAATTGTATGGGAGATGAATGTGGGCGACGTCGAAGTCGATGAGCTCAGTGTGGTAGTTGTCGCGCTTGCCAAAGATGACAGGCAGGCGGATTTGCCCTATAGGGGTGGTGGAGTCGTCGATCACTCCGAAGAAGGGCTTGGTAGGTAGTAGCTGATCGTACGGTATTTGGAGGCTGTCAAACGTCTCGACGGACAAGACATTGAGCCCCGCGCTGCCATTGATGAGGGTCTTGGTAACTTGAACGTTGCCGATGACGGGTGAACAGAGCATCGGGAGGGCGTCGGCCATCGCCGCGCACTTGAGCCGGTGTGCTGAACTGAAGGTGACGGGGCACTTGGACCACCTGAGTGGACGCGTGGCTTCGAGCTTGGCAAGAGTCGTGTTTACTTCTCAGGCGAACTGCTTGAAGAGGCGCTGAGAGGCCGGGGCCTGCGCTCTGCCCAAGATGCAGGCGATGGCGCGAGGCTCCTGGAAGCCCCCAACCCCCTCGTCCTGGTCGTCGTTCCTTCTAGGCGGCGGCAGAGGAGGGAGGCTAGCCTTGCCCTGGGGACGGTCCTCGCGAGGCTGGTCCCTCCAGGCACCCTCATGTGGCTGGTCCCTCGAGGCATCCTCATGAGGTTGATCACGCCAATGGTCCTCCCGAGGCTGATCACGCCACTCCTGGCGGGCGCCGCGGTCGTCCCGGCGTCCCCCGGTCCGACTTCCTCCATGTCCGTAGCCACGGTTGCTGCGCTCAGGGCGTTTGTTGATGCGCCCTTCGCGGAGGGCCCTGAGCTCTTGACAGTCATGGGTGTTATGGCTGTGCACATTGTGGAAGGTGCAAAATGGACGGCTGTTCTTAGATGACTCTGGGTAGTCGCAGCCATGCTTCATCTTTGGCTCAGTCGCGAGCACTGCCACCCCCTTACGCTTCACGTCCTTGCACTTGGCCTTCTTGTCTTCAGGGTCAGCAGTGGGGAGCTCGACGAGGGAGAGGTGCCCCTCCTCAGCTCTGGCGCACTTGGTCACGAGGTTGAACAGCTCCAGGGTCGTGCACAGATCTTCGTGGATGGCGAGCTCCTCCTTCATCTTGACATCACAGACGCCATCCGAGAACGCTGAAATGATGGCCTCGTCCGCGACCTTGGGGATCTTGACGCGGACACTGTTGAAGCGCTGGATGAACTTCTGGAGGGTCTCTCCCGATTGTTGCTTGATGCTCCACAGGTCACCTACGGCCGGGGGGCGGTTGCGGGTGCCCTGGAAGTTGGCAATGAACCGCTCGCGCATCTCTCCCTAGGTGGAGATCGATCCCGTGGGCAGGTTCAGGAGCCACGAGCTTGCGCCGTCCTTGAGAGCCATGGGGAACCTGTTCACCATGATCTTCTCGTGGCCACCGGATGCCTCGATGCTCAGCTCATAGAGCTGTAGGAATTCAGTCGGGTCAGGGGTGCCGTCGTAGCATGGAGGCAGGTCGGGCTTGAACTTCCCTTGCCAGTTGACGTTGCTGTCGACACCAGAGCTTGTTGTGGAGGCGGAGCTTGGTCTTGGTCCTCGCATGCCACCACGGCAGGGGGCGCACGGTCTCGACGCGACGGTGGAGGGAGCGCCGGCGCTCCTCCTCCGGGCCGCTGGATCTCTTGGCACCTTCCTTCTTCCTGCACTGGTGCCACGCGCGGGGGGTCGTGCCACGGGGCCACGTGCCTTGGGTCGTGGACGACGCCCTGATGTGGAGGCGGCAGAGGCGCTTCATGGGCCACGTCGCCCGCATGGGGAGGCGGGCGAAGCAGCGACGGTGCAGGAGAGCCCCCAACGGCGCTGACAAGCTCGGCGATGCGATCAAGCCATTATTTGTAGAAGTCGTCGACGGGGCGGTAGCGCAGGAGCTCACATGCCATGAGCAACGCAGCCTGCGCGTCCGCGGGGAGCGTGAGACGACGAGCCCGCCGGGGTCAGCGACGGGGTCGCGGTGCTGCCGTCTCGCCGCACGGAGGGGTGGATGGACGAGGCTTGCTGCTCGTGCCGCGTTGGTCCGGTGGCGGCGTTGGCAGCGGGCGATGGAGAACGGCGAGGAGGCCCGCCGCCGGGAGCTGTCTGAGCAACGCGGGCGGCAAGGGCGGCCCGCCGCTCAACACGGGCTCGGCGAGCGTTGGCCATGGAACCGGCGGGATGACGGAGCGTGGATCGACGGGAGGGAAGCTTCGGCACACCCCTACCTGGCGCGCCAAATGTCGGATCTCGGGTTCCAACAAAACCCTTGTGGTCCGAACACCGGGGTGCGCACCAAGATCTTTCCTTTCCGCTCTAGCTCGCTCTCGCACCGATTCCTAGGCCTATCTCGTCAAACTCAAAGAAGAAGGGACACAAGGGCTTATACTGGTTCGGGCCACCGTTGTGGTGTAATATCCTAATCCAGTGTGGTGTGGTGGATTGGCTTCTAGGCTGTGGATGAACTAGTACAAGGGAAGAACAACCTCCTAGGAGAGGTGTTCTTGCGCTCGGATGAGCTTGTGGGTGTGAGGGTGGACTCAATGATCCGATCCCCTAGGTTGGGTCAGCTCAAGATGAGATGCCCCATATGATGGTGGCTAATCCTATTTATAGAGGCATGGGTCCTCTTCCCAAATATTGAGCGGGAAGGGATCCCACAACGGCCAAATTTGAAGGGGACAGCTAGTACAAGCTATCCTGACAAAAGGTGGTCTTCGCCTACCAAAGGCTCTCGTGGTGACGCCGCCGTGGGCTCCGCGATGACCTCCGCTCTGCCGTCCTGCTGGTCTTGGTTTTATTGCACCGATATGGAAACCTTTGCCTAATGCCTCGGGACTCCTCGCTTGCGCCTGCCCCTTTAGCACCAAAGAGGAAACTGGCATCCTGCGCCCGCTGGCGCCCGCCTGGCCTTGGTCGTCACGGCTCACGTCATGGGAACCTCGCGAGGTGCCCCTTGCCTTGATGTCTCCGCTCCTCGGGAGCTAGCCTAGTGAGGGCCCCTCGCGAGGGTCTTGAGTGGTTGCTGATGAGGTTGGGCCGTACCAGGCCGCTCGACGAGCCACGCTCTGGGCCGCAGGCAGGCAAGTCTGGGTACCCCCATTCCCAGAACGCCGACAGTGATCGTGTGCACGCCCAACCGTTGGTAGAGCGCGCGCGGAGGGACGCGAGCAGAGCGCGCCAACGAACGTGAGCAGAGCGTGCCGCGGCACCTAATGGCGGAATAGACCTTCATTCAAGCCAATCAAAATAAGACTGGAACGGACATGTCTGTATTGAGCAAATTAAAGGGATCACACATGTTTGTATTGACTGGAACGAGAATGCAATAGCAAAATAAGAATTAAGGCCACGATGATGCGATCGCAGTGGTGGTTACAGGAGGCAAGAAGAAAGATGCATCCATCAACGTACGACCTCCTCCTCCTCAACTCAGTGCGCCTACCGAGCCACCGACCGGCGGCTAAGGAGCGGCGGCTTTTGTGGCGAGGTCAAGGTGCTTCTCAGCAAAGGCATCCAAGGCTTCCAGCCGGCTGAAGAAGGCCAACATCGTAGCGTCCTCACTGGCCTTGTAGATACCTATATACACGATTTGCTTGTACACATGGATGTGTAGGTCGACGGTTTCTTGCAGGGCGAGGCGCCTCGCGGCGAGCGCGACCTCCAGGTGGACATTCTTCGTGGCGTCGGCGGGCAGTCGCATGGCCACCAGTGCTTGAAAGAGGTTCCGACCATGAAGGGCGATTAGGGTGGCAGGCAATGAGGAGCCCGGGCGCGCGGGCTGGAGGAATACAGTGATGTCGTCCGCGAGCTTCTTGACGACAGTGAACCTGTTGGTCGTGCGAGCGGTCATCTAGTCCAACTGAGAGTCGTAGCTGGCGTCGACGGCGGCCATCCACCAGCTGGTCACCAACACCGTATGGAGACGATCCACGGTGCCATGCCGCAGGCCGGCGTCGTGGACCATCTGGCACAGCCGCTGGCTGCTCGCGCGCATCGTCGCCATGGGTCTGGAGTGGGCACTGTTGCGCTTATTAGGAGTAGGGTGTGCGTGTGTGCATTCATTGGGGTAAGTGTATACGTGTATGCATCAGCGCTTGCGTCTGTATTGCGTTAAAAAAAACTAATTTAGATGAGAAGGAGTACAACATCTTATTGAGCAAAATGAATGCCACCGCAACATAAGCCGCAGACCCCACCCCATCGGGCAGCACTAGGCCGAGAAGATGGAAGCACTCCGGGCGTTATCCATAACCGCCGTGGCGGCGCTTCTCCGCGCTCCCCCCGTGCCGATTCCTACCTTCGTTGGTACTGGTAGAGAAGTGGGCGGTAGGCGAGGGAAGAGTGTGAGAGCTGGCGCAGGCGGCGGGGGTTGGCTGTCGGGCCTGCTGGGCCGGAAGGGCGGCGGCAGTGCGCCCACGGCGATGACGGTGACACCAGGGACCGTGAAGGCCGGCGATCCCGTGCTTCACGAGCCGGCACAGGAGGTCTCCCCTGGGGACGTGCCTTCCGAGAAGATTCAGGGCGTCATCGATCAGATGATCGCTGTCATGCGCAAAGTCCCTGCCGTTGGCCTCGCCGCCCCACAGATCGGCGTGCCCTTGAAGGTCCTTGCATTGCATTGTGCTCCTGTTATATGCGCTGGCTTATGTTCAATCTTAAAAAGACAGTCGCTACATTGCTCAACCTGTTAAATTTGCCAATTGCAGATTATTGTTCTGGAGGACACCCAAGAATACATCAGCTATGCTTCCAAGGAGGACATTGATGCGCAGGATCGCCGTTCCTTTGATCTTCTTGTGGGTAATTTTTTCCGTATGGAACTTTGTTCACCACCCATTACTGTTGTTAGGCTTGAGCACCTTCTCATGGCTCATGCCCTTTTATGTTTCTTTTCCCCCCTAAGCCAGGTTGTTATTAATCCCAAGCTTAGGAAGACAAGTAAAAGAACTGCACGTTTCTATGAAGGATGTCTTAGGTACTTACTCATATATTGCTCTCTGAAGGCTTATTACAGGTAGTTGCTTATTGTTGGAAAGAAAGCTGAATTTCGGTGTGCTTATGTGTATGTCTTCATCCTTTTATGCGGATGCCAGCGTCGATGGATATAGAGCGGTTGTTGAGCGTCATTTAGATGTTGAGGTTTCGGGTCTGGACCGAAATGGACGTCCCATGAAGGTGGAGGCATCAGGATGGCAGGCACGCATTCTGCAGCATGAGTGTGATCACCTCGAAGGCACATTATATGTTGACAAGATGGTTCCGAGGACATTCAGGACAGTTAATAACTTAAATTTGCCACTTGCCACTGGATGTCCTCCTCTAGGTGCATGATAGCATTGATGACATTCTAGTTTTGCTATTCAAGTATAGGTAACCTTTCGTAGTAGTTGCAACTTTTTTGTTCCAGTGCAATATCATAATATGCTTTTACCCATTTTATTGTCATGGATTGGTTTTTCTGTACATCATGTGGTGATACACATGCAAATAATTGCGGCTTTGTAAATCCAGTTGTCAAATGTCAACCAATGGTGACACTCTATCAATGTAAAATGATTGGTACATGACTTTTGGAACAAGGTGTCATTTTATCTACATACTAGGTTTTTCTATCTCAGTTTTGTCCATCAGTTGAATTTGGGAAACTGTACACCTGAAACTATGACGTCTTTCAAGGTAACTCAGGTATTTTGAAGTCTTGCATATTTCTTATATCTTTTATTTATGTGTTTTGGTGTTAAAGGCATACTTATATGAGAAGAACTTGTTAGTTTGCATAAATCTCGAAGCTCTCCCTGATAGTTAATCCTAGAGGCACAAGACAATGGCACATGAGTGAGAGATGCCCCCTCCGTCCGGAATTACGTGTCGCTCAAATGGGTATATCTAGCACTAACATCCATGCTTTATCTAGCACTAAAATTATTCCGGATGGATGGAGTACCTTTTATAATATTTTAGGAATCGATGAGCCATGCTTTATCTGAAATAAAGGGCAATTTAATATTATTTGGCTTTGTAATATAATGCAGTGCCTCTCGGTTTTGTTTAGACGATCTATCTAGCAGCTTATGTGTCTATACTTCTGATTAAATCATCCTGGGCTCAAATTGATATGTCTTTCTTTAACCTTTGGGAGGTCGAACCACTAAACCCTTCCTTGGCTAGTTTAAAAGGCTTTTCTCCACTCAACTTTGCTTTCTTCATACAAGTTTAAGGGCATCATCTAAGTTCGAGAACTTTTGACGATCCATAGCTCACAAGATCACTCGCTCGGAAGAATTTGCTTTTTAGCTGAAAGGAGGTGCATGCTCTACTAAGGAGATGGAAAGGAGGGCACTTAGCTCGCGTGTTTGGTAGTCAGGAGCAAAGGTATTGCTCTAATAAAAATAAAGTATGCTAAAAAGAATGATTCCAGATTAGAAAAAAATATTGTGGGGCATGAAAAAGACTAGGGGGCATTTACTAAATGTGTTATGTTTGCCCTAAGCACGGAAGTCAACATGCAAAGTTCAGCACCATCAAGCGCAGATTCAGGAAGGTTGTCCTTCCCAGCTCAGCATTAGGCTTGACAATTGGTCATGGGTAATTTTGTGGATGACCATAACCACACTTTGACATGCCTAGGTGAAACTCTATTTTCTTTCATCTCACAGGAAATTAAAAACTTTCTAATTTTTTAACGGAATTGATTGGCAAGCGGCAGCATGTCATAATGAATGTTACCAAGTGTAAGTATGGAGGATGTGGCAAGGTTGGATTTGTTAGGTAGGACATATACAATTTGTGATATGTTGAAATTATGGGTGGGCATAGGGACACGGAGTAACTGGTCACGCACGCAGATGCTCCCAATATCCACGTCGTTGGGTTGTGCATCTGGGGGGCATTTCTTTATATGTGCGGTTGCGGTCTGCTAGAAAATGTGAAATACAGAAAAATATGTGCGTGGTAGCGGTGAGTGGTGGGCCATGTTAACGCGCAGGTGGACGGCAGGCCGTCGTCGGTGAGCTGAGCTGCGGGTCGGAATCGGAGGACCCGTCTGATCCGTGGATCAGGAAGTCCCCTTTCTGTTCGGTGGGTACAGGCATGAATTGAATGTAGGGTCCAGTGTCTTCTCCGCCTAGGGCGAGGCTCATTTGGAATCTGGAGACTGTGAGATAGAGAGAAGGAGCGCCGGCGGCGAGGCACCATGGGGTTTCTGATGCAGCCAATCGGCATGTACGTAGATCCTTGCTTGTCTGATGGTTCCGTCTCCATTTTTAGGCGACTGGCTTTGGTGACTGAAAAGATTTTGTTTCACCTGAATCAGATCCAGTCTGCTTGAGGAAGTGCGAGAGAGCTTGGTGCCGGTCCCTGTGCCTGCAAATGGCGCTATGGTGGCGGAGCAGCATCGGCCGGTGGACAGCGGCGAGGCATAGATTTTTGCGGCCAAGGAAGTAGCGGCGGACAAGAGGGAGAGCTTGCCTCTGGTGTTTAAATTCTTCCTCCCGTCCGGAATGTAGGGATTTACAGAAACTTCACATGACTAAAGGAATCGTACAGTTAGAAACTAGGGGTGAATGCTGCTTACTTTCAGGTAGTTCATATGAGAACTGGTTGTGTTTGCAGGTAGATAGGTGCTGCCGCAACAAGCAGAACACCCTGCCCAAATCACATCCGCGGGTTCGAGAAGGCTGTTAGGTGTTTTGCTGAGAACCCAGCTGAAAATTTGATCAAACCAGTTCTTGGGACTAGTTTTGACTCTTTGGGCGAGGTGTAGGACTTCTACAATCTGTACTCATGGGAGAAAGGGTTTGGCATCCGATACGGGAAGAGTCGGCTTACTGTCAAGAGGACGAAAAGCATGCAGGAAATAGTGTGTGTGTGTGTGCTCGGTGAGTAAGAAATTTTGCTTTAGATAGCTTGTGTTTGTCAATTCAGTTATGGTCAGGGGTGCTGTAATTTTCTTAATTGAATCAAACCTGGAAACATGTTGCAGGGTAAAGCTGATGTTAGAGCAACAGGTCTTGTTGTTGTGAGTACCCTGCTCTGGTAAGGCTTCTACGGGTACATGACAATGGGTAGTACATTGCATAGCATAAAGAGAATCACAACCATTCGCTTTCACCTAATTTTGGTGAGACAGTCAACTGGCCATTGCACAAGCACAGGTGCTTAGGCAAATGCTTAGGTGCGTACGATGTGGTAGATGCATTGGAATGGAAGGGCGCCTTTATATGAGTGCAAACTCCGTTGCATTCACATCGTGCTGCCTTATTTCCCAGTCCTCCCATTACTTCCCACATGCATTCACACGATGCTAATTGAAGGAGGATGCATCACTGGTCGTTCAACATTTCGGGAACCGCTACCCTCTCCCTCGTCTGCATTAAAGCCATATCGGGAACTGTGTGACCCGCTGTCAAATCGAATAGTACTCCGCCGTCCGCTGCACGCCTGGCTGAACACGCCTTCTTCGCCTCCATCTATGCTTAATTACTGAATTTTAGTTGCAAAAATTAGATATTGCTAGTGATTTTTATCTTCATATTTTGACAAATCGCACTGTTACAAGGTAGGCAAATGGCAATGTTACTAGATCAACAAATGTCAATCTTTCTAGTTTGACAAATGGCAACATACCCAATATGACAGATGCCAATCTTACCAAATTGTTTGTAAGTGGTTCACACGGGTCATTCAAAAGAACCGTTTGTGTTCAAGAGATGCACAAATCCTGCTCCCACTTTGCCACATCATGTTGATGCCGCTCCATGATAGCATGCCAAGTTTCATGTTGATGTCGCTCCATGATAGCATGCCAAGTTTCATGAATTTCAGACGAGTTTTGGATTTACTAGAATTTAAAAACCAGGTATCTCAATGTTTGCGGCCGAGTGACGGTGGCAGGGTGTTTGACATTCATTCCCATTTCTTGCATGGGAGCTAAGCATGCACCCAAGGACAGAGGTTTGATTTTTCAATGAATTTATATGCACTGGAACATGTGCATGTAGTTCAAATTTGAATTATGCACATGAATGCATTGAAAAATCACTTAATACATAAAAATGTCCAAACGAACCCTGAAAAATCAAAAAAAATCACACAACACTCCTGTTGTTCTATGTTGACATAAGAAAAAAACTTGCAAGTAATAAGAGCCAATGGATATCATTTCGTCCCCAAAGGTGGGACGTTCCCTACCGAAACCATCATGCTTGTTGTGAGAAGCTCCAGTTTGTGACAAGCATATACCCAAACCTTCCCCAAATGGGACAAAATTTGTACCACGGCATGTTGATGCCTCTCCATGTTAGCAAGCCAAGTTACATGAATTTCGGACGAGTTTTGGATTTACTAGAATTTAAAAACCAGACATCTCAATGTTTTGCACGCAATCAACGGTGCCATGGTGTTTGAAATTCATTCCCATTTCTTGCATGGGACCTAATCATGCACCCAAGGACAAAGATTTGATTTTTCAACAAATTTATATGCACTGGAGCATGCACATGCAGTTCAAATTTGAATTATGCACCTAAATGCATTGAAAACTCACTTAATGCATAAAAATGTCCAAACGAACCCCGAAAAATCACAAAAAATCACACAACACTCCTGTTGTTCTATGTTGACACGAGAAAAAAACTTGAAAGCAATAAAAGGCAATGGATATCATTTCGTCCCAAAGGTGGGATGTTCCCTACCGAAAACCATCATGCTTGTTGTGAGAAGCTCCGGTTTGTGAGAAGCATATACCCAAACCTTCCCCAAATGGGACAAAATTTGTACCACGGCATGTTGATGCCGCTCCATGATAGCATGCCAAGTTTAATGAATTTCAGACGAGTTTTGGATTTACTAGAATTTAAAAACCAGGCATCTCAATGTTTTGCCGGCAATCAACGGTGCCATGGTGTTTGAAAATCATTCCCATTTCTTGCATGGGACCTAAGCATGCACCCGAGGAAAAAGATTTGATTTTTCAATGAATTTATATGCACTAGAGCATGCACATGTAGTTCAAATTTGAATTATGCTCATGAATGCATTGAAAACTCACTTAATGCATAAAAATGTCCAAACGAACCCAAATAAATCACAAAAATTCACACAACACTCCTGTTGTTCTATGTTGACACGGGAAAAAAATTGAAAGCAATAAGAGGCAATGGATCTCATTTCGTCCCCAAAGGTGGGACGTTACGTACCGAAAACCATCTTGCTTGTTGTGAGAAGCTCCAGTTTGTGAGAAGCATATACCCAAACCTTCCCCAAAAGGGACAAAATTTGTACCACGGCATGTTGATGCCGCTCCATGATAGTATGCCAAGTCTAATGAATTTCAGACGAGTTTTGGATTTACTAGAATTTAAAAGCGAGGCATCTCAATGTTTTGCCGGCAATCGACGGTGCCATGATGTTTGAAATTCATTCCCGTTTCTTGCATGGGACCTAAGCATGCACCCAAGGACAAAGATTTGATTTTTCAACGAATTTATATGCACTAGAGCAAGCACATGTAGTTTAAACTTGAATTATGAACATAAATGCATTGAAAACTCACTTAATGCATAAAACTGTCCAAACGAACCCCGAAAAATCACAAAAATTCATACAACGCTCCTGTTGTTCTATGTTGACACGAGACAAAAACTTGAAAGCAATAAGAGGCAATGGATATCGTTCCGTCCCCAAAGGTGGGACGTTCCCTACCAAAAACCATCATGCTTGTTGTGAGAAGCTCCGGTTTGTGAGAAGCGTATACCGAAAACTTCCCCAAATGGGACAAAATTTGTACCATGGCATGTTGATGCCGCTCCATAATAGCATGCCAAGTTTCATGAATTTCACACGAGTTTTGGATTTACTAGAATTTAAAAACCAGGCATCTCATTGTTTTGCCGACAATCAACGGTGCCATGGTGTTTGAAATTCATTCCCATTTCTTGCATGGGACCTAAGCATGCACCCAAGGACAAAGATTTGATTTTTCAACGAATTTATATCCACTGGAGCATGCGCATGTAGTTCAAATTTGAATTATGCACATAAATGCATTAAAAACTCACTTATTGCATAAAAATGTCCAAACGAACCCCGAAAAATCACAAAAATTCACACAACACTATTGTTGTTCTATGTTGACAAGAGAAAAAAAACTTGAAAGCAATAAGAGGCAATGGATATCGTTTCGTCCCAAAGGTGGGACGTTCCCTACCGAAAACCATCATGCTTGTTGTGAGAAGCTCCGGTTTGTGAGAAGCATATACCCAAACCTTCCCCGAATGGGACAAAATTTGTACCACGGCATGTTGATGCCGCTCCATGATAGTATGCCAATTTAATGAATTTCAGACGAGTTTTGGATTTACTAGAATTTAAAAACCATGCATCTCAATGTTTTGCCAGCAATCAACGGTGCCATGGTGATTGAAAATCATTCCCATTTCTTGCATGGGACCTAAGCATGCACCCGAGGACAAAGATTGTATTTTTCAATGAATTTATATGCACTTGAGCATGCGCATGTAGTTCATATTTGAATTATGCACATGAATGCATTGAAAACTCACTTAATGCTTTAAAATGTCCAAACGAACCCCAAAAAATCACAAAAAATCTCACAACACTCCTGTTGTTCTATGTTGACACGAGAAAAAAGCTTGAAAGCAATAAGAGGTAATGGATCTCGTTTCGTCCCCAAAGGTGGTACGTTCCCTGCCGAAAACCATCTTGCTTGTTGTGAGAAGCTCTAGTTTGTGAGAAGCATATACCCAAACCTTCCCAAATAGGGACAAAATTTGTACCACGGCATGTTGATGCCGCTCCATGATAGTATGCCAAGTTTAATGAATTTCAGATGAGTTTTGGATTTACTAGAATTTAAAAGCCAGGCATCTCAATGTTTTGCCGGCAATCAACGGTGCCATGATGTTTGAAATTCATTCCCATTTCTTGCATGGGACATAAGCATGCACCCAAGGACAAAGATTTGATTTGTCAACAAATTTATATGCACTGGAGCATGCGCATGTAGTTCAAATTTGAATTATGCACATAAATGCATTGAAAACTCACTTAATGCATAAAAATGTCCAAACGAACCCCGAAAAATCACAAAAATTCATACAACACTCTTGTTGTTCTATGTTGACACGAGAAAAAAACTTGAAAGCAATAAGAGGCAATGGATATCGTTTCATCCCAAAGGTGGGACGTTCCCTACCGAAAACCATCATGCTTGTTGTCAGACGCTCCGGTTTGTGAGAAGCATATACCCAAACCTTCCCCGAATGGGATACAATTTGTACCACGGCATGTTGATGCCGCTCCATGATATCATGCCAAGTTTCACGAATTTCAGACGAGTTTTGGATTTACTAGAATTTAAAAACTAGGCATCTCAATGTTTTGCCGGCAATCAACGGTGACATGGTGTTTGAAAATCATTTCCATTTCTTGCATGGGACCTAAGCATGCACCCAAGGACAAAGATTTTATTTTTCAATGAATTTATATGCACTGGAGCATGCACATGTAGTTCAAATTTGAATTATGCACATAAATGCATTGAAAACTCACTTAATGCATAAAAATGTCCAAACGAACCTTGAATAATTCCAATTCTTATATGATCACTGTAGATAAAAGGTCTATCAATTCAAACACTGTCCATGGCCGCTGTGAACCTATTATGTAATTCATATCAAGACCAAAAATCAAGTAGATCCCACACTGTTTATTATAACCAACCGTGTGAGATGCAGCCACTGTTCAAGAAATCTTCCGATTCAGCGATTTATCGTCCGATTTATTGCTACTCTGTGGGTGACCGATAAGATTAAGTCTTATCTTCATCAATTATCGCTATGTATGATTTATCGCTATGACAAGCGATTTATCGGGAATCTACCAATAAATCAGGCCTATTCACAGCACTATGTTTGCAAAAACTATGTTTATTTGCGTTTTGTTGACCTTGTTACGCAATATGTACTGTTTTCCTATTTTGTTTATCATTGTACCAGGATTCAAAGACTCGGAATCAAGGTAACACTTTTGTCCAATATTGTATTGATGTTGAGTATAGCATGCTTTAGTGTTGGGAACATGAGATTTGAAAAAAATGGTCGATTAATAGTCGACCGATAAAATCGATTAATCGGCCGATTTCCGATTAATCTCTAATCCCTAGCAGACCGAGACGATAACGATAAGCGATATCCTCAACATTGGATGCAGCACAAAATATCTTTGGACCGTGTCTGAATAAGGGACCGGGTCTGATGACACTTTGCACGCTAGTTTTTTGTCTGAAGTGATTCCAAATTTTCGGCTTCCGCAGAAATATCTACCTCCCCACACCCTTCCCCTTACCAAAAGCCACATTTCCCCTCTTTACGCCTTCCTTTCCAAGTTGAAACCTTCAATCCTTGCTTGCAGCACCGCCGCCTCCTAGCCGGCGACCCTCCTTCACGCTGCTCAGCCTCGCCTATCCAGGCAGGTAATCCACACTCGACCCCCATCCTCCTCCTCCTTCCACAACCCACATGCCCCGACCGCCGGCGTGAGCCCGACACCTTCCACCCAAATCATCGACCCCTCCACCAAAAAATCGTCGGCCTAAGACATGGTGCACGCAGTATAGCCAGGACCTCAAGGAGCATTTGGCAGCGGAGAAGCAAATCACGGCCGCATGCGTGAATGAGGTCGCGATGGCTGCCATTCGTGTCGACCCCCAGATCATGGAGGAGCACCTCGCTGTCGAGGCCACCGTTGATGACTCGCGCGCCGATGCCGCGACGCGGTTGGGTGCTTTAAACGACAGTTCGTGGCATTTTCTCGAGGCCACCGTTGGTGCCTTCGACGAAGACTACGAGGTATTTGCTCAGCGTGCACGTGCTTACCTCATCTCGAGAGCCAGAAGGTTGGTGCCCGGAGCGGCTCAGGCAACTCACCACTACAACGAGGGCACCCACGATGCGGAGGCATCGCCCTCTTCCATGTCCAAGGAGCCAATCGTCATCGATATCTCTGACAATGAGGAGTAGCTTGGCTTATTAGCTCACTACAAGGACCCATGTTCAGTTTGCTAGCTACCGCGTTTCCGTAACAAATTCTAGTGAATTGTGCTATCTACTTTCACCATGCAATCTTCGTCTATAGTGTATATGTTCTATATGTCGTGCAATGTGGTGTTCAATTAACTGCTTGGTTCAATTCTGCAAATGTGATTTTCAATTCTTCAGGGTGCAATATTTCCAAGTTGTTAAGCATGCTTGGTTTGTATATTGTCTGATCTTCTATTAGGAGTATGCTATACTGTTCAATTGGTGTTTACTTAACTGCTTGGTTCATTTGTTGTGGCTTGGTTCACTTGTTGTGGTGTTTAGTTAACTGCTTGGTTCAATTCTGCAATGCGATGTTCAATTGTTGTGAGTGCATTCTGTTATTGTATACCATGTGAGGAATAAATCGAATTTGGCTGTACTAAATACATGAGAAACAAATAAAATTGCTATATTTCCAAGTTGTTAAGCATGCTTGGTTTGGTTAACTGTCTGATCTTCTATTAGGAGTATGTTATATTGTGCAATGTGGTGCTCAGTTAATGTTTGGTTCATTTGTTGTGGTGTTTAGTTAACTGTTTGGTTCAATTCTGCAATGCGATGTTCAATTGATGTGGCTGCATTCTCTTATTGTATACCATGTGAG
>LR738712.1:40861210-40962192 GCA_902687465.1 Secale cereale
TAACGTTTGGTTCATGTGTTGTGGTGTTTAGTTAACTGCTTGGTTCAATTCTGCAATGAGATGTTCAATTGATGTGGCTGCATTATGTTATTGTATACCATGTGAGGAATAAATCGAATTTGGCTGTACTAAATACATGAGAAACAAATACAATTGCTATATTTCCAAGTTGTTAAGCATGCTTGGTTTGGTTAACTGTCTGATCTTCTAGTAGGAGTATGTTATATTGTGCAATGTGGTGCTCAGTTTATGTTTGGTTCATTTGTTGAGGTGTTTTGTTAACTGCTTGGTTCAATTCTGCAATGCGATGTTCAATTGTTGTGGCTGCATTCTGTTATTGTATACCATGTGAGGAATAACTCGAATTTGGCTGCACTTAATACATGACAAACATATACAAGTGCTATATTTCCTAGTTCTTAATCATGCTTGGTTTGGATAAATGGGTTTTCCGTGTGGCTTGAATTAATCTGATGAATATGCAATGTGCTTATTTATCATCAACATATTCTACTAATAGCATGTGAACCCTTACTTAACCTGATGGCTAACTACCTTATATGTGTTGCAGGGAAACAATAAGAAGCACTGAGGTTTACAAGATGGTACTAACTATTATACCATGCCTTTTTGCATTCATTTGCCCCATTTCCAATATAGAGAAGATATTTATGCACATCCTTGTTTTCAGGCTTCACTGATGATTACCTCTCAAACCACCTCTGTGGTCAGGAGGCGAGGAAAGTTTTCATACAACACCCACGGATCAATAATGAAGTGTTCCTGAAGAGGTCGAAGGATGGACGGTCAATCATCCACAGGCACTGGCCTAAAGTTGCAAAGACCTTCAACATGAATGAAGGCTCAATATTCACCTTCCGCTTCAGCAGTTTTCCAGATGAGATGCATCTCTCTATGTACCGTCTATGATGCTCATTTTCAAAGGTTCTAGATGTTGCATGTGAAACTTGTTGTTGGTGTAGTTGTGTAATGGGGTAGCTAAGTGCTGAAGCTATATCATGTTGTACTCTGATGTATTTCAATTATGAAATCCTACTTCCTTAATATGGAAATGGAATATATTATGTGCTTAATATGAATGTCAATTAGATTAGTAAATGGATTATTAATAATAGGGCAATTAGCCTGCTAATTGGGTTTTCCTATTGTAAACAGTTACTGAGAAACCACCGTGGGCAATGACCTCACGCAACACACACAGTTTCTAGGAATAAACCCGTGTTCGACCAATGAACAATCACACACGACATTCTCTTCAAAACTGTTTGCGTTACGCCACCTTGCGCAAACGTTTTCCTTGTAGTGACTGTGTGGGATGTATATAAGAACGGAAATGTTTAGTGGTGACTGACTGTGTGGGATGTACTTACGACCGGAAATGATTTTGCATGTATAATTGTACTTTTTTAGCACTACTGTACGTATTTCTGTATTTGAGTGCTCGCCGGTCGCACATGACCTCATTTTGCCGAGCGTGTGTGCCAGGAAGGCATATCCCCAACGATTTCTGGGTCGTGTGGGAAGGATCCCCCCTATCGCCCTCACTCACTTGGCGACGGTTCCGAATGCCATCGCGGAAAGGGGTTAAAAATCGTTTGTTTAGGACCAACGCGCACCAGTGAGGTTGTTTGAGAGAGACCATCTTCATCCTACACCTCCCGCGGATTGATAAACCTTAGGTCATCCACTTGAGGGAAAATTTCTATTGTCCTACAAAACTCTGCGCTTGGAGGCCCAACAAGAGTCTACAAGAAGAAGGTTGTGTAGTAGACATCAACGGCCAAGGGGGGTGCTTGCCCCCCAAGTTGGTGGGGGGCGCCCCCACCCCTAGGGTTTAACCCTAGGCGCCTTGGGGCCCTTGGTGAGGGGCGCACCAGCCCACAAGGGGGCTGGTTCCCACCCATATTCATCACACTTGGTCCCCCGGGGCAAGTAGTCCCTCCCGGTGGACCCTCGAAACCCTTTCGGTGGTCCCGGTACAATACCGATAACCCTCGAAACTTTTCCGGTGACTGAAATAGGACTTCCCATATATAAATCTTCACCTCTAGACCATTCCGGAACTCCTCGTGATGTCCGAGATCACATCCGGGACTCCAAACAACTTCCGGTAACCACGTACAATTCCCATTACAACTCTAGCGTCACCAAACCTTAAGTGTGTAGACCCTACGGGTTCGGGAACCAAGCATACATGACCGAGACCAATATTGGCTCCCACATGTTCCATGATGGTCTCATTGTATGAACCACGATGTCGGGGATTCAATCAATCCATTATACAATTCCCTTTGTCCATCGGTATGTTGCTTGCCTGAGATTTGATCGTCCGTATCCCCATACCTTGTTCAATCTCGTTACTAGCAACTCTCTTTATTCGTTCCATAACACATGATCCCATGACTAACTCCTTAGTCACATTGAGCTCATTATGATGATCCATTACCGAGTGGGCCCAGAGATACCTCTCTATCATACGGAGTGACAAATCCTAGTCTCGATTCGTGCCAACCCAACAGACACTTTCGGAGATACCCGTAGTGCACCTTTATAGTCACCCAGTTACGTTGTGACGTTTGATACACCCAAAGCATTCCTACGGTATTCGGGAGTTGCACAATCTCATGGTCTAAGGAAATGATACTTGACATTAGAAAAGCTCTAGCAAACGAACTACATTAGAAAATCCCAAAGCATTCCTAATAATGTGATCCCATTATCAACAACATCCAATGTACATGGTCAGGAAACCACAACCAACTATTGATCAATGGGCTAGTCAACTAGAGGCTCACTGGGGACATGTTGTGGTCTATGTATTCACACATGTATTACGGTTTCCGGTTAATACAATTATAGCATGAACAATAGACAATTATCATGAACAAAAAAAAATATTAATAACAATTTTATTATTGCCTCTAGGGCATATTTCCAATAGTCTCCCACTTGCACTAGAGTCAATAATCTAGTTACATTGTGATGAATCGAACACCCATAGAGTTCTGGTGCTGATCATGTTTTGCTTGTGGAAGAGGTTTAGTCAATGGATCTGCGACATTCAGATCCGTATGTACTTTACAAATATCTGTGTCTCCATCTTGAATATAACCACGAGTGGAGTTGAAGCGGCGCTTGATGTGCTTGGTCTTCTTGTGAAACTTGGGGTCCTTGGCAATGGCAATAGCTCCAGTGTTGTCACACAGGAGAGTCATCGGGCCCGACTCATTGGGAATCACTCATAGGTCGGTCATGAACTCCTTCATCCGGACTCCTTCCTGCGTTGCTAACGAAGCAGCTATGTACTGATAACCCACAAGTATAGGGGATCGCAACAATTTTCGAGGGTAGAGTATTCAACCCAAATTTATAGATTCGACACAAGGGGAGCCAAAGAATATTTGTAAGTATTAGCAGCTGAGTTGTCAATTCAACCACACCTGGAGATTAATTATATACATCAAAGTGATCAGTAGCATAGTAATATGATTGTTTTGATAGTAGTGGTAGCAGCAATAGTACCGGTAACAGTGATAGTAATAGTTTTGTAGCAAGTGCAGAAGTAACGATAGCAGTAGTAACTTAGCAAGATCAGTTTAGGATAAATTCGTAGGCATTGGATCGGTAATTTGTTGGATGATATTCATCATGTGACAGTCATAACCTAGGGTGCTACGACACTAGCTCCAGTTCGTAAATATAATGTAGGCATGTATTCTGTAAATAGTCATACGTACTTATGGAAAGAACTTGCATGGCATCTTTGTTGGAGATATGCCCTAGAGGCAATAATAAAAGCATTATTATTATATCTCCTTGTTCATGATAATTGTCTGTTATTCATGCTTGAACTGTATTGTACGGAAACAGCGATACATGTGTGAATACATAGACCATAATGAGTCCCTGGTAGGCCTCTAGTTACCAGCTCGTTGATCAACAGATTGTCACGGTTTCCTGACCATGGACATGAGATGTCAGTGATAACGGGATCACATCATTAGGAGAATGATGTGATGGACAAGACCCAAACTTGAGCATAACACGAGATCGTATAGTTCGTAATGCATAAGCTTTTCGGTGTCAAGTATTTATTCCTTAGACCATGAGGTTGTACAACTCCCGGATACCGTAGGAGTGCTTTGGGTGTGCCAACTGTCACAACGTAACTGGGTGGCTATAAAGGTACGCATCGGGTATCTCCGAAAGTGTCTGTTGAGTTGGTACGAACCGAGACTGGGATGTTGTCACTCCGTATGACGGAGAGGTACCTCTGGGCCCACTCGGTAATACATCATCATAATGAGCTCAATGTGACTAAGTAGTTAGTCACGGGATGATGGATTACGGATCGAGTAAAGAGACTTGCCATAACGAGATTGAACAAGGTATCGGGAATACCGACGATCGAATCTCGGGCAAGTACCGTACCGATGGACAAAGGGAATAACGTACGGGATTAAGTGAATCCTTGACACGGTGGTTCATCCGATGAAGATCATCGAGGAACACGTGGGAACCAACATGGGTATCCATATCCCGCTGTTGGTTATTGGTCGGAGAGTGGTCTCGGTCATGTCTACGTGTCTCCCGAACCCGTAGGGTCTACACACTTAAGGTTCGGTAACGCTAGGGTCGTAGAGATAAATGCACGTGGAAATCCGAAAGTTGTTCGGAGTCCCGGATGAGATCCCGGACGTCACGAGGAGTTCCGGAATGGTCCGGAGGTAAAGATTGATATATGGGAAGTCCAGTTTCGGCCAACGGGTGATCTCCGGGGGTCACCGGGAGTGTCCCGGGACCACCGGAGGGGCCCCGGGGGTCCACCGGGTGGGGCCACCCATCCCGGTGGGGCCCCTAGGCCGCGAGGGGATGTGTCCAGCCCTCTGGGCTGGCACACCACCAAGGGGGCCCACCTCCCCTGCGCCTAGGGTTCAAACCCTAAAGGGGAGGGGGGGCTCCACTTGCCTTGGGGGGCAAGGAACCCCCCTTGGCCGCCGCCCCCTTGCAGATTGGATCTGCAAGGGGTCCAGGCGCCCCCCTGGCCCCTATATATATATGGGGGGGAGAGGGCAGCCGCACCTCAGCCCTGGCGCCTCTCCCCCTCCCGTCACACCTCCCAACTCCCACGCAGGGCGCCCGGCGAAGCCCTGCTGCGATCTCCACTGCATCCGTCATCACGTCGTCGTGCTGCCGGATCTCTGACGACTTCTCCTCCCCCCTTGCTGGATCAAGAAGGAGGTGACGTTGCTGCACCGTACGTGTGTTGAACGCGGAGGTGCCGTCCGTTCGGCGCTAGATCATCGGTGACGAAGAACGTGAAGAGTACGACTACTTCATCCTTGCTTCGTTGAAAGCTTCCGCACGCAATCTTCATAACGGTATGTAGATGCACTCTTACTTGCTCGTTGCTAGATGTCTCCATAGTTGGATCTTGGTGAAGACGTAGAAAAAATTTGAATTATGCTACGTTCCCCAACAGTGGCATCTGAGCCTAGGTTTTATGCGTAGCATCTTGCACGAGTAGAACACAAAGCAGTTGTGGGCGTATGATCTTGTTCAACTTTCTTACCGTTACTAGTCAATCTTGATTCGGCGGTATTATGGGATGAAGTGGCCCGGACCGACTTTACATGTACGCTTACGTGAGACTGGTTCCACCGACAGACATGCACTAGATGCATAAGGTGGCTGGCGGGTGTCTGTCTCTCCTACTTTAGTCGGATCGGATTCGATGAAAAGGGTCCTTATGAAGGGTAAATAGAAGTTGACAAATCACGTTGTGGTTTTGGCGTAGGTAAGAAACGTTCTTGCTAGAAATCCTATAGAAGCCACGTAAAACTTGCAACAACAATTAGAGGACGTCTAACTTGTTTTTGCAGCATGTGCTATGTGACGTGGTATGGCCAAGAACGAAGATGTGATGAATGATATATATGATGTATGAGATTGATCATGTTTTTGTAATAGGGAATCACGACTTGCATGTCGATGAACTTGACAACCGGGAAGAGCCATAGGAGTTGTCTTTATTATTGTATGACATGCGTGTCACTGAATAACGCCATGTAATTACTTTACTTCATTGCTAAACGTTAGCTATAGTAGTAGAAGTAATAGTTGGCGTGACGACTTCTTCAAGACACGATGATGGAGTTCATGATGATGAAGATCATGGTGTCGAGCCGGTGACAAGATGATCATGGTGCCCCGAAGATGGAGATCCAAGGAGCAAGATGATATTGGCCATATCATGTCACTTTAATTGATTGCATGTGATGTTTATCATGTTTATACATCTTGTTTACTTAGAACGACGGTAGTAAATAAGATGATCTCTCACTAAAATTTCAAGTAATGTGTTTCCCCTGACTGTGCACCGTTGCTAAAGCTCGTTGCTCTGAAGCACCACGTGATGATCGGGTGTGATAGGTTCTAACGTTCACATACAACGGGTGCAAGACAGATTTACACACGCGATACACTTAGGGTTCACTTGACGAGCCTAGCATGTACAGACATGGCCTCGGAACACGGAAGACCGAAAGGTCGAACACGAGTCGTATAGAAGATACGATCAACATGAAGATGTTCACCGTTTTTGACTAGTCCGTCTCACGTGATGATCGGACACGGACTACTCGATTCGGATCGTGAATCACTTAAGATGACTAGAGAGATGTCATTCTGAGTGGGAGTTCATTATAATTTGATTAAGATGAACTTAATTATCATGCACTTAGTCTAAATTCTTTACAATATCTCTTGTAGATCAAATGGCACACGCTCCAGTTTCCCTCAACTTCAACGCGTTCCTAGAGAAAACCAAGCTGAAAGACGATGGTAGCAACTATACGGATTGGGTCCGTAACCTGAGGATTATCCTCATAGCTGCTAAGAGATCATATGTCCTAGAAGCACCGCTAGGTGATGCACCCGTTCTCCCGGCGACCCAAGACGTTATGAACGCCTGGCAGTCGCGTTGTGATGATTACTCCCTGGTTCAGTGCGGCATGCTTTACAGTTTAGAATCGGGGCTCCAAAAGCGTTTTGAGCACCACGGGGCATATGAGATGTTCCAAGAGATTAAAATGGTTTTCCAAGCTCATGCCCGAGTCGAGAGATATGATGTCTCCGACGCATTCTACAGCTGTAAGATGGAGGAGAACAGTTCTGTCAGTGAGCACATCCTCAAGATTTCAGGATTGCACAACCGCTTGTCTCAGCTGGGAATGAATCTCCCAGATGAAGCGGTCGTTGACAGAATCCTCCAGTCGCTCCCACCAAGCTTCAAGAGCTTCGTGTTGAACTTCAATATGCAGGGGATGGAGAGGTCCATTCCCGAGGTGTATTCGATGCTGAAATCAGCGGAGGTTGATATCAAGAAAGAACATCAAGTGTTGATGGTCAATAAAACCACTAAGTTCAAGAAAGGCAAGGGTAAGAAGAACTTCAAGAAGGACGGCAAGCAAGTTGCCGTGCCTGGTAAGCCAGTTGCCGGGAAGAAGCCAAAGTATGGACCCAAGCCTGAGACTGAGTGTTTTCATTGCAAGGGAACGGGGCATTGGAAGCGGAACTGCCCCAAATATTTAGCAGACAAGAAGGCCGGCAACGTCAAAGGTATATTTGATATACTTGTTATTGATGTGTACCTTACCAGCGCTCGTAGTAGCTCCTGGGTATTTGATACCGGTGCAGTTGCTCACATTTGTAACTCAAAACAGGAGCTGCGGAATAAACGGAGACTGTCAAAGGATGAGGTGACGATGCGCGTCGGGAATGGTTCCAAGGTCGATGTGATCGCCGTCGGCACGCTACCTCTACATCTACCCTCGGGATTAGTTTTAAACCTGAATAATTGTTATTTAGTACCAGCTTTGAGCATGAACATTGTTTCTGGATCTCGTCTTATGCGAGATGGATATTCTTTCAAATCGGAGAATAATGGTTGTTCTATTTATTTGAGAGATATGTTTTATGGTCATGACCCGCTGGTCAATGGTTTATTTTTGATGGATCTCGAACGTAGTAATACACATATTCATAGTGTAGATGCCAAAAGATGTAAAGTTGATAATGATAGTCCCACATACTTGTGGCATTGCCGCCTTGGTCATATTGGTGTCAAACGTATGAAGAAGCTCCATTCAGATGGACTTCTAGAGTCTCTTGATTATGAATCATTTGACACGTGCGAACCATGCCTCTTGGGCAAGATGACCAAGACTCCGTTCTCCGGAACAATGGAGCGGGCAACCAACTTGTTGGAAATCATACATACTGATGTGTGCGGTCCAATGAGTGTTGAGGCTCGCGGAGGCTATCGTTATGTTCTCACCCTCACGGATGACTTGAGTAGATACGGGTATATCTATTTGATGAAACACAAGTCTGAGACCTTTGAAAAGTTCAAGGAATTTCAGAATGAGGTTGAGAATCAACGTGACAGAAAAATAAAGTTCTTGCGATCGGATCGTGGGGGTGAATATTTAAGTCATGAATTTGGCACACACCTTAGAAGCTGTGGAATTGTTTCACAATTGACACCGCCCGGAACACCTCAACGTAACGGTGTGTTCGAACGTCGAAATCGTACTCTGTTGGACATGGTGCGATCTATGATGTCCCTCACCGATTTACCGCTATCTTTTTGGGGTTATGCTTTAGAGACTGCCGCATTCACTTTAAATAGGGCTCCGTCAAAATCCGTTGAGACGACTCCGTATGAACTTTGGTTTGGCAAGAAACCGAAGCTGTCGTTTCTAAAAGTTTGGGGTTGCGATGCTTATGTCAAGAAACTACAACCTGAAAAGCTCGAACCCAAATCGGAAAAATGCGTCTTCATAGGATACCCAAAGGAAACAATTGGGTACACCTTCTACCACAGATCCGAAGGCAAAGTCTTTGTTGCCAAGAATGGATGCTTTCTGGAGAAAGAGTTTCTCTCGAAAGAAGTGAGTGGGAGGAAATTAGAACTTGATGAGGTGACAGTCACCCCTCCTGGACCGGAAAGTAGCGCAGCGCAGGAAACTGTTCCTGAGGTGCCTGCACCGACAAGGGAGGAAGATAATGATAATGATCATGAAGAAACAGATCAAGTTACTACTGAACTTCGAAGGTCCACAAGGGCGCGTTCCGCACCAGAGTGGTACGGGAACCCTGTCCTGGAAATCATGTTGTTAGACAACGGTGAACCTTCGAACTATGAAAAAGCAATGGCGGGCCCAGATTCCAATAAATGGCTTGGAGCCATGAAATCCGAGATAGATTCCATGTATGAAAACAAAGTATGGACTTTGGTGGACTTGCCTGATGATAGGCACGCCATAGAAAACAAATGGATATTTAAGAAGAAGACAGACGCGGATGGTAATGTGACCATCTATAAAGCTCGGCTTGTCGCTAAGGGTTATCGACAAGTGCAAGGGATTGACTACGACGAGACTTTCTCTCCCGTAGCGATGCTGAAGTCAGTCAGAATCATGTTAGCTATTGCCGCATTCTATGATTATGAGATATGGCAAATGGACGTCAAAACAGCATTCCTTAATGGCTTCCTCAAGGAAGAGTTGTATATGATGCAACTGGAAGGTTTTGTCGATCCAGAGAACGCTAACAAGGTATGCAAGCTCCAGCGCTCGATTTACGGGCTGGTGCAAGCATCTCGGAGTTGGAATATTCGCTTTGATGAGGTGATCAAAGCGTTTGGATTTATACAGACTTATGGAGAAGCCTGTATTTACAAGAAAGTGAGTGGGAGCTCTGTGGCATTTCTCATATTATATGTGGATGACATATTACTGATGGGAAATGATATAGAATTCTTGGAAAATGTAAAGGCCTACTTGAACAAAAGTTTTTCAATGAAGGACCTTGGAGAAGCTGCTTACATATTAGGCATCAAAATCTATAGAGATAGATCGAGACGCCTCATTGGTCTTTCACAAAGTACATACCTTGACAAAATATTGAAGAAGTTCAATATGGATCAGTCAAAGAAAGGATTCTTGCCTGTTTTGCAAGGTATGAGATTGAGTAAGACTCAGTCGCCGACCACGGCAGAAGATAGAGAAAAGATGAGTGTCATTCCCTATGCCTCGGCAATAGGTTCTATCATGTATGCCATGCTGTGTACCAGACCTGATGTGAACCTTGCCATAAGTTTGGTAGGGAGGTACCAAAGTGATCCCGGTACGGAACACTGGACAGCGGTCAAGAACATCCTAAAGTACCTGAAAAGGACTAAGGATATGTTTCTCGTTTATGGAGGTGACGAAGAGCTCGTCGTAAAGGGTTACGTCGATGCTAGCTTCGACACAGATCTGGATGACTCTAAGTCACAAACCGGATACGTGTATATTTTGAATGGAGGGGCAGTTAGCTGGTGCAGTTGCAAGCAAAGCGTGGTGGTAGCATCTACATGTGAAGCGGAGTACATAGCTGCTTCTGAAGCAGCACAGGATGGCGTCTGGATGAAGGAGTTCATCACCGACCTAGGAGCCATTCCAAGCGCGTCAAGCCCGATGACTCTCTTCTGTGACAACACTGGTGCTATTGCTATTACCAAGGAGCCCAGGTTTCACAAGAAGACCAAGCACATCAAGCGCCGTTTTAACTCCATCCGGAATTATGTTCAGGATGGAGACATAGAAATTTGTAAAGTCCATACGGATCTGAATGTTGCAGACCCGTTGACTAAACCTCTTTCACAGGCAAAACATGATCAACACCAGAACTCTATGGGTGTTCGATTCATCACAATGTAACTAGATTATTGACTCTAGTGCAAGTGGGAGACTGTTGGAGATATGCCCTAGAGGCAATAATAAAAGCATTATTATTATATCTCCTTGTTCATGATAATTGTCTGTTATTCATGCTTGAACTGTATTGTACGGAAACAGCGATACATGTGTGAATACATAGACCACAATGAGTCCCTGGTAGGCCTCTAGTTACCAGCTCGTTGATCAACAGATGGTCACGGTTTCCTGACCATGGACATGAGATGTCAGTGATAACGGGATCACATCATTAGGAGAATGATGTGATGGACAAGACCCAAACTTGAGCATAACACGAGATCGTATAGTTCGTAATGCATAAGCTTTTCGGTGTCAAGTATTTATTCCTTAGACCATGAGGTTGTACAACTCCCGGATACCGTAGGAGTGCTTTGGGTGTGCCAACCGTCACAACGTAACTGGGTGGCTATAAAGGTACGCATCGGGTATCTCCGAAAGTGTCTGTTGAGTTGGTACGAACCGAGACTGGGATGTTGTCACTCCGTATGACGGAGAGGTACCTCTGGGCCCACTCGGTAATACATCATCATAATGAGCTCAATGTGACTAAGTAGTTAGTCACGGGATGATGGATTACGGATCGAGTAAAGAGACTTGCCATAACGAGATTGAACAAGGTATCGGGAATACCGACGATCGAATCTCGGGCAAGTACCGTACCGATGGACAAAGGGAATAACGTACGGGATTAAGTGAATCCTTGACACGGTGGTTCATCCGATGAAGATCATCGAGGAACACGTGGGAACCAACATGGGTATCCAGATCCCGCTGTTGGTTATTGGCCGGAGAGTGGTCTCGGTCATGTCTACGTGTCTCCCGAACCCGTAGGGTCTACACACTTAAGGTTTGGTAACGCTAGGGTCGTAGAGATAAATGCACGTGGAAATCCGAAAGTTGTTCGGAGTCCCGGATGAGATCCCGGATGTCACGAGGAGTTCCGGAATGGTCCGGAGGTAAAGATTGATATATGGGAAGTTCAGTTTCGGCCAACGGGTGATCTCCGGGGGTCATCGGGAGTGTCCCGGGACCACCGGAGGGGCCCCGGGGGTCCACCGGGTGGAGCCACCCATCCCGGTGGGGCCCCTAGGCCGCGAGGGGATGTGTCCAGCCCTCTGGGCTGGCGCACCACCAAGGGGGCCCACCTCCCCTGCGCCTAGGGTTCAAACCCTAAAGGGGAGGGGGGGCTCCACTTGCCTTGGGGGGCAAGGAACCCCCCTTGGCCGCCGCCCCCTTGCAGATTGGATCTGCAAGGGGTCCAGGCGCCCCCCCTGGCCCCTATATATATGTGGGGGGGGGGAGAGGGCAGCCGCACCTCAGCCCTGGCACCTCTCCCCCTCCCGTCACACCTCCCAACTCCCACGCAGGGCGCCCGGCGAAGCCCTGCTGCGATCTCCACTGCATCCGTCATCACGCCGTCGTGCTGCCAGATCTCTGACGACTTCTCCTCCCCCCTTGCTGGATCAAGAAGGAGGTGACGTTGCTGCACCGTACGTGTGTTGAACGCGGAGGTGCCGTCCGTTCGGCGCTAGATCATCGGTGACGAAGAACATGAAGAGTACGACTACTTCATCCTTGCTTCGTTGAAAGCTTCCGCACGCAATCTTCATAACGGTATGTAGATGCACTCTTACTTGCTCGTTGCTAGATGTCTCCATAGTTGGATCTTGGTGAAGACGTAGAAATTTTTTGAATTATGCTACGTTCCCCAACAATCTTTTGTCCTACCCTCCCGTGGCAGTGGGGTCCATATTAGAAATTAAGGGATATTAAGACCTCCTTTTAATAGAGAACCAGAACAAAGCATTAACACACTCCTCAAACTATGGTCATCACCGGGAGTGGTCCCGGCTATTGTCACTCCGGGGTTGCCGGATCATAACACGTAGTAGGTGACTATAACTTGCAAGATCGGATCTAGAACATGGATATAATGGTGATAACATAAACGGTTCAAATCTGAAATCATGGCACCCGGGCCCAAAGTGACAAGCATTAAGCATGGAAAATTCGTAGCAACATCAATCTCAGAACAAAGTGGATACTAGGGATCGGCCCTAACAAAACTAACTAGATTACATGATGAGTTTCATCCAACTCCTCACCGACTAGCAAGCCTACGAAGCAATTACTCACTCCCGGTGAGGAGCATCATGGAATTGGCGATGGAGAAGGGTTGGTGATGACGAAGAACGAAGATCCCTCTCTCCAGAGCCCCAAACGGACTCGAGATCTGGCCTCCCGATGAAGAACAAGAGGTGACAGCGGCTCCGTCTCGTGGATCGCGATAATTCTTTCTCCCTGATTTTTCTCTCCGCAAATGTGAATATATAGTGTCAGGGTTGAGGTCAATGAGGCCACCAGGTGGGGACAACCCACCTGGGCGCGCCTGAAGGGGGGCGCGCCCTGGTGGGTTGTGCCCACCCAAGTGCCCCCCCTCCGGTGGTTCTTGGCTCCAGTATTTTTCTTTTATTGTATAGAAATTCCTCGTAAAGTTTCGTTCCATTCCGAGAACTTTTATTTCTGCACAAAAACAACACCATGGTAGTTTTGCTGAAAACATCGTCAGTCTGGTGTTAGTTTCATTCAAATAATCCAAATTAGAGTCCAAAACAAGAGGAAAAGCGTTAGGAAAAGTAGGTACGTTGGAGATGTATCAACTCCCCCAAGCTTAAACCTTTGCTTGTCCTCAAGCAATTCAGTTGATAAATTGAAAGTGAGAAAGAAAAACTTTTACAAACTCTTTTGCTCTTGTTTTCATAAATAAGCTTAAACATCATCCATGTTTTCAGCAAAGTTCATGACTAACCATGTCAACAATAACTCTTAGAAAATATATTAACTCATATCAATGACATAATCAGCTAGTGAGCGATAATAAGACATCTCAAACAAGCACATGTTGTCAAAATAACCATGATATAATATGAGAATAGTGGTATCTCGCTAGCCCTTTCTGAGACCGCAAAACATAAATGCAAAGCACCTCCAAAGTTCAAGCAACGACTAAACATTGTAATTCATGGTAGAAAAGATCCAGTCATACTAACACCCAACATTCATTACACACAATGCATAGGCATGACAACAGTGCTCTCAGATTAGGCGCTTATTTTAGAAGGTGATGACACAACATAAAAGTAAATAGATACTCCCTTCGCAGAGGGAAGCAGTGATTTGCAGAGGTGCCAGAGCTCAAGTTTTTTTTAAAAATGAAAATAATATTTTGAGACATGCACCCTTCTCATTTACTTCACGAGTATCAGTTATCAACATCTCCCATGCTAAACACGCTAGTGACGGTTCCCAAGCAGAAAAGTAAAGGTTTGGACTCCATTGGGAGTTTTTTGTTGTTTATTAAGCTCTTTTTCTTTTTGCAATTTGGGACTGGGAATCCCTATCACCGCCCTTTTCTAGTGCGACCGCGAGTGAATAAACACTCGACCTGAGAATAACCCGCTAAGCATGGAAGATACCAACTACCTCCTGTCGTTCCATGAACGATCCAGGCACACAAAAAAGGACATTTATTTGAAGTTTTTACAGATGGCACATGCAAATTTACTTATGACGGTAGGGTAATACGGCATATAGGTAGTTATGGTGGACTCAACTAGAATAACTTGGGATTAAGGGTTTTTGATGTACAAGCAGAATTCTCACTTAGTACATGCGAAGGCTAGAAAATAGGTTGGGAAGCGGCCAGCTAGAGAGGTCATGAACATACATTATGTATAATAAATATTGGACACCAGCATGATTAGGATATGGACACCATGAACGTAAATATCATAGAGGCTATGTTGGTTTTGATTCAATTACATGTATGAACATGTGCCAAGTCAAGCCACTCGTACATTCAGAGGAGGATACCGTATCATCATACTACATCACAATCATTTTAACGCAATGTTGATATCCAAGATAAATCATTATCAACTCCAAGAGAAGTATGCATGGCATGTGAAACTATAATCTCTAATTGTCATTGCAAACATGTTTAATGTAGCGACCACGATCACAATGAATCGAAGTCTCTGTGCTTAATTGTCATCCCTGGATCGGTATGCTGACACACACAATACTTGAGGATTTATAACAGAGTTTCAATCACACACTTATTACATCGAGATCCTCATAAAGAGTATTATTACAAAAATATGGCTGAAGGCCATCTAAAATAATTAAACTGCGGAAGCATAGAAGATAGTTGAGTTCGTCCAACTCCGCTGCAAACACGGAGTGCATGACAACGACCTAATCGCACCTTAATCTTCGTTGGAGAACTCTGCAACATGAGACGCTGCAGCCGTGTAGGTCAGCACATTGAATATGCAGGCAAAGTCACACTGTAGCAATAATGATAAACAAATATCTACTACTACATGCATATTTTGTTGGTGGAGGCTGTAAGGTTATTTTTGCATAAAGCTAATTTTTCCCTACAACAAAGGAATATATTTTTACTACTCGTTTGAATTAAACAATATTGAGAAGGTTCCTCCAACTCGATCCCAAAATCTCCAAAGTCATTAGTAACCCAACAGTTTAATTTAATAGAGTGATGAGATCAGTCCATAATTCAAATACCAGGATACTCAAGATGTCCATAACTGGGGACACGACTATTCATGAATAGTGTGTACACTCTGTAGAGGTTTGCGCACTTTTCCCCACAAGACTCGACCGCATCCATGATCGGAAGATCAAGACATAGTCTTTCATAAGCATTAACTCTTTACTCTGGGCAGACCGGTACACCTACTTTCCCCTACATCTCCTAGTCCACCATTGCAATAGCTCACTCATCATACTCAACTTCGCTAGAGCACATAATGGCTTGTGGCTGCACACGGAAGTTTCTAGGCATGAATGATATATGATACCTTTGAGCCTGGGTGGCATTCCATAGGATGGTCACACGGTTCCTCTGGGATCTCCTAGGAAAAAACTGGATTCTTCAGGTGCCCTATAACCAATCCACCCAGATGTGTATTAAAGTTGCCACCTTAAACTCTCCCTTAGTTGTTATTACTCTCGCAACTTTCATGAATCTCACATACCAATCCACGTCTACGAGCATGGCTAAGCAATAAGTAACAAAGCGTATAATCCCGGGGTTGATCTCAAGTCATAGGTTCCTACCTCATGAACTACAAAGCAGTTCCACATGTATCCAAGGCCTACTCATGCACATCTTTGAGCATGTAACTAATGCAAGTAAAACTTGGTATTGAAATGTATGCTTGATACTTCTCCAATGTATGTATAATTTTTTATTGTTCCATGCTATTATTTATGAAGTCTTGGATGTTTAACGGGCTTTATCATTCACTTTTATATCATTTTTGGGACTAACCTACTAACCCAAAGGCCCAGTCCAGATTGCTGTTTTTTGCCCATTTCAGGGTTTAGCAGAAAAAGAATATCAAACGGAGTCCAAACGGAATGAAACCTTCGTAGGAGATATTTTCGAGGAAATCACGCACGAAAGATTTCGGGGCCAAGCCAGAGGACAGGGGGCCCACCCTCGAGGGTGGGGGGCGCGCCCCCTTTCCCAAGGCGCGCCCCCTGCCTCGAGGGCAGCCCCTGTGGCCCCTAGTACCCCTCTTCTTCCTATATATACCTACGTACCCCAAAAACTCCATACGCGGAGAGGAAACCCTAATTCCACCGCCGTAGCTGCTGTTCCCGTGGAGATCCCATCTTGGAGCCTGTTCCGGGAGGGGAATCCATCACGGAGGCCTTCATCATCATCATCATCGCCCTCACCATGAGTTGTGAGTAGTTTACCTCAGACCTTCCGGTCCATAGCTAGTATCTAGATGGCTTCTTCTCTCTCTCCGGATCTCAATACAAAGTTCTCCTCGGTCTTCGAGGAGATCTATTTGATGTAATCTCTTTTCGCGGTGTTGTCGAGATCCGATGAATTGTGAGTTTATAATCAAGGTTATCTATGAAAGATATTTGGTTCTTCTCTGAAGTTTTTATGTGTGCTCAGAATATCCTTGCAAGTCTCTTCGAATTATTGATTTGGTTTGGCCTACTAGATCTATAGTTCTTGCAATGGGAGAAGTGCTTGGCTTTGGGTTCAACCTTGCGGTGTCCTTTCCCAGTGACAGTAGTAGGGGCAGCTAGGCACGTATTGTATTGTTGACATCGAGGATAAAAAGATGGGGTTTTAATCATATTGCTTGAGTTTATCCCTCTACATCATGTCATCTTGCTTAAGGCGTTACTCTGTTCGTATGAACTCAATACACTAGATGCATGCTGGATAGCGGTCGATGTGTGGAGTAATAGTAGTAGATGCAGGCAGGAGTTGGTCTACTTGTCTCGGACGTGATGCCTATATACAATGATCATGCCTAGATAGTCTCATAATTATTCGCTTTTCTATCAATTGCTCGACGGTAATTTGTTTACCCGCCGTAGAATATCGCTATCATGAGAGAAGCCACTAGAGAAAACTATGGCCCCGGGGTCTATCTTTATCATATTACTTTCTCGTCAATTTATATTACCGTTGTTTATTTGCTGTTTTTTTAAACTCAAAAATACCAAAAATATAAATTATCATCTCTATCATATCTCACTATCGTAAGTGACCGTAAAGAGATTGATAACCCCTTATCGCGTTGGCTGCAAAGTTCTTATTTGTTTGTGCAGGTGCGAGGGACTGGCGCGTGGTCTCCTACTCGATTGATACCTTGGTTCTCAAAAACTGAGGGAAATACTTATGCAACTGTGCTGCATCTCCCTTTCCTCTTTGAGGGAACACAACGCAAGATCAAGAGGTAGCAAGAAGAATTTCTGGCGCCGTTGCCGGGGAGGCTTACGCAAAAGTCATATACGAAGTACCTATCACAAACCCTTATCCTTCGCATTACATTTATTTGCCTCTCGTTTTCCTCTCCCCCACTTCACCTTTGCCGTTTTATTCGCCCTTCTTCCCCTGTGTGTTTCTCATTCTCTTGTTTCTTATTTGCTTGTGTGTGTTGCTTGTTTGCCTGTCATTATGGCTAGCCCCTTATCCGCTCCTTCGTCTCCCGAGTTTGAAGTACTTCACTTCAAGCAAAAGCAAGGAGAAAACTTAAAAGATGCTTGGTTTATAATGATGGAATCTTATCATAAGTGCACCTTAGAAGTGAATTTTAGAATCTTGCTTCGCAATTTTTATGTTGGATTGAATATGTCTCACAGACAACTCTTGGATTGCGTTGCCAAAGGAAATTTTATCGAAGTTGATCCTAGTTTCGCGCATGAAATTATAGAGGGAATAGTGGGAACACTACCTCCCCAAAAAGAGTCAAACTCAACCCTGGAAGGGACGCAAGTTTTTGAGAAAATTTGCAAAGTAACGAAAATATTACAAAAATCTCTTGAACCTCTTAAGAGTGTTAGTGGGAATCTCCACCGCATGAATGTGTTGATTACTCTTTGCAATAAGCGGTTGGATGCTTTAGATCTTAAGATTTCTGAATATGAAGGGAAACGCAAATAACCTCCCGGATTCGAGCTCGACACCATAAAAAGGGTAAAGACCAAAGATGGCAATACCTAGATCTATCTTGTATTGTGCCTAGCTAGGGGCATAAAACAGTAGCGCTTGTTGGGAGGCAACCCAATTTTATGTTTTTTTTTGCTGTTAGGAAATGAATATTGCATCTAGCCTCTGATTAGATGTGTTTTCATGTTTTGTTTAGTGTTTGTGCCAAGTAGAACCTTTGGTAAGACTTGTGTGAAGTTTATTTGATCTTGCTGTGAAAAACAGAATCGTTAGCGCTCGCTAAAGTAGTCTTCAGATTTTACTGGAGGTTGAGTTTTAGTTGATTATTTTTGCTCCTGATTGGTAGACAAATTGCGCAAATTTACCAATTTAGTTTAAATTTTTTGGAGTTCCAGAAGTAGACGAACCCAGCAGATTACTACAGACTGTTCTGTTTTTGACAGATTCTGTTTTTCGTGCGTTGTTTGCTTATTCCGATGCATCTATGAGTAATATTGGAGGATATGAATCATAGAAAACTTGGAGTACAGTAGGATTAACACCAATATAAACAAAGTATGAATTCCTTGATGTACCTTTGAGTGGTGGTTTGCTTTCTCTTACTAACGGAGCTCACGATAATTTTTGTCTAAGTTTTGTGTTGTGAAATTTTCAAGTTTTGAGTATTGCTTTGACGGACTATGGAACAAGGAGTAGCAAAGGCCTAAGCTTGGATATTCCCATGGCACCCCAAGTAAATTCAAGATAATCAAAAGCCTAAGCTTGGGGATGCCCCGGGAAGGCATCCCCTCTTTCGTCTTCATCCATCGGTAACTATACTTGGAGCTATATTTTTATTCGCAACATGTTATGTGTTTTGCTTGGAGCGTCTTGTATAATTTGGGTCTTTGCTTGTTAGTTTGCCACAATAATCCTTGCTGGACACACTATTTGAGAGATTTAAATATGCCCTAGAAATTATTAGAACACTCTATGTGCTTCACTTATATCTTTTGAGTTGAATAGTTTTTGCTCTAGTGCTTCACTTATATCTTTTAGAGCACGGTGGCGGTAATATTTTGTAGAAATTGTTGAACTCTCATGCTTCACTTATATCTATTTGAGAGTCTATTAGAACAGCATGGTAAAGTGTTTAGGCTAAAGAAACTAGTCTTCACATGATAAACATCCAATGTCAATGTAGTAAAAAAAATTCACATCAAGTGCATTGAATAGAAAGAGATGTTGGATGCTTGATAATTGTTTTGAGACATGAGGATAGTGATATTAGAGTCATGCTAGTGGAGTAGTTATGAAATTGAGACATATTTGTGTTAAGGTTGGTGATTCCCGTAGCATGCACGTATGGTGAACCGTTATGTGACTAAGTTAAAGCATGAGGTATTTGTAGAGTGTCAACCTTTGTGTGGAGGTCGGGGGCGTGCGATGGTTAACTCCTACCAACCTCCCCCCTAGGGGCATGCGTTGATTGCTTTGTTTTGATGACTCGTAGATTTTTGCAATAAGTATATGAGTTCTTATGACTAATGTTGAGTCCATGGATTATACGCACTCTCACCCTTCCACCATTGCTAGCCTCTCTTGTACCGCGCAAATTTTGCCGGTGCCATAAACCCACTATATATCCTTCCTCAAAACAGCCACCATATTGTTCCTCAAAACAGCCACCATACCTACCTATCATGGCATTTCCATAGCCATTCCGAGATATATTGCCATGCAACTTTCCACCGTTCGTTTATATGACACGCATCATATTGCCATATATCATATTGTCATATTGCCATTGCATGGTCATGTAGTTGACATCGTATTTGTGGCAAGGCCACCATGCATAATTTTTATACATGTCACTCTTGTTTCATTGCACATACTGGTACACCGCCGGAGGCATTCATATAGAGTCATACTTTGTTGTTGTAGTATCTAGTTGTAATCTTGTGTTGTAATGAAAATGTGATGATCATCATTTTTAGAGCATTGTCCCATGGGAGGAAAGGCTGGATCTATAAAGCCCCTCCGCAAAAAAAGGAAAAAAAAGAAAGGCCAAATAAAAAAAGGCCCAAAAAAAAGAAAAAAAGGAAAGAAAAAAAAAAGAAAAAAGGGACAATTGCTACTATCTTTTTCCACACTTGTCCTTCAAACTAGCACCATGTTCTTCATTGTCGAGAGTCTCATGCTTAGTCACTTTCAAATACTAGTGGGAATTCTCGTTATAGAACTTGGCTTGTATATTCCAACGATGGGCTTCCTCAAATGCCCTAGGTCTTCGTGAGCAAGCAAGTTGGATGCACACCCACTAGTTTCTTTTGTTGAGCTTTCATTCATATTTAGCTCTAGTGCATCCGTTGCATGGCAATCCCTACTCACACACATTGATATCTTTTGATGGGCATCTCCATAGCCCGTTCATACGCCTAGTCGATGTGAGACTATCTCCCTCCTTTTTGTCTTCTCCACAACCACCTCTATTCCACCCATAGTGCTATATCCATGGCTCACGCTCATGTATTGCGTGAAAGTTGAAAGGTTTGAAAAGATAGAGCATGAAAACAAATGCTTGGCTGAAATCGGGGTTGTGCATAATATGAATATTTTGTAGGGATAACTTTCTTTAGCCATATTATTTTGAGAAGACGTGATTGCTTTGTTAGTATTGCTTGAAGTATTGTTATTTCTTATGTCAATACAAACTTTTGGCTTGCATCTTTCAGATCTGAACATTCATGCCACAATTAAGAGAATTAAATTGAAAAACTATATTGGTTAGCATTCCACATAAAAAATTCTTTCTTTATCATTTACCTACTCGAGGACGAGTAGGAATTAAGCTTGGGGATGCTTGATACATCTCCAACGTATCTATAATTTTTGATTGTTCCATGCTATTATTTATGAAGTCTTGGATGTTTAATGGGCTTTATCATTCACTTTTATATCATTTTTGGGACTAACCTTTTAACCCAAAGGCCCAGTCCAGATTGCTGTTTTTTTTTTGCCTTTTTCAGGGTTTTGCAGAAAAAGAATATCAAATGGAGTCCAAACGGAATGAAACCTTCGCAGGAGATATTTTTGGAGGAAATCACGCACGAAAGACTTCGAGGCCAAGCCGGAGGACAGGGGGCCCACCCTCGAGGGTGGGGGGCGCGCCCCCCTTCCCAGGGCGCGCCCCTCTGCCTCGAGGACAACCGATGTGGCCCCTGGTGCCCCACTTCTTCCTATATATACCTACGTACCCCAGAAACTCCATACGTAGAGAGAAAACCCTAATTCCACCGCCGTAGCTGCTGTTCCCGTGGAGATCCCATCTTGGAGCCTGTTCTGGGAGGGGGATCCATCACGAAGGCCTTCATCATCATCATCATCGCCCTCACCATGAGTTGTTATTAGTTTACCTCAAACCTTCAGGTCCATAGCTAGTATCTAGATGGCTTCTTCTCTCTCTCCGGATCTCAATACAAAGTTCTCCTCGGTCTTCGAGGAGATCTATTCGATGTAATCTCTTTTTGCAGTGTGTTTGTCGAGATCCGATGAATTGTGAGTTTATGATCAAGGTTATCTATGAAAGATATTTGGTTATTCTCTGAACTTTTTATGTGTGCTCATAATATCCTTGCAAGTCTCTTCGAATTATTGGTTTGGTTTGGCCTGCTAGATCTATAGTTCTTGCAATGGGAGAAGTGCTTGGCTTTGGGTTCAATCTTGCGGTATCCTTTCCCAGTGACAGTAGGGGCAGCAAGGCACGTATTGTATTGTTGCCATCGAGGATAAAAAGATGGGGTTTTCATCATATTGCTTGAGTTTATCCCTCTACATCATGTCATCTTGCTTAAGGAGTTACTCTGTTTGTATGAACTCAATACACTAGATGCATGCTGGATAGCGGTCGATGTGTGGAGTAATAGTAGTAGATTGTCGAGGGAAACTGTCCTCCCACGAGCACCTATGGGACCGGAGCCCCTTCTACGTTGCGGTAAGGGAGCGGAGGGAGCACGGAGAGCAGATCGAGGAGCGCACGCGGGTAGTTTACCCAGGTTCGGGCCGCACGGACGCGTAAAACCCTACTCCTGCTTAGATTGTATTGAGTTCTTGGGCTCGGGAGCTTGAAGATCTACAGTACTAGCTACACCGAGCGAGAGAGTTGTCTAGGTTTCGAACCTCCTCTACGTTGTGCATGGGCCTCCTTTTATAGCTCAAAGGGGTCACCGACAGGTGTCAACGTAGATAAGGGTAAACGTGTAAATTTGGTGGTAGTTGTAACAGTGCACGAACAGTATATGAACAGTGGTCTTCACCTAACTTTGACAGTGGGGGACAAGGGCATTAAATGCCCGTCGCCGTCGCCCCCAAAAGCGTCTGTCCATGCGTCTCCGTTCGCCACGGCGGTAGCCTCGTCACCGCGGCTTGCCACCGTGTGCCCCAGGCTGCACAGCCATCTTCCACGCGTCCCTGGAAGGGCCCCAGGGCGACGCGTGGGCAGATGAGCTGGAGCACAGGCACACAGCGTAAGTTTCCCCGGCAAGCACCTTGCCGGGGTCGTGATCTTGCCGGGCCCGGAAGCTTGTCGCTCTCTGGGTCCTACCGGGGCGCATGATGCGCCGAGGCATCTCTTGAGATATGTATTCCTTGGCCTTCCTGGCAAGCTCCTCTTGCCAGGGTCTTGTCCTAAAGAGATAACCTTGAGCCTGGTGCGGCCTTCCCGGCAAGCTCCTCTTGCCGGGGCCTTGATCTTCTGACTTGTATACTTTGTTCTTGAATGGCTTCATAGGGACCAGAACGGTTCTTGGCGAGCACATGGTAAGCCCAGCCACGGGAAGCTGCTACTGCCCGTGCACAAGTTGGGGTACTAAGGTACCCCTATCTTAGTACACCGACAGGAGCCCCCGGGCCTGGGCCACACACGGTGCCGAGCGCTGTTGGGCCAGGCCCAAGACAGTGCACGGGCACGCGCGGCCCACGGCAAGCCGTATCCCCTTCCGTATCCGCCGCATCCCTCCCTAACGGCACGCGTCGATTGCGGCGTCGTGGGAGAGATCGTGGCATGTTCTTTAATGGGAAATGCGGAACGTCCCCCACTTCCCCCTTAAAAGCAGAGGAAGCAGGGGCAGTTCCCTCCATCGTTTTCATTGCGCCTTGATTCTCCAGAAACCGCCGTCGCCCTCCGCCTTCCAAAGGTCGACAGAGAGCCCAGCCCCTCCCTTCCTTCGCCGTCTCCCGCATCCGCGGCACCGTCGACCTCCTCGCCTCTTTCCTCGCCGCCCCCGCCATGGCTCCGAAGAGTGACAAGGCGAAGAGTGAAAAGGCCAAGAAGGAGAAGTCCGAGCAGGCGGCGAAGCTGGCAGCCCTGCGGAAGAAGTGCGTGGTCTTCGCGCCGAGGCTTGGCGCGAGGGAGCTGCGGGACAAATACTATTTGTTCTGGGCGAGGGAGACCAAAGCTCATCCCCGCACCAGAGTCCTCCCCGTCGTCGCCGCTGACATGTTCCCCGGCGGGTACTTTTTCTTTGCCGCGTTCTTCCATTGTGGTTTGTGTCCTCCGTACTCGGAGTTCGTCTGTGATGTAATGAATACGTATGGCCTCCAGCTCCTAGATTTCACCCCCAACGCCATCCTTACGATGGCCGTTTTCGCACATCTGTGCGAAAACTATGTTGGGATTCATCCAAATGTAGCTCTTTTCCGCCACTTCTTCATGCCTAGAGTAGAGTCTGGTGCTCCCATCTCCGGCGGCATCTCCTGGATCTTCAGGCTGAACAAGAAGGACTCGTACCTGAAGGGAGAGCTCCGCGGCAAGTGGGAAGAGTGGAGAGCCGATTGGTGTTGGGTGCTGGAGGCTAATCCTGAGCCCTTTACCTCGCCGCGCAAGACTGCCATAGTGCGCGGCAGGGATTGGAGTGAGTTGGCCCCGGAGGACAGCAAGCTTCAGATCGCCCTCATTAGGATCATTCGTCTCCGGGTCGCCAATCTGACTGTTGGAGAAGTTGGAGCAGATTTCCTCCGCCGCCGCATCGCCCCTTTACAAGAAAGGAAGAGGCCTGCCTGGGAATTCGGCAACGCGGCGGACATCATGAGGCTGCGCCCTGGATTGAACTACAACTTCACCGTCTTGGAGTTGAAGGGGATGGTCAGGGAGCTCTTCAAGCATGACCCCGCCCACCCGGAGTGGTTCAGACCTTCCCGGGGAGTGGTTCCGCTGTGCAACAGCACTGCCCGCGATTCCATACGCGCGATGATGCCCGAGTGCGACTCCCATGGCGTCGCCCCTACTTGGATAGAGCCTCCACCGGAGACCGTGCTGACCTTCTTCGACAACTTGGTCGAGAAGCCCCGCAACGCCGAGGAGAAGAAGGGCCTGACCCGGGATACTACTGACCGGGATGTAGCTTTCATCGCCTCCAGGATGGAGGAGGCCGCCGCAGCTGCGGCTGCGGGCGAATTTGGATACACAGTGGAAGAGGCAGAGGCCGCGGACGCAGTGAGTCAAGCAGAGGAGGCGGAAATCCTCAAGCTGCTGAAGATTGCACCCGAGGAGTTTGCCGGGGAGCCTTCCGTGAAGCTTGCCGGGACGAGCGAGGTTGCCGGGGGGAGCGAGGCCGCCGGGCATGACACTGAGTCCAGCGGGCCTGCCGAGGAGGAGGATGCCGAGGCTGGAGATTCCGATGAAGACTCCGGTGGATCTCTGAATCTTGACGATGCCTCCTCGTCCTCAGAGAACTCTCCGCCTCCGCCAAGCCCTCCGCAGCAGCAGAAGAAGCGCCCCCGCAAGGCAGCTGAGACGGCGAGTCCACAGGCGCCTCGGCAGCAGCCGGCGCGCCGTGCAACGCGCGCCACCAAGACGAGCGAAGTCGTCAAGGAGGCGCCCCGTGCTCGAGCGCCAAGCGGAGGGGGATCTTCCCGGAGCGGAACGGGTGCTCCTTCTGCTCCTCGGTCCTCGGCGACGACGAGGGCTGGGTCTTCACAGCCCGCAGCCCCGGAGATCGCCAAGCACCCGAGGGAGCCTTCTCCTCCCGCTCCTCGCGCGGAAGCGCACCAGGTGGAGTTTGACTTCTCCGCCCTCAGCTCCGACGAAGAGGAAGAGGAGTAAGTACTTGCAATTCTTTTAGTTTCTTTGATTTTGTCTTGATTTTCCTTGCTTGGTTCTGATCTTGTCTTTGTTTTGCTTCGCAGGACCTTGACCCAGCGGATGGCGAAGAGGGCCAAGGTCCATGTGGTCGATATCGAGGACGATGAGCCCGTCGCGGCGACGAGCGACGCGCCGGCGACGAGCTTGCCGGATCAGCCTGCTGCCCCGAGGAGCAGCCCCCAGCGTAAGTCTGGTATTTATCTTTCTGCTTGATGGGTGCGCTTGAGGTTATCATCTTGGTTGATGTCTTTTTGTCTTGTGCAGAAGTGGAGCCGCAGCCGCAGGAGCACCAGGAGGTCGTCCCCGACGAGCCACTTGCTCCACCCTCCCCGCCAAGGATGAACTCCCCGGCAAGGGAGAACGCTCCGCCAAGGACGGGCACTCCGCCAAGGGCGAGTACCCCGCCAAGGGTGAGCAGCCCGACAAGGGTGAGCGCCCCGCCAAGGGAGGGCGCAGGCGGCCCTCCGCCAGCAGGGGCCACTACTCCGCCGCCAAGGGAGAATTCCCCGGCGAGGGACCCCGTCGTCGAAGAGATCCGCGAAGGTAAGCTTTGCAACTTCTTCTTCTTGGATTCGTCTTTTTGGATGTTTGCTTGATTCTTTCTTTTCTTTTTCTTCTGCTAGATCCTCCTGCCCCAGAGCTGATGGAGACGGAGGCCACCGCTGAGGAGGAGGTGCACGGCGACGGCGGCAACGCCACTGCCACTGAAGGAATGGCCGAAGCCGACGAGCCGACCGTCGAGGAGACCGTCCCAACCGCCGATGCCGCGGCTGGGGAAGGGACCGGCGACCATACCGCTGGCCCGGAGGCTGCGGGAGCGCCGGACGCTGCACCAGCCGCCGACCCCTCCGCCTCCGCGGACCGGTCGGGTGTCTACTTGGAGGCCGCCAACGGGGTCTTTATTCAAGTCCCGTGGGCGTCCTCGTCTTGAGCACCAGCGGAGGGAGAGACCTTTGACGGAGAGGTCCTCGCCTCCGCCGGATTGAAGGTTGTCGAAGCGCCCGGCAGCAGCGACGAGCCCGAAGAGGAGAGACTCCTTCGTCGGCTCCTGGCCTTGTATCGGGCCAGGCAGGCGAAGTTGGAGTCTCGGGAGGCTCTGGCTGCCAAGGCTGGAGCTGATCCGGAGAAGCGCGCCGCGGAGCTCCGTGCCGCCAACCAGGCGGCCCTCCGCAACTTGGCGGAGGAGCGTGAAGAGCTTGCCGGGGCGCAGCAAGCCTTCCTCCTGGAGAAGGCTGAGGTAGAAGAGCGGCAGCGACTGGCCACCGAGGAGCTGTCTCGGCGGGAGGGAGCGCTCAACCAGCGGAAGGTCGACCTCGACAGCCACGAGGACGACCTCACCGCCCGGGAGCAAGCCATCGGCAGGGCCCTGAAGGAGGCGAGGGACGCCGCCGCTGCCGCGGAGACTGCCAAGAAGGATCTGGAGGCCAGGGTGGCGCAGCTGGAGTTGTTCCTGAAGGCGAGCGAAGACAGGGTCACTGCGCTCAACGTGGAGCGGGAGAAAGATGCCCACACCAACTCTGAGCTACAGGTACGCCTCTCCGATAAGGGCCAGGAACTCACTGCCGCCAAGGACTCCATTGCTGATTTAGAGCTGAAGGTCTCCACCCTGACTGACTCGCTCGACGCCGCCCGGGACCGCGAGACGAAGCTGAAGGACGAACTCCGCAAGGAAAGGGCCTTGGTGGAGAGCGCCGCCGTCTCGGCGAACAACTTCAACCGGGCAGTGGAGCAGTGGACTGATGAGCTGGTTACCTCCGCTGCCAATATTGACATGGAGATGATGGCGCTGAGGGCGGAGCATCTCGTGTACTCCCCGGACGAGAGTCTCCCCCACAGCGCCAAGTTGAGTCTGTTCTTCAGGGGAATTGCGCCGGCGCTAGCGCGGCTGCGGGAGAAGATCCCCGTGCAGCTGGCCGACGAGGCGCGTCGGCTCTGCATGGGCACCATGGAGCGGGTCTTGTCGAAGATCGTCTACGGCAACCCCGGCATCAACCTCGTCAACGTCCTCCGCACCTTGCCGCCCGAAGCTGATCAGGAGGCGTTGAAGGCGCAGGTTGCCCACATCGTCGCCAAGGTGGGCAAGATCACGAGGCGTGAAGGCGACCGCGTAGATTAGATCCCTTTCTTTCTGCTTCCTTTGCCGCTGCAAGGCATGTTATGGACAAGAATCTATTAGTATTGCGGCAAGTTATCTTTGTAATATACAATCTTATTTTGAGCAACCAATGCAGTGTTATCTCCCTTGCTTTGGTCCCTTCACTTTGTATGCATTCCACCCTACGCTTTCAGGGAACTTGCCGGCAAAAGGACCCTTGCCGCGAGCGCTGAGTGCTGGACTCTTAGCAGCCTGCTGGCAATACCTTCGCCGACAAGAAACCTTGCCACAGCTAGTCGCAGCACACTTAGATTGCTGAGTGAACTCGAAAACGAAGTAAGGGCGCGACACTTGTCGCAGCTCACTCAAGTCGTTGAGCGTGCTCGAAACAAAGTAAGGGTGCGGCTAGCCACGGGTAGGTTCCTCCGCGCACAGGTTTTCCATACAAAGTGTGGTTGTTCAAGGAAGACAACCGAAAAATTTGAAAATTTTGAATTACTCAAACTTTGGTAACTTAGCTTTCATAGATTGTTTGCTCCCCGACAAGGCTTCTCTTTCTTGAACAGCACTTGGTTCATGCCTCCATCTCCTTCCCCCCCGGCAAACTTGTGCGCGAGGAATACTCCTTCTGCTTAAGAGGGAAAGAAAAAGAGGAGGAACAACAAGTATAGGGTCTTATGGCTTGCTAGTGCTTACCGGGGATGTGCGTTGCACAAGGTGTCAGATGATGCATGCAAATAACAAAGAAAAGCATGGAAATGACAAATAGTGCGAAGCACAAAAGCTTTACTGATGCACGGGGTCTGCGCCCGGCTTTGTACAAAGGTTTACATGCAACAGCGGCAAGACTTGTACAAAAGGTGGTTGCCGGAGCGGATCACGGCAACCGCGCCTTACGGATGGAACTTGCGAAGATGCTCTATGTTCCAGGAGTTGCTCACCGGTAAGCCTTCTTCGGTCTCAAGGCGGACAGCGCCGGGCCTTGTGACTTGTCTCACCCGATAAGGGCCTTCCCACCTCGGCGTCAACTTATTGGAATTCTTGGTGGACTGAACACGCCGAAGAACAAGGTCGCCTTCCTCGAGACTCCTGGCCCTGACCTTGCGGCTATGATATCGACGCAAGGCTTGCTGGTATCGAGCAGCTCGTACAGCAGCCTGGAGACGTTCCTCCTCAAGGAGCAATGCGTCATCTTGTCGCAGTTGCTCTTGCTCGAGCTCATCATAAGCGAGCACTCGAGGAGATCCGTATACGAGTTCCGTGGGGAGAACTGCCTCTGCTCCATAGACAAGAGCAAAGGGTGTCTGTCCGGTGGCTCGATTTGGTGTCGTCCTGATTGACCAAAGAGCCGCCGGCAACTCCTCTATCCAGTTTCTTCCGCACTTGTGTAGCCTGTCGAAGGTTCTTGTCTTGAGTCCGCGCAGCACTTCAGCATTTGCCCTCTCCGCTTGACCATTGCTCCTCGGGTGAGCAACAGAAGCGAAGCAGACCTTGGCGCCAAGGTCTTGGACGTACTGCATGAAGGTGCGACTTGTAAACTGTGTGCCGTTGTCGGTGATGATCCTGTTAGGGATCCCGAAACGGCAAACAATTGATCTGAAGAACCTGACTGCTGACTGTGCTGTCACCTTTCTCACTGGTTCCACTTCTGGCCACTTTGTGAACTTGTCGATTGCAACGTACAAGTACTCAAAGCCTCCGACTGCGCGGGGAAAGGGGCCGAGGATGTCGAGCCCCCAGACCGAGAAGGGCCAGGACAAAGGGATCGTCTGGAGAGCTTGAGCTGGCTGGTGAATTTGCTTGGCATGGAACTGGCACGCTTCACACTTGGTTACTTGTGCAGTTGCATCTTGGAGGGCTTCTGGCCAGAAGAACCCTTGCCGGAACGCCTTCCCGGCAAGTGCCCTTGCGCCAATGTGGTGGCCACATATGCCTCCATGTATCTCTGCCAACAGCTTCTGTCCATCTTCCCTGGAAATGCACTTCAACCTGACACCATTGAGTCTTCTTCTGTATAGTTCATTGCCAACGAACTGGTACATACTCGACTGCCTGGTTATTTTCTCTATCATTTCTGTCTCGTCGGGAAGTTCTCCAGTTTGCAGAAAGCGGACGATTTGATGTGCCCATGCTGGAGCCTGAGGCTCAACAACAAGGACTAAAGGCATGAGGGCTGCTGCGGGAACCTCAGCTTCTACGGCGAGAACCTGCAGCTCTGCCGGAGCTGTTGGTCCCCCGGCAAGCCTGCCGGGGCAAGGCTTGTCGGGAACGCCTGCTTCAACTGTATAAACCCTTGGATCTACAGGAGCAAACTGTTCCTCAGCATCTTGGCTGTTGATCTTGGGGACCTTGGCGGCGGCTTCGGGAAGGTCCGCCGGCAAGTAGTCGCCGGAGACCAACTTTCTCTTCTTGTTTTGCCCAACTGATGGTGTAATGGATGGCTGAGTTAACTTGAGCACGAAGGTCCCTGGTTCCACAGGTAACTTCATTGCAGCACACTTTGAGAGGCCATCTGCAATATCATTCTGAGCTCTTGGGACGTGCTCCATTTGCGGACCTTCAAAGTGCTCTTCAAGCTTCCTCACTTCATCGACATAAGCTTCCATCAAAGGGCTCTGGTAACTCTTATTCACTTGTCGGACCACCAACTGTGAATCTCCCCGCACAATCAACTTCTTGATCCCAAGTTCGGCCGCAATTCTGAGGCCGGCAAGCAAACCTTCATACTCAGCAGTATTGTTTGTCGCTTGTTCCTTGGGAAAGTGCATCTGGACAACATACTTGAGGTGCTCTCCGGTGGGCGCTATGAGTACCACGCCGGCACCGGCGCCTTGCAGCGAGAAAGCACCATCAAAGTACATTATCCACTCGTTGCTCGTTTCTTGGACGGGGACGCTTGTCTCTGGGATTTCTTCATCTGGCGTTGGGGTCCATTCTGCTATGAATTCTGCCAAAGCTCTGCTCTGTATGGTTGAAGTACTCTCAAACTTGAGACCAAAGCTTGACAGCTCCAGTGCCCACTCGACGATCCTGCCTGTTGCTTCTGGATTTTGCAATATCCTCTTCAACGGAAAGTGAGTGACCACTGTTATCTCATGCGCTTGGAAGTAATGGCGCAGCTTTCTTGAGGCCATGAGGAGGCCGAACAGCAACTTCTGCACCCCAGAGTATCTTGATCTAGCCCCCTGCAGAAGGGAACTTACGAAATACACTGGGCGCTGCACCATCTTCCTTCTTACTTCTCCTTGCTTCTGCGCAGACTTGTCCTTGTCGGGGCCAGAGCTTGTCGGGGAAGCCCCCTGCTTGTCGCTGGATTCGCTTGCCGGGGATGTGGGTTCCTCATCTGCCTCCCTTTCCACTACTAACGCAGCACTAACCACTTGATTGGTTGCCGCTAGGTACAGCAGCAACTTCTCTTGTGGTCTAGGTGCGACAAGTATCGGAGTGGAGGACAGGTATCCTTTCAAGTCTTGCAGCGCTGCCTCCGCTTCCGGAGTCCATTTCATAGGGCCTGCCTTTTTCAAAATTTTGAAGAAAGGCAGGGCGCGCTCTGCAGACTTTGAAATGAACCTGCTGAGGGCAGCCACACAACCAGCAAGTCTTCTTACGTCCTTGACGCGCTTTGGGGCTTCAATCTGCTCGATGGCTTTTATCTTGTCGGGATTGGCTTCAATCCCCCTCTGGGACAGAAAGAACCCGAGAAGCTTGCCGGAGGGGACTCCGAAGACGCACTTCTCGAGGTTCAGCTTGAGTTGGATCTTGCGCAGATTCTCAAAGGTTTCCTCTAAGTCCTGTATCAGGGTATCTTTGCTCTTGCTCTTGACCACTATATCATCCATGTAGGCTTCTATATTTCTGTGGATCTGTGGCTCAAAAGCAGTGTGCACCACCCTCGCAAATGTGGAGCCTGCATTCTTCAATCCAAAGGGCATGCGTATGAAGCAATATGTGCCGCATGGAGTAATGAATGCAGTCTTCTCTTCATCTTCCTTGGCCATGAATATCTGGTGGTAACCTGAGTATGCATCAAGGAATGAGAGCAACTCACATCCAGCTGTGGAGTCAACAATTTGGTCGATGCGCGGCAAGGGAAAGGGATCCTTGGGACAAGCTTTGTTCACGTCGGTGAAGTCTATACAAAGTCTCCACTTTCCATTTGCCTTTCGTACGACAACTGGATTGGCCAGCCACGTGGGATGTATCATGCCTCTAACCAGGCCTGCTGCCTCTAGCTTCTTTATCTCTTCAGCTATGAACTCTTGGCGCTCCACGGCTTGCTTTCTGACCTTCTGCTTGACGGGCCGCGCATGAGGACAAACAGCAAGCTTGTGCTCCATTACCTTCCTGGGAACGCCGGGGATGTCAGACGGTTGCCATGCAAACACGTCGACATTCGCCCGCAAGAAGGCAACGAGCGCGCTTTCCTATTTGTGGTCGAGTGTAGCACTGATGGTGAAGGTACCACCAGTGCCGTCCTCCTTGGCGGACACCTTCTTGGTTGCCGGTGGAGCTGCCATTCCTTTCTTGCACTTGTCGGTGGAGCTCGATGGCGCGTCCTCGACGGCAGCGCATCACTCCGAGGAGGTGCGTTTGCCGGAGTGGGCTCTAGAGCTTTTGCTGGACTTGGTCTTGTTCTTCCCCCCGGGAGCTTCAGCGGCAAGTGTGTTGCTTTCTGCTGCGGCTGCTGCATCCTGGTAGATCTTGTCGGCGCAGATAAGCGCGTCCTTCTTGTCGCCAGGGACAGAGATGACGCTTATCGGCCCCGGCATCTTGAGTACGTTGTATGCATAGTGGGAAGCTACCATGAACTTGGCGAGGGCAGGACGACCAAGTATCCCATTGTATGGTAATGGGATATCAGCAACATCAAACGTGATCCTCTCCGTCCTGAAGTTGAGCTCCCCGCCAAAGGTCACTGGCAACGTAATCTTCCCCTTCGGCTTGCTTCTTCCCGGGTTGATCCCTTGGAACGACCCGGTTTCCTCGAGCTCGCTGCCGGGGATCTGTAGCTTCTTGATCACAGCTGAGGAGATCAAGTTCAGGCCGGCCCCGCCGTCAACCAACATCTTGGTGACCTTGAGGTTGCGGATAGTTGGTGAGACCAACATCGGCAAGCACCCGACCGCAGTTGTGCGGTCAGGGTGGTCCTCAAGGTCAAAGATGATGGGCGTGCCGGACCACTTCAGCAGCCTGCGTGACTCGACGGGCGGCTCAGCTGCATTCACTTCCCGCACCCACTGCTTGAGTTGGCGGTGGGAAGTGTGCAGAGAGGCACCTCCGTCGACACACAGAACCTCTGTGGCCTTCTGGAACTCCTGCTCGCTGTTGTCTCCTTCTTCCATGTCATCATCGTCGTCTTCATCCTCATCCTTGTCGCGGCCCCGGGGAGGTCTGTCACCTTGCCGCTGCTTGGCCTTGCCGCGGCGTACTCCCCGGCCGTTGAACGGCCGCTTCTTGCTGGGCTCTCCTCCGCCTCCTTGGGCCTTCTCCTTGTCGCGACGCTCGTATTCAGCCTTCTGCTGCTCTACGAGGTACTCGACTCTTTTGCAGTTCTGAAGATCGTGGCACTTGGTGCGATGGATCTTGCAGTACTGCTTGTCGGAGCCGTCCTGCTTGTCGGCTGCCGCTACAGGGGCGGGCACCTTGCCGGAACCGCCAGCCTGTGCCTTCTTGGCGGGAGCCTCCTTGCCGGACTGCTCGACAACCAATACCTCCTTGCTCTTCTTCTTTCTGTTATTCCGCCGCCGGTTTTTCCTTGCCGGGGCGACATCCTCGCTGTCGCTTCCTCCTGCGCCAGTATCCTCTCCGGGGAGTCTCCTCCCCTCTTCAGCGCGCGCGCACTTGTCAGCCAGAGCGTAGAGCTCGCTGACATCCCGGATCTTGGTCATGGCCATCTCCTCCCTCATCCGGCGGTTACGCACGTTCTGGTGAAACGCGCTGATAACCGCGGCAGGGTGGACGTCGGGAATGTTGTGCTGGACGCGGCTGAATCTTTGGATGTATTTGCGCAGGGACTCTCCCTCCTTCTGGGCGAGGAAGTGGAGATCGCTCTCCTGGCCGTGGGGTTTGTGGCCGCCCGTGAAGGCGCCAACAAACTGGTGGCACAGATCTGCCCATGAGGAGATGGAGTTCTCCGGCAAGTGCATAAGCCAAGACCGGACGTTTGGCTTAAGCACTAGCGGGAAATAGTTGGCTAGGATCTTCTCATCGCGTCCCCCGGCAGCCTGCACCGCAATGGTGTAGATGCTGAGGAACTCCGAGGGGTGTGTCTTGCCGTCGTACTTCTCGGGTACGTCGGGCTTGAAATTCTTCATGCTGGGCCACTGGACTTGCCGCAGCTCACGGGTGAACGCAGGGCAACCTGCCGCGTACGGCAAGTCGCCTGGTTCACCGGGCGCGTGCGCGTCGACAGCGGTCCCAGCGCGCTGATCTGACTGTCTTCGGGCTTCTCGTCGACGCTCGATGCGAGTCCGAGCGTCCTCTTGCCGCCTGTCGTCTAGGACTTGGCGCTGATCGCGGCGAGCCCGCGGATCCGACGACGCCGTAGAGTCGTCGTCGACGTTGATCCGGCGGGGTGGCGATTTCTGCTTCCACGGCGGGGAGTGCACGGTAGTTGCACCCCCGACGGTCTTGTCTCCATCGGCCTTCGTCTGGTCGACTTGCCGCGGCCGCGACGTTGCCGGCTGCTGCGGCGTGTCGTTGTTGGCGAAGGCGATGAGGCTCTGTATCGTCGCCCTCCAGTCTTCGGCTTTATCTGCCGCTGGAGGGAAGTCGAGGAGCAGTTGTGCTCTTGCTAGAGCTTCTGCTGGAGAGGAAGGGAGCGGCGGCGAGCGGTGCGAGGAGCGAGATATGCTCGGACTTCTAACAGGGTTAGAAGGAGCAGTTTCTCGCCCCGGCGATCGCGCCTTGCTCGTACCAGCGCGTTGCCCTTGAGCATCACGCGATCCTCCGGCTTGGCCACGCCCCAGCAAGCGTATGGTACCTCCCGTACCACGCCGCTGCGGGTCTTGCACCTCCTGGGAGGGACGTGGGGCGTGTACTGACGCCGAGGCTTTAGAGTTCGCCCGGTCGTCCGTCTTGTCCTTGGACTTGGTGGCGCCGTGAGTCTCCTCACCGGCGGTCACCCTTCCGCCGGCGTCTACCCCACCAACCGTTGGTTTTGGTGGCGATGGGATCGACGCAGACGGGTCTCCGACCTCCGAAGCCTTCTTCTTCGGAGGCATGCTGATGCTGTCGATGAGGTTGATGAAGCTGGTGAAGTTGCTGAAGGTTGTGCCCGCGTGAGCGCCGGATCAGGTGCGCACAACCTCGACGCCCCCCTACCTGGCGCGCCAAAGATGTCGGGGGAAACTGTCCTCCCACGAGCACCTATGGGACCGGAGCCCCTTCTACGTTGCGGTAAGGGAGCGGAGGGAGCACGGAGAGCAGATCGAGGAGCGCACACGGGCAGTTTACCCAGGTTCGGGCCGCGCGGACGCGTAAAACCCTACTCCTGCTTAGATTGTATTGAGTTCTTGGGCTCGGGAGCTTGAAGATCTACAGTACTAGCTACACCGAGCGAGAGAGTTGTCTAGGTTTCGAACCTCCTCTACGTTGTGCATGGGCCTCCTTTTATAGCTCAAAGGGGTCACCGACAGGTGTCAACGTAGATAAGGGTAAAAGTGTAAATTTGGTGGTAGTTGTAACAGTGCACGAATAGTATATGAACAGTGGTCTTCACCTAACTTTGACAGTGGGGGACAAGGGCATTAAATGCCCGTCGCCGTCGCCCCCAAAAGCGTCTGTCCATGCGTCTCCGTTCGCCACGGCGGTAGCCTCGTCACCGCGGCTTGCCACCGTGTGCCCCAGGCTGCACAGCCATCTGCCACGCGTCCCTGGAAGGGCCCCAGGGCGACGCGTGGGCAGATGAGCTGGAGCACGGGCACACAGCGTAAGTTTCCCCGGCAAGCACCTTGCCGGGGTCGTGATCTTGCCAGGCCCGGAAGCTTGTCGCTCTCTGGGTCCTGCCGGGGCGCATGATGCGCCGAGGCATCTCTTGAGATATGTATTCCTTGGCCTTCCTGGCAAGCTCCTCTTGCCAGGGTCTTGTGCTAAAGAGATAACCTTGAGCCTGGTGCGGCCTTCCCGGCAAGCTCCTCTTGCCGGGGCCTTGATCTTCTGACTTGTATACTTTGTTCTTGAATGGCTTCATAGGGACCAGAACGGTTCTTGGCGAGCACGTGGTAAGCCCAGCCACGGGAAGCTGCTACTGCCCGTGCACAAGTTGGGGTACTAAGGTACCCCTATCTTAGTACACCGACATAGATGCAGGTAGGAGTCGGTCTACTTGTCTCGGACGTGATGCCTACATACAATGATCATGCCTAGATAGTCTCATAATTATTCGCTTTTCTACCAATTGCTCGACAGTAATTTGTTTACCCACCATAGAATATCGCTATCATGAGAGAAGCCACTAGAGAAAACTATAGCCCCCGGGTCTATCTTTATCATATTACTTTCCCGTCAATTTATATTACCGTTGTTTATTTGCTGTTTTATTAAACTCAAAAATACCAAAAATATAAATTATCATCTCTATCAGATCTCACTATCGTAAGTGACCGTAAAGGGATTGACAACCCCTTATCGCGTTGGCTGCGAAGTTCTTATTTGTTTGTGCAGGTGCGAGGGACTGGCGCGTGGTCTCCTACTGGATTGATACCTTGGTTCTCAAAAACTAAGGGAAATACTTAGGCTATTATGATGCATCTCCCTTTCCTTTTCGAGGGAATACAACGGAAGCTCAAGAGGTAGCAATGATCAAAGTGTAACTTGCCTTGCTGATGATCATTGAAACCTAGAGACTCGTAGTAGCAAGCTTCGCACTCTCGAAAATCTATCGCAATCAAACAATAGCATACAAAAGCAATCATGCAACAGAATCAAAGAAAAGATCTCAGAAAACTTTGAAAACAAACAAACAACTCTTGCAACATAAAACAATTTTAACAGTAGCAAAATTAGGTGGATTTGGCCTTATCAGAAAATTTAGGTCAAGAGCTTCGATTTCCAAAAAGAATCAACTCAAACGGAGTTACAAAACTCAAGTTACGATCAAAAGAAGTTCAAATTCAAATCTATTTGAAATCAAATATTAATACTTTCAAAAACAAATTTGCGTTGGATTGCTGGATAGATGAGATCAAAACGAAGAGTTTGGTGTTGGTTTCATCTAATTCCGATAAACGAGTAAAAAGTAGTGATCGTTTTAAGATTAGGGACTAATCTATAAGACTTTAATCGCGAAAAGGTCCCTCACTTAAGTCAACAGGAAAAAAATCTATCTAATGAACGTTCGTTTTCTAAACCTAACCTGCCAACGTTCGATAAATAATTAAACCCAAAAAATGAAAACCAGGTTTAAAAAAAACAATCTAGGGTTTAAAAAACAAAAAAAAGGATCGGTTCTATACCGATTCAGCCAGCGGGTCGAGTCGGGCGTTTGGCGGGCGGCGGCGAGACGGTGGAGGCGGCGTTCAAAGGGGTGGTATGGTGGCGGCGGCGGCCTGCTCGGCGCAACAGGCGGCGGTGGCGGTGGTGAGGAGAGAGGGGGTGGCCGACTATTTAAAGTGGCGGGGGCGGCTCTTTCTTGGCCGAGGGGCAACGCGGCGGGGGGCGTGTCCGGCTCGGACTCCGGCGAGTTCGGGCAGCGCACGGAGGTGGGAGGCGGTGGCACGGCTGGGCCGGCTTAGGCGGCTGGGCTGGGCTTCGGCCCAGTCGGTCGGCCCAAAATTTTTTTTAATAATTTTTTTTCTCTAAATACAGAAAAATAGAAAATACAATCAATATATTTTTAAAAATCACAGAAAAATTCACACATACTTAGGCCTTATTTATGACCTGGTGAACATTTTTCTAGGCCTACATGCCTAAAATAAAAATAAACGTTTTAGTGCAAATAAAATAACAAAAATAAATACTTTCGCAAATGAAATCCAATAAATATATTTTTACTCAAAATTCAATTTCCAACATTTTTACTCTGTTTTGAAGAAGTCATATTATCTTCTCTCATTATTTTAAAAATAGTGAAAATGAAAATTGGTAAAATAATATCTGATCCAACCCCACTTGGAAAATAATAAAATTGTGGGTCCTCTTTTGGAAACTTCCAACAATCTCACTTGGGTCCTTGAGTTGCTTAAAGTCTCTTGGATCAATTCCAAATAAAAAACAAATTCAAAATGCTCAAATGATGAATGCATATGAATGATCTATGTTAACATCCAAATTGAAAATTGGGATGTTACAAACCTACCCCTTTAAGATGAATCTCGCCCTCGAGAATCCAAATTGAAAAAGGTGTGCGTGGTCTTGTCAAAGGTCTTCCTCTCATTCCCAGGTAGCTTCGTCCTCTGTATGGTGACTCCACTGAACTTTGTAAAACTTGATGACTTTGTTCCGGGTAACTCGATCGGCAAACTCGAGAATCTTTACAGGTTTCTCCTCATAAGTCAGATCACTCTCTAACTGAATTGCTTCAAGGGGCACTGTATCTCGTAGTGGAATATCAGCCATCTCTGCATGGCACTTCTTCAACTGGGAAACGTGAAACACATCATGAACTCTGGACAAAGTTTTAGGTAACTCGAGCTGATAGGCTACTTCTCCTCTGCGTTCCAAAACTCTGTATGGTCCCACAAGTCGTGGTGCCAATTTACCCTTAACTTCAAAACGCTTAACTCCTTGAAGTGGGGACACACGAAGATATGCTCTATCTCCGACTTTGTAGGTTACCTCTTTCCATTTTGTATCGGCATAACTCTTCTTTCACGACTGGGCTATCTTAAGCCTGTCATGGATCAACTTGAACTTCTCCTCTGAATATGTGATTAAATCGGGTCCAGATAATTTGCAGTCTCCGACTTCATCCCACATCAACGGTGTCCTACACCTCCTTCCGTATAAAGCCTCGAAAGGGGCCATCTGCAGACTTGTCTGATAACTGTTGTTGTAAGAGAACTTTGTGTAAGGCAAGTTATCATCCCAACTAAATCCATAATATAGCACACAAGCTCTCAACATGTCCTCCAGAATATGATTGACTCTCTCGGTCTGTCAACCTGTCTGTGGATGAAAGGCTGCACTGTACTCAAGCCTGGTGTCGGATCTTGGGTTTCGGCAAAACCCTTGTGGTTCGAACACTAGGGTGCGCACGAATATCTCTCCTTCCGCCCTAGCTCGTCTACTCGACGAATCCTAGTCCTAGCTCGTCAAGCCCGAAGAACAAGGGACACAAAGGTTTATACTGGTTCGAGCCACCGTTGTAGTGTAATACCCTACTCCAGTGTGGTGTGGTGGATTGCCTTATAGGCTAGAGAAGAACTAGTACAAGGGAAGAATGGCCTCCTGAGGAGAGGTGTTCTTGCGCTCGGATGAGCTTGCTATGCGTGTGGTTGGCTCTTGATCAGATGCCCTCTAGGTTGGGTCAGCTCAAGAAGAGATGATCCCCGTTTGGCGGTGGCTAGTGCTATTTATTGAGGCCCGGGTCCTCTTCCCAAATATTGAGCAGGACGGGATCCCACAACGACCAAATTTGAAGGGGGACAGCTAGTACAAGCTATCCTGACAAAAGGTGGTCTTCGTCTGCCAAAGGATCTGGTGGTGACGCCGTCGTGGGCTCAGCGGTGACCTCCGCTCTGCCGTCCTGCTGGTCTTGGTCTTGTTGCACCAATATGGAAATCTTTGCCTAATGCCTCAGGACTCCTCGCCTGCGCCTGCCCCTTTAGCACCAAAGATGAAACTGGCACCCTGCACCCGCTAGCACCCGCCTGGCCTTGGTCGTCATGGCTCACATCACGAGGACCTCATGAGGTGCCCCTTGCCTTGATATCTCCGCTCCTCGGGAGCTAGCCTAGCGAGGCCGCCCCACGGGAGGTCTTGTGTCGTCCGCCTCGCGAGGGTCTTGAGTACTTACTGAAGAGGTTGGGCCGTACCAGGCCGCTAGATGAGCCACGCCCTGGGCCGCAGGCAGGCAAGTCTGGGTACCCACGTTCCCAGAACGCCGACAGTAGCCCCCGGGCCCAAGGCGCGCTCGGGTTTGGCTTCGCAGCGAACCCAAGGGTCAAGCGCGGAGTGCCGAGGGCCCCAAAAGCCTGCGGCCTCGATTGGCGCATGGCGATTGATGGGACGTGGGCATCTCCACTTCCCCACACAGCCTTGGTTTTCGCCCGGCCCGACGGCCACTGTTGCCTACACAACTCCTCCTACGTTGCTAACGCACCCAGCGGCTTCTTCGTCTTCTTGGTCCTTCCCCCTAGTTTGATTTGGCACCAACTTCCCTCGCCACCATGGTCTCCAGTCGCAAGAAGGAAGGGAGGGGGGAGTCTCGTACCTCAGCTCCTCCGCCGCCGGCCTTTGGTCCCACCATCGATCGGTCAGTGGTGATCGATGACGAGATGATGGACAAGGTGTGCCCGGCACTTACCGCCGACTTCAATGAGTGGGGGCAACGACGGCTTGGCCTGCTTCCCGCGCTGAAATTGACAGGACGGCCACGGAGGTCCCCCTCCATCTTCACGCCCTCTGGGCGGGCTTGATTCCTCCATTTTCCGATTTCTTCAACGTGGTGCTCTTGCGTTACTAGATCAGCGCGTTGCACTCTGATCCTCAATCTATCGCCCTCCTCGCTGTTTTCGCCTTTGTCTGCGAAGCTATGGTGGGCATTGCCCCCTCCATGGCCTTCCTCTGCCACTTCTTCTCGCTGCATCTGACTGATGCACTCCCGTGCTCTGGATGTGTGTCCTTCCAGGCCATCACGGCAACGGCTGGCTCGGGGATTGACTTCGGCCTTTCGACGGTCGTCGACGGCTGATGGCTTCTCGCCCCTCGTTGGTTACCCAAAGTGGAAGGTTTGAGATGCAGTGTAGCGGTAGTTTTCCCTTGGCAAAGATACCAAGGATCGAATTCCCCTGAGACTCCAAGGTTCAACAAGAAGGTGTCAACTGCTAACGGCGCCAGATACTTAGCAATTAACTGGACCTGTACACAGATACAAATAACTTTGCTCCCAACGAGTACAGAGAGGTTGTCAATCCCTCCGGCCTTGTCGTTTACAAAGGATCAAACGCAAGATATAATAGTGATAGGTATAACTGCAACTAGTAAGTAAGAACAGAAAGTAAATAGCGGATGTGATCAGTGATGGTAATATGGACCGGGGTCCCATGATGTTCACTAGTGATGTCTCTCTCCCAAAAGACGATAAAACAGCTAAGCGAGGTAAACAAATTATAGCTAGGCAATTGACAGGATTATGTGCGCAAACCAATGCTAACTATGCTGCAAGAAAGGTAGAGGCTCAAAAGCATGGGCGGTACGCCAAGGCAAGTAGACCGAAATCCATCTGCATCTACTACTAATCATCCACCTTGAGATATCTATCCAGAACATCTCGCTGGTATTAAGTTGCGAGTCCCACCCATAGTGTAAACTCAAAGCAACAGACAACTACATTAAAAGAACTTTGCGTAAAGTAAACAATCCTTGCACCCGCAAGTACAAGCACCGTTGTTTTCCCCCTTGTGGCAACAGCACATCCCCTAGACTCATGTTTCTGTCACTCAAGCTAGTCATCGAGGGGCATGAACCCACAATCAAGCATAACGTTCCCTCTTGGAGTTACTACCTACTACTTGGCCAAAGCAATAAACAGCAACCGAGAACATGCAAGAATTACTCAAGAACATAAATATAAAAGAGGTGAATCAAATATATTACTCAAACACAATCTGAACATAATCTCATAATCCATCGGATCCCAGCAAACTCATCATAGCAACAGCATAAGGATTACATATGTGCCTCGATCATGTAGGGCAGCTCATGAGGTCTAATCGGTGAAGAACAAAGAGGGGAGGAGAACATCACATAGCTACTGGTCATGGACCCATGGTCCAAGGGAGACTACTCACAACTCATCCGGGAGGCGTCCATGGTGGTGGAGAGGCTCCCGGTGGTGATCCTCCACTCCGGCAGGGTGCCGGGAAGAGTTCTCCTGGTGCTCCCGATCTTGGAAGCGCGGCGGCGGCGAAATAGAGATGAGATTGCGAAAAAGGGTCCCGTCCTCGAGGGTTTCGGGACGCGGTGTAAATATATGCCAAAGGGGGGCGTCAGAGGAGGCCTGGGGGGCCCAGGCGCCCTGGCGGCGCGGCCAGGAGGGGGGGCACGCCCTCTGGCCGCCTGGAGCCCTGGTGGCCCCCCTCCGGCCCTACTTTGGCCGCATGGAAGCTTCCGAAACGCTGATTTTTTATATATTTTTCCCGGAATTTTTCTGGCAGTTTACGTAATGGGAAAACCTGAAATACAAAAACAGCAGAAAAGAGAAACTGGCACTGGGGTGCACTGAGTTAATAGGTTAGTCCAAATATGATCAAAAGTGTATGGAAGTGCATAAATAACATAGCAATATCACACAAAAGAGGCATGGAGCAAGCAGAAATTATAGATACGTTTTGGACGTATCAACGGCTTCAGGAGGCGGTGGGGGTGTTCGTCGATGTCGCAGTGTGCAGCCCCCTGCTGCTCCCACCATGGATTCCGGCTGCCCCGAGCTCCGGCTGGAAACACGAGAAGCTCGTCGACTGAAAGCTAGCTCCCGTTTGGCTCCGGCTGACCAGGCTGCAAGCTTGGGGTGACGGCACCCATGGTGGTGAAGGAGTTCATCCAGCGCCGTATCGCCCCACTCTCGGCCGATGTGGGCCTTCTCCGGATATGGGGACCGCATGAGGCTCCAAGCGCCCGCCCTTGCTCGCGAGGCACGGCGCACTGTGCTTGAGCTCCCGACGGGCGACCGAGCACCGACACGCTTGCCAGAGGAAGTTGTCTCCTGTACTGCTGCTCAAACAAGGTGGAGTTCGTGAAGCAGATGCCCTTCTTTGACGAATGGGGGTTTTGTCCGCCTGGTTTTGTCGAGTCTCGCGAAAACCCAGTCTACGTGGTTCCCTTGTCCGCTGCTATTGTGGCGACCGCCCTAGGAGAGGGCGTGGAGGAGCGATCACTGCTGAGTGCAGGTTGCGCGGCTGCTTCGTCATCGACGTCTCCTCGAGCTCCTGAGGCGCCGTCCCTTAGGGCTCGGGTGAGCTACCCAGAGGAGATGACTGAGGAGCAGGTGCTTCCTGACGCTTCTGAGGTCAAGGCTCCCGAGGTCCCCCCGCGTTGCCCTGAGGCGGCGGCAAGTGATCCCGCACACCCTAGCGCTTCTGGGGGCGTCTCAGCCGAAGTCGGAGCTGCTCTGGTCACGTCCGGCGATGCCAACCATATCTTGGGCCTCGCCCGGCTTCATCTGAATTTTGAAGCCCTCCGCAAGAGGAAGGGATCCCCAAACCGCAGTGGGGTTGCCTTCCAGCCATTGAAGCAGAGGAAGTACATTGTCATAGACGAGTGAGTAACTTATCTTCATAATTTTTTGAGTAGTGTTGCCTCCCCTCCTAACTATGATTCCTCAGGGCCTCTCCTGCCAAGGCAACGGGACCTCCTGAGAAGCAGGCCCCTACGATCCCGAGCTCCCCGCCAATCATGGGCGTCCTCAGCCGATGCGCTGCCTCTGGCGCGAGGTCACCCACGAGGATGGATGCGCCGGCCTGGCGCCTCGACCCCGCGTTTTCTCCGCTCCTTCTTCGTGCCTCCGCCTGGGGAGCGGGAGGCGTGCCGAGGGATCCCCCCATGGTCGTCGAATGCAATCGGGCCACTTTGGCCCTGGTGTCTTCTTCGAGTGGCGAGTCTGAGCCCCTCCGGGCCCCAACCGAGGCCCGAAAGACGACTGGGGTGGAGGAGACCCCGGTCCAGCCCCCGAGGGAAAACGAGTCTCCTCGGGCTTCTTCAACTGCTCTTGGTGCCGAGGAGGGTCCTAGTCTCGCGATTGAGTCAGCGCGCAGGAGGGGCGCCGCCCGCCGTGAGCTTCATCAGGAAGCGATGAACGCGCTGAATCGACTTGGGGGAGAGCTTGAGGGAGTTGATGCCTGTTTCGAGGCTGAGGGCCTCTAGCTAATGGACGAGCGGTGTCGGCTAAGGGTGGCCATTAACCTCGGGCGCCTCTAGCATGAGCGCACCAACGCGAAGGCTGGGGCATCCCTCGCTGCCTCGCGAGAGGCCTGCGCCTGAGCCCTGGAGGAGGCTAGGGAGGATGACCGCCGCCGCGAGGTTGTAGAGAGGTGCAGGCTGGAGCTTTAGGCCCTGAACGCCATCCTGGAACAACAAGCTGAAGCCCGCAGGGCCGCCTTGGCGTCGATGATGGGGACACCTTCCAAAGAGGCGGAGATCTTGCGGCGTGAGGAGGCGTTGATGTTGGAGGCCGCGGAGCACAGCCTTGAGCTTGAGCGGCTAGAGGTGAGGGAGTGCCACGTGACCCTGGCCGAGGATGTTGTATCCGCTCGCGAGGCCAGAGTTCAGGAGGAAATCAAACAAGGGTTGTCGAAGGCTAGCGCAGACCTTGCCAAGGAGTATGGCCTGAAGCTGGAGCTTCCGCGGGCGGAAGCTGATGGGAGAACTGCTGCCCTCAGGATGAAGTTGGAGGAGGTAGAGCAGCGCGAAAGGGTCGCCATAGCGGCCCAGTCTTCAGCTCAGGCCAAGTTGGACTCCGTGCAGGCCGATTTGGCCTCGCTCCAGTGACAGGTTGATGGCGCCGCGACTCTCGTGCAACGGAGCAAAGACGAGGCCGGCCGTCGGGTGGCGCTGCAGCACGTGCACGCCCCTATGCCCCAGGCTCTCCGGGTGAGAGCCAACCGAGCGTTAGGGACCATCTGCGAGGAGAGCGCCCCTCAGCCCCTCGTGGAGGACTACGTGGGTCATCTCGCCTTCTTCACCGCGGTCGTGATGTGCCTGGAGAGCCGGGCCGCCAGGGCCCACCAGCTTGTTGACAAAAAGAGCCGAAACCTCCTTTGGCGCGCGTTCTCCCAAGCCTTCAGCCACCTCCAAAACATTGACCCCGACTTTGACTTCGACGCCGCCATCGCCCATGTGCCTGGGGCCATCCGAGATAACCTGGCGCACTAGGTGGACGACCACGTGGATGCTCTGGTCAGGGCCTTTGCCACTGATGATGACAAGGCCGTGGTCGTGGCAGATGAAGGCAGAGCGGTTTACGACGGCGAAGACGTGGCCAGCGACAGTGCCGGTAGTGTACATGAGAGCGAATCAGACGGTGCTGCGAGTGATGTGTCCGGTTGAGCTTGTACTCCTTCGCCTTGACCCTGCACACATAGACTTTCACAAGACCCCGTAGGGCATGAGAGTGTTTTGATGGGGGAGAACCCCTATGTGTGTAAACTGATATTCCACTCTCCTTCATTTTTGCCGCTTGAATCCAAACCTGACGCGTGCGTCCTAGAATTTTCTGAGCAGAGTTATCATTGTAACTCACCTGAGTCTCACCTAGCCTTGTGTGGGTTACGAGGTCGTCGACACACCTCTCTTTTGAGGTAAACCACTTGGGGTCCGTGGCCCTGAGCTTACTGAGCAACCCGTGGCCCTGCTCAGGGGAATGGGGCTAGGGGTGTCCTGATTGCCGCAGCAGGATGCCTACGCGGCAATTTTGCGGCGCGTAAGCTTTTGTCCCGAGGGGGTCCTGCCGAGGTTACAGAGGCCCGCCAAGCAAGATCGGCCTTCTGGTCCCTGAGCCAGAGGGCCCGGGGTAAGATCTTCAAGATAGCCAGAGGCGACAAAATCCAGCAGAAATCAACAACCCCCCCCCCCCCAATTTTTGGCAACGAGCAAGACTTCAAATTCAATTCAAAAAGGGTGGCGAATCCAGCTACAAAGAAAGGAGAGGAAAGCAAATAGCCGCGTCCAGCACCTATCTAGTCTTCAGGTCTTCCACCAGCGCAGAGCTAAGTGCTACCACTAGGACGTGTGAGGGAACCCCCGAGGCCCGAGGGCGGCACTCTGGAGACTACGGGGCGTGTACAGGCCCACTCATTATTACGTGAGAGTGTCACGGGCGGAGACCATCATAGGCGTGAGCTTTACTTCATATTGCTAGACGAGGGCCCTGCCTTGCGCCACCCTCGACCATCGTTGGGGCGACCGGAAACCTGGAGGGACCAAGGGACAAGGGGGATGCCAGCGGCGCCCTCGGCAACCATGGGCCCTCTGCCAGGGGGAAGGGCTCGTTGACGCTCCCCCGGCAGAGGACCTACCTCCGCATGCTGCTTTGCTCCACGCGGCGCGGGAAGGACTGCGGCTCCAGGCCCTCCACACGTAGCCCCCAGCGCCCTGCCCCAGTCGAGGGCGGAACTGTGGCTCTCGGGCCTCCGACCAGTGTCGTGGTTTGGTTCACCTGCAGCCCATTGTTAGTGCACGAATGCCGCTGCAATACCTGTTGTGCCCTGTCGTCGTCGCTGAAGGGGTCGATGGAGCCCCCAGGTGACCCGTGGTAGTCTTCCGCTCTAAGCGCCTCACCGTTCCATCTCGGCCCGAGGAAAGCATTGGGGCCTTCTCCGAACACGTACGCCAGGTCCACCATGTGGGGCACGTAGGCCTCGTCGGCGGCCCTACCCAGGATGTCACTCACGTGCCCGCGCCTTGAACTTTCGGTTGCGGCTCCTGGCCTCGGTGGCTACCTGGTTGTAGCCCGGCGCGCCCTCGTGAGGAGCCGCCCACATTGGCTCCCACCCCTGACGAAGTCGCCGCGGTCGGACGGGTGGCACCAGTGCCTGTGTTGGTGTTGTCAAGTCCCTCCATCGCTGGAGGGGGCGCGCAAGCCTGTCGGGGCCTCGCGTGTGCCTCACCTGCGGCATGGGGCGTGGGTGTGGAGCAGAACAGTGGCACGCCCCTGCAGGCACAGTCCAGCAGTTCGGCAACACGTTCCAGCAGAACGGCACGACCGCCCTCGGCCAGCCTACATCGTAATAGTTCTCGTGCATCGATGAGCGCAACCCTCATGTTCGCTTGCTCCGTCGGGTGTGTGGTGTTGTCGCTGCGGCGTAGTTCGAGGATCGTGCCACATAGCGTGCGCACCGCGATGCCGCGGCGGCGCCTGCTGGTCCACACCGCCCGCGGCACGTGGTGTTAGGCGGCGCGGGGGCCGCCTGAAATGCGGAGTTGAGGCCTTCGTGGGCATGGGCCAGGCTGCCCAGCGATCGGCGTGAACCCCCCGGTCTTCGGCCATCGGGGTTGCTGAGTGGTAACGAACCGAACGGCGGAAGAGGGGATCCGGCGCACCCCCTACCTAGCGTGCCAAATGTCGGATCTTGGGTTCCGGCAAAACCCTTGTGGTTCGAACACCGGGGTGGGCACGAAGATCTCTCCTTCCTCCCTAGCTCGTCTACTCGTCGATTCCTAGGCCTAGCTCGTCAAGCCCGAAGAACAAGGGACACAAAGGTTTATAATGGTTCGGGCCACCGTTGTGGTGTAATACCCTAATCCAGTGTGGTGTGGTGGATTGCCTTATAGGCTGGAGAGGAACTAGTACAAGAGAAGAACGGCCTCCTGAGGAGAGGTGTTCTTACGCTCGGATGAGCTTGCTGTGTATGTGGTTGGCTCTTGATCAGATGCCCTCTAGGTTGGGTCAGCTCAAGATGAGATGATCCCCGTTTGGCGGTGGCTAGTCCTATTTATAGAGGCCCGGGTCTTTTTCCCAAATATTGAGCGGGAAGGGATCGCACAACGGCCAAATTTGAAGGGGGACGGCTAGTACAAGCCCTACTGACAAAAGGTGGTCTTCGCCTGCCAAAGGCTCTGGTGGTGACGCCGCCGTGACCTCCGCTCTGCCGTCCTGCTGGTCTTTGTCTTGTTGCACCGATATGGAAACCTTTGCATGATGCCTCGGGACTCCTTGCCTACGCCTGCCCCTTTAGCACCAAAGAGGAAACTGGCACCCTGCACCCGCTAGCGCCCGCCTGGCCTTGGTCGTCACGAGGACCTCGCGAGGTGCCCCTTGCCTTGATATCTCCGCTCCTCGGGAGCCAGCCTAGCGAGGTCGCCCCAGGGGAGGTCTTGTGTCGTCCGCCTTGCGAGGCTTGGCCCCTCGCGAGGGTCTTGAGTAGTTGCTGACGAGGTTGGGCCGTACCAGGCCGCTGGATGAGCCACACCCTGGGCCACAGGCAGGCAAGTCTGGGTACCCCCGTTCCGAGAACGCGGACACCTGGTACCCAAAGTCTCGTGCAACTGCTTCCAAAACTTTGAGGTAAACTATGTTTCTCTATCTGATACGATGGTCCTCGGAACTCCATGCAGACATACGATCCTGGTCATCTATATCTTGGCCAACTTAGCACTGGTGTAAGCGGTCTTCACGGGGATGAAATGAGCTACCTTAGTCAGGCAATCAACAATAACCCAGATAGAATCGTACCCTGATCGTGTCCTGTGCAATCCTGCGATAAAATCCATTCCTAGCTTGTCCCACTTCCAATCTGGTATCGATAACGGCTGTAGTAACCCTGCTGGTTTGTGATGTTCTACCTTAACTCTCTGACAGACGTCACATACCGCTACATACTCGGCAATATCCTTCTTCATTTTGGTCCACCAGAAATTCTGCTTCAAATCCAAGTACATCTTGGTGTTGCATGGGTGTATCGAGTAAGGCGAATCATGAGCCTCCTGAAGAATCAACTTCCTGATGTCCGGGTCATTGGGCACGTATATTCGTTCTTCGAACCACAATGTTCAGTATTCATCCTCGCGAAATCCTCCTGCCTTTCCTTGGCTCATCCTGCCCTTTATCTCTGCAATTCCTTTGTCCGTCTTCTGGGCTTCTCGAATCTTGCCCAACAAATTGGACTGAATCTCCAATGTAGCAACATAGTCTCTAGGGACTATCTCCAACTGTAAGTCTCTGAGATCATCTGCTAACTCTTGGGGTAAACCTCTGGCTAAGATAGTGTTAGCATAACTCTTGTGACTCAAGGCATCTGCCACGACATTGGCTTTCCCTGGGTGGTAATGCAATCTCATGTCATAATCTTTTATGAGCGCCAACCATCTCCTTTGCCTGAGATGTAACTCCTTCTATGTAAAGATGTACCTCAAACTCTTATGGTCCGTGTAAACATCACAATGGTTTCGAATAAGAAAATGTCTCCAGGTCTTGAGCGCGTGCACTACGGCTGCAAAGTCCAAATCACGTGTGGCATAATTCAACTCATGGGGTCGAAGCTGACGTGAGGCATATGAAACAACTCTTCCTTCTTGCATGAGTACGCCTCCAAGTCCTTAACGTAACGCATTGCAATATACTTGGAAATCCTTGCATATATTCGGCAGAATCATCACTGGGGATGTAACCAAATGTTTCTTCAGCTCCTGAAAACTGCCTCACATTCTTTGGTCCAATTATATTTACTTTCCTTCTTCAACAACTCTATCACGGGCTTCGCAATCTTGGAGAAATTCTCAATGAACCTCCGATAGTATCACGTGAGTCCAAGAAAACTGCGAATCTCTCCAACTGAGGTGGCTGCTTTCCACTCGGTGATGGCCTCTACCTTGGAGGGGTCTACCGCTATACCATCTCCAGATTAACATGTCTGAGGAATCCAACTTCCTTCAACCAAAACTCACATTTGCTGAACTTGGCATATAACTGATGTTCCCTGAGCTTCTCGAGAACTAAACATAAATGTTCCTTGTGCTCCTCTTCATTCTTGGAGTAAACCAATATGTCATCAATGAATACTACCACAAACGTATCCAAGAATTTCATGAACACCTTGTTCATTATACTCATAAAGTAGGCAGGGGCATTAGTCAAACCAAATGACATAACTGTTTACTCATAAAGCCCGTACCTTGTGGTAAAAGTTGTCTTAGGTATATCATGTTCTCGGATCTTCAGCTCGTGATATCCACATCGTAAATCAATCTTCGAGAAAACTTTGGCTCCTTGCAACTGGTCAAACAGATCACTGATCATCGACAGAAGGTACTTGTTCTTGATTGTCACCTCATTCAGTGCACAATAACCTACCACCATCCTTAGTGATCCATCCTTCTTCTCAACTAAGAGCATTGGGGCTCCCCAAGGTGATGAACTTGTGGAATGTAACCTTTCTCCATTAACTCCTTGATTTGCTTCTTAATCTCTTCCAAATCATTTGCGGGCATCCGGTATGGTCTCTTGGATATTAGTTCGGTGCGTGGTAACAACTCAATCAAGAACATGATGTCTCGATCCGATGGCATTCCTGGTAACTCCTTCGGGAATAAATCGGGATAATCCTTCACAACTGGTACTTCCTCCTGAACAACTCCTGAAAGTGCATTCACTTGTGTCCTCCGGGGTGTGTGCCTCGACACATACTTAGTTCTCTTTCCTTTCGGGGTGGTGAGGAGGATATATTTACTGGCGCAATCAATGTTTCCCTCAAACTTGGATAGCCAATCCATACCTATGATTACATCCAAACCCTGGGATTCCAATACAATGAGGTCGGTGGGAAAGACATGTCTCCCAATAGTCAAGGGAAATTGATAACATCCTCGACTAGCCATGTACTCTGCTCCAGGAGAACTCGCTAACAAAGGCGACTTAAGGGCTACAGTAGGCATATTATACTTTTCCACAAAACCCCTTGATATGTATGAATGAGATGCACCGGGGTCAAAAAGAACAAGGGCTGTAAATGCATTAACAAAAATCTTACCAACCACTGCGTCGGGCTACTCGTCAATCTCCTCCACATTGACGTGATTCACCTGTCCTCTGGTGAACGGGTTGGGCTTCTTTCTTGAGCTTCCATTGCCATTTCCATTCTTTGCTTCAGGACACTCGATGGCATAGTGTCCTGTCTTCCCGCACTTGAAATAAGTAATGTGACTCGGATCCTTCTTAGCGGGTGTTGATGGGGTGGAACGATTCTGATTGTTGTTTCCTCCATTCCCATTGCCATTCCTGGGGCCACTATGGTTGTGTGAATTTCCACTATTATGGGAATGACCTCCATGGTTATGTCCTCCATGGGTGGGATAGTTATGTCCTCCTGAGTATGGGAATAGCGGGGCTTCTGCTGAGCTCCAGAGTTATACTTCCCATGTCCATACTTCCTCTTGCGGCTATTAATCTGCTGTTGTTTTCCTTCAATCATGATGGCCCTGTTTACCAACTCCTGGTAGTTGCTGAAGGTGGCTACCATCAGCTGCACACTCAACTCATCATTGAGTCCCTCAAGAAACTTCTCCTGCTTCACGGCATCTGTGGCCATGTCATCTGGCGCATAGCGAGCTAACTGCCTGAAATCATCCACGTACCGCCCTATAGTACGGTTCCCTTCGTGCAAGTTGTGAAACTCACGCTTCTCCAGGCTCATGGCTCCAACTAAAACATGTGCAGTTCGGAAGGCTTGCTGAAACTGATCCCAAGTAACTATAGCAAGGGGATAAGTGGCGGTGTAGTACTCCCACCAAGCAGCTGCTGGTCCCTCAAGCTGATGTGCGGCAAAGCGCACTCTCTCTGCATCTGTTCATCCTAAAGTTGCTAGCTCTCTTCCCATCTTGTGGAGCCAATCATCTGTAACAATCGGCTCGGTGCTACTAGAGAACACCAGAGGATTCAACCTTAATAAACGTGTCAGGTTGTCAACTGGAGGAGGGTTGTCGTTGCTGTTGTTGCCTTGGTTCTACACAAGTAGTTGCATCAAACTGTTCTACTGTTGGATCAACTGAGTGAGATCGGGTGGGAATTGGAATCCGGGATCACGTCTCGGAGGCATCTGATGGGTTAGAGGAATGAGAAATAGAATAGAATGAGGTCTAGAGGGATTTCCACTACCCACATGCACATGAGACAAACATATTTATATCACATCACTCAATTTCAAACAAGGTCACACAAAAGATCCTAAGCTACAAATACAAAGCTCACGAACGATTCTAACTACTTGGAAGAACACTAATGGTGCAGACTAAGGCATAGCCTAGTTGTGGGAAGGGGCTGATGCCTTCCCACCCACCCAGGTTCAAGGCACGGTACTTGCAATTTGGGTTTGTTGCACCAATTATACTGTAGGGGGTTCCCTTACAGTCTTTATGTCAAAAAAAGAACACTAATGGTTACAGGGTGGTCATTTAATAGCTTTCATCGAAAGAAGACTCTGTAATATCTTCTCCCGCTTCGTCTTCATAATCACTTTCATCACTGTCGGCGTCGTCTATCAAGATGTAGTTATCCGAATGAATGCCCATCCCTGGTACTAGCTTCACCACGGGCGCTCCAATCTTCTTCTTCAGCTCTTCATTCTGCTCCAATAGCACATCAATTTCCTCTTCATATCCATCGCGTGTTGTCTTGAGTTCTTCTTCTAGCATGATATTCCGGGTCATCACCATCTTGGTCTTCACCATGAGCGTGCACATTTGGTTCTCATAGTGACGAATGTGCTGGTCCATCTCCTGTATGAATGCTGCAATGGACTTCTCATTCCTGGTGTGAATCATCTCCCATTGCTCATCTCGGCATCCCCAAATCTAGTAGGTGGTGTCTTCAATATCCTTGTTGTAGACTTCGCAAATGCGTCCAAAGGTGATGTGTGCTGCCATACTCTTTCCCAAGCTCCAAGTTGGTGCATCAAAGGCAAGCTCGAGAGGTTCCGTGACTGGTGCAATAGTCCTCCCAGGAACACTAACTTTGATCTTCCAGCACTCCTTTTCCGGGAAAGTTGCAGTGAAGGTTCCAATGAAACTTGGTATTCCGATGTGCAAGTACCTTGTGACGTCCTTCAAGTGTCTTCTGAAAGGGGTGTCATCATTAGGCTGAGTAAATTTGTTCCTGGGGTCTGACATCTATAGAGTAGAAAGAGAGAAGGATTAGAAATGAGTAGAGAAGAGCATCATGTAGCTTTTACTAGTGGTCGCGTCCTACAGTCAGCGTGTACTCTGATACCATCTTATAGCGACCACGACCAATGACTTCTGGCCTATCTCACTGCTAAATAGTGTCCTGAAAATCATCACAAAACTGCTGGCCAATAGACTACAACAAGTTATCCTACAAATGGTGCATATTAATCAATATGGCTTCCTTAAAGATAGAGTGATCCAGGACTGCCTAGGATGGGCCTATGAATACATTCATCAATGTCATAAATCTAAAGAGGAAACCCTAGTAATCAAATTGGATTTTGAGAAGGCTTTTGATACAATAGAACATGATGCAATTATTGATATATTCAGAGCAAAAGGGTTTGGAGAAAAATGGATTTCTTGGATGCAATCTCTGTTCACAACTGCATCCTCTGCTGTATTACTGAATGGTGTACCTGGTAAAAAATTACATAAAAAGAGGAGTAAGACAAGGAGATCCCTACTCTCCTTTGGTTTTTGTACTAGCTGCCGATCTCTTGCAATCCATCCTTAACAAAGCCATGAGGTTAAACATGATCACTGCTCCACTTCAAATCAGGTCATGCCCACATTTCCCAATTGTACAATATGCAGATGACACTCTGGTGGTTATGCAAGCTGATGCTAGACAATTGTTCTGTTTGAAGGCACTTCTGAATACTTTTGCCACTGCAACTGGGCTCAAAGTAAATTATGGAAAATCAATCATGGTACCTTTGAACATTGCTGAAGACAGGGTTGAAATTTATACTAACACCTTGCAATGTGCTAGAGGTCAGTTCCCCTTTACCTACCTTGGCATGCCTTTGGGGATGTCCAAACCAACAGTGGAGCAATGCCTACCCCTAGTCAACAGGATTGCAAAAAGAGTGGCTGGTATCTCTACATTCATGACACAAGCTGGTAAACTTCTACTGGTCAAATCAGTGATGACCTCATTAGCAGTATTCTTCATGTGCTGTCTGGACATACCTATTACAATCAAAAAACAGATCATCAAATATTTGAGACACTGTCTCTGGAGAGGAACTGATATGGAGGACAAAAGACCTGCTCTAGTAGCATGGCAAACAGTGTGCAGACCCAAAGATCAAGGGGGGTTAGGAGTGCTAGACATCTACACACACAACAAAACATTGCTCATGAAGAACCTTCACAAATTCTTCAACAGACATGACATCCCATGGGTCAATCTTATCTGGGAATCATACTATAGTGATGGAGATTACCAGGGGGAAGTTCAATAGGATCATTCTGGTGGAAATCCAACTTAGCTCTCATTGATCAATACAAAGCCATTGCTAGATGTAATTTGGGAAATGGAGTCAGTGTTTTTTTCTGGGAAGACTTATGGAGCCAAGCAATACTTAAACACCAATTCCCTCACTTGTTCTCTTTTGTCAGAAACCCTCAACTAAATGTAAAACAAGTACTGCAGACTGAGTACTTACAGGACCTATTTTTTCTCCCTCTGACAACTGAAGCATATGAGAAATTCCTACAGATGGAAGACATTTGCATTTCCATGAGACAATCAGAATACTTAGACACATTTGACACTTGGAGCTACATTTGGGGGAATGAACACTATTCCTCCATCAAAGCATATAAAGTTCTAATTGGATACAAGCAGACACCTCCACATTTAATTGGATCTGGCAGAGTTCATGCCAGCCAAAGCATAAAGTGTTCTTCTGGCCACTTCTACATGATAGAGTCAACACAAGAAATTTACTTAGAAGAAAGAATTTTGTGCTAGAGGATTACAACTGTGCTATTGGTGGATGTCAGCAAGAAGAAACTCTTCATCACCTATTTTGGGGCTGCCAATTCGTTCAACAATGCTGGGATTTCATCTGTCCAACAAGAACACCAAACTTGTCTGTGTTAGAAGCATTCCAAGACCTTAAGGACAAACTGAGATACCCATTCTACATGGAAATCATAATCCTTGGAGCATGGGCCATCTGGATAACTAGAAAAAATAAGGTTTTTGAAAACATCCAACCTTCTTTCCAAGGGTGGAAGTTCATTTTCTTGGAAGAGTTAAAGCTTCTCAAGTTCAGAATGAAGAAGAAGCATGATAGACAATTTTCTGTTTGGCTTCAAAGCCTCTTGTAAAGCCTTCTTTTCTTTCTTTCTTTTCTCTATTTCTTTTTAGTCTCTTTATTAGTTTTTAGGCTTAACTCAAGCCTTCTCAAATACACTATGTAGTTTGACTTTTTAAATAATTAAAAATTGCAGTGGGGTTTTACCCTACTGTTATAGTCAAAAAAAATCGAAGTCTCTGTGCTTAAGTGTCATCCCTGGATCGGTATGCTGACACACACAGTACTTGAGGATTTAACAGAGTTTCAATCACACACTTATTACATCGAGATCCTCATACAGAGTATTATTACAAAAATATGGTTGAAGGCCATCTAAAATAATTAAACTGCGGAAGCATCGAAGATAGTTGAGTCCATCAAACTCTAGGCCAAACACTGAGTGCATGATGCTACTTCTCGAGCTTGCGTTGTATTCCCTCGAAGAGGAAAGAGAGATGCAGCATAGTAGCGTAAGTATTTCCCTCAGTTTTTGAGAACCAAGGTATCAATCCAGTAGGAGACCACGCGCGAGTCCCTCGCACCTACACAAAGAAATAAGAACTTCGCAGCCAACGCGATAAGGGGTTGTCAATTCCTTTACGGTCACTTACGAAAGTGAGAACTGATAGAGATGATAGTTTATATTTTTGGTATTTTTGTTTATAAGAACAGAAAATAAAAGCGATAAAAGTAAAGTAGATGTAGATTGATATGTTGAGAATAGACCCGGGGGCCATAGTGTTCTCTAGTGGCTTCTCTCCTGATAGCGATATTCTACGGAGGGTAAACAAATTACTGTCAAGCAATTGATAGAAAAGCGAATAATTATGAGACTATCTAGGCATGATCATTGTATATAGGCATCACATCCGAGACAAGTAGACCGAAACGATTCTACATCTACTACTATTACTCCACACATCGACCGCTATCCAGCATGCATCTAGTGTATTGAGTTCATAAGAACAGAGTAACACCTTAACCAAGATGACATGATGTAGAGGGATAAACAAATTTGCTGAATTGCTTTCGCGTTTTCCACCACCACCGGCCGCTGCAGCTGTCGCACCTCTACAACAACAACAACAACATCGCCTTCCAAATCAAGTGGGACGAGCACATCGCGTTCCCCTTGAGCCTGGTCAAACTTCTGGTGCCGCTGTTGATGTTTTTGTAGCTCCTGCTGCTACTGCAGAGGTGGAGGACCATTACGAGGATGAGGTTGACCAACATCAGAATTACGTGCAACCACCAGCACCACCACCACCAGGTCGTCCTCATGCATATCATCGCAACTGTAGGGCTGCACCACCACCTGAGGTACATGACCATCTTCCTAAACCGAAATTGAATATTCCACCATTTGACGGTAGATATGTTCCTGATATATATCTTACTTGGGAGTTAGAAACTGAACAATGTTATACATGTTTACAATATCCCGAGGAGAGACGTGTTCCTGCTGCTATTTGTGCTTTCACTAGTTTTGCATGTGTTTGGTGGTCTGAACATTGTAGATTATATCCTATTCCAGCTACTTGGGCTGCTTTGGAAACTGCTATGCGTACTCGTTGGGTTCCACCATATTATCAACGTGAATTACTTCAAAAATTGCAGCGCTTAAGACAAGGAAAAAATTATGTAGAAGAATATTATCAGGAATTACAAACTGGCATCATTAGATGTGGTATTGTTGAGGAGAATGAAGCTATTCTTGCACGTTTTATGGGTGGATTAAATAGAGAGATTCGGACCATTCTAGAGTATAAGGATTATAATAATATCACTCGTTTATTCCATCTTGCTTGTAAAGCTGAACGTGAAGTGCAGGATTGACATGCATTGGCGCGGACTAACTTTTATGCAGGTCGACCTTCATCATGGACACCGCGTGCATCCTCTACTTCCACACATTCTACTGCACCGACACCTCCATCAGCTGTTACCTCCAGCCATGATACAAGGAAGCAGGCACAACCACCATTATCTGCCAAGAGCACACCTATCGGGCCTGCACAGAGTTCTTCTTCTTCCATGGCATCAACAGGGCACACCAGTGATATTATTTGTCGTCGTTGTAAGGGAAGAGGACATTCTGCGAGAGAATGCAAATCTCAGCGTGTGATGATTGCTACTGAGGATGGTGGGTATGAGTCCACTAGTGATTATGATGAGGAGACTTTGGCTCTTATTACACATGAAGAACATGGTGGAGACGATTCTGATCATGAGACGCAATACATGGCTCCTGAAGATGCTGACAGGTATGAATGTTTAGTTGCTCAACGTGTTTTGAGTGTGCAGGTTACACAAGCTGAGCAAAATCAGAGGCATAATTTGTTCCATACAAAGGGAGTTGTGAAGGAACGTTCTCTTCGTGTGATCATAGATGGAGGGAGTTGCAACAACTTGGCTAGCATGGAGATGGTGGAGAAGCTATCTCTCACCACAAGACCACATCCACATCCTTACTACATCCAATGGTTCAACAACAGCGGCAAGGTTAAGGTAACACGTACTGTTCGTGTGCATTTTAGTATCTCTGCATATGCTGATTGTGATGTGGTACCTATGCAAGCATGTTCCTTATTACTTGGTCGACCATTGCAATTTGATAAAAATTCTATACACCATGGTAGAAACAATCAGTATACTCTTGTTCATAAGGATAAAAATATTACTTTGCTTCCTATGACTCCTGATTCCATTTTGAAAGATGATATTAATAGAGCTAATAAAGCAAAACAGGAGCAAAATAAGTGTGAAAATTAGATTGTGGCAAAAGAATTTGAGCAACAAATGAAGCCTAATAACACACCATCATCTCATGTTGCATCTGAAATTAAATTAAAAAATGGATGTTTACTTGCCACCAAATCTGATATTGATGATCTAGATTTAAGAAAATCTGTTTGCTATGCTTTTGTGTGCAAAGAGGCATTATTTTCATTCGAGGGCGTGCCTTACTCTTTGCCTCCTGCTGTTACTAACATTTTGGAGGAGTTCGCGGACGTCTTTCCACAAGACGTGCCTCCGAGATTACCACCTATTCGAGGGATTGAGCATCAGATTGACTTAATTCCCGGTGCATCGCTACCCAACCACGCACCATACCGTACCAATCCAGAGGAGACGAAGGACATTATGCGTCAAGTACAGGAGCTACTTGACAAAGGTTATATATGTGAATCCCTTAGTCCTTGTGTTGTTCCTATTATTCTAGTACCGAAAAAGGATGGTACATCGCGTATGTGTGTTGATTGTAGAGGCATTAATAATATTACTATTTGTTATCGTCATCCTATTCCTAGGCTAGATGATATGCTTGATGAATTGAGTGGCTCTACAATATTCTCCAAAGTTGATTTGCGTAGTGGATACCATCAAATTCGTATGAAATTGGGAGATGAATGGAAAACATCATTTAAAATTAAGTTTGGATTATATGAGTGGTTAGTCATGCCTTTTGGGTTAACTAATGCACCTAGTACTTTCATGAGATTAATGAATGAAGTTTTACGTGCTTTCATTGGACGATTTGTGGTAGTATACTTTGATGATATATTGATTTATAGCAGATCTTTGGAGGAACATTTGGAACATTTATGTGCTGTTTTTATTGCTCTACGTGATGCATGTTTGTTTGGTAACCTTGGAAAGTGCACCTTTTGCACCGACCGAGTATCTTTTCTTGGCTATGTTGTTACTCCACAGGGAATTGAGGTTGATAAAGCCAAGATTGAAGCTATTGAGAGTTGGCCGCAACCCAAAACGGTCACACACGTGGGGAGTTTCCTTGGCCTCGCTGGATTCTATCGGCGTTTTGTGAGAGATTTCAGCACCATTGCTGCACCACTCAATGAGCTTACAAAGAAGGATGTGCCTTTTGTTTGGGGTACTGCAAAGGAGGAAGCATTCACGGTATTGGAAGATAAGTTAACACATGCTCCTTTACTCCAACTTCCTGATTTTAATAAGACTTTTGAGCTTGAATGTGATGCTAGTGGAATTGGGTTAGGAGGTGTGTTATTACAAGATGGTAAACCTGTTGCATACTTTTCTGAAAAATTGAGTGGGCCTAGTCTGAATTATTCTACTTATGATAAGGAATTATATGCTCTTGTTCGGACTTTGGAAACATGGCAACATTATTTATGGCCCAAAGAATTTGTTATACATTCTGATCATGAATCTTTGAAGCACATTAAAAGTCAAGCAAAACTGAACCGTAGCATGCTAAATGGGTTGAATTCATAGAGACTTTCCCTTATGTTATTAAACATAAGAAGGGAAAAGAAAATGTTATTGCTAATGCATTGTCTCGTCGTTATACTATGCTTTCACAACTTGACTTTAAAATATTTGGTTTGGAGACCATCAAAGATCAATATGTGCATGATGCTGAATTCAAAGATGTATTGCAGAATAGTAAAGAAGGGGGAACATGGAACAAGTTCGTCGTCAATGATGCATTTGTGTTTCGTGCTAACAAGCTATGCATTCCATCTAGCTCTGTTCGTCTTTTGTTGTTGCAGGAGGCGCATGGAGGAGGATTAATGGGACACTTTAGCGTGAAGAAGACGGAGGATGTACTTGCTACACATTTCGTTTGGCCAAAGATGAGAAGAGATTTTGAGCGTTTTGTTGCTCGCTGCACTACATGTCAAAAAGCTAAGTCACGACTCAATCCTCATGGTTTATATATGCCTTTGCATGTCCCTAGTGTTCCTTGGGAAGATATATCTATGGACTTTGTTTTGGGTTTACCTCGAACAAATAAGGGGAGGGATAGCATATTTGTTGTCGTGGATAAGTTCTCGAAGATGGCACACTTTATACCATGTCATAAAAGCGATGATGCTGCTAATGTTGCTGATTTGTTCTTTCGTGAAATTATTCGCTCGCATGGTGTTCCAAATACTATTGTTTCAGATCGTGATACTAAATTTCTTAGCCACTTTTGGAGATGTTTATGGGCTAAGTTGGGGACTAAACTGCTTTTCAGTACTACTTGTCACCCCCAAACTGATGGAAAAACTGAAGTAGTCAATAGAACTTTGTCTACTATGCTTAGGGCTGTTTTGAAGAATAACAAGAAAATGTGGGAAGAATGCTTGCCTCATATTGAATTTGCTTATAATCGTTCGTTGCATTCTACTACTAAGATGTGCCCTTTTGAAATTGTCTATGGTTTCCTACCTCGTGCACCTATTGATTTGTTGCCTCTTCCATCTTCGGAGAAGGTTAATTTTGATGCTAAACAACGTGCTGAATTGATCTTAAAAATGCATGAGTTAACTAAGGAAAATATTGAGCGCATGAATGCTAAATATAAACTTGTTGGAGATAAGGGTAGTAAACGTGTTGTCTTTGCACCTGAAGATCTTGTATGGTTACATTTGCGTAAGGATAGGTTTCCTAATTTGCGCAAGTCAAAGCTAATGCCACGTGCTGATGGTCCTTTCAAGGTGTTAGAGAAAATAAATGATAATGCATATAAACTTGAGTTGCCTGCAGATTTTGGGGTTAGTCCCACATTTAACATTGCAGATTTGAAGCCTTACTTGGGTGAGGAAGATGAGCTTCCGTCGAGGACGACTTCAATTCAAGAAGGGGAGGATGATGAGGACATCACTAACAAGGTTACACCCACAGCCCCAACTGACACATATACAGGACCAATTACTAGAGCTCGCGCACACCAATTAAATTACCAGGTACTTTCGTTTCTTGGTAATGATTCTAATGTTCATGAGAATATGATGCTGCCTAAACTGGATACGTTTGTCTTGCTTACAAATGAAGGGCCTAGCTTGGACAAGAAGGATGAACATTGGAGCAAGATCAAGCATGGAGATGATGGCATGCACAAGGGGAACAAGAACGGAGTTACAAGTGATGATTTCAGGACTTTGAAGCCACCATAATGAGTGTGTGAAGCCTTGGACGAAATATACAAGATGCCACTTCATAAATTTTGTCCAGAGGCTATTATAGGTGCTGCGTCACCTTATTATTGGGCCAGGCCCATGTAATTTCGAAATACTTAAGTATAGGCTGTTTTTAGAGTCCGTATGTGTGGGGAAACAAGGGTTAGGGTTGGTTTCGGACCCCTCCTCCAAGGGCCACGAAATTCCCCCCTCTCCCCCCATATATACACCCCTTAGGGCGTCGTTTAGACTTTGGGTTTTGTTTAGATTAAAAGTTCGCCATAGCTGCAAATTCGCGTACTTCGTTTGAGTTCAACGACCAGACAAAGGCGTCACAGAACCCCACCTTGATCAATAAAGCTTTCCTCTATATTCGCAATATCTAGATTGCAATCTTAGTTTCTTGCTTGTTCTTCATTTGCCTGCAGGAAACAGACCTTCGTGGTCAGGTTGATCGTGCTCCGGTGTGGTCAATAACCTCTCGGAGTTGGTTTAGCGATTGCTAAGGCGTGACGTCCTCGCACGTTCGTAGTCGGATCATCAAAGTCGACTTCCTCCAAAACAATAGCCACCATCTCATCGAAAGACGGGACGCCTTTGCCTCTATTAAGAACTCATTGATGGATCCCCCTCTGGTGGAGCTCCATAACAGGCTCCAAGATGGGATCTCACGGGAACAGAAGGTTACGGCAGTGGAATTAGGGTTTTCTCTCTGTTGTCAATGGTTTCAGGGTACGTAGACTTATATAGGAGGAAGGAGGACACCAGGGGGTGCTCGAGGGGCCCACAAGGTAGGGGGCGCGCCCCCCACCCTCGTGGACACCCCGAGGCTCTCCGAACGTGGTACTCAAGTCCCCTGTGCGTGCTTTTCTCCAAAAATATCTCTCGTGAAGGTTTCATTCCGTTTGGACTCCGTTTGATATTCCATTTCTGCAAAACCCTGAAACAGGCAAAAAATAGCAATCTGGACTGGGCCTTTGGGTTAGTAGGTTAGTCCCAAAAATGATATAAAATGTAAGATAAAGACCATTAAACATCCAAAACTTCATAAATAATAGCATGGAACAATAAAAAATTATAGATATGTTGGAGACGTATCACATGACAATGACCTAATCGCACCTTAATCTTCGTCGGAGAACTCTACAACATGAGATGTTGCAGTCGTGTAGGTCAGCACATTGAATATGCTGGCTAAGTCACACTGTAGCAATAATGATGAATAAATATCTACTACTACATGCATATTTGGCTGGTGGAGGCTTTAAGGTTATTTTAGCATAAAGCTATTTTTTTCCTACAACAAAGGAATAAATTTTTATTTACTACTCGTTTGAATTAAAAAATATTCAGAAGGTTCCTCCAACTCAATCCCAAAATCTACAAAGTCATTAGTAACCCAACTATTTCGTTTAATAGAGTGATGAGATCAGTCCATAATTCAAATACCAGGATACTCAAGATGTCCATAACCGGGGACACGGCTATTCATGAATAGTTTGCACACTTTGCAGAGGTTTGCGCACTTTCCCCACAAGACTCGACAGCATCCATGATCGGAAGATCGAGACATAGTCTTTCAGAAGCATTAACTCTTTACTCTGGGTAGACCGGTACACCTACTTTCCCCAACATCTGCTAGTCCACCACTGAAAGAGCTCACACAACATACTCAACTATGCCAGAGCCCATAATGGCTTGTGGCTGCACACGGAAGTTTCTAAGCATGAATGATATATGATCCCTTTGAGCCTGGGTGGCATTCCAAGGATGATCACACGGTTCCTCCGGGATCTCCTCGGACAACACTAGATTCTCCAGGTGCCCTACAACCAATCCACCCATATGTGTATTAAAGTTGCCACCTTAAACCATCCCTTAGTTGTTATTACTCGCGTAACTTTCATGAATCTCACATACCAATCCACGTCTACGAGCATGGCTAAGCAACAAGTAACAAAGCGTATAATCCCGGGGTTGGTCTCAAGTCATAGGTTCCAACCTCATGAACTACAAAGCAATTCCACATGTATCCAAGGCCTACTCATGCAAATCTTTGAGGGTGTAACTAATGCAAGTAAAACTGGGTATTGTAAAGTATGATCAAAGTGTAACTTGCTTTGCTGATGATCGTTGAAACCTAGAGACTCGTAGTAGCAAACTTCGCATTCCATAAATTCTATCGTAGTCAAACAATAGCATACATAAGCAATCATGCAACAGAATCGAAGAAAAGATCGCGGAAAACTTCGAAAACAAACAAACAAGTCTTGCAATTGAAAAAAAATTCTACTAGTACCAAAATTAGGTGGATTTGGCCTTATCTGAAATTTAGGTCAAGAGCTTCGATTTGCAAAAATAATCAACTCAAACGGAGTTACGAAACTCAAGTTATGATCAAAAGAAGTTCAAATTCAAATCTATTTGAATTCAAATTTTAAAACTTTCAAAAACAAATTTTAGTTGGATTACTGGATAGATGAGATTAAAATGAAGAGTTTGGTGTTGGTTTCATCTAATTCCGATAAATGAGTAAAAGGTAGTGATCGTTTTAAGATTAGGGACTAATTTGTAAAACTTTAATCGTGAAAAGGTCCCTGACTTAAATCAACTAGAAAAGGAGAAAAAATATATCTAATGAACGCTCGTTTTCTAAACTGAACAAGCGAACGTTCGCTAAATAATTAAACCCCAAAAGATGAAAACTGGGTTTATAAAAAAACACAACCTAGTGTTTTTTTAATGAAAAGAAAACCGAAAAAACCGGGTCGGTTCTTTACCGATTCGGACGGCGGGTCGGGCGTCCGGCGGGCTGCGGCATTCGGCGACGGTGGCGGTGAGGTGCGGGCGCGGGGGCGGCGTTCAGCGGGGTGGTGCTGTGGCAGCGGTGCGCGGCGCGACAGGAGAGAGGGGGTGGCCGGCTATTTAAAGGGGGGCGGCTCTTTCTTGGCTCAGGGGCAACGCGGCGGCGGGCGTGTCCGGCTCGGACTCCAGTGAGTCCGGGCGGCACACGGAGGTGGGAGGCGGTGGCGCGGCTGGGCCGGCTGGGCTGGGCTTTGGCCCAGTCGGTCGGCCCAAAAACTTTTTTTATAAAATAATTTTCTCGTAAATACAAAAAAATAGAAAAATACAATAAATATATTTTTAAAAATCGTAGAAAAATTTACACGTACTTAGGGCCTTATTTATGACCTGGTGAACATTTTTTTGGGCCTAAATGCCTAAATTAAAAATATTTTTTTAGTGCAAATAAAATAACAAAAATAAATACTTTCGCAAATGAAAATCCAATAAATATATTTTTACTCAAAATTAAATTTCCAACATTTTTACTCTATTTCGAAGAAGTCATATTATCTTCTCTCATTATTTTAAAAATAGTGAAAATGAAAATTGGTAAAATAATATTTTATCCAACCCCACTTGGAAAATAATAAAATTGTGGGTCCTCTTTTGGAAACTTCCAACTCACTCGCTTGGGTCCTTGAGTTGCTTAAAGTCTCTTGGAACAATTCCAAATAAAAATCAAATTCAAAATGCTCCAATGATGAATGCATATGAATGATCTATGTTAACATCCAAATTTAAAATTGGAATGTTACATTTAATCATAATGGGCTGAATCAGGGATACTAGGTTAAACATATTTACAAAAACAGAACTAGTCGAGTTCATATCAGTTTCTCTTTGCCACGGCCCATTCATCAACTATTGTCATTATTGCCTTTCACTTGCACGACCGAATGATATGAAAATAATACTAGTGCAAGAGTGCCATGGACTAAGCTGGAATCTGCAAACATTTTATTCAACACGAGAAGACAAGGTAAAATGGGCTCTTTATTAAATCAACAATTATGTAAATGAGAGCCACTCAACATTTTCATGGTGTCCTTCTCCTTGGTACGGCTCGAATAAAAAGAAAAGAAATTCAGAGAAACACACTGAAATATTTTTCGAGTTTTTGATTTTCTAGAACTAGAAAAAAAGGGGAAAACAAAAACGAGAAAGACTATTTACACAGGAAAGCTCACAACAAGCAAAAGAAGAACAAGGAAATCTTTTTGGGTTTTCTTCTTAATATTGCAACTAAGCAAGCATAGGGAGTAAACTAATTTCAGCTATATTTTTTTCTAAGGTTTTTCAAACACACAAGAAGAAAGCGAGAAAATACATTAAGCATGGATAGTATAATGAAAAAGTGTGAACACCGACAACTAAAATGATATGTGAACATGAATGTAAAGTCGGTGAGAAACACGTACTCCCCCAAGCTTAGGCTTTTGGCCTAGCTTGGTAATCACCAGTCGTAGAAGCCATGAGGTCCTATGTTGAAGTGCTGAGGCGCAGGCACCTAAGGATCCCACTGCTGAGGCCCCTCCTATGCTGCAGCCTGGTCGTTCCGATAGGCGATGATATCCGCGGGCATAATCCTATATCTGCCCCTCAGGGGGATTATTCCTAGGAAGAAAATTAAAACCTTGCACAAAGGTATTTGTGAGCAGATGATGATGTTCACACTCAGCCGTAATGAAATCAGTGAGGCCGACATTAGCAGCATATGGTGCAAACTCTTGAAGGATTCCAACATCTTCCGTGAACGGGGTATGCGGCCATTCGCATGGCCGTTGCTCCGCCAATCTTCAGATGTGGAGATCACTATCAGATGACTCCCCAATCACTCCCTTGGAATTCTTCTTGGAAGAAATCTTTCTAAAGATACTCATGTTTTTCCTATAAACAAAATTCTGAAATTTTTAGTACACAAAAATTTTCTCAACAAAACTTTACAAGAATGAAAGCAACTACTCATAGGGATGCCTAGAGGCCATAGCAAGCATTCAAATTACTTAGAACTCTAAGAATTCAACATGCAAGCTCATCTACAGCAGCACCAAGAGTAGCTAATTATTCAAAATATAAATCACTAAAACAAAAACTAATCGGACAAACGAAGGAGTCACATAGCAAGCAACAAGCCCCTGAAATAGTTTTGGAAACGGAGCTTCAAGCAAAGAGATCGAAATCCATGGGTTTGAGAGCAAGAACACGACAGAGAGAGAGAGAGAGAGAGAGAGAGAGCAATGGTGAATATTTCTGGAGGTAGGTGATGATGTGTTGTAAAGAGATAAGTGAGGGGGCCCACGTGGGGACCAAAACCCACTAGGGCGCACCTGGGGGTCCTGGCGCGCCTAGGTTGGTTGTGCCCACCTGGTGCACCTCTCTCTGATATTATTTGCACCAGAAATTCTTAAATATTCAGAAAAATCATATTAAATTTTTAGAGCATTCTAAGAACTTTTATATTTGGGTCATATTTTATTGCACGGGAAATTCAGAAGAGACAAAACATGGCATTTTATTTTATTTAACTAGTAAAAACAGAAAACAAAAGGTAGTGACAGAAGGTAGTGCTCACTAAATTCATCAACTTCATACCTCTCAAAAATGATCTATTAATAAGGCTGATCAAGTCTTATTAACAACCACTTTCGATTAGCCCGAAACCGAAGAACTTTCGTAAATCACAAAGTTACCTCAACAGGGATATGAATGTCCCCAATAATAAGCATTTCATATTTCTTCTTCAGTTGGTAGAGGTATTTGAAAACTTCCAAAGTGATTGTCGGAGATTTTTCAATAACATTAACACCATTCACTTGGAATTGTTTCTTCGGAAAGTGCACCGTATGCTCATTACCATTGATATGAAAAGTGACCTTGTTTTTGTTGCAATCAATAATAGCCCCTACAGTATTCAAGAAGGGTCTACCAAGGATAATCGACATGTTGTCGTCCTCGGGCATCTCAAGTATAACAAAGTCAGACAAAATAGTAACATTAGCAACAACAATGGGCACATCCTCACAGATACTGATAGGTATGGCCATTGATTTGTCAGCCATTTGCAAAGATATTTCAGTAGGTGTGAGTTTATTCAAATCAAGTATTTTATATAAAGAGAAAGGCATAACACTAACACCAGCTCCTAAGTCACATAACGCAGTTTTCACATAATTCTTTTTGATGGAGGAAGGTATAGTTGGTATTCCGGGGTCTCCAAGTTTTTTAGGTACTCCATCCTTAAAGGTATAATTAGCAAGCATGGTGGAGATTTCATCTTCTGGTTTTTTTCTCTTATTGGGGATGATGTCTTTCATGTACTTTGTGTAAGGAGGCATTTTCAAGATATCAGTCTAGCGAGTACGCAAAAAGACTGGCCTCAGCATTTCAGCAAAGCGTTCAAATTCTTCATCATCTTTCTTTTTAGTTGACTTGGGTGGCATAGGTTTTTGAACCCATGGTTCTCTTTCTTTATCATGTTTCCTAGCAATAAAGTCTCTTTTATCATATCTTTTATTCTTAGGTTGTGGGTTATCAAGATCAACTGGTGGTTCTATCTTAACATCATTATATGGTTGAGTATCTTCATGAACCTCGGCGTTATATTTTTCATTATCACTAGGTGAATGTTCATTACCAAATTGAGTTTCAGCATCAGACATAGAAACACCATTATCATTATTAGGAGGTTTTTCTACTTTAGGTTCACTAGTAGCATGCAAAGTCCTACCATTTTTCTTTTCATTTTTAGAAGGACTATGTGCAGTGGTGTTGTTTCTTTGTGAATCATGTTCAATTCTTTTTGGGTGCCCCTCAGGATAAAGTGGTTACTGTGTCATTTTTCCTCTTCTAGTTGCAACTCTAACAACAAAGTCATGTATGTTGCTATTCATTTCATTAAGCAATTCTCTTTGTGATTTAGCAACTTGTTCTAACTGGGTTTGTACCACAGAAGCATGCTTTCCCACACCTCTAACATAATTTGAGGTTTTAAATAACAAGTCACTCAAGCAAGCAATCATATCAGAATTTTATTTCAGTTGTTTCATAACATTTGCATTGAAGTGATCTTGTTTCCTAATGTAATTTTCAAACTCATGAAGGCATTGGCTAGGGTGTATATCGTGAGGATTGTCATTATCATTGGATTTCATTTAAGAATTTACCTCTACCACCTTAGGCAGTGGTGGTGTATTAGCCCATGTATTTCCTCAATAGGAGGTAATTTTTTAACATCCTCAGCTTTAATACCTTTTTCCCTTCATGACTTTCTTTGCATCTTGCATATCTTCAGGACTGAGATATAATATACCCCTCTTCTTCTGAGTGGGTTTAGGCTGTGGTTCAGGAAGAGTCCAATCATCATGATTTTTCAATATGTTATTCAATAATTCTTCAGCTTGTCCAATAGTTCGTTCCATGAAAAACACAACCACCACAACTATCTAGGAAGTCCCTATAAGCATCGGTTAGTCCATAATAGAAGATATCAAGTATTTCTTTTTTCTTAAGAGGATGATCTGGCAAAGCATTAAGTAACTCGCAAAGCCCCCCCCCCCAAGCTTGTGGGAGACTCTCTTCTTTAGTTTGCACAAAATTAAATATTTCTTGTAAGGCAGCTTGTTTCTTATGAGAAGGAAAATATTTTTCAGAGAAGTAATAAATCATATCCTGGGGACTACGCACACAACCAGGAGCAAGAGTATTGTACCAAGCTTTAGCATCACCCTTTAATGAGAACGGAAATAGCTTGAGAATATAGTAGTAACGAGTTTTCTCATCATGAGTAAAAAGGGTGGCTATGTCATTCAATTTAGTGAGATGTGCCACAACAGTTTCAGTTTCATAACCATGGAAAGGATCAGATTCAACCAAAGTGATTAAGTTTGGATTGACAAAGAATTCATAATCCTTATCATCAACAAATATAGGTGAGATAGCAAACTTAGGATCACATTTCATTCTAGCATTCAGAGACTTTTCTTTATACTTGCATAATATTTTCTTGTCGTGGTGGGCGCACGGCAGATGCCAAGGGATGGCTAAAGATAGGAGGCGGCTCGAGGGCACTGGTGGACTCCAGAAGCGGGGTTGGCATGAGCGAGCGCGGGACGCAAGACATACCCAGGTTCGGGGCTCTCCGGGGAGATAATACCCCTAATCCTACCGAATGTGGTTGATGTTTACCAGTACAGAGTTGCTCCTTGAGCTGTGTGGTGGAAGGAGGAAGACAGGCCAGGGCTTAGGCTGCTTCTCCTGAGGTTTGTCTATGTTGTTATCTCTAGTATTCATCGCCCGTCTGTATGAGGGCTCTGGGGGGTTTTATATAGGCCAACCCCCCAGGGATACAATGGTACATTTACACGACCGTGGGGCCGGATTGTCATTGTCCGGGAAGCCGGCGCTGGGACCCGCCGGGTTCTCCAAGTGCGGGGCCCGCTGGGTATGGGGGCCACTGTGTGCCGTCTTGTCGGTCGCCAAGGATTGGCCGAGCTAAGTCGGGTACGGCATGCTCCATCATGTCACTGTCTGCCGACATCATGGGTTGTCATGATTACACTGTAGCCACGCCCCGACTGACTAGGGGCATGGGCGGGGCACTATTGCCTAGGTCATCAGTAGGTGCGTCTCGTCCCATCGTACGGTTGCGATGGGACGGGAGCTGACCCGTTGCCGAATTGGGGAACATGCCATGGGTCGGTCTGGCTTGTTGAGGAAGTCTTGGCATGCCGGGTCCGGATCCCTCGAGCGGGCCGTTGGGGCCGGATCGCGGGAGCCGGCCGGACTGGAGAGTCTTGCTGGATCGTGGGTCCTGGTCGGGTCGAGCGACCCAGCCAAGTCAGAGGCGGATTGCGGGGCGATGCTGGCCCCGTCGTTTTTGAAAAGCATCCGGCTTCCGTTGCCTACCCGGGGTTCATCCCCCCGATAGTAGTCCCCGAAGCTGTGAAGGTCCGTCGTCTTCGGGTGAAAGGGCCTTCACAGTTTCCTTCTCTTGGAGGCGAGCTTGCGGCCAATCTTGGCAACACCTGCTGTGTGCCGGCTTCTGGAAGCCGGATCGCAGTGTTTCGGCGACGGTGGGAAACCGAGGAGTCCGTCGAATCTTGAATGATCTTTCGGGTTCCGCGCGGGCGCCATGTGGTGCCCGGAAACCGGAGAGGCTTGACAGGCCACGCACACGACGGGACGGGGCGACGTGCTGGGGCCCGCGGACGAGCAGCCTCGGCCCGTGCGCGCGGATTTATTGCGGCGTCTGTGAACCGGTTGCCCTTCTGGGGGTAGTTATTGCGCACGTACGTGCGCATTTATTGCGGGCAAGTGGGAGAAGCGGGCGCAATCGATCCCACTCCCCCACGTTCGAACCGTGGGTAATAAATTGGACTGAGGGGGCCAGCGGAGATCATTCTCGCCCGCGCCCTGCTACCTTTCCTTGCCTCCTCTGCTTCTTGCAACAGCCGCGCACCGCAACGCCCGTCGTTTTCGAGCAGAGGCCAGCTTCTTCTTCTTTCTCTTCCATACTTCTTGTCGATGGCGCTGCCTTCGGGCTCGTGGATGGGCTCGACCATCTCCGAGGACGACATCGCTTACCTCCGCACCACCAAGCGCCTGCCATCGAAGACGGAGGTCGTCGTGCGCTTGCCAGGAGCCGAGCAGGAGCCGCGCCTCGAGAGCTCAGAACGCGTGGTCTTCTTCACGCACTTCAAGCGCGGGTTTGGGCTTCCCGCGAGTGACTTCTTCCGTGAGTTCCTGGAGTTCTACGGGCTCTAGCCCCACCATCTTGGAGCCGGTGCCATCGTGCAGCTCTCCGGCTTCGTCACACTGTGCGAGGCGTACCTCGGAGTCGAGCCCTCGATCGATCTCTTCGCGCGCCTCTTCTCCCTGAAGCAGTAGGGGCCGAAGGCCGGGGAGATGTCAGAGTGCGGAGCCGCCATCATCTACAGGCGGCCGGGGGACGAGCGCCCCAAGGTGTCGCTGGAGGATTCTGCCAAGAAGTGGCAGCACCGTTCTACATCTGCAACTTGGGCGCGGATCGCATCAATCTGCCGCCGTTCTTCGCCGCACCACCGTGGGAAAATCGGAACTGGTCGTACTACCCCAAGCGGCCGTCGCACGTGGTGCTCAACCTGTGCGAGCAGGTGGTGGTGATGAAGGAGCGGGAAGGCCTCGACGGCAGTGACCTCATCACCGCCTTCATCGCGTGGCGGGTGTTGCCGCTGCAGCAGCTCGTTCATCTCATTGGCGAGATGAAAGGCCTTGATGACCCCGACCGCATGTCCAAGCTACGGCTGAGGGTGGACCAGGTTGCGCACCGGGTCAATGGCATTTCCAAGGCCAACGTGCCGGATGACTGGCAATACAGTAAGGTCCCATACAGCCACACAAACCCGGCACCGATGGTGAGTCCCTTCTCTCCATAATTTGCCGCCGCTCATCTTCTCAGTCGCCCGGACACGACGCGGGAGGTGCTTCTAAATGCCATCTGGCATCCTTATGACCGGACGGGGACGCACGTGGTGCGCGTCGCCACGGAGGAGCCCGAGGCCCACGGCGGAGGGGAGGGAGCGGTCGCCGAGGTGGGTGCGGGGCGGCGAGCAGGTGCACCTATCTTTCTCCTTTGTGTTTATATAATTCAAAGATTAAACTTGTACAATTAAAAATATGTACTAAAACTAAATTAGATCATTATTATTCATCACGGGTTGACTATCGGTCTGCCGAGTCTTTTCTTGAAAACTCTCAGCTCACGTGGTGTATATATTCGACCGTCGGTGATGGTCGCTCCTCCCTTCGTCCCCGAGTGCATTACACCAAAATGTCTAGCACACGGGAACGAAGGAGAAGCGTCCCCCACGACAACAGTAAGGTTTTTCGTCCTCTCATATCTGGTTGAGACTCTCACTCAGTGATTCCTCTCTGACATTTGCGACCGCGGTGATGGTCGTTACTCCTCCTTCCCCTAATGCATAACAAAGGTCTAGCACATGGAGAAGAAGGAGAAAGGGCCCCCACGACAACAGTCGGGATTCTTCGTCCTCTCTCATATATGGTGGATACACTCCCTCACTGATTTTTTGACCATCGTTGATGGTCGTTATTCCTCCTTCCCCTAGTGCATAACAAAGGTCTGACATAAGGAGAAGATGGAAAACGACCCCCACGACAACAGTCGGGATTCTTCTTCTCTCATATATATATGGTGCAGACTTTCTCCCTCACTCATTTGTTGACTGTCATGTATGGAGCCTCGACAGACTTAAAGTCAACCCGAAATGTCGTTTAATTATTTTTCTAGAAAATCCAGGCCACTCGATATTTCCTACATATTCTAGCACAACTCATGCCAGGATTCACGAAAAAATCCGGCATGACCTTTACTAAAAAAGGACATATCGGGCGCCTCAAATTTGCCGAAATGGAAATTAATCAACACTCCGGCAAAACATAGGCCACTCGAAGGTGTAACCTGCAAACATGGCCGGCCACTTGGGCAAGCACATATCCTATTTGAGCAACACAAGGTATACATGTTTATATCTACATTATGTGAGCATTCAAACTTGATGGTCATTGCATTTCAATGGTTCAAAATATAAAAAAACATTTCAAAATGTCATATAGGACTCATATTGACATGGAGATTTGGCAGGTCTCACCTCGAGGTTGGAGGGGGTCGGTGACGGGGACGTCGACGGTGATGATGGAGGGGCTCCTTGATTTCTTCAAAAAACAAAAACCCTATAAGCTATCAACTAATCAAATGCATACGCCTTGCATAGTGCTCTCCAATTTGAGCATTCAAAGTAGGAGTAGTTTTCCAATTTGAGCATTCAATAAGCAAAACTAAATCATCTCTTTTGTCCATACATCGTCGAGTATTATCACTAATACATCTCGAATAGTATCATACATATAACATCACTAATACATCTGAAACCCTACGAACGCCAGGTATCGGCGCGGGCGGTGGACACCCAAAGAGAAGGAACCATCACAGGATCATAGCTCCAGTGAGATCCCTGAAGAACCTCCCGGGTATGGGAGAACCTGCCCTCCAACGCAGCCATGTAGCGACGGACGTGCTCGTCCTCCTCGCTGACACGATGACGTACCACCTCCATGGGGTCCTCAAGCCTCCGACCATCACTGGCCCATGCAACCACTGCCAAAAAAGGTTCGGGTCAAGGACGGGCTGGCTCCTCACCAAGATGCGCCCCCCGGATGGTAGCACCTCCCAGTACCAGCTCGGTGGAGCCCAGTCCCGGACATGGCCCCTCTGATCAAGCAGGCCTCCTTCGCCGAGTCGACGACGAGGATGCGGGATAGGCATCGTCGACGTCGATGCGGGAATAATTGATTTAACTAAAAAATAAACTAGTTCTATTAATGTCCTTACTAAAAATAAACTAGTTCTATAGTAAAATTTTAATTAGATCATCAAATCTCATATACTTATTATTTTTTACTAAAAATAAACAAGTTGTATTAATTCAACTAGTTCAACTAAGCACTTACTATAAATAAAATAAACTAGTACTTACTAAAAATAAACTAGTTTAACTAGTTCTATTAATTTTCTAACTAATTCTATTAAACACTTACTAAAAAATAGTAAAAAAACTATATTGAATTTTTTCTATAAACTAAACACTACTGCCTTAAATTAACATCTACTTAGTTACCTAACCTACTTCACTAACTAAAAAACATCTAATTAACAGTACCACTACTGCCCTAACCTAATTAACATCTACTTAGTAACCAAATTAGTTAACCAAACATCTAAAAACATCTAATTAACCTAGTTAGTAAACCAAATTAACCTAGCTAGTTCAGCTTAGTTAACCTAAAGAACTAAGTTCACCTAAGTTAATTAACCTAGAGGGAGGAGCGGGGAGGAGGGAGGAGGAGTACCTCTCGGTGGAGGACGGCCGGCGCGGGGTGGGGCCGGCCGGCCTGGGGAGGGTGGCCAGCGGGGAAGGAGAGCTGGCACGGGCGAGGGTGGTCGGCGGGAGAAGACCGGTGCGGGGGACGACGGCGCGCGGGGGAGGGCGGCAGCGACGGCGCGCGGCGGAGGCGCGTGAGAGTGAGAGTGTGTGAGGGGGGAGTGAGGTCGAGCACGGGCTGTTGGTGTGGATAAGGAGCCCGTAGGAGTAGCGCTTTTATATAGGAAGCGCTACTGCTACGTTCAGTAGCAGTAACGCTTCCTACATAAAAGCGCTACTACTATGATTGTCCTACCGGCAACGGCCTGGCAATATTAGTAGTGGCGTGTTTTATTAAAATAGCTCTACTGGTAAGTGCATAGTAGCAGCGCTTGCCATGCACAAGCGCTACTAATAAGTAGTAGTAGTGTTTTCTTATAAAAAGCGCTAGTACTAATCTCCTGTGTATAGGCATTTCCCTAGTAGTGATTCATGAAGCACACTCGCATATTAACTACACCCAATGCTCAAGTACGATCATAGTGCTTCCTAGTTGGTGCTTTATAAGAGAGGATGGAAACTCAAATTCAAAATAAAAATTGCATAAAGTAAAAGAAAGGCCCTTCGCAGAGGGGAGTAGGGATTTTTAGAGGTGCCAGAGCTCAATGCTTAAATTGAGAGATAAAATTACTTTGGGTGACATACTTTTCCCACCAACAAAAACGACTTAGAGTTCCCAACACTTTCCATGCTAGATATATCATAGGCGGTTCCCAAACATAAAATAAAGTTTATTCCTTTTTCCACCAAACTTTCACAAGCCTTGGCTAACCGTATCCACGGGTGCCTTCCATACCAACACTTTCCAATGAATTTATTACTTGAGAACATAAAGTAAATTCATTATTTATTTCGGGACTGGGCATCCCTAATACCTTTGCCTTACTCTCCTGCAATGACAAGTGAATAAACACTCATCATGAGAATAACACATCTAGCATGGAAAATATTAGCCACCCCTCATCACCTCGCGAGCGGTACAAGCACACAAAAGATAAATTTATTTTGAAAATTAGAGATGGCACATACAAATTTGCTTAGAACGGCAAGGGAATACCGCATATAGGCAGGTATGGTGGACACATGTGGCAAAACTGGGTTTAAGATTTTGGATGCACAAGTAGTGATCATACTTAGTGCAAAATGAAGGCTAACAAAAGATTGGGAAGTGACCAACCAAGAAACGAATAATCGCATAAAAGATCATTAAGCATAATTAACACCGAATAATGCACCACAAGTAGGATGTAATTTCATTGCATGGTTATTGACTTCCGTGCTTGCATAGGGAATCACAAACCTTAACACCAATATTCTTACTAAAGCATAATTACTCATCAACATGACTCACATATCACATCATCATATCTCAAAACTATTACAAGGAATCAAGTTTATTTTGTCCAATGATCTTCATGAAAGTTTTTATTATATCCTTCTTGGATATCTATCACTTTGGGACTAATTTTCATGTGTTGCTTTTGATAAGCTCAAACGAATATAAGTGAAGATCATGAGCATACTTTTATTTCTTTCTCTCAAAATAATTTAAGTGAAGCAAGAGAGAATTTCTTAAAAAAATACTAACTCTCAAATAAATCTAAGTGAAGCAAGAGAGTATTTCTTCAAAAATATTAAAGCACACCGTGCTCAAAAATATATAAGTGAAGCACTAGAGCAAATCCATAGCTCATAAAAATTTAAGTGAAGGGAAGAGAGCTATTCTAACAAGTCATGGAGTAATTATGGCTCTCTCAAATAGGTGTGTACACCAAAGATTCAAGACTGAAAAAGCAAAACAAAACAAGCAAAGACTCATATCACAGAAGACGCTCCAAGCAAAACACATAGTATGTGATGAATAAAAATATAGCTTCGAGTAAAATACTGATGGTCGTTAGAAGAAAGAGGGGATGCCACTCGGGGGCATCCCCAAGCTTAGTTGCTTGGTTTTCTTTGGATAATAGCTTGGGATGCCATGAGAATCCCAAGCTTAGGCTCTTTTTACTCCTTATTCCTTCATCCATCGGAAGATAACCCAAAACTTGAAAACTTCAATCACACAAAACTCAACAAAACTTTTGTGAGATCCGTTAGCATAAGAAAACAAATCACTACTATAAGTACTGTAGCAAACCAATTCATATTTTATTCTTGCATTATATCTACTGTATTCCAACTTTTATATGCAAAAACTCATTAAAGAAAACCATATAATCATCAAAACAAGTACACAACGCAAAGAAAACAGAATCTGTCAACAACAGAACAGTCTGTAGCAATCTGGCAATTTCGAATACTTCCGTAACACTAATTTTTTGAAAATTTAGGACCAAGTGAACAGTTTGTATATTAATCTTAAGAAAAAAGAATCAACTCAAAAACACTCTTCTGTAAAAAATGAGAATTTTTCTCGTGAATGCAAAAGTTTCTGTTTTTCAGCAAGATCAAATCTACTAACACCCAACATGATCTTAAATGTTGTGCTTGGCACAAACATTTATTCAAACAACGAAAACACATCTAAACATACGTATTAATGGGTATTTTATTGAAAACAGCAAGGAAATCAAAAAGCACAAAGATACAAGTTGGATTGCCTCCCAACGAGCAATATCGTTTTACGCCCTTAGCTAGGCATGATACCAAGATTTCAAGTGTTGGCATCCTTGTTGGATGTTCCATAAGTTGCCCTCATTATAGATTCATAAGGCAATTTGATCTTGGTTCTAGGGAAGTGGTCCATGCCCTTTCTCAAGGGAAATTGGAATTTAATATTCCCTTCTTTCATTTCAATCACCACGCCAATAGTGCGCAAAAACGGTCTATCAAGTGTAATAGGGCAAGACGGATTGCAATCAATGTCAAGAACAATAAAGTCTATGGGTACATAGTTCCTATTTGCAAGAATAAGAACATCATTGATCCTTCCCAAAAGCTTTTTTAATAGTAGAATCCACCAAATGCAAATTAAGAGAGCAATCTTCAATATTGGTAAGACCTAGAACATCACAAAGAGATTTCGGAATCATGGAAACACTAGCACCCAAATCACACAAACAAAAACACTCATAATTGTAAATTTTGATTTAGATAGTAGGTTTCCATTCATCATGCAACTTTCTAGGGATTGATACTTCCAATTCCAACTTGTCTTCTAAAGCTTTCAGCATAGCATCAACGATATGTTTAGTAAAAGCTTTATTTTGTTCATATGCATGGGGTGAATTAATCATGGATTGTAACAAAAAAATACAATAAATCAAAGAGCAACTATCATAATTAAAGTCTTTGTAATCCAAAAGAGTGGGCACATCACTAGTTAAAGTCTTGACCTCTCCAAACCCACTTTTATCAATTTTCTCAACAAGATTTTCACCCACCGAACAATCGGGACACCTTCTAACTAAAGTTGACTCTTCTCCAGTCCCTTTTTCATCAAGTTGAACTTTACTAAACAAGGAATCAATAGAAGAAACATCAATCATTTTAAGATCTTCATCATTTTTATGAAAGCAATCATTAGAAAACGTTTTTTCCAAAAATTCTCTTTCAACTCTAAGCATAGCGGTTCTTTTCTTACTTTCATCCATGGAAACATAAAGAGCTTTGATCGATTCCTCAACTTTAGGCACAAATTTTTTCAACTTGAGAGTTTCCACATCATGAGAAATTCTATCAATACTCCTAGACATATCATCAATCTTATTCAATTTTTCTTCTATGGAAGCATTGAAAACCTTTTGAGTATTGATAAAATCTTTAATATTGTTCTCTAGATCAGAGGTATTCCTATTATTATTATTGTAAGAAGAACTACCATTGGAATTACCATAACTATTGGAGGAATTCCCTGGGAAAGGTTGTTGGCGTCCTAGGAACGGGGGTACCCAGACTTGCCTGCCTGCGGCCCGTGACGTGGCTCCATCGACGGCCTGGTATGGCCCAGCTTCAGCAACCACAGCTCAAGACCCTCGCGAGGGGCCAAGCCTCGCGAGGCAGACGACGAAAAGACCTCCCTGGGGGCAGTCTATCTAGGTTGGCTCCCGAGGAGCGGAGATATCTATGCAAGACGCACCTCGTGAGGTTCACGTGACGTGAGCCATGACGACCAAGGCCAGACGACCGCCAGCGGGCGCAGTGTACCAGTTTCCCCTTTGGTGCTAAGGGGCCAAGCGCATGCGCGGAGTCCCGAGGAATCAAGGAAAGGTTTCCACAAGACCAAGGACCACCAGTCGATAGAATGGAGGTCACTGTGGACCCCGGCGCGGCGCCACCACTAGAGCCTTTGGCAGGCGAAGACCGCTTTTGTCAGGATAGCTTGTACTAGTTGTTCCCCTTCAAATTTGGCCGTTGTGGGATCCCTTCCAGCCTACATTTGGGAAGAGGACGAAGGCCACTATAAATAGGACCTAGTCACCACCATAGAGGGGATCGGATCCATTCCACCCTGACCATACCACAAGCTCATCCAAGCCCAAGAACACCTCTCCTCCGGAGGTCGTTCGCCCACTATATTAGTTCATCCTCAACTTCACGAGGCAATCCACCACACACACTCGAGTAGGGTATTATACCGCAAACCTCTCTAGGGTCTGCGGAACCCGAAATCCGACATTTGGCGCGGCAGGTAGGGGTGCGCCGAAACCTCTCTTTCGTCGGTCGACGCATCACCGCTCCACCGCTTCCATGGCTTATGCTCGCCGAGCTCGAGTTGAGCGACGGGCCGCCCTCGCCGCCCGCGTCGCCCAGACGGCTCCGCCGGTGGGCTCCCCCACTATTCTTCGTCACCTGCCGCGAACGCAGGCACCGGCCCGACGAGGCACGAGCAGCGTCATCTGGCCCGGGAAGTTCAAGCCCGACCTGCCTCCACGCTAGGACGGCACCCCCGACCCAGCTGAGTTCCTGCAGCTTTACGAGCTGAGCATCGCGGCGGCCCATGGAGATGAGAAAATTATGGCGAACTGGTTCCTGATGGCTCTCAAAGACGGCACACGCTCGTGGCTCCTGAACCTGCCCGTAGGATCGATCTCCTCCTGGGGTGAGATGCATGAGAGTTTCATAGCCAATTTCCAGGGCACTCGCAACCGCCCGCCAGCCGCGGGTGATCTACGGCGCGTCAAGCAGCAGCCGGGGGAGACCCTGCAGAAGTACATCCAGCACTTCAACAGTGTCCGCCTCAAGATTCCCAAGGTGACGGACGAGGCCATCATTTCAGCCTTCTCCGATGGCATCCGCGATGTCAAGATGAAGGAGGAGCTCGCCATCCACGAGGACCTATGCACAGCCCTGGAGTTGTTCAACATAGTGACCAAGTGCGCAAGAGCTGAGGAAGGGCACCTTTCCCTCATCAAGCTCCCCGCTGCTGACCCAGAAGACAAGAAAGCCAAGGCTAAAGACGTGAAGCGCAAAGGGGTGGTCGTGCTCGAGGCAGAACCGGAGATGAAGCGTGGCTGCGGCCAGCCAGATTCATCCAAGGGCAGCCGTCCGTTCTACGCCTTCCACAATGTACACAGCCACAACACCAACGACTGTCAGGAGCTCAGGGCCATCCGTGATGGGCACTTTGGCCGATGCCCCGAGCGTAGCGACCGAGGCTACGGTCGTGGAGGAAGCCGAATTGGAAGGCGCTGGGATGACCGCGGCCCCCGTCAAGAGTGGCGCGATCAGCCCCGTGAGGACCGCTGACACGACCAGCCTCGCGAGGGTGCATGGAGGGACCAGCCTCGTGAGAACCGCCCTCAGGTCAAGGCCGGCCTCCCTCCGCTGCCACCACCACCAAGGAGACGAAGGGCTTGGGGGCTTTCAGGAGCCTCGCGCCATTTCCTGCATCTTGGGCGGTGCGCAGACTCCAGCCTCTCAGTGCATCTTCAAGCAGTTCGCCTGAGAAGTGAACGCGGCTCTTCCTAGGCTAGAAGCCACGCGGCTGCTCAAGTGGTCCAAGCACACTATCACCTTCAGCTCAGCTGACCAGCTCAAGTGCGCGGCACACGTCGGCTCACTCCCGATGCTCTGCTCACCCGTTATCAGCAACGTCCAAGTCACCAAAACCCTCATCGATGGCGGTGCAGGGCTCAATGTTCTCTCCGTCGACACGTTTGACCGTCTCCACGTGCCATATGACCAGCTGCAGCCCACCAAGCCTTTCTCGAGGGTGACCGATGGCTCCACCACCCCAATTGGGCAGATCCGGCTCCCCGTCACCTTCGGCACCCGCGACAACTACCACACCGAGCTCATCGACTTCGACGTCGCCCACATCCGTCTCCCATACAACGCCATTCTTGGGTATCCGTCCCTGGCCAAGTTCATGGCGGTGACTCACCATGGCTACATCGTTATCAAGATGCCAGGGAGCCGTGACATCATCACTATCGCATGCGAGGAAAAGGACGTTGTGTGCTCCCTTGAGCGCGCCTACCAGGTTGCAGCGGTCGAGGACCCAGACAACGAAGGCACCATCTACCCCCTGAAGCCATCACGAAGAAGAAGAAGTAGCTGCTCGCCCTGGAGCCTCATGAGGAAGCAGCACCCGATGGCCGCGCCTCAAGATCCGCGCCCGTGGACGGGGCGTCTCCCTCCCTTGCATAGGGAGGCGCGCCCGGTGCCGCTCTTAGGTTGGGCTCGGGGGCTCTCCTCTGGAGGGCCTTCGACCTAGCCAATGTCACGAGGGAGGTGCTCGGACACCAAGTGGAGGCGTGCTTCACTGCACACTTCCCTCACGAGAGCACAAGGCGTAAAGCACCAAGTGCTCAGGAGTTCATCGACCAGACCATCGAAGACTTGCAGGTACCAAGAGCAATGTGAGGAGAGCGCCGCCCCACACCACCAAGTGCAGCCGCCGCCCCAGGCTCGGGCGACAGGCTGCGCGTCTGCGTCAACATCCCAGGACTCAACAAAGTCGCGTCTCAGGAGCTCCACTAGCCTTCTCAGGTGGGCCGGTGCGAGGGCACTCCTCACAGCTGCGTTCGCATGCCCTTTTGGCTTGCCGAACCAGGCAGCCCTGCACCAGCGCCACATGCGGGACGTCCTGGCGGCTCGCGAGGCCAAGCATCAGGAGATCCTGGCGGAGGTGGCGACGGTTCTTTGCGAGCTCTCGGAACCTTAGGAGCCTCGGCGAGGTCCCCGAGTCAGGCGGCTCATGACGAGCGACATTTGCAGCGAGCGCCTTCAGCTACATCAACATATCTCCAGCAACGGTGCCAGGTGACTCTGTTTCAGTTTGATCAGTTGGGGGCGCTCCTCGGGTTGCATCATCCCCAAGTCGCATGGGCATGTCCCTGCGGCATGAATCCTTTTGCATCTTTAGCTTACTCTGCTGGGGGCGCCCACCGGGCTGTATCATCCCAGGCCGCAAGGGTTCATCCCTGTTGTAATGCCCCGGATGTAATACTTTCCCTTTTGGCAAATATATATATATCTGGCTTCATCAATTCCATTCCGGGTTCTTCGTCTTTCGGGTTTTCGTCGTTTTGTTGTGTGCGTGTGTGGCATTCATTCATATCATGTAGTCATGTGCATCGCATTGCATTTGTGTTGTTGTTTGCATCCGGTCCCACGCGTTCCTTCCCGTTGTCCGTTTCGTGTTCCGGAGCTCTCTCACGTGTCCGTGGCATCCCCGAGGCCTACTTTGGTGTTTGGCCGTGTAACGTTTCCGGTTTGGTGTGAGACTTGTCGTGTGTTGTTGTTTTGGTGTGTGTAACCCGCCTGTCAACTCTCGTCGCGTTTGGAGTTCGTTTGCTACCCCAACAGTTATTCTTGTGGGCTGAAAGTACCCCCTCTTTGAGGCCCAATACACCCCTCCAACAGCCCACCAAACCAACCCAAACCCCTCCCTTCATCTAGGCCATCCAATTCTGATCGTGTGGCCGAAAACCACACCTCATTTGGACAACCCTAGCTCCTTGTGCCTATATATTTGTCCATCTTCCCCAATTTTTGCCCTAAATAAAAAAAACCCTAGCCCATCATCCCCTTCCTCCAGCCTTCTTCCTCCACTCCGGCCGGAGCTCGCCGGAGCCCCACCGGAGGAGCTCGTCGCCGCCATGCTCCGGCCAACTGCACCGCCTCCACCACCGCGCCACCTCACCGCCACCCGCCGCCGGCCCCGCAGGGCGCCGCCGCCGGCCCGCTCTTCCCGCGCCGGCCGGGCACCGCCGCCGCCCCGGCCGGGCGCCGTCGCCCCCTTCTCCCTCGAGGGCCGCCGCCGCTCGGGCGCTAGAGAGCCGCGTGATACGTCCAAAACGTATCTATAATTTCTGCTTGCTCCATGCCTCTTTTGGGTGATATTGCTATGATATTTATACACTTCCATACACTTTTGATCATATTTGGACTAACCTATTAACTCAGTGCACCCCAGTGCCAGTTTCTCTTTTCTGCTATTTTTGTATTTCAGGTTTTCCCATTACGAAAACTGCCAGAAAAATCCCGGAAAAATTGTATAAAAAATCAGCGTTCCAGAAGCTTCCCGGCAGCCAAAGTAGAGCCGGAGGGGGGCCACCAGGGCTCCAGGCGCCCTGGTGGCGCGGCCCCCCTCCTGGCCGCGCCGGGGGGGGCGCCTGGGGCCCCCAGGCCTCCGCTGATGCCCCCCTTTGGCATATATTTAACACGCGTCCCGAAACCCTCGAGACGGGAACCCTTTTTCGCGATCTCATCTCTGTTCCGCCGCCGCCGCGCTTCCAAGATCGGGAGCACCAGGAGAACTCTTCCCGGCACCCTGCCGGAGGGGAGGATCACCACCGGGAGCCTCTCCACCACCATGGACGCCTCCCGGATGAGTTGTGAGTAGTCTCCCTTGGACCATGGGTCCATGACCAGTAGCTATGTGATGTTCTCCTCCCCTTCTTGTGCTTCACTAATTAGACCTCGTGAGTTGCCCTACATGATCGAGGCACATATGTAATCCTTATGCTGTTGCTATGATGAGTTTGCTGGGATCCGATGGATTGTGAGATTATGTTCAGATTGTGTTTGAGTAATATATTTGATTTACCTCTTTTATATTTATGTTCGTAAGTAATTCTTGCATGTTCTCCGTTGCTATTTATTGCTTTGGCCGAGTAGTAGGTAGTGACTCCAAGAGGGAACGTTATGCTTGATTGTGGGTTCATGCCCCTCGATGACTAGCTTGAGTGACAGAAACATGAGTCTAGGGGATGTGTTGTTGCCACAAGGGGGAAAACAACGGTGCTTGTGCCCGCGGGTGCAAGGATTGTTTACTTTACGCAAAGTTCTTTTAATGCAGTTGTCTGTTGCTTTGAGTTTACACTATGGGTGGGACTCGCAACTTAATACCAGCGAGATGTTCTGGATAGATATCTCAAGGTGGATGATTAGTAGTAGATGCAGATGGATTTCGGTCTACTTGCCTTGGCGTACCGCCCATGCTTTGAACCTCTACCTTTCTTGCAACATAGTTAGCATTGGTTTGGGCACATAATTTTGTCAATTGCCCAGCTGTAATTCGTTTACCTCACATAGCTGTTTTATCGTCTTTTGGGAGAGAGACATCACTAGTGAACATCATGGGACCCCGGTCCATATTACCATCACTGATCACATCCGCTATTTACTTTCCGCTTTTACTTACTATTTGCAGCAATACCTATCACTATTATCACTTGCGTTTGATCCTTTGTAAACGACAAGGCCGGAGGGATTGACAACCTCTCTGTACTCGTTGGGAGCAAAGTTATTTGTATCTGTGTGCAGGTCCACGTTGATTGCTAATATCTGGCGCCGTTAGCAGTTAACACCTTCTTGTTGAAACTGGGAGTCTCAGGGGAAATCGATCCTTGGTATCTTTGCTAAGGGAAAACTTCCGCTACACTGCATCTCAAACCTTCCACTTGGGGTAACCAACGAGGGGCGAGAAGCCATCAAGCAAAGTTTTCTGGCGCCGTTGCCGGGGACTCCACTCTTCAAGATAGGGGAGTTGCACGCTATCTTTTACCTTTGCTTTTTAGTCTTGTTAGTTTACCTTTCAGTTTTGCTTTAGTATCTTTTATCGAAAACCACAAAAAAATATTAATTATTTGCTAGTAGTCCTTTCTGTTTAGTCAAGCATGTTAGGATTTGGAGCTTTGAGGGAATCAGAAGTCCTAGATTTCCATCAAAGGGATGGAGAAAATATGAAGAAGGCATGGGACAGAATCTCTGATGCACATAGGAGAATTATGCCTTGGATACCTATAAAAATTGTGCTTAGAAATTTTCACCATGGTCTTTTTAAATGGTGTAAACACTCTCTTGATATTATAGCTGAAGGAGATTTCCTAGAGTGTGATGAAGCTAGAGCTCTTGAAATTATACATGGTCTATCTAGTTACTTTGTTTATGATCATAACTTTGATACTGTCATAGATAGACTTGCTAGTATTTAGAAGAGAATGGATGGTCTAGACTTGATGAAGGTAGAGAAACCCAAACCCAATAAGAAAGACATTTTGGAAATAGACAATGATTGGGAGCCTTTTGTTAGGATTAGCATCTTTAATCAAGACTTCCTTGCTTATTGTGATATTGGATCTATGGTTTCTACTATGCCAAAAATTGTTCATGATTCTTTAAAATTTAACATGGATAGATTACCATCTTATCATGAACACACTAATGGAGATATTTCTGTAATCCAGGGAAGAATAAAAGACGTGCCAGTTAAATTCCTTAAAGGGATTACAATGGTTGATTTGTTCATCATGGAGCCAAACCAAGGAAATATAGTGCTTGGAAGGGACTTCCTCCGAGCGGTAAAAGGCTTCATCGATATTGGTAAGGGACAAATCCGCTTACGCGGAAAGGCAAAAGGTGTGTACCCCTTTCCTAGAAGGAACAAGAGTGAACTTGTTGAGGAACCATTTGAAGCAATTTATAACTCCAATTATTATGATGGTTATTGATTCCTCTTTGCATTATGCCTAGCTTAAAGGCATAAAAGAAAGCGCTTTTGGGAGGCAGCCCACAATGAATAAAATTTAATTTTGCTTTTGTTGTGTCTTGATGTTGTTACTACAGTAGCATCATCATTGTATCTTTGCTTTTCAACTTTGTGCCAAGTGTAGCCTCTGATTGCAAGAAAGTTCAAAAGTTGTGACGTGCTGTCCAGGAAACAGATTCTGTCCTTGGATAGAAAAATTCTATAAAATCACCAGATCATCTTTTTGGTCTGAATTTTTTCGACAGCATGCTCTATACAATTGTCTTTCGTGCGTCTATTCTGAGTTTTTGTATTAGAGTTGCAGAAGTGCCCCGAAAAAATCATTTACTACCTGTTGTTCTGTTTTTCACAGATTCTGTCCTGTTTTGCCTTTCCTTCATTTTGCAAACCTTGAGCTTGCTTTTTCTTTGCAAAAACCTTTTGGCAATCTTGAGAAACAGTAGACCTTCAAGAATATCCTTATTTCCAGCAAGGAACAATTATTTTAAGGGTACTAACTGTTGGGGAACGTAGTATTTTAAAATTTTCCTACGATCACGCAAGATCTATCTACCAGATGCATAGCAACGAGAGGGGAGAGTGTGTCTACGTACCCTCGTAGACCGGGAGCGGAAGCGTCAAGTGACGCGGTTGATGTTGTCGAACTTCTTTGCGATCCAACCGATCAAGCACCGAACGTACGGCACCTCCGCGTTCAGCACACGTTCAGCTTGATGACGTCCCACGAGCTCTTGATCCAGTTGAGCTTCACGGGAGAGTTTCGTCAGCACGACGGCGTGGTGACGGATATGATGTGTTCACCGGCGCAGGGCTTCTCCTAAGCTTCGCGACGGTACGACCGAGGTGTGATTCTGTGGAGGGGGGCACCGCACACGGCTAAAACAATTCAACTTGTGTGTCTTTGGGTGCCCCCCTGCCCCCGTATATAAAGGAGCAAGGGAGGAGGGGCCGGCCAACCTCTATGGTGCGGCTAGGGAGGGGACTCCTACTAGGAATAGGATTGCAATCCTATTCCTAGTAGGATTCACCGAAAGGAAGAAGGGGGGAAGGAATAGGAGAGGTGGCGCCCCCCCAATCCTAGTCCAACTAGGATTCCTAGGTGGGGGCGCCGGCCAGCCCTATGGGCTGCCTCTCTCTCACCCTTTAGGCCCACTATGGACCATCCCCTCTCGTAGGGGGTTCCGGTAACCCCCTCCGGCATTCCCGATAAATCCGAAACTTTTCCGGTATACTTCCGGTGTCTGAATATAGCCGTCCAATATATCAATCTTTATGTCTCGGACATTCTGAGACTCCTCGTCATGTCCGTGATCTCATCCGGGACTCCGAACTACCTTCGGTACATCAATACTCAAAAACTCATAATACCGATCGTCATCAAACGTTAAGCGTGCGGACCCTACGGGTTCGAGAACTATGTAGACATGACCGAGACTCATCTCTGGTCAATAACCAATAGCGGAACCTGGATGTTCATATTGGCTCCTACATATTCTACGAAGATCTTTTATCGGTCAGAACCGCATAACAACATACGTTGTTCCTTTTGTCAAACGGTATGTTACTTGCCCGAGATTCGATCGTCGGTATCTTTATACCTAGTTCAATCTCGTTGCCGGCAAGTCTCTTTACTCGTTCCGTAACACATCATCTCGTGACTAACTCATTAGTCTTTTGCTTGCAAGGCTTATTATGATGTGTGTTACCGAGAGGGCCCAGAGATACCTCTCCGACACTCGGAGTGACAAATCCTAATCTTGATCTATGCCAACACCACGAATACCTTCGGAGACACCTGTAGAGCATCTTTATGATCACCCAGTTACGTTGTGACGTTTGATAGCACACAAGGTGTTCCTACGGTATTCGGGAGTTGCATAATCTCATAGTCATAGGAACATGTATAAGTCATGAAGAAAGCAATAGCAGTTAAACTAAACGATCATAGTGCTATGCTAACGGATGGGTCTTGTCCATCACATCATTCTCCTAATGATGTGATCCCGTTGATCAAATGACAACTCATGTCTATGGCTAGGAAACATAACCATCTTTGATCAATGAGCTAGTCTAGTAGAGGCATACTAGGGACATACTGTTTTGTCTATGTATCCACACATGTACTAAGTTTCCGGTTAATACAATTCTAGCATGAATAAAAGACATTTATCATGATATAAGGAAATACAAATAACATCTTTATTATTGCCTCTAGGGCATATTTCCTTCAGTCTCCCACTTGAACTAGAGTCAATAATCTAGCTCACATCGCCATGTGATTTAATACCGATAGTTCACATCGTTATGTGAATAACACCCATAGTTCACATCACCATGTGACCAACACCCAAAGGGTTTACTAGAGTAAATAATCTAGTTCACATTGCTATGTGATTAATACCCAAGAGTAATAAGGTGTGATCATGTTTTGCTTGTGAGAGAAGTTTAGTCAACGGGTCTGTTATATACAGATCCCTATGTATTTCGCAAATTTCTATGTCTACAATGCTCTGCATGGAGCTACTCTAGCTAATTGCTCCCACTTTCAATACGCATCCAGATTGATACTTAGAGTCATCTGGTTTTAGTGTCAAAGTTTGCATCGGCGTAACCCTTTACGACGAACTCTTTATCACCTCCAAAATCGAGAAATATTTCCTTAGTCATCCAATTACTAAGGATAATTTTGACCGCTGTACAGTGATCTACTTCTGGATCACTATTGTACATCCCTGTCAAACTCTTGGCAAGGTACACAACGTGTTTTGTACACAGCATGGCATACTTTATAGAACCTATGGCTGAGGCATAGGGAATGACTTTCATTCTCTCTATATTTTTCTTCCGTGGTCTGGCTTTGAGTCTTACTCAACTTCACACCTTACAAGTCAGGCAAGAACTTTTCTTTGACTGATCCATTTTGAACTACTTCAAAATCTTATCAAGGTATGTACTCATCGAAAGTCTTATCAAGCGTTTTGATCTATCTATATAGATCTTGATGCTCAATATGTAAGCAGCTTCACCGAGGTCTTTCTTTGAAAAACTCTTTTCGAACACTCCTTTATGCTTTCCAGAAAATTCTACATCATTTCTGATCGATAATATGTCATTCACATATACTTATCAGAAAGGTTGTAGTGCTCCCACTCACTTCTTGTAAATACAGGCTTCTCCAAAAGTCTGTATAAAACCATATGCTTTGATCACCTTATCAAAGCGTATATTCCAACTCCGAGATGCTTGCACCAGTCCATAGATGGATCGCTGGAGCTTGCATACTTTGTTAGCACCTTTTGGATTGACAAAACCTTCTGGTTGCATCATATACAACTCTTCTTTGAGATATCCATTTAGGAATGCAGTTTTGACATCCATTTGCCAGATTTCATAATCATAAAATGCGGCAATTGCCAACATGATTCGGACAGACTCAAGCATCGCTACGGGTGAGAAAGTCTCATCGTAGTCAACTCCTTGAACTTGTCGAAAACCTTTCGCAACAAGTCGAGCTTTGTAAACAGTAATATTACCGTCTGCGTCGGTCTTCCTCTTGAAGATCCATTTATTTTCGATGGCTTGCCGATCATCGGGCAAGTCAACCAAAGTCCACACTTTGTTCTCATACATGGATCCCATCTCAGATTTCATGGCTTCAAGCCATTTTGCGGAATCTGGGCTCATCATCGCTTCCTCATAGTTCGTAGGTTCATCATGGTCTAGTAACATGATTTCCAGAACTGGGTTGCCGTACCATTCTGGTGCGGAACGTACTCTGGTTGATCTACGACGTTCAGCAGAAACTTGATCCGAAGTTTCATGATCATTATCATCAACTTCCTCACTAATTGGTGTAGGAATCACTGGAACAATTTCCTGTGATGTACTACTTTCCAATATGGGAGAAGGTGCAATTACCTCATCAAGTTCTACTTTCCTCCCACTCACTTCTTTCGAGAGAAACTCTTTTTCTAGAAAGGATCCGTTCTTAGCAACGAATATTTTGCCTTCGGATCTGTGATAGAAGGTGTACCCAACAGTCTTTTTTGGGTATCCTATGAAGATTTACTTCTCCGGTTTAGGTTCGAGCTTATCATGTTGAAACTTTTTCACATAATCATCGCAGTCCCAAATTTTAAGAAACAACAACTTTGGTTTCTTGCCAAACCACAGTTCTTAAGGCGTTGTCTCAACGGATTCAGATGAGGCCCTTATTTAACGTGAATGCAGCTGTCTCTAATGCATGACCCAAAACGATAGTGGTAAATCGGTAAGAGACATCATAGATCGCACCATATCCAATAAAGTACGGTTATGACGTTCGGACACACCATTACGTTGTGGTGTTCCAGGTGGCGTGAGTTGTGAAACTATTCCACATTGTTTCAAATGAAGACCAAACTCGTAACTCAAATATTCTCCTCCACGATCAGATCGTAGGAACTTTATTTTCTTGTTACGATGATTCTCTACTTCACTCTGAAATTCTTTGAACTTTTGAAATGTTTCAGACTTGTGTTTCATTAAGTAGATATACCCATATCTGCTCAAATCATCAGTGAAGGTCAGAAAATAACGATACCCGCCGCGTGCTTCAACACTCAATGGTCCGCATACATCAGTATGTATGATTTTCCAACAAATATGTTGCTCGCTCCATAGTTCCGGAGAACGGAGTTTTAGTCATCTTGCCCATGAGGCATGGTTCGCAAGCACCAAGTGATTCATAATCAAGTGATTCCAAAAGTCCATCTTTATGGAGTTTCTTCATGCATTTTACACCAATATGACCTAAACGGCAGTGCCACAAATAAGTTGCACTATCATTATTAACCTTGCATCTTTTGGCTTCAATATTATGAATATGTGTATCACACGATCGAGATCCAATAAACTATTTTCATTGGGTGTATGACCATAGAAGGTTTTATTCATGTAAAAAGAACAACAATTATTCTCTAACTTACATGAATAACCGTATTGCAATAAACATGATCAAATCACATTCATGCTCAACACAAACACCAAATAACAGTTATTTAGGTTCAACACTAATCCCGAAAGTATAGGGAGTGTGCGATGATGATCATATCAATCTTGGAACTATTTCCAATACACATCGTCACTTCATCCTTTAACTAGTTTCTGTTCATTATGCAATTCCCATTTTGAGTTACTACTCTTTAGCAACTGAACCAATATCAAATACCGAGGAGTTGCTATGAACACTAGTAAAATACACATTAATAATCTGTATATCAAATATACCTTTGTTCACTTTGCCATCCTTCTTATCCGCCAAGTATCTAGGGCAGTTCCACTTCCAGTGACCATTTCCTTTGCAGTAGAAGCACTTAGTTTCAGGCTTGAGTTTAGCTTTGGGTTTCTTCGTGGAAGTAGCAACTGACTTGCTATTCTTTTTGAAGTTCCCTTTCTTTCCTCTTTGCCCTTTTTCTTGAAACTAGTGGTCTTGCTAACCATCAACACTTGATGCTTTTTCATGATTTCTACCTTCGCCTACTTCAGTATCGCGAAGAGCTGGGAATTCCATTCGTCATCCCTTGCATATTTATAGTTCATCACGAAGTTCTACTAACTTGGTGATAGTGACTAGAGAACTTTGTCAATTACTATCTTATCTGGAAGATTAACTCCCACTTGATTAAAGTAATTGTAGTACCCAGACAATCTGAGCACATGCTCACTGGTTGAGCTATTCTCCTCCATCTTGTAGGCAAAGTACTGTCAGAGGTCTTATACCTCTCGACACGGGCATGAGTATGAAATACTAATTTCAACTCTTGGAACATCTTATATGCTCCGTGGCGTTCAAAACGTTTTTGAAGTCCCGGTTCTAAGCCGTAAAGTATGGTGCACTTAAACTATCAAGTAGTCATCATATCGAGCTTTTGTCAAAAACGTTCATAACGTCTACATCTGCTCCTGCAATAGGTCTGTCACCTAGCGGTGCATCAAGGACATAATTCTTCTGTGCAGCAATGAGGATAATCCTCAGATCACGAAACAATTCCGCATCATTGCTACTAACATCTTTCAACTTGGTTTTCTCTAGGAACATATGAAAAATAAACGGGGAGCAACATCGCGAGCTATTGATCTACAACATAGATATGCTAATACTTCCAGGACTAAGTTCATGATAAATTAAAGTTCAATTAATCATATTACTTAAGAACTCCCACTTAGATAGACATCCCTCTGGTCATCTAAATGATGACGTGATCCAAATCAACTAAACCATGTCCGATCATCACGTGAGATGGAGTAGTTTCAATGGTGAACATCTCATGTTGATCATATCTACTATATGATTCACGCTCGACCTTCCGGTCTCCAGTGTTCCGAGGCCATATTCGTATATGCTAGGCTCGTCAAGTTTAACCCGAGTATTCTGCGTGTGCAAAACTGGCTTACACCCGTTGTATTTAAACGTAGAGCTTATCACACCCGATCATCACGTGGTGTCTCGGCACGACGAACTTTCGCAACGGTGCATACTCAGGGAGAACACTTATACCTTGAAATTTAGTAAGGGACCATCTTATAATGCTACCGTCGTTCTAAGAAAAATAAGAAGCATAATAAGATAAACATCACATGCAATCAAAATATGTGACATGATATGGCCATCATCATCTTGTGCTTTTGATCTCCATCTTCAAAGCACCGTCATGATCACCTTCGTCACCGGCTTGACACCTTGATCTTCATCGTAGCATCGTTGTTGTCTCGCCAACTATTGCTTCCACGGCTGTCGCTACCGCTTAGTGATAAAGTAAAGCAATTACATGGCGATTGCATTTCATACAATAAAGCGACAACCATATGGCTCCTGCCAGTTGCCGATAACTTTACAAAACATGATCATCTCATACAAAACCGTATAACTCATCATGTCTTGACCATATCACATCACAACATGCCCTGCAAAAACAAGTTAGACGTCCTCTACTTTGTTTGTTGCAAGTTTTACGTGGCTGCTACGGGCTTAGCAAGAACCGTTCTTACCTACGCATACAAAACCACAACGATGTTTCATCAAGTATGTGCTATTTTAACCTTCACAAGGACCGGGCGTAGCCACACTTGATTCAGCTAAAGTGAGAGAGACAGACACCCGCCAGTCACCTTTAAGCAACGAGTGCTCGTAACGGTAAAACCAATCTCGCGTAAGCGTACGCGTAATGTCGGTCCAGGCCGCTTCATCTCACAATACCGCCGAAGCAAAGTATGACATGCTGGTAAGCAGTATGACTAGTATCGTCCACAATCTCATTGTGTTCTACTCGTGCATATCATCTACGCATAGACCTGGCTCATGATGCCACTGTTGGGGAACGTAGTATTTTAAAATTTTCCTACGATCACGCAAGATCTATCTACCAGATGCATAGCAACAAGAGGGGAGAGTGTGTCTACGTACCCTCGTAGACCGGGAGCGGAAGTGTCAAGTGACGCGGTTGATGTTGTCGAACTTCTTCGCGATCCAACCGATCAAGCACCGAACGTACGGCACCTCCGCGTTCAGCACACGTTCAGCTTGATGACGTCCCACGAGCTCTTGATCCAGTTGAGCTTCACGGGAGAGTTTCGTCAGCACGACGGCGTGGTGACGGATATGATGTGTTCACCGGCGCAGGGCTTCTCCTAAGCTTCGCGACGGTACGACCGAGGTGTGATTCTGTGGAGGGGGCACCGCACACGGCTAAAACAATTCAACTTGTGTGTCTTTGGGTGCCCCCCTGCCCCCGTATATAAAGGAGCAAGGGAGGCGGGGCCGGCCAACCTCTATGGTGCGGCTAGGGAGGGGACTCCTACTAGGAATAGGATTGCAATCCTATTCCTAGTAGGATTCACCGAAAGGAAGAAGGGGGAAAGGAATAGGAGAGGTGGCGCCCCCCCCAATCCTAGTCCAACTAGGATTCCTAGGTGGGGGCGCCGGCCAGCCCTATGGGCTGCCTCTCTCTCACCCTTTAGGCCCACTATGGACCATCCCCTCTCGTAGGGGGTTCCGGTAACCCCCTCCGGCATTCCCGATAAATCCGAAACTTTTCCGGTATACTTCCGGTGTCCGAATATAGCCGTCCAATATATCAATCTTTATGTCTCGGACATTCCGAGACTCCTCGTCATGTCCGTGATCTCATCCGGGACTCCGAACTACCTTCGGTACATCAATACTCAAAAACTCATAATACCGATCGTCATCAAACGTTAAGCGTGCGGACCCTACGGGTTTGAGAACTATGTAGACATGACCGAGACTCATCTCTGGTCAATAACCAATAGCGGAACCTGGATGTTCATATTGGCTCCTACATATTCTACGAAGATCTTTTGTCGGTCAGAACCGCATAACAACATACGTTGTTCCTTTTGTCAAACGGTATGTTACTTGCCCGAGATTCGATCGTCCGTATCTTTATACCTAGTTCAATCTCGTTTACCGGCAAGTCTCTTTACTCGTTCCGTAACACATCATCTCATGACTAACTCATTAGTCTTTTGCTTGCAAGGCTTATTATGATGTGTGTTACCGAGAGGGCCCAGAGATACCTCTCCGACACTCGGAGTGACAAATCCTAATCTTGATCTATGCCAACACCACGAATACTTTCGGAGACACCTGTAGAGCATCTTTATGATCACCCAGTTACGTTGTGACGTTTGATAGCACACAAGGTGTTCCTACGGTATTCGGGAGTTGCATAATCTCATAGTCATAGGAACATGTATAAGTCATGAAGAAAGCAATAGCAGTTAAACTAAACGATCATAGTGCTATGCTAACGGATGGGTCTTGTCCATCACATCATTCTCCTAATGATGTGATCCCGTTGATCAAATGACAACTCATGTCTATGGCTAGGAAACATAACCATCTTTGATCAATGAGCTAGTCTAGTAGAGGCATACTTGGGACATACTGTTTTGTCTATGTATCCACACATGTACTAAGTTTCCGGTTAATACAATTATAGCATGAATAAAAGACATTTATCATGATATAAGGAAATACAAATAACATCTTTATTATTGCCTCTAGGGCATATTTCCTTCACTAACCTCGCTAATCAGATTATGATGACTTATGTATGAAGGGAGTTTTCAAGTGTGCGAGGGAAGATGATAAAAGAAGATTCAGGAGTGTCAAACGCTCAAGCTTGGGGATGCCCCCATGCACCCCCCAAGAAATATCCAAGGAGACTCAAGCGTCTAAGCTTGGGGATGCCCCCGTGCATCCCCTTCTCCATCAACAATTATCAGTTTGTCTTTCGTTCCACTATATTTTTATCACTTCATGTGTTATGTGCTATGCTTGGAGCGTCTTGCTTTTAGTTTCCTTTTTAGTTTTCTTTAGCTTTTCATAACGAGTCGGAACTCAGCTTTCTTTGTGTGGGAGTGAAACACGCTCCACTTCTACCTAGAACATAACATAGAATTTTCATGTCTATCTTTGCTGTGTGTGTTCTTTGTCTTTCAATAGCTACTATCATGCTTAGCTCTTAGTTTTTATGCTTATCTTTTTAAAGAGCTTTTGTTTAGTTGGTTGCTTGAACTCTCTTTATTTATCATGATTATCTTATTAAGAGAGTTTGCTTCTGTTGCATTTGTTGATATGTCTATGATAAAAATGCTACGTGCATAATGGTGCTTAGTAGTTCATGTTTTCTTATGGTTAGTCTCAAATAGCTGGGGGGGTTCCCAATGTGTTATTGGAGTACCAACATGATTTGTTTGCCTATGATGCGGTATGGTTTAGTAATATCTTCCTTCAAGAATTTATTTTGATTGATTTGGCGTATGCTCACGCATATTTAAGACTGTAAAGAAATTATGTCAAGCCTTGATGATCTTTTGTTTCTGACTAGCGATATAACTTCCATGCCTGATTCAGTGTTGCTTTGTCGCTTTGCATGATTATGACCGTCATTGCTCTCTTAGTTGGTCGCTCCCAGTCTTTTGCTAACCTCCACCTGTACTAAGCGGACTGACTGCTTGTGCATCCAAAATCCTTTAAACCAGTTATGCCATATGAGTCCACCATACCTTCCTATACATGGTATTTACCTGCCATTCCTAACGGAGACTTTCATGTACCATCTCGAAATTATTCAAAAAAATGCATTTCTGTTTTGTGCCTCTGTTTTAAGTTCATGAGGAAGTAGTAGTTAATTCATGATCTTTTTAAGTTGGACAAGCTTCACCCCGGGATTGCATGTCTAATGTGCAAACCCATAATACGAGAAGGAACTGGCAAAGAGTGCGCCCGGCTCAAAAATAATATAACAAACAAACCCTCCTTCACGCTTTGTTCATGAGAAATCAGAAAACTTTGGCAGTGATAAACAAAGGAGATTAAGAGGATGTGATCGTCCTCATTCGGGAGCCGTTCCTCGAAACTTGTCCATCTCAAGAAGTAATTGAGTTATCTGCTAGCATTCGTTGACGAGACATGCATATCCAAAAAAAATATTATTACCTCTGTTTTTAAAACCAAGAGCTCTGGTACATGTTTTGTCTTTGTTTCCGACCACGGGTTTTCAACCTTGCCAACAAAAGCCACGGTTCGAGAGTCTCCACCTTCTTTTAAAGCACCAACTACTGAGAGCATGATTGTCATTCTGAGTGTAATGTGCATTGTCCCAAAGTAGCATTGTCTTTTGCATGATTGTGATATCGTTTATTCTGAAATCATTGTATCTAGTCATCACTTAAACCTTGGAGGTGCCCCTGCATTTATGTTTTGCTTCACTAAAGGGGGCAAGCGAGATATCACTTTATCATATTTGCACACCATGCTCATTACAAATCTATTTGATGTTTCAGTATCATATTGTAAAACTTTCAGTTCTTTGTGATTTTCTCATGAGGCAACTTAATTACTACAGATTCATTGTCTCAGTAAGCTTTTGTCATGTGACTATGAAAAATCCTTAGATGGTTAATAGCATGTCACCACAGAAATTATTCTTGTTATCATTTACCTACTCGAGGACGAGCAGGAATTAAGCTTGGGGATGTTGATACGTCCAAAACGTATCTATAATTTCTGCTTGCTCCATGCCTCTTTTGGGTGATATTGATATGATATTTATACACTTCCATACACTTTTGATCATATTTGGACTAACCTATTAACTCAGTGCACCCCAGTGCCAGTTTCTGTTTTCTGCTGTTTTTGTATTTCAGGTTTTCCCATTACGAAAACTGCCAGAAAAATCCCGGAAAAATTATATAAAAAATCAGCGTTTGATACGTCCAAAACGTATCTATAATTTCTGCTTGCTCCATGCCACTTTTGGGTGATATTGCCATGATATTCATACACTTCCATACACTTTTGATCATATTTGGACTAACTTACTAATCCAGTGCACCCCAGTGCCAGTTTCTGTTTTCAGCTGTTTTTGTATTTCAGGTTTTCACGTTTCGAGAACTGCCCAGAAAAATCCAGAAAAATTATATAAAAAATCAGCGATACGAAAACAACACTGCGTCCGAAGGGCAACCTGGGGGGCCACAGGGGCTCCAGCCGCCCTGTGGGCGCCCCCCCCCCCTGGGTCGCGCCGGGGGGGGCGCCTCGGCCCCCCGAGAGCCCGCCGGTGCCCTACTTTGGCATATATTTAAAGGACTCTGCGAAACCCTCGAAACAGGACTTCTTTTCGCGATCCCATCTCTGTTCCGCCGCCGCTGCCGCTTCCAAGATCGGGAGCACCAGGAGAACTCTTCCCGGCACCCTGCCGGAGGGGAGGATCACCATCGGGAGCTTCTCCACCACCATGGACGCCTCCCGGATGACTTGTGAGTAGTCTCCCTTGGACCATGAGTCCATGACCAGTAGCTATGTGATGTTCTCCTCCCGTTCTTGTGCTTCACTAATTAGTCTTCGTGAGCTGCCCTACATGATCGAGGCACCTATGTAATCCTTATGCTGTTGCTATGTTGAGTTTGCTGGGATCCGATGGATTATGAGATTATGTTCAGATTAATCTTGAGTAATATATTTGATTCACCTCTTTTATATTTTAGTTCATAAGTAATTCTTGCATGTTCTCCGTTGTTATTTATTGCTTTGGCCGAGTAATAGGTAGTGACTCCAAGAGGGAACGTTATGCTTGATTGTGGGTTCATGCCCCTCGATGACTAGCTTGAGTGACAGAAACATGAGTCTAGGGGATGTGCTGTTGCCACAAGAGGGAAAACAACGGTGCTTGTGCCCGCGGGTGCAAAGATTGTTTACTTTACGCAAAGTTCTTTTAATGCAGTTGTCTGTTGCATTGAGTTAACACTATGGGTGGGACTCGCAACTTAATACCAGCGAGATGTTCTGGATAGATATCTCAAGGTGGATGATTAGTAGTAGATACTGATGGATTTCGGTCTACTTACTTTGGCTTACCGCCCATGCTTTGAACCTCAACCTTTCTTGCAATGTAGTCAGCATTGGTTTGCGTTCGTGGTCCTGTCAATTGCCCAACTGTACTTTGTTTACCTCACATAGCTGTTTTATCGTCTTTTGGGAGAGAGACATCACTAGTGAACATCATGAGACTCCGGTCCATATTACCATCATTGATCACATCCACTATTTACTTTCTGTTATTTACTTACTATTGCGAAAACTATCTATCACTACTATCACTGCTTTTAATCCTTTGTGAACTACAAGGCCGGAGAGATTGACAACCTCTCTGTACTCGTTGGGAGCAAAGTTATTTGTATCTGTGTGCAGGTCCACGTTGGTTGCTACTAATCTGGCGCCGTAGCAATTGACACCTACTTGTTGAACCTAGGAGTCTCTAGGGAATCGATCCTTGGTATCTTTGCTAAGGGAAAACACTTCTACTTACTGCATCTTACACCTTCCACTTGGGGTAACCAACGAGGGGTTCGAGGCCCATCAAGGAGTATTTTCTGGCGCCGTTGCCGGGGACTCCACTCTTCAGGATAGGGGAGTTGCATGCTATCTTTTACCTTTGCTTTTTAGTCTTGTTAGTTTACCTTTCATTTTTGCTTTAGTTCCTTTTATCGAAAATCACAAAAATAGTTATCTTGCTTGCTTGCTACTATGGGTTCTACCAAAAACACTAAATGGGATGGGTACACCCCTACTTCAATTGCCCCACTTATCTCTGATGGGATTTACAAAAAAGATAAACCTTGTGATTACACTAGTTATGACGGAGAGTTATGCCCATGGCATGGTCTTCCAGGAAAAAAGTATGAGCCTCAGTTTAAAATTGCTCCTGAGCTTCCCCAAACTTGGGAAGATGTTCAAACTCTTATAATAGAGAGTGAATTAAACAAAGTGGATGACACTACAATTCTGCCCACTAATGATAAAATTGATATTGATAATTGTAGTACTTCAGAAGTTATCGCCTTTCTACAAGGAATGGCTAAGGATCCCAACACTAGCACGCTTAATCTTGCCTTCACAGAGCATATCACTAATGCTCTCATCAAAGCTAGGGAGGAGAAACTCAGAGTAGAAGCCTCCATACCTAGAAAGCTAGGAGATGGTTGGGATTCTATGATTAAAATTAAGATAAATAACTTCTCATGCTTTGCTTTATGTGATATTGTAGCTAGTACTTCTATTATGCCCAAAAGACTATATGATATGCTTAAATTGAAATCCTTTGATTCTTGTTCTTTTGGAGATGTTCTCGTTGATTCTTCCATAAAGAAACCTTTGGGGAGGATCGACGATGTTCTTATTGTTGTCAATGATAATTATGTGCCCGTTGATTTCACTATTATGGATATTGAATGTGATCCTTCGTGTCCAATTATTTTGGGACGTCCCTTTTTACGCACTGTTGGTGCTGTCATTGACATGAAAGAGGGAAATATAAAATTTCAGTTTCCTCTCAACAAAGGGATGGAACACTTCCCTCGTAAGAAGGTCAAGTTACCTTTTGAGTCCGTTGTACGGGCTAGCTATTCTTTTACTTTTGATAAAACTTGATCTTTGCATTATGCCTAGCTTAAAGGCATAAAAGAAAGCGCTTTTGGGAGGCAGCCCACATGAATAAATTTTTTGCTTTTGTTGTGTCTTGCTGTTGTTTACTGCTGTAGCATCATCATTGTATCTTTGCTTTTCATATTTGTGCCAAGTATAGCCTCTGATTGCTAGAAAGTTCAAAAGTTGTGAGGTGCTATCCAGGAAACAGATTCTGTCCTTGGATAGAAAAATTCGTATAAAATCACCAGATCATCTTTTTGGTCTGAATTTTTTCGACAGCGTTCTCTATATAATTGTCTTTCGTGCGTCAGTTCTGAGTTTTTTTATTTGAGTTGCAGAAGTATCCCGAACAGGTCAATTACTTCCTAATGTTCTGTTTTTCACAGATTCTGTCCTGTTTTGCCTTACCTTTACTTTGCAAATTAAGAACTTGCTTTTTCTTTGCAAAAACCTTTTGGCAATCTTGAGAAACAGTAGAACTTCAAGAATATCCTTATTTCCAGCGAGGTATAATTATTTTATTAAGGGTACTAACCTCGCTAATCAGATTATGATGAGTTGTGTATGAAGGGAGTTTTCAAGTGTGCGAGGGAAGATGATAAAAAGATTCAGGAGTGTCAAGCGCTCAAGCTTGGGGATGCCCCCGTGCACCCCCAAGAAATATTCAAGGAGACTCAAGCGTCTAAGCTTGGGGATGCCCCGTGCATCCCCTTCTCCATCAACATTATCAGTTCGTCTTTCGTTCCGCTATATTTTTATCACTTCATGTGTTATGTGTTATGCTTGGAGCGTCTTGCTTTTAGTTTTCTTTTTAGTTTTTCATAACGAGTCGGAACTCAGCATTCCTTTATGTGGGAGAGAAACACGCTCCACCTCTACCTAGAACATTACATAGAGTTTTCATGTCTATCTATGATGTGTGTGTTCTTTGTCTTTTAATAGCTACTATCGTGCTTTGCTCTTAATATTCATGCTTATCTTTTCAAGAGCTTTTATTTAGTTGATTGCTTGAACTCTCTTTAATTACCATGCTCACCTTATTAAGAGAGTTTGCTTCCGTTGCATGCGTTAATGTGTCTATGATAAAGATGCTACTTTCATGATGGTGCTTAGTAGTTCAGGTTTTCTTATGGTTAATCTCAAATAGCTGGGGGGTTCCCAATGTGTTATTGGAGTACCAACTTGGTTTGTTTGCCTATGATGTGGTATGGTTTAGTGATATCTTCCTTTGAGAATTTATTTTGATTGACTTGGCGTATGCTCAAGCATATTCAAGACTGTAAAGAAAGTCTGTCAAGCCTTGATGATCTTTTATTTCTAAGTAGCGATATAACTACCATGCCTGATTCAATATTGCTTTGTCGCTCTGCATGATTATGACCGTCATTGCTCTCTTAGTTGGTCGCTCCCAGTCTTTTGCTAACCTCCACCTGTACTAAGCAAATTAACCGTGCAATACATAGCTCATGGGAAAGTAGCCTAAAAACTATTGTGGTAAAGAATATGTTGCTTATGTATCTTATTTCTTATGAGTTGCTTGCTGAGCGGTAACCATGTTTCTGGGGACGCCATCAACTGTCACACTTTTGTTGAATATCATGTGAGTTGCTATGCATGTTCGTCTTGTCTGAAGTAAGGGTGATTTACCGTGGGTTGAATTAATATGCATATTGTTAGAGAAGAACATTGGGCCGCCAACATAAGCCATGCATCATGGTGGAAGTTTTAGCTTGGACCTTAATCCTCAATCTCTCATGAGAATATGCTTATGCATTAAAGAGGAGTCCATCATCTATTTTCTATGTTGTCCCGGTATGGATGTCCTCAAGTTGAGATCTACCAAAAACGAGAAATCAAATGCGATCTATCTCCTTGGACCTTTGTACAGGTGGCATAGAGGTACCCCTTTGTGACACTTGGTTAAAACATATGAAATGCAATGATAACCCATGGGGATCCGAGCTAATTAGGACAAGGAGCGAGCACTATTGGTATTCGATGCATGAGGCTTGCAACTTATAGGATGTTTTATGCATGACACATATGAAGTACTACTACCGTTGACACAATTGCTTCCATGTTTCCAAATAAAAAGCTTTAGCACTTAACCTTTCTTTTACCTTTGTGATTGAAGCACCAACTACTGAGAGCATGATTGTCATTCTGAGTGTAATGTGCATTGTCCCAAAGTAGCATTGTCTTTTGCATTATTGTGATATCGTTTATTCTGAAATGATTGTATCTAGTCATCACTTAAACCTTGAAGGTGCCCCTGCACTTATGTTTTGCATCACTAAAGGGGGCAAGCTAGATATCACTTTATCATATCTGCACATCATGTTCATTGCAAATCTTTTTGATGTTTCAGTTTCATCTTGTAAAACTTTCAGTCATTTGTGATTTTCTCTTGAGACAACTTAATTACTTTAGAATCATTGTCTCAGTAAGCTTTTGTCATATGACTATGAGAAAGTCTTATATGGTTAATAGCATGTCACCACACAAATTATTCTTGGTATCATTTACCTACTCGAGGACGAGCAGGAATTAAGCTTGGGGATGTTGATACGTCCAAAACGTATCTATAATTTCTGCTTGCTCCATGCCACTTTTGGGTGATATTGCTATGATATTCATACACTTCCATACACTTTTGATCATATTTGGACTAACTTACTAATCCAGTGCACCCCAGTGCCAGTTTCTGTTTTCGGCTGTTTTTGTATTTCAGGTTTTCACGTTTCGAGAACTGCCCAGAAAAATCCAGAAAAATTATATAAAAAATCAGCGATACGGAAACAACACTGCGTCCGAAGGGCAACCTAGGGGGGGGCAC
>LR738712.1:40962202-40998587 GCA_902687465.1 Secale cereale
ATATTTAAAGGACTCTCCGAAACCCTCGAAACAGGACTTCTTTTCGCGATCCCATCTCTGTTCCGCCGCCGCCGCCGCTTCCAAGATCGGGAGCACCAGGAGAACTCTTCCCGGCACCCTGCCGGAGGGGAGGATCACCACCGGGAGCTTCTCCACCACCATGGACGCCTCCCGGATGACTCGTGAGTAGTCTCCCTTGGACCATGAGTCCATGACCAGTAGCTATGTGATGTTCTCCTCCCGTTCTTGTGCTTCACTAATTAGTCCTCGTGAGCTGCCCTACATGATCGAGGCACCTATGTAATCCTTATGCTGTTGCTATGTTGAGTTTGCTGGGATCCGATGGATTATGAGATTATGTTCAGATTGATCTTGAGTAATATATTTGATTCACCTCTTTTATATTTTAGTTCATAAGTAATTCTTGCATGTTCTCTGTTGTTATTTATTGCTTTGGCCAAGTAATAGGTAGTGACTCCAAGAGGGAACGTTATGCTTGATTGTGGGTTCATGCCCCTCGATGACTAGCTTGAGTGACAGAAACATGAGTCTAGGGGATGTGCTGTTGCCAAAAGGGGGAAAACAATGGTGCTTGTGCCCGCGGGTGCAAGGATTGTTTACTTTACGCAAAGTTCTTTTAATGCAGTTGTCTGTTGCATTGAGTTTACACTATGGGTGGGACTCGCAACTTAATACCAGCGAGATGTTCTGGATAGATATCTCAAGGTGGATGATTAGTAGTAGATATTGATGGATTTCGGTCTACTTACTTTGGCGTACCGCCCATGCTTTGAACCTCAACCTTTCTTGCAATGTAGTCAGCATTGGTTTGCGTTCGTGGTCCTGTCAATTGCCCAGCTGTAATTTGTTTACCTCACATAGTTGTTTTATCGTCTTTTGGGAGAGAGACATCACTAGTGAACATCATGAGACTCCGGTCCATATTACCATCATTGATCACATCCACTATTTACTTTCCGTTATTTACTTACTATTGCAAAAACTATCTATCACTACTATCACTCCTTTTAATCCTTTGTGAACTACAAGGCCGGAGAGATTGACAACCTCTCTGTACTCGTTGGGAGCAAAGTTATTTGTATCTGTGTGCAGGTCCACGTTGGTTGCTACTAATCTGGCGCCGTAGAAATTGACACCTACTTGTTGAACCTGGGAGTCTCTGGGGAATCGATCCTTGGTATCTTTGCAAAGGGAAAACACTTCTACTTACTGAATCTTACACCTTCCACTTGGGGTAACCAACGAGGGGTTCGAGGCCCATCAGCGTTCCAGAAGCTTCCCGGCAGCCAAAGTAGAGCCGGAGGGGGGCCACCAAGGCTCCAGGCGCCCTGGTGGCGCGGCCCCCCTCCTGGCCGCGCCGGGGGGCGCCTGGGCCCCCCAAGCCTCCGCTGATGCCCCCCTTTGGCATATATTTAACACGCGTCCCGAAACCCTCGAGACGGGAACCCTTTTTCGCGATCTCATCTTTGTTCCGCCGCCGCCGCGCTTCCAAGTTCGGGAGCACCAGGAGAACTCTTCCCGGCACCCTGCCGGAGGGGAGGATCACCACCGGGAGCCTCTCCACCACCATGGACGCCTCCCGGATGAGTTGTGAGTAGTCTCCCTTGGACCATGGGTCCATGACCAGTAGCTATGTGATGTTCTCCTCCCCTTCTTGTGCTTCACTAATTAGACCTCGTGAGCTGCCCTACATGATCGAGGCACATATGTAATCCTTATGATGTTGCTATGATGAGTTTGCTGGGATCCGATGGATTGTGAGATTATGTTCAGATTGTGTTTGAGTAATATATTTGATTTACCTCTTTTATATTTATGTTCGTAAGTAATTCTTGCATGTTCTCCGTTGCTATTTATTGCTTTGGCCGAGTAGTAGGTAGTGACTCCAAGAGGGAACGTTATGCTTGATTGTGGGTTCATGCCCCTCGATGACTAGCTTGAGTTACAGAAACATGAGTCTAGGGGATGTGCTGTTGCCACAAGGGGGAAAACAATGGTGCTTGTGCCCGCGGGTGCAAGGATTGTTTACTTTACGCAAAGTTCTTTTAATGCAGTTGTCTGTTGGATGGAGTTTACACTATGGGTGGGACTCGCAACTTAATACCAGCGAGATGTTCTGGATAGATATCTCAAGGTGGATGATTAGTAGTAGATATTGATGGATTTCGGTCTACTTACTTTGGCGTACCGCCCATGCTTTGAACCTCAACCTTTCTTGCAATGTAGTCAGCATTGGTTTGCGTTGGTGGTCCTGTCAATTGCCCAGCTGTAATTTGTTTACCTCACATAGTTGTTTTATCGTCTTTTGGGAGAGAGACATCACTAGTGAACATCATGAGACTCCGGTCCATATTACCATCATTGATCACATCCACTATTTACTTTCCGTTATTTACTTACTATTGCAAAAACTATCTATCACTACTATCACTGCTTTTAATCCTTTGTGAACTACAAGGCCGGAGAGATTGACAACCTCTCTGTACTCGTTGGGAGCAAAGTTATTTGTATCTGTGTGCAGGTCCACGTTGGTTGCTACTAATCTGGCGCCGTAGAAATTGACACCTACTTGTTGAACCTAGGAGTCTCTGGGGAATCGATCCTTGGTATCTTTGCAAAGGGAAAACACTTCTACTTACTGAATCTTACACCTTCCACTTGGGGTAACCAACGAGGGGTTCGAGGCCCATCAGCGTTCCAGAAGCTTCCCGGCAGCCAAAGTAGAGCCGGAGGGGGGCCACCAGGGCTCCAGGCGCCCTGGTGGCGCGGCCCCCCTCCTGGCCGCACCGGGGGGCGCCTGGGCCCCCCAAGCCTCCGCTGATGCCCCCCTTTGGCATATATTTAACACGCGTCCCGAAACCCTCGAGACGGGAACCCTTTTTCGCGATCTCATCTCTGTTCCGCCGCCGCCGCGCTTCCAAGATCGGGAGCACCAGGAGAACTATTCCTGGCACCCTGTCGGAGGGGAGGATCACCACCGGGAGCCTCTCCACCACCATGGACGCCTCCCGGATGAGTTGTGAGTAGTCTCCCTTGGACCATGGGTCCATGACCAGTAGCTATGTGATGTTCTCCTCCCCTTCTTGTGCTTCACTAATTAGACCTCGTGAGCTGCCCTACATGATCGAGGCACATATGTAATCCTTATGATGTTGCTATGATGAGTTTGCTGGGATCCGATGGATTGTGAGATTATGTTCAGATTGTGTTTGAGTAATATATTTTATTTACCTCTTTTATATTTATGTTCGTAAGTAATTCTTGCATGTTCTCCGTTGCTATTTATTGCTTTGGCCGAGTAGTAGGTAGTGACTCCAAGAGGGAACGTTATGCTTGATTGTGGGTTCATGCCCCTCGATGACTAGCTTGAGTTACAGAAACATGAGTCTAGGGGATGTGTTGTTGCCACAAGGGGGAAAACAACGGTGCTTGTGCCCGCGGGTGCAAGGATTGTTTACTTTACGCAAAGTTCTTTTAATGCAGTTGTCTGTTGCTTTGAGTTTACACTATGGGTGGGACTCGCAACTTCATACCAGCGAGATGTTCTGGATAGATATCTCAAGGTGGATGATTAGTAGTAGATACAGATGGATTTCGGTCTACTTGCCTTGGCGTACCGCCCATGCTTTGAACCTCTACCTTTCTTGCAACATAGTTAGCATTGGTTTGCGCACATAATTCTGTCAATTGCCCAGCTGTAATTCGTTTACCTCACATAGTTGTTTTATCGTCTTTTGGGAGAGAGACATCACTAGTGAACATCATGGGACCCCGGTCCATATTACCATCACTGATCACATCCGCTATTTACTTTCCGCTTTTACTTACTATTTGCAGCAATACCTATCACTATTATCACTTGTGTTTGATCCTTTGTAAACGACAAGGCCGGAGGGATTGACAACCTCTCTGTACTCGTTGAGAGCAAAGTTATTTGTATCTGTGTGCAGGTCCACGTTGATTGCTAATATCTGGCACCGTTAGCAGTTAACACCTTCTTGTTGAAACTGGGAGTCTCAGGGGAAATCGATCCTTGGTATCTTTGCCAAGGGAAAACTTCCGCTACACTGCATCTCAAACCTTCCACTTGGGGTAGCCAACGAGGGGCGAGAAGCCATCACCGCGCCACCGCCTGGATCGAGGGGACCAGGAGGCTCCCCGATCCAATCGCTGCGCCCCGCCTGGGCCAGTTCTTCGCGGGCCGAGCCAAACCCTAGGGCAGCCGGGCCTCCACCGCTCCACCCGCCGGGCGCCAGGCCGGCCCAGGCCCAGCCGCCGGCCGCCAGGCTCGGTCGGGAGATCCCCGAGCGATCTCCCCGATCCGATCGACCTCCCCGCCTGCAGCCCTATCGGGCCGATGCCCCGAGCCCGTTAACGCCCGATCCGATCCGGTTCCTCCTAGCGGGCCCGATCCGCTTTGCCGACGCACCCGCTCCGCCAGGAGCCCGACCCGATCCGCGCCGTCAGATCCGTTGACCCGCGTTTGACCCCTGAGGTGGTTATTTTCACTAAGTCCTGGAGTTTTTACCTGTGTGATGCATTTTTGTTTCGTGGATAACTTTTTGTGTGATGGTCCGATTTGAGTGAATGATATGTCAAAATGTTCGTGGAGACATGTACTACATTTTGTTCCATTGTGCCATGCATGTTTGAGGTCATCTAGATGCTTAAATATCTGTTGGAAGAGGGCAACTTGTTATAAACTGCTGTTAGTTGTTGTTTTCATGTCATCTTTGCAATGTGATAACTTGCTGCATGTTTATCCAAATGATGCAAATGATATGTCCACGTGTTCGTCATGAAATGCTCTACATGTTGATTGCTTTAGCTTGCATGATAGATATCATCTTGCCATGTTTATCTCCTTTGCAAAGTGCTATGTGGCTGTAATGTCGTTAAACTTGTTATGAGATGTCAATTCGAGGAGCTCATTGCTATCGTTGTGTTTGTCCCCTTGATGCACGCTTAGATGTTTTGGATTCACCATCATGTGTACATTGCTGTGGTGCTTACCACGTGTCTTGTTTAGTTTTGAGGTGACTTAAACTTGCTCTCAAAGATGCCATGATGAAACTGTTGTTTTAACACTTAGTGAAATTTCACTTAAGTCTGGAATCTGTAATTTCCAGATGCCATGTTTGCTTGTTGTTCTAGACCAATCCATGATAGTTTTGGGGTGACTCTTGATGATTCCTTGTTGTATATATTGTTGGCTATCCATTCATGCTCTCACATGCTTATTTGAGTGGTTGTAGCATATTTAAATCTTGCTCCCAAGTTGCAACAAATTACTGCTGTCAGGTTTTTGTTGTCACGTTCAATATGTCATAGCTTGTTGCTATTGATCCATGGCTCCTTTGGGGATGCTCCAATGGACTTATTTGCTATAGGATATGTCTAGTTTATGCCCATACTCTTTGCCATGATGTTTGAGTGATGTAGCCTATTTATTTATTGCTCCGAAGTTGCTATGTGGCTGTTATTTTCAGCTTGTGCATGTTTATTGTTTCGGGTGTAACTTTTAGCCCGTAGCTCCGTTTTGAGCAAGTCCTATATGAAACTTGTGTTATTTTTCATGTAGATTCATAATATCCTGTTGTTATCATGTTTTGAAGTAATTTGCTTGAATGCATATTTTCCATGCTCCTTGTGCGATTACACTGTGCTTCCTTTGTAGACTTCCTGTGCTTCCATAGTGCATTTGTTTTGCTTCCTTAGTGCATCAGCCATGCATCCAGCATTTTCGTGTGCGCATTACATCTTGTTGATTTCGTGTCTTGTGTGTTTGTGTTGCGTAGAGCGGGAAGCTGAGACCGAGTACGAGTACGAGCACGAGGTTGCTACCGAGGTTGAGAACGAGGACCCCTCTTACGATCCCATCGACAACTCTTCAGGCAAGATGACCGAACCCCGATAACATTACTATCTTTGCCTATTGCTAGAGTATCGCTCTATAGTTATGCCTCGATGCCCATGTTTTCCTGTCGTCCTCCTATTGTAACCATGAACCTGTTTAACCACCCTACCTATGCAAACCATTGATTGGCTATACGTAGGCTTCGCTCAGCCCCTCTTATAGCATTGTTAGTTGCAGGTGAAGTTTGAAGATTCTTGCTTCTTGTTGAAGCTTGTTGGGATATCACACTATATTAATTATTAAATGAAATCATCTATATATTGGTAATGGGTGGAAGGCTAAGCCTTTTGCTTGGTGTTTTGTTCCACTCATGCCGTTAGGAACCGTATAAACTGGTGTTATGTTCCTTGATTATGCGTTCCTCACACGGTTGGGGTTATGGGACCCCCTCGATAAACCGCTAAGTGCTAAGTCTTTTCCAGCAAGTCCCAACATTGGTACTATTTGCCTAATAACTAAAAAAACTTGCATAGGGAGTAATTAACCCTCTTTCTTAATCAACAACCCCGGGCCAGTGCTCCACATGAGTGTTGATCTGAAATGAGCAGACTGCGGGGCCACCTCAAGGAAACTCGAGGTCTGGTAAAAACCCGTAGGATGACTTATCCGGTCGTGGCCTGAGACGAGATACGCGCGGCTACTATTAGGGTGTCGGCACACCGGGAGGATTTGCTGGATTAGCCTTACATTAGTCGGAGTATCTTGAGCACGGGATTCCGAGAATACTCGGGCCTTCCCACCTTGGAGTTGCGACTCCGCGGATCGTGGGCTTGTCATGGGCCAAGTTGGAACACCCCTACAGGGTTATGAATTTCGAAAGCCGTGCCCGCGGTTATGTGGCAGATGGGAGCTTGTTAATATCCGGTTGTAGAAAACTTGACACCTTGTTCCAATACACTACCAGCGTGTGTACCGTGACGGTCATTTTCCGAAAGGGTTTCGGGAAGTGAACACGGTGGGGTTATGTTTGACTTGCCTTAGTTAGGATCACTTCGTGATCATCTCTCGACCGATGCACCTTCTCTTCTCGCTCTCTTTAACGTAAGCTAGGCTAGTGCTGCTGCAACCTCTTGTTCTTTCTTCAGCCTTGTTCCACACCCAAGGCTTAAATAGTCGTGTTACCCGGGAACGGGATTGCTGAGTCCTCTGTGGCTCACAGTTACTTCAACACCCCAGATGCAGGTACGATGGTGAGCTACACAGGAGATGGCACTGAGCTAGACTGGGAGTACGACGAGGAGCGTAGCCGTTACTATGTGAACTATCCGGTTGATCAGTAGAGCTTCTACTAGGATTCGATCTAGACCTGTGGTTTTAAGTTATGTTTGGTATCTTGTCATTTGGATCTTTACCCTTAGATGGGCTGTGATGTTTATCTGAATGATGTTTGAACATGTATTGAATTTGTGTGACGTGGCGAGTGTAAGCCAACTATCTTTTCAGTTTTCCATCCCTATTTTTACATGAGATGTGCAAAGGTACCAAACTTGCGATCATTCCAGAATGGGCTTATATCTTTAAGTCGTGCCTCGACACGTAGGAGATATAATCCCATCCTGGGCATTACAAGTTGGTATCAGAGCCTTCTCCGACTTAGAAGCCCCCACTGATTGATCGAATCGTTGACGGTCGAGTCTAGGCACACACTGAAAATGTTTTGAGTCCTATATTTATATCGGAGAGTAGGATTTCTTTGCTTCTCATCCCCTTTCACTCTGGTGAGGACTCCTGACGACTACTCTTGCCTCTTCTACTTTCAAAAATTGCACCAAATTTTTTTTAGGAATCTCGCGAGTATTGTGGGATTGTTTCGATGTCCTTGTGACGAGAATATTGTTCTCGATGCCTCCTGACATTAGGGGTTGTGGCAGTGTCCCGGGGAGTTGAGCTTCGGGGTATTGTCGTCACAACCATATCGCGACAGTACTAGAATACTTAAGACGGCCGACATCGAAAATCTCTCCTATACAGTTAGTGGCAAGATAACCCCGACATCACCCAGTACTGGGGAGGTAGTTCGGGAGTATTGCCATAGCTTTGTATAGTGGATGCTTTTCGAAGGTCCGAGGTAGACGGTTTCCGAGAAAGACTGGTTATGTGTTGAAGGATGGATACAGCTGGATGTAGGTTTAGAGTTGATTGCGCGGTGCTTCCCCTGTATCCCCAACACCTGATTCCATAACTGGAAACTTTCGGAGATTAATAGGTGGGTTTATCCAGTAGATCGTAGGCATTCTTCCAACGAATGCAGGTTAGCGAGTTTGGGGTTCTACATTGAGTGAAGTGGTTTTATGGCCGATGTTCCGATCGGGAGTTGCATCTTAAAGGATCCTTGGCTATGTTGATCCGGGGATTGCAAAACCCTTTCGTAACGCGTTCATAAGCTTTCAGCACAAAGATGTCGAACGAAGCTCCTATCTTGTGTTTGTTCCATCTGTACCTTGTGTTTTTTCTTATTTACCTTTTGTCCCCTATGTGGCTTCTCGTGATGATTGTTGTTATCATTAAGTTGAGAATTTCATTCGTTCCTCTTGTTTGAATGATTCTTGTGAAGACTATGTTGCATTTCTATCCGTTGTTTCAGCTATACCTTCTTTCAATCAAATTGCTGATTCGTGGTCATCTCTTTCAGGATGGCTCCGAAACGGGTTCCCAACGCTAACCCAGAGGGTGAAGAGGTTCCAGATCGTCCTCCTTCCCCTCCTCCTCCGTCTGAGGCTTGGAGAGCGATTATGCAAACTACAAATCAGAACACCCAGATGTTGATGCAGATGATGCAGCAAATGCAAGCAAATCAAGCAAATCAGGGTGCTCCAGGGAACCAAGGCAATTTCTTCAACCAGCAGCACCATGCTACTCTCAACCAGTTCTTGGCCAATCAACCAAAGGCTTTCAGTTACTGTGTCGACCCTCTCGATGCTGAAGATTGGATAACCGTTATCAAGAAGCATTTTGAGTGCAGCAACGTAAGGCCTGAGGACTATGTGAAATTTGGAGCCTTCCAACTCAAGGACCAAGAAGCTGACTGGTGGCAGCAGTACAAAGACTCCAGAGAAGGGCGTGTGATCTCTTGGGATGATTTCTGCAAGGACTTTCGCTCTCACCACATTCCAACAAGTGTCATCGAGGGTATGCGTGAGCAATTCCGCAACCTGAAGCAAGGCTCAATGACTGTCTACCAGTATAATGTCAAGTTCCAAAACCTCGCCCGCTATGCCAAGCAAGACATACCAGATGCCAAGAGCAAGATCTATCAGTTCCGTGGAGGTCTCAAGGATGAACTTCAACTTGCTCTCACCTTGTTCGAGCCTGATGAGTTCGACAAATTCTATAACATGGCGCTCAAGCAAGAGGCAGCCCAGCTCAAGATGGAGGCTTCCAAAAAGAGGATTCGAGATGCCGTTCACTCCTCCTCATCTTCTCAAGTCATCGCGAAGCAACAGAAATTTTGGCTTCCACCTCCTCCTGTGATCCGAGCTCCCTACAACAACAACGGCAACAAGAACTCCGGTGGTCGTGGTTTCTCCCACCCACCCAACCCGAGCAACCAGTCGAAGAATCAGTTTTAGTCTCAAGGTTCCAGGTCAAGTAGTTCTCATTTCCGTCCTCTCTCAGAAGTGGTCTGCAACAAGTGCACTCAGAAAGGTCACTATGCTAACAAGTGCCCCAACCCAAGGCGCCTTCCGCCACCTCCACCTGTCAGTACAGCTATTGTCAAGCATAATCCCAAGCAAGCAAGGGTGAATCTGATGAATGCAGCGCAAGCGGAGAATTCTTCTGATGTGATTTTGGGTAACCTCTCAGTTAACTCTATCCCTGCAAAAGTATTGTTTGATTCTGGTGCTTCTCTCAGCTTCATATCAAGGCCATTCTTTACCAAGCATAATTTCACTTCGGCATTTCTTGATAAGAAGTTGCAAATTATTTCTCCGGACAAATGCATGACTTCAAACTTGAAGGCTCCGAATGTATCTATTCGCATGGGTGATTATCGCTTTCTGGCTAATCCGGTGGTTCTCGGCAATTCCGACATTGACCTCATCCTCGGGATGGACTGGCTTTCTCAGCATGATGCTCAAATTGATTGTGCAAACAAGGAAGTCGAGATTACTCATCCTGATGAAGATGTGATTATCTTCGCCTGCAGGGATAACACAATCAGGCTTTTATCTCTCAATGACAAGGGCGAGATGAATGCCATATCTCAAATTCCGGTGGTTAACAAATACCAAGACGTCTTTCCTGAAGAACTTCCAGGCATGCCTCCACACCGTCAAGTGGAATTTGTCATTGAACTCGAGCCGGGTACTGAGCCAGCATGTCGGCGTCCGTACAAGCTCTCTCCTAAAGAGTTGAAGGAGTTGAAGAAGCAGCTTGACGAACAGGAGCGTATGGGTCACATCAGGCCTAGTACGTCTCCTTGGGGCTGTGGTGTCTTATTTGTCAAGAAGAAGGATGGCACGGAGCGTCTCTGCGTTGATTACTGATACGTCCAAAACGTATCTATAATTTCTGCTTGCTCCATGCCTCTTTTGGGTGATATTGCTATGATATTTATACACTTCCATACACTTTTGATCATATTTGGACTAACCTATTAACTCAGTGCACCCCAGTGCCAGTTTCTGTTTTCTGCTGTTTTTGTATTTCAGGTTTTCCCGTCACGTAAACTGCCAGAAAAATCCCGGAAAAATTATATAAAAAATCAGCGTTCCAGAAGCTTCCCGGGAAAGTAGAGCCGGAGGGGGGCCACCAGGGCTCCAGGCGCCCTGGTGGCGCGGCCCCCCTCCTGGTCGCGCCGGGGGGGGGCGCCTGGGCCCCCCAGGCCTCCGCTGATGCCCCCCTTTGGCATATATTTAACACGCGTCCCGAAACCCTCGAGACGGGAACCCTTTTTCGCGATCTCATCTCTGTTCCGCCGCCGCCACGCTTCCAAGATCGGGAGCACCAGGAGAACTCTTCCCGGCACCCTGCCGGAGGGGAGGATCACCACCGGGAGCCTCTCCACCACCATGGACGCCTCCCGGATGAGTTGTGAGTAGTCTCCCTTGGACCATGGGTCCATGACCAGTAGCTATGTGATGTTCTCCTCCCCTTCTTGTGCTTCACTAATTAGACCTCGTGAGCTGCCCTACATGATCGAGGCACATATGTAATCCTTATGTTGTTGCTATGATGAGTTTGCTGGGATCCGATGGATTGTGAGATTATGTTCAGATTGTGTTTGCGTAATATATTTGATTCACCTCTTTTATATTTATGTTCGTAAGTAATTCTTGCATGTTCTCCGTTGTTATTTATTGCTTTGGCCAAGTAGTAGGTAGTGACTCCAAGAGGGAACGTTATGCTTGATTGTGGGTTCATGCCCCTCGATGACTAGCTTGAGTGACAGAAACATGAGTCTAGGGGATGTGCTGTTGCCACAAGGGGGAAAACAACGGTGCTTGTGCCCGCGGGTGCAAGGATTGTTTACTTTACGCAAAGTTCTTTTAATGCAGTTGTTTGTTGCTTTGAGTTTACACTATGGGTGGGACTCGCAACTTAATACCAGCGAGATGTTCTGGATAGATATCTCAAGGTGGATGATTAGTAGTAGATGCAGATGGATTTCGGTCTACTTGCATTGGCGTACCGCCCATGCTTTGAACCTCTACCTTTCTTGCAACATAGTTAGCATTGGTTTGCGCACATAATTCTGTCAATTACCCAGCTGTAATTCGTTTACCTCACATAGTTGTTTTATCGTCTTTTGGGAGAGAGACATCACTAGTGAACATCATGGGACCCCGGTCCATATTACCATCACTGATCACATCCGCTATTTACTTTCTGTTTTTACTTACTATTTGCAGCAATACCTATCACTATTATCACTTGCGTTTGATCCTTTGTAAACGACAAGGCCGGAGGGATTGACAACCTCTCTGTACTCGTTGGGAGCAAAGTTATTTGTATCTGTGTGCAGGTCCACGTTGATTGCTAATATCTGGCGCCGTTAGCAGTTGACACCTTCTTGTTGAAACTGGGAGTCTCAGGGTAAATCGATCCTTGGTATCTTTGCCAAGGGAAAACTTCCGCTACACTGCATCTCAAACCTTCCACTTGGGGTAACCAACGAGGGGCGAGAAGCCATCAAGCAAAGTTTTCTGGCGCCGTTGCCGGGGACTCCACTCTTCAAGATAGGGGAGTTGCACGCTATCTTTTACCTTTGCTTTTTAGTCTTTTTAGTTTACCTTTCAGTTTTGTTTTAGTATCTTTTATCGAAAATCACAAAAATAGTTATCTTGCTTGCTTGCTGCTATGGGTTCCACCGAGAACACCAAGTTGTGTGACTTCACTAGTCACAACAACGATGACTTTATCTGCACACCTATCACTACACCTGCCACTTCAACACCTTCGTATGAAATTAAACCTGCTTTACTGAATCTAGTTATGAAAGATCAATTCTCCCGTGCTGGAGATGATGCTGCTTTACACTTAAACAACTTTGTTGAACTCTGTGATATGCAAAAGTACCAAGAAATAGATGGTAATATTGTTAAGCTTAAGCTTTTTCCTTTCTCCTTGAGAGGAGGAGCTAAAATTTGGTTTCAATCTTTGCCTAGAAATAGCATAGATTCATGGGACAAGTGCAAAGATGCTTTTATTGGAAAATACTATCCACCTGCTAAAATTATCCAACTAAGAAGTAACATAATGAATTTTAAACAATTGGATAATGAACACGTTGCCCAAGCTTGGGAACGTATGAAATCTCTTGTCAAGAACTGCCCTACTCATGGTTTGACTACTTGGATGGTTATCCAAACTTTTTATGCAGGCTTGAACTTTACCTCGCAGAACTTGTTAGATTCGGCCGCGGGAGGAACCTTTATGTCAACTACACTTGGTGCTGCCATGAAGCTTCTCGATGAGATGATGACCAACTATTCCCAATGGCACACCGAACGCGCTCCAACAGGTAGGAAGGTAAACTCTGTTGAGGAGATTTCCTCCCTAAATGAAAAAGTTGACTTGATCATGTCTCTACTTTCGAAGCAATCTTCAGTTGATCCTCGTGATGTTCCTTTAAATTCTTTGATTGCTCAAGAACAAGTAGATGTGAACTTTATCTCTAGAAACAATTTTAATAACAATGCTTATAGGAGTAATTTTGGTAGCAATCCTAGACCGTTCCCCTCTAATTCTTATGGGAACAACAATGCTTATCCTAGCACCAAGAACTCCACTACTGAACTAGAGATTATGCTTAAAGATTTCATCACTACCCGAAAAGCCTTTAATAAGAGTGTAGAAGAAAAACTAAACAAACTAGATGATCTCTCTTCGAAGGTAGACAATTTAGCCCATGAGGTAGAATTGCTTAAAATTAGAACTTCTCCTCTTGAGGAGAGGAAGGTCACTCCTATGAATGCTATTCAAGTGCAAATTAATGAAAACATTAGGATGTTGGCTAAACTTATAGAGAGATGGGCTAGAGAAAGGGAGGAAGAAGATAGAATTAAGAGCCTTCCTACCCACCATACTGTTGCTACTATCCAAGTTGTTGAGGATATCCAAACTCTTAGCACCCAATGCACTCCTGGTCCCGTTGGACCTATTAATGGTGATGCTATGACTATAGAAACTACCAAAAAAGTGAGCTTAAAGGACACCACTGCCACTTTACTTGATAGTAGTGACCTTGATTTTGATAATTGCACTCTTACCGAAGTTATTGATTTCCTTCACAAGATGTCTAGAGACCCCCGCACTAGCACGCTTAACCTTGCATTCACAGAGCATATCACTAATGCTCTCATCAAAGCTAGGGAGGAGAAACTTAGAGTAGAAGCCTCCATACCTAGAAAGCTAGAAGATGGTTGGGATCCTATGATTAAAATTAAGTTGAATAACTTCTCTTGCTATGCTTTATGTGATGTTGGAGCTAGTACCTCTGTTATGCCCAAAAGGATATATGATATTCTTAAACTGAAACCTTTTGATTCTTGTTCTTTTGGTGTTCGTCTCGTTGATTCTTCCATAAAGAAACCTTTGGGAAGGATCGACGATGTTCTTATCGTTGTCAATGACAATTACGTTCCCGTTGATTTTACTATTATGGATATTGAATGTGAACCTTCTTGTCCAATTATTTTGGGACGTCCTTTTTTACGCACCGTTGGTGCTATCATTGACATGAAAGAGGGGAATATAAAATTCCAGTTTCCTCTCAAGAAAGGGATGGAACACTTCCCTAGAAAGAAGATTAAGTTACCTTTTGAGTCCGTTATACGGGCTAGCTATTCTTTTACTCTTGATAAAACTTGATCTTTTTGCATTATGCCTAGCTTAAAGGCATAAAAGAAAGCGCTTTTGGGAGGCAGCCCACAATGAATAAATTTTTATTTTTTGATTTTGTTGTGTCTTGATGTTGTTACTACAGTAGCATCATCATTGTATCTTTGCTTTTCAACTTTGTGCCAAGTATAGCCTCTGATTGCAAGAAAGTTCAAAAGTTGTGACGTGCTGTCCAGGAAACAGATTATGTCCTTGGATAGAAAAATTCGTATAAAATCACCAGATCATCTTTTTGGTCTGATTTTTTTCGACAGCGTGCTCTATACAATTGTCTTTCGTGCGTCTGTTTTGAGTTTTTTTTATTAGAGTTGCATAAGTGCCCCGAAAAAATCATTTACTATCTGCTGTTCTGTTTTTCACAGATTCTGTCCTGTTTTGCCTTTCCTTCATTTTGCAAACCTTGAGCTTGCTTTTTCTTTGCAAAAACCTTTTGGCAATCTTGAGAAACAGTAGACCTTCAAGAATATCCTTATTTCCAGCAAGGAACAATTAATTTATTAAGGGTACTAACCTCGCTAATCAGATTATGATGAGTTATGTATGAAGGGAGTTTTCAAGTGTGCGAGGGAAGATGATAAAAAGATTCAGGAGTGTCAAACGATCAAGCTTGGGGATGCCCCCATGCACCCACAAGAAATATTCAAGAAGACTCAAGCGTCTAAGCTTGGGGATGCCCCCGTGCATCCCCTTCTCCATCAACAATTATCAGTTCGTCTTTCGTTCCACTATATTTTTATCACTTCATGTGTTATGTGCTATGCTTGGAGCGTCTTGCTTTTAGTTTCCTTTTTAGTTTTCTTTAGCTTTGCTTGCTGTTCATAACGAGTCGGAACTCAGCTTTCTTTGTGTGGGAGAGAAACACGCTCCACTTCTACCTACAACATAACATCGAATTTTCATGTCTATCTTTGCTGTGTATGTTCTTGGTCTTTCAATAGCTACTATCATGCTTAGCTCTTAGTTTTCATGCTTATCTTTTTAAAGAGCTTTTGTTTAGTTGGTTGCTTGAACTCTCTTTAGTTATCATGCCTATCTTATTAAGAGAGTTTGCTTCTGTTGCATTGGTTGATATGTCTATGATAAAAATGCTACGTGCATAATGGTGCTTAGTAGTTCATGTTTTCTTATGGTTAGTCTCATATAGCTGGGGGGGTTCCCAATGTGTTATTGGAGTACCAACATGATTTGTTTGCCTATGATGTGGTATGGTTTAGTAATATCTTCCTTCAAGAATTTATTTTGATTGACTTGGCGTATGCTCACGCATATTTAAGACTGTAAAGAAAGTCTGTCAAGCCTTGATGATCTTTTGTTTCTGAGTAGCGATATAACTTCCATGCCTGATTCAATGTTGCTTTGTCGCTCTGCATGATTATGACCGTCATTGCTCTCTTAGTTGGTCGCTCCCAGTCTTTTGCTAACCTTCGCCTGTACTAAGCGGACTGACTGCTTGTGCATCCAAAATCTTTTAAACCAGTTATGCCATATGAGTCCACCATACCTTCCTATACATGGTATTTACCTGCCATTCCTAACGGAGACTTTCATGTACCATCTCGAAATTATTAAAAAAAATGCATTTCTGTTTTGTGCCTCTGTTTTAGTTCATGAGGAAGTAGTAGTTAATTCATGATCTTTTTAAGTTGGACAAGCTTCACCCCGGGATTGCATGTCTAATGTGCAAACCCATAATACGAGAAGGAACTGGCATAGAGTGCGCCCGGCTCAAAAATAATATAACAAACAAACCCTCATTCACGCTTTGTTCATGAGAAATCAGAAAACTTTGGCAGTGATAAACAAAGGAGATTAAGAGGATGTGATCGTCCTCATTCGGGAGCCGTTCCTCGAAACTTGTCCATCTCAAGAAGTGATTCAGTTGTCTGCTAGCATTCGTTGACGGAACATGCATAATCTAAAAAAAATATTATTACCTCTGTTTTTAAAACCAAGAGCTCTGGTACATGTTTTGTCTTTGGTTCCGACCACGGGTTTTCAACCTTGCCAACAAAAGCCATGGTTCGAGAGTCTCCACTTTCTTTTTAAAGCACCAACTACTGAGAGCATGATTGTCATTCTGAGTGTAATGTGCATTGTCCCAAAGTAGCATTGTCTTTTGCATGATTGTGATATCGTTTATTTTGAAATCATTGTATCTAGTCATCACTTAAACCTTGGAGGTGCCCCTGCATTTTTGTTTTGCTTCACTAAAGGGGGCAAGCGAGATATCACTTTGTCATATTTTCACACCATGCTCATTACAAATCTATTTGATGTTTCAGTATCATATTGTAAAACTTTCAGTTCTTTGTGATTTTCTCATGAGGCAACTTAATTACTACAGATTCATTGTCTCAGTAAGCTTTTGTCATATGACTATGAAAAAAATCCTTATATGGTTAATAGCATCTCACCACAGAAATTATTCTTGTTATCATTTACCTACTCGACGACGAGCAGGAATTAAGCTTGGGGATGTTGATACGTCCAAAACGTATCTATAATTTCTGCTTGCTCCATGCCTCTTTTGGGTGATATTGCTATGATATTTATACACTTCCATACACTTTTGATCATATTTGGACTAACCTATTAACTCAGTGCACCCCAGTGCCAGTTTCTGTTTTCTGCTGTTTTTGTATTTCAGGTTTTCCCGTCGCGTAAACTGCCAGAAAAATCCCAGAAAAATTATATAAAAAATCAGCGTTCCAGAAGCTTCCCGGCAGCCAAAGTAGAGCCGGAGGGGGGCCACCAGGGCTCCAAGCGCCCTGGTGGCGCGGCCCCCCTCCTGGCCGCGCCGGGGGGCGCCTGGGCCCCCCAGGCCTCCGCTGATGCCCCCCTTTGGCATATATTTAACACGCGTCCTGAAACCCTCGAGACGGGAACCCTTTTTCACGATCTCATCTCTGTTCCGCCGCCGCCGCGCTTCCAAGATCGGGAGCACCAGGAGAACTCTTCCCGGCACCCTGTCGGAGGGGAGGATCACCACCGGGAGCCTCTCCACCACCATGGACGCCTCCCGGATGAGTTGTGAGTAGTCTCCCTTGGACCATGGGTCCATGACCAGTAGCTATGTGATGTTCTCCTCCCCTTCTTGTGATTCACTAATTAGACCTCGTGAGCTGCCCTACATGATCGAGGCACATATGTAATCCTTATGCTGTTGCTATGATGAGTTTGCTGGGATCCGATGGATTGTGAGATTATGTTCAGATTGTGTTTGAGTAATATATTTGATTCACCTCTTTTATATTTATGTTCGTAAGTAATTCTTGCATGTTCTCCGTTGTTATTTATAGATTTGGCCAAGTAGTAGGTAGTGACTCCAAGAGGGAACGTTATGCTTGATTGTGGGTTCATGCCCCTCGATGACTAGCTTGAGTGACAGAAACATGAGTCTAGGGGATGTGCTGTTGCCACAAGGGGGAAAACAACGGTGCTTGTGCCCGCGGGTGCAAGGATTGTTTACTTTACGCAAAGTTCTTTTAATGCAGTTGTCTGTTGCTTTGAGTTTACACTATGGGTGGGACTCGCAACTTAATACCAGCGAGATGTTCTGGATAGATATCTCAAGGTGGATGGTTAGTAGTAGATGCAGATGGATTTCGGTCTACTTGCCTTGGCGTACCGCCCATGCTTTGAACCTCTACCTTTCTTGCAACATAGTTAGCTTTGGTTTGCACACATAATTCTGTCAATTGCCCAGCTGTAATTCGTTTACCTCACATAGCTGTTTTATCGTCTTTTGGGAGAGAGACATCACTAGTGAACATCATGGGACCCCGGTCCATATTACCATCACTGATCACATCCGCTATTTACTTTCTGTTTTTACTTACTATTTGCAGCAATACCTATCACTATTATCACTTGCGTTTGATCCTTTGTAAACGACAAGGCCGGAGGGATTGACAACCTCTCTGTACTCGTTGGGAGAAAAGTTATTTGTATCTGTGTGCAGGTCCACGTTGATTGCTAATATCTGGCGCTGTTAGCAGTTGACACATTCTTGTTGAAACTGGGAGTCTCAGGGGAAATCGATCCTTGGTATCTTTGCCAAGGGAAAACTGCCGCTACACTGCATCTCAAACCTTCCACTTGGGGTAACCAACGAGGGGCGAGAAGCCATCAATTACCGGCCATTGAACAAGAAGACGATAAAGAACAAGTATCCGCTCCCCAACATCAACGAACTGTTCGAGCAGCTCAAAGGAGCTAAAGTGTTCTCTAAGCTCGATCTCCGAATGGGCTATCACCAGATTCGCATTCGCGAGGAAGATATCCCCAAGACTGCCTTCAGAACGAGCTACGGCTCATATGAGTATACAGTCATGTCCTTTGGTCTCGCCAATGCTCCACCTACCTTCTCGAGAATGATGCACTACATTTTCAACCCCTACACCGGCGAGTTTGTGCTTGTGTATCTGGATGACATTTTGGTATTTTCCAAGAATGAAGAAGATCACGAAAAGCACCTCCGTCTCGTTCTCGACAGACTCCGTGAACATAAGTTCTATGCCAAGTTCTCCAAGTGCGAATTTTGGCTCGATAAGGTCTTGTATCTGGGCCATATCATCTCCGCTGACGGTATTGCGGTAAACCCCGAGAAAGTTGAAGCAATTGTCAACTGGGAAGCTCCTCAGAACGTGAAGCAACTCAGAAGCTTTCTTGGTCTTGCCAGCTATTGCAGAAGGTTCGTTGAGAACTTCTCCAAGATTGCCAAGCCTCTTTCCAACTTGCTGCAGAAGAATGTCAAGTACTACTGGTCTCCAGATTATGAAGTGGCATTCAAAACTCTCAAAGAAAAGCTCGTCTCTGCTCTAGTTCTCACTCCTCCAGATGAGTCCAAGCCCTACAAAGTATTCTGTGATGCTTCTCTTCAAGGACTTGGTGGTGTGCTTATGCAGGACAAGAGAATTGTGGCATACACTTCTCGTCAGCTGAAGCCAAGTGAGAAGAACTACCCCACACATGATCTTGAACTAGCAGCTGTGGTACATGCTTTGATTACGTGGAGACACCTTCTGTTGGGCAGAAAAGTCGACATCTTCACCGATCACAAGAGCTTGAAGTACATCTTCACACAGCCGAATCTGAACCTCCGCCAGACTCGTTGGGTTGAAATGATCCAAGAGTATGATCCCAGCATCGAATACACACCTGGTAAGGCGAATGTGATTGCAGATGCTTTGAGCAGAAAGGCATATTGCAACAGCCTCCTTATCAAGCCGTTCCAGCCTGAGTTTTGTGAAGCATTCAGGAAACTCAACCTCCAAGTTGTTCCACAAGGTTTTCTCGCAAATCTTCAAGTTGCTCCTACCTTGGAAGATCAGGTCCGTGAGGCCCAACTCAGTGATGCTATGGTGCAGAAAGTGAAACATGGTATTGCAAAGGGTACTCCTAAATACAAGTGCTATCGCGTTGATGAGAGAGATACCTTGTTCTTTGAGGACAGACTCGTGGTTCCCAAAGGTGATCTCAGGAAGCTCATAATGGAAGAAGCACATGATTCCCTCCTTTCCATTCATCCTGGCAGTTCCAAGATGTACCAAGACCTCAAGCAATCTTACTGGTGGACACGCATGAAGAGGGAGATTGCCCAATTCGTGTATGAATGTGATGTCTGCAGGAGAGTGAAGGCAGAGCATCAACGTCCAGCCGGTCTTCTCCAACCTCTTCCTATTCCCGAGTGGAAATTCGACCACATTGAAATGGATTTCGTCACTGGCTTTCCTAAGTCCAAGAGAGGGAATGATTCTATCTTCCTGGTGATTGACAAGCTTACCAAAGTCGCTCACTTCCTTCCAGTCAAAGAATCCATCAATGTAGCTCAATTGGCAGAGTTGTACACTTCTAGAATTGTGTCTTTACATGGCATTCCTCAAGTTATCTCCTCAGACCGTGGAAGTTTGTTCACTTCTAAGTTCTGGGACTCCTTTCAGTCTGCCATGGGCACTAAGATCAGGTTCAGCACTGCTTTTCACCCTCAGACTAGTGGTCAAGTCGAGCGAGTGAATCAGATTCTAGAAGACATGCTCAGAGCCTGTGTCATATCTTTTGGCATGAAATGGGAAGACTGCCTTCCATTTGCCGAGTTCTCTTACAACAATAGCTTCCAAGCAAGTGCCGGCAAAGCTCCGTTTGAAATCCTCTATGGCAGAAAGTGTCGTACCCCTCTCAACTGGTCCGAGACTGGTGAACGTCAACTTCTTGGCAATGACTTGATCTAAGAAGCCGAAGAAATGTGCAAAGTCATACGTGAGAATCTCAAGGCCGCTCAGTCGCGTCAGAAGAGCTACTATGACGGCAAGCATCGTGATTTGGCCTTCAACATTGGGGATCATGTTTATCTCCGTGTTTCTTCGATGAAAGGCACCCAAAGATTCGGTATCAAAGGAAAGCTTGCTCCTAGATACGTCGGGCCTTTCAAGATCCTTGGCAAAAGAGGCGATCTAGCCTATCAACTTGAGCTCCCTTCCAACTTCGCCAATGTTCATGATGTGTTTCATGTGTCTCAACTCCGCAAGTGCTTCAAGACTCCTGAACGCATGATTCCGTTTGAAGAGATTGATCTTCAACAAGACTTGTCTTACCGAGAGCATCCCGTTGCTATTCTCGAAGAAACCGAGCGCAAGACCCGCAACAAGTCCATCAAATTCTTGAAAGTCAAGTGGTCACACCATATCGACCGAGAAGCTACGTGGGAACGAGAAGATCATCTTCGTTCTGAGTACCCTTCCTTTTTCCAGTCCTAGATCTCGGGACGAGATCTTTTCGTAGTAGAGGAGAGTTGTAATGCCCCGGATGTAATACTTTCCCTTTTGGGCAATATATATATATATATATCTGGCTTCATCAATTCCATTCCGGGTTCTTCGTCTTTCGGGTTTTCGTCGATTTGTTGTGTGCGTGTGTGGCATTCATTCATATCATGTAGTCATGTGCATCGCATTGCATTTTTGTTGTTGTTTGCATCCGGTCCCACGCGTTCCTTCCCGTTGTCCGTTTCGTGTTCCGGAGCTCTCTCACGTGTCCGTGGCATCCCCGAGGCCTACTTTGGTGTTTGGCCGTGTAACGTTTCCGGCTTGGCGTGAGACTTGTCGTGTGTTGTTGTTTTGGTGTGTGTAACCCGCCTGTCAAATCTCGTCGCGTTTGGAGTTCGTTTGCTACCCCAACAGTTATTCTCGTGGGCTGAAAGTACCCCCTCTTTGAGGCCTAAGACACCCCTCCAACAGCCCACCAAACCAACCCAAACTCCTCCCTTCATCTAGGCCATCCAATTCTGATCGCGTGGCCGAAAACCACACCTCATTTGGACAACCCTAGCTCTTTGTGCCTATATATTTGTCCATCTTCCCCAATTTTTGCCCTAAATAAAAAAAACCTAGCCCATCATCCCCTTCCTCCAACCTTCTTCCTCCACTCCGGCCGGAGCTCGCCGGAGCCCTGCCGGAGGAGCTCGCCGCCGCCACGCTCCGGCCAACTGCACCGCCTCCACCACCGCGCCACCTCACCGCCACCCGCCGCCGGCCCCGCAGGGCGCCGTCGCCGGCCCGCTCTTCCCGCGCCGGCCGGGCACTGCCGCCGCCCCGGCCGGGCGCCGTCGCCCCCTTCTCCCTCGAGGGCCGCCGCCGCTCGGGCGCCAGAGAGCCGCGCCGCCGCCTGGATCGAGGGGAGCAGGAGGCTCCCCGATCCAATCGCTGTGCCCCGCCTGGGCCTGTTCTTCGCGGGCCGAGCCAAACCCTAGGCCAGCCGGGCCTCCACCGCTCCACCCGCCGGGCGCCAGGCCGGTCCAGGCCCAGCCGCCGGCCGCCAGGCTCGATCGGGAGATCCCCGAGCGATATCCCCGATCCGATCGACCTCCCCGCCTGCAGCCCTATCGGGCCGATGCCCCGAGCCCGTTAACGCCCGATCCGATCCGGTTCCTCCTAGCGGGCCCGATCCGCTTCGCCGACGCACCCGCTCCGCCAGGAGCCCGACCCGATCCGCGTCGTCAGATCCGTTGACCCGCGTTTGACCCCTGAGGTGGTTATTTTCACTAAGTCCTGGAGTTTTTACCTGTCTGATGCATTTTTGTTTCGTGGATAACTTTTTGTGTGATGGTCCGATTTGAGTGAATGATATGTCAAAATGTTCGTGGAGACATGTACTACATTTTGTTCCATTGTGCCATGCATGTTTGAGGTCATCTAGATGCTTAAATATCTGTTGGAAGAGGGCAACTTGTTATAAACTTCTGTTAGTTGTTGTTTTCATGCCATCTTTGCAATGTGATAACTTGGTGCATGTTTATCCAAATGATGCAAATGATATGTCCACGTGTTCGTCATGAAATGCTCTACATGTTGATTGCTTTAGCTTGCATGATAGATATGATCTTGCCATGTTTATCTCCTTTGCAAAGTGCTATGTGGCTGTAATGTCGTTAAACTTGTTATGAGATGTCAATTTGAGGAGCTCATTGCTATCGTTGTGTTTGTCCCCTTGATGCATGCTTAGATGTTTCGGATTCACCATCATGTGTACATTGCTGTGGTGCTTACCACTTGTCTTGTTTAGTTTTGAGGTGACTTAAACTTGCTCTCAAAGATGCCATGATGAAACTGCTGTTTTAACACTTAGTGAAATTTCACTAAGTCTGGAATCTGTAATTTCCAGATGCCATGTTTGCTTGTTGTTCTAGACCAATCCATGATAGTTTTGGGGTGACTCTTGATGATTCCTTGTTGTATATATTGTTGGCTATCCATTCATGCTCTCACATGCTTATTTGAGTGGCTGTAGCATATTTAAATCTTGCTCCCAAGTTGCAACAAATTACTGCTGACAGGTTTTTGTTGTCACGTTCAATATGTCATAGCTAGTTGCTATTGATCCATGGCTCCTTTGGGGATGCTCCAATGGACTTATTTGCTGTAGGATATGTCTAGTTTATGTCCATACTCTTTGCCATGATGTTTGAGTGATGTAGCCTATTTATTTATTGCTCCGAAGTTGCTATGTGGCTGTTATTTTCAGCTTGTGCATGTTTATTGTTTCGGGTGTAACTTTTAGCCCGTAGCTCCGTTTTGAGCAAGTCCTATATGAAACTTGTGTGATTTTTCATGTAGATTCATAATATCCTATTGTTATCATGTTTTGAAGTAATTTGCTTGAATGCATATTTTCCATGCTCCTTGTGCGATTACACTGTGCTTCCTTTGTAGACTTCCTGTGCTTCCATAGTGCATTTGTTTTGCTTCCTTAGTGCATCAGCCATGCATCCAGCATTTTCGTGTGCGCATTGCATCTTATTGATTTTGTGTCTTGTGTGTTTGTGTTGCGTAGAGCCGGAAGCTGAGACCGAGTACGAGTACGAGCACGAGGTTACTACCGAGGTTGAGAACGAGGACCCCTCTTACGATCCCATCGACAACTCTTCAGGCAAGATGACCGAACCCCGATAACATTACTATCTTTGCCTATTGCTAGAGTATCGCTCTATAGTTTTGCCTCGATGCCCATGTTTTCCTGTCAGTCTCCTATTGTAACCATGAACCTGTTTAACCACCCTACCTATGCAAACCATTGATTGGCTATATGTAGGCTTCGCTCAGCCCCTCTTATAGCATTGTTAGTTGAAGGTGAAGTTTGAAGATTCTTGCTTCTTGTTGAAGCTTGTTGGGATATCACACTATATTAATTATTAAATGAAATCATCTATATATTGGTAATGGGTGGAAGGCTAAGCCTTTTGCTTGGTGTTTTGTTCCACTCATGTCGTTAGGAACCGTATAAACCGTTGTTATGTTCCTTGATTATGCGTTCCTCACACGGTTGGGGTTATGGGGCCCCCTCGATAAACCGCTAAGTGCTAAGTCTTTTCCAGCAACTCCCAACATTGGTACTATTTGCCTAATAACTAAAAAAACTTGCATAGGGAGTAATTAACCCTCTTTCTTAATCAACAACCCCGGGCCAGTGCTCCACATGAGTTTTGGTCCGAAATGAGCAGACCGCTGATGAGCCTCGAACCCCTCGTTGGATTACCCCAAGTGGAAGGTGTAAGATGCAGTAAGTAGAAGTGTTTTCCCCTAGCAAAGATGCCAAGGATCGAATCCCCAGAGACTCCTAGGTTCAACAGGTAGGTGTCAACTGCTAACGGCGCAATTAGCAATCAACGTGGACATGCACACAGATACAAATAACTTTGCTCCCAACGAGTACAGAGAGGTTGTCAATCTCTCCGGCCTTGCAGTTCACAAAGGGTTAAAAGCAATATGATAGTAGTGATAGATAGTGTTTTGCAATAGTAAATAAAATAGCGAAAAAGTAAATAGTGTATGTGATCAATGATGGTAATATGGACCAGAGTCTCATGATGTTCACTAGTGATGTCTCTCTCCCAAAAGACGATAAAACAGCTATGTGAGGTAAACAAATTACAGCTGGGCAATTGACAGGACCACGAACGCAAACCAATGCTGACTACATTGCAAGAAAGGTTGAGGTTCAAAGCATGGGCGGTACGCCAAAGTAAGTAGACCGAAATCCATCAATATCTACTACTAATCATCCACCTTGAGATATCTATCCAGAACATCTCGCTGGTATTAAGTTGCGAGTCCCACCCATAGTGTAAACTCAATGCAACAGACAACTGCATTAAAAGAACTTTGTGTAAAGTAAACAATCCTTGCACCCGCGGGCACAAGCACCGTTGTTTTCCCCCTTGTGGCAACAGCACATCCCCTAGACTCATGTTTCTGTCACTCAAGCTAGTCATCGAGGGGCATGAACCCACAATCGAGCATAACGTTCCCTCTTGGAGTCACTACCTACTACTTGGCCAAAGCAATAAATAACAACGGAGAACATGCAAGAATTACTTATGAACTAAAATATAAAAGAGGTGAATCAAATATATTACTCAAGATCAATCTGAACATAATCTCATAATCCATCGGATCCCAGCAAACTCAACATAGCAACATCATAGGGATGACATAGGTGCCTCGATCATGTAGGGCAGCTCACGAGGACTAATTAGTGAAGCACAAGAACGGGAGGAGAACATCACATAGCTACTGGTCATGGACTCATGGTCCAAGGGAGACTACTCACGAGTCATCCGGGAGGCGTCCATGGTGGTGGAGAAGCTCCCGGTGGTGATCCTCCCCTCCGGCAGGGTGCCGGGAAGAGTTCTCCTGGTGCTCCCGATCTTGGAAGCGGCGGCGGCGGCGGAAAAGAGATGGGATCGCGAAAAGAAGTCCTGTTTCAAGGGTTACGGGGAACCCTTTAAATATATGCCAAAGTAGGGCACCGGGGGGCTCTCGGGGGGCCGAGGCGCCCCCCGGCGCGGCCCAGGGGGGGCGCGCCCACAGGGCGCCTGGAGCCCCTGTGCCCCCCCCAGGCTGCCCTTCGGAAGCAGTGTCGTTCCCGGATCGCTGATTTTTTATATAATTTCTCTGTATTTTTCTGGGCAGTTCTCGAAACGTGAAAACCTGAAATACAAAAACAGCCGAAAACAGAAACTGGCACTGGGGTGCACTGGATTAGTAAGTTAGTCCAAATATGATCAAAAGTGTATGGAAGTGTATGAATATCATAGCAATATCACCCAAAAGTGGCATGGAGCAAGCAGAAATTATAGATACGTTTTGGACGTATCAACATCCCCAAGCTTAATTCCTGCTCGTCCTCGAGTAGGTAAATGATAACAAAAATAATTTCTGTGGTGACATGCTATTAACCATATAAGGCTTTCTCATAGTCATATGACAAAAGCTTACTGAGACAATGATTCTAAAGTAATTAAGTTGTGTCAAGAGAAAATCACAAATGGCTGAAAGTTTTACAACATGAAACTCAAACATCAAAAAGATTTGCAATGAACATGATGTGCAAATATGATCAAGTGATATCTAGCTTGCCCCCTTTAGTGATGCAAAACATAAATGCAAGGGCACCTTCAAGGTTTAAGTGATGACTAGATACAATCATTTCAGAATAAACGATATCACAATCATGCAAAAGACAATGCTACTTTGGGACAATGCATATTACACTCAGAATGACAATCATGCTCTCAGTAGTTGATGCTTGAAGTGCTAGAGCTTTTTATTTTGAAACATGGAAGCAATTGTGTCAACGGTAGTAGTACTTCATATGTGTCATGCATAAAACATCTTATAAGTTGCAAGCCTCATGCATCGAATACCAATAGTGCTCGCTCCTTGTCCTAATTAGCTCGGATCCCCATGGGTTATCATTGCATTGCATATGTTTTAACCAAGTGTCACAAAGGGGTACCTCTATGCCACCTGTACAAAGGTCCAAGGAGATAGATCGCATTTGATTTCTCGTTTTTGATAAATCTCAACTTGAGGACATCCATACCGGGACAACATAGAAAATAGATGATGGACTCCTCTTTAATGCATAAGCATATTCTCATGAGAGATTGAGGATTAAGGTCCAAGCTAAAACTTCCACCATGAGGCATGGCTTTGGTTGGTGGCCCAATGTTCTTCTCTAACAATATGCATATTAATTCAACCCACGGTAAATCACCCTTACTTCAGACAAGACGAACATGCATAGCAACTCACATGATATTCAACAAAAGTGTGACAGTTGATGGCGTCCCCAGAAACATGGTTACCGCTCAGCAAGCAACTCATAAGAAATAAGATACATAAGCAACATATTCTTTACCACAATAGTTTTTAGGCTACTTTCCCATGAGCTATGTATTGCATGGTTGGTTTGCTTAGTGCAGGTGGAGGTTAGCAAAAGACTGGGAGCAACCAACTAAGAGAGCAATGACGGTCATAATCATGCAGAGCGACAAAGCAATATTGAATCAGGCATGGTAGTTATATCGCTACTTAGAAACAAAAGATCATCAAGGCTTGACAGACTTTCTTTACAGTCTTGAATATGCGTGAGCATACGCCAAGTCAATCAAAATAAATTCTCAAAGGAAGATATTACTAAACCATACCACATCATAGGCAAACAAACCAAGTTGGTACTCCAATGACACATTGGGAACCCCCCAGCTATCTGAGATTAACCATAAGAAAACCTGAACTACTAAGCACCATCATGCAAGTAGCATATTTATCATAGACACATTAACCAATGCAACGGAAGCAAACTCTCTTAATAAGGTGAGCATGGTAATTAAAGAGAGTTCAAGCAACCAACTAAATAAAAGCTCTTGAAGAGATAAGCATGAATACTAAGAGCAAAGTATGATAGTAGCTATTAAAAGATAAAGAACACACACAGCATAGATAGACATGAAAATTCTATGTAATGTTCAAGGTAGAGGTGGAGCGTGTTTCTCTCCCACATAAAGGAATGCTGGGTTCCGACTCGTTATGAAAAACTAAAAAGAAAACTAAAAGCAAGACCCTCCAAGCATAGCACATAACACATGAAGTGATAAAAATATAACGGAACGAAAGACGAACTGATAATGTTGATGGAGAAGGGGATGCACGGGGGGCATCCCCAAGCTTAGACGCTTGAGTCTCCTTGAATATTTCTTGGGGGTGCACGGGGGCATCCCCAAGCTTGAGCGCTTGACACTCCTGAATCTTTTTATCATCTTCCCTCGCACACTTGAAAACTCCCTTCATACATAACTCATCATAATCTGATTAGCGAGGTTAGTACCCTTAATAAAATAATTATACCTTGCTGGAAATAAGGATATTCTTGAATTTATACTGTTTCTCAAGATTGCCAAAAGGTTTTTGCAAAGAAAAAGCAAGTTCTTAATTTGCAAAGTGAAGGAAAGGCAAAACAGGACAGAATCCGTGAAAAACAGAACAGCAGGCAGTAATTGATCTGTTCGGGATACTTCTGCAACTCAAATAAAAAAACTCAGAACTGACGCACGAAAGACAATTATATAGAGAATTCTGTCGAAAAAATTCAGACTAAAAAGATGATCTGGTGATTTTATACGAATTTTTCTATCCAAGGACAGAATCTGTTTCCTGGACAGCACCTCACAACTTTTGAACTTTCTAGCAATCAGAGGCTATACTTGGCACATATATGAAAAGCAAAGATACAATGATGATGCTACAGCAGTAAACAACATCAAGACACAACAAAAGCAAAAAAATTATTCATGTGGGCTGCCTCCCAAAAGCGCTTTCTTTTATGCCTTTAAGCTAGGCATAATGCATAGATCAAGTTGTATCAATTGAACCATCATCAAGATCATCAAAAAGCTCTTCAATAATACAACTAGTCTTAAGAGGACTCTCAAATAGAGGCCTCATAGAGATACTTCTAGGTAAAAGACCAAAAGGATAAAAGTCAAGGGAAGATTCATTTATAAATTCATCAACGATAGGTGTTTCTTCCAAAGTCTTTACAGTTTCAACCCCTTTGGCAATAGGTGAATTGCTTTTAGAACGGGGAGCCTTTGGAACGTGAACAAACTTAGGCTCCCTCTTTGCCGGAGTTTCTACCTTTTCGGTTTTGATCGAGGAGAATGTAGTTCCTAAGGTATCAAATATTTCCTCAATATTTTCCATCCTAGAAGAGTCAGAATCATGGAATTTGACGGTCTCCAAAATTTTGAAAATTTTATGCATGGAGCTATCAAGTCTATTCAAATTCCCTTGGATCTTTCGATCCAACTCATTCATCTTATTGGTGCTTGGCATCTCTAGCTCTATTTTTTCAAGTTTTTTCATAATGTGAGCTAGGGTGATGTCCTCTCGAATGCTAACAACAGGAGGACTCCCAACAAGATTTTCAATAATACTAAGAGACTCCCAAACTGGGGCCTCTAGGAAATTCCCATTGAAAGCAATATCTAGAATAAACCTATTCCAAGAAGTGATTCCAACATAAATATTTCTAAGTAAGATAGTAGTAGGTTGCTTCTTGGTGGCTCTTTTTTGTGAATCATTAATTCTATACCAAGCATCTTTCAAACTTTCCCCACCTCTTTGTTTAAAGGTGAGAACTTCTGCCTCGTCAAAGACAAAAGGACCCGACATAATGACAACTAAAGAACAAGATAACTATTTTTGTGATTTTCGATAAAAGGAACTAAAGCAAAAATGATAAGTAAACTAACAAGACTAAAAAGCAAAGGTAAAAGATAGCATGCAACTCCCCTATCCTGAAGAGTGGAGTCCCCGGCAACGGCGCCAGAAAATACTCCTTGATGGGCCTCGAACCCCTCGTTGGATTACCCCAAGTGGAAGGTGTAAGATGCAGTAAGTAGAAGTGTTTTCCCCTAGCAAAGATGCCAAGGATCGAATCCCCAGAGACTCCTAGGTTCAACAGGTAGGTGTCAACTGCTAACGGCACAATTAGCAATCAACGTGGACCTGCACACAGATACAAATAACTTTGCTCCCAACGAGTACAGAGAGGTTGTCAATCTCTCCGGCCTTGCAGTTCACAAAGGGTTAAAAGCAATATGATAGTAGTGATAGATAGTGTTTTGCAATAGTAAATAAAATAGCGAAAAAGTAAATAGTGTATGTGATCAATGATGGTAATATGGACCGGAGTCTCATGATGTTCACTAGTGATGTCTCTCTCCCAAAAGACGATAAAACAGCTATGTGAGGTAAACAAATTACAGTTGGGCAATTGACAGGACCACGAACGCAAACCAATGCTGACTACATTGCAAGAAAGGTTGAGGTTCAAAGCATGGGCGGTACGCCAAAGTAAGTAGACCGAAATCCATCAATATCTACTACTAATCATCCACCTTGAGATATCTATCCAGTACATCTCGCTGGTATTAAGTTGCGAGTCCCACCCATAGTGTAAACTCAATGCAACACACAACTGCATTAAAAGAACTTTGCGTAAAGTAAACAATCCTTGCACCCGCGGGCACAAGAACCGTTGTTTTCCCCCTTGTGGCAACAGCACATCCCCTAGACTCATGTTTCTGTCACTCAAGCTAGTCATCGAGGGGCATGAACCCACAATCGAGCATAACGTTCCCTCTTGGAGTCACTACCTACTACTTGGCCAAAGCAATAAATAACAACGGAGAACATGCAAGAATTACTTATGAACTAAAATATAAAAGAGGTGAATCAAATATATTACTCAAGATCAATCTGAACATAATCTCATAATCCATCGGATCCCAGCAAACTCAACATAGCAACAGCATAAGGATTACATAGGTGCCTCGATCATGTAGGGCAGCTCACGAGGACTAATTAGTGAAGCACAAGAACGGGAGGAGAACATCACATAGCTACTGGTCATGGACTCATGGTCCAAGGGAGACTACTCACGAGTCATCCGGGAGGCGTCCATGGTGGTGGAGAAGCTCCCGGTGGTGATCCTCCCCTCCGGCAGGGTGCCGGGAAGAGTTCTCCTGGTGCTCCCGATCTTGGAAGCGGCGGCGGCGGCGGAACAGAGATGGGATCGCGAAAAGAAGTCATGTTTCAAGGGTTACGGCGAACCCTTTAAATATATGCCAAAGTAGGGCACCGGGGGGCTCTCGGGGGGCCGAGGCGCCCCCCGGCGCTGCCCAGGGGGGGGCGCGCCCATAGGGCGCCTGGAGCCCCTGTGGACCCCCCCCCCAGGCTGCCCTTCGAAAGCAGTGTCGTTCCCGGATCGCTGATTTTTTATATAATTTTTCTGTATTTTTCTGGGCAGTTCTCGAAACGTGAAAACCTGAAATACAAAAACAGCCGAAAACAAAAACTGGCACTGGGGTGCACTGGATTAGTAAGTTAGTCCAAATATGATCAAAAGTGTATGGAAGTGCATGAATATCATAGCAATATCACCCAAAAGTGGCATGAAGCAAGCAGAAATTATAGATACGTTTTGGACGTATCAACCGCGGGGCCACCTCAAGGAAACTCGAGGTCTGGTAAAAACCCGTAGGATGACTTATCCGGTCGTGGCGTGAGACGAGATACGCGCGGCTACTATCAGGGTGTTGGCACGCCGGGAGGATTTGCTGGATTAGCCTTACCTTAGTCAGAGTATCTTGAGCACGGGATTCCGAGAATACTCGGGCCTTCCCACCTTGGAGTTACGACTCCGCGGATCGTGGGCTTGTCATGGGCCAAGTTGGAACACCCCTGCAGGGTTATGAACCTTCGAAAGCCGTGCCCGCGGTTATGTGGCAGATGGGAGCTTGTTAATATCTGGTTGTAGAAAACTTGACACCTTGTTCCAATACACTACCAGCGTGTGTACCGTGACGGTCATTTTCCGAAAGGGTTTCGGGAAGTTAACACGGTGGGGTTATGTTTGACTTGCCTTAGTTAGGATCACTTCGTGATCATCTCTCGACCGATGCACCTTCTCTTCTCGCTCTCTTTAACGTAAGCTAGGCTAGTGTTGCTGCAACCTCTTGTTCTTTCTTCAGCCTTGTTCCACACCCAAGGCTTAAATAGTCGTGTTACCCGGGAACGGGATTGCTGAGTCCTCTGTGGCTCACAGTTACTTCAACACCCCAGATGCAGGTACAATGGTGAGCTACACAGGCGATGGCACTGAGCTAGACTGGGAGTACGACGAGGAGCGTAGCCGTTACTATGTGAACTATCCGGTTGATCAGTAGAGCTTCTACTAGGATTCGATCTAGACCTGTGGTTTTAAGTTATGTTTGGTATCTTGTCATTTGGATCTTTACCCTTAGATGGGCTGTGATGTTTATCTGAATGATGTTTGAACATGTATTGAATTTGTGTGACGTGGCGAGTGTAAGCCAACTATCTTTTCAGTTTTCCATCCCTATTTTTACATGAGATGTGCAAAGGTACCAAACTTGCGATCATTCCAGAATGGGCTTATATCTTTAAGTCGTGCCTCGACACGTAGGAGATATAGTCCCATCCTGGGCATTACACCTGTGGCATGTATCACACTTACATTACCTGAACTAGCTTGCTTCCTCCTACGAGTTACCTTATGATGATCACCTGCTTACCCGCCACCTTTTTGCGGTCTTCTGCGCTGCAGACCGGCCCCCTGCTCATCCCGCTACACGGCTACACAGGTTGGCACGACACTTGTGCTCGGGTTCGTCCCTGCAACGCTGACAAATCTGAGAGTTTGAGCTCTGGCTCGCAGCCCGGCTCGCGCACGTCACCTCACCAGATCCTCAATGCCTTCGTCTTCTTGTAGAAAGATGAGTGGCATGGCAGCAAACGTGATTACGAACTATGTCCTTTCGTCAAACTGACCCATAGGAGCCTCCGGAGCCTAGCTACAGGCGGCCATGCCAGCTATCCCCTTCTCACGTAATTCGCTTGCACGTTAAAGGGGGGGCTCCTGAGCATCGCGTCTCAGGAACTCCTACTGACTCTCCATCCCTCACCCTGGCTTTGACCACGGCATCGCGACCTGGCATACCAGCGGTGGCTGAGCATCGCTCGAGGGTCGGGACCCGAGGATGCAGAGCATTTAGAAGAGCGAGAAAGAGGGAGGCCGGCACGGACCTGGCCTGGCTACACTACCGCCGAAGCAGGGATCAGCCGCACCGCGCGGAGAACCACCTCAGGCATGTCAAGATAAGTCACATGTTAAAATTAGTGCGATGCCACGGGCCGACAAATTTTCGGTTTCTGCGGTATTGCTCCGGCAATGCCACCTCGATTTTTAGCCTCCGGGAAGCTGCTTGCATGCCAATGGGGACCTCTTGAGCATCGTGCCTCAGGAGCTCTTACCGGACCTCAAGCCGCTCACCTCTTGACCTTGACCAAGGCATTGTGACCTGGCGTACCAGCGACGGCAAAAGCTTGCCTTGGGACTGGGACCCGTCGGTGTAGAGCGCTAAGCTATTATAAGGACAAAAAGGGGGACAGTGCCGAAGCAAGACGTGCAACCATGGTTTCGTAATGAGAATAATAAACATCGGAGCAAAAGTGTTACAGGTTCTTTACACACACCCACGGGGTTCGTTTTGATTCCTCACAAGGAACAAAAGAGGAAGATCTCAAGGGGCCCTAACCGCGGCCGCTGTCGCCGATGCCATCATCAACAGAGGGCCACGAGAGGCCAGCACCAACCCCACCCAGGTCATCGATGACGACGGGCTGATGCCGCTGCTACGCTCTGGGCACGGCGCGAGCTCGGTGGCGCATAACTGTCGTCGCTCGTCTCCGGAGACTCGTCAGGCTAGGGAGAGCTGCTGGATTCCCAGGGGCCGTCGCTGGTGCTTGGGGAGCTATTGGCAGGGCTGGGGCTAGGCTCGATGCTTGCTGCCGCGCCACCCTGGCGGCTCCCTCCAGGGAAACACTCCATATTGTGGCCTTCTCCATCAAAGACCTTCAAGAACAACTTGGAGGCGCCATCGAACTTGAAGTGGATGATGGAAGCTCCATCGGGACGGCACACGCGGGCGATTTCGCCCCATCCTCGAGTCATGAAGACACCGGCTGGGGTGGATGACCTCGACCTCCGGCTTCGAAGCCTGGCTGTAGCGCCCACCGTGCTGCAACCACATCTTAGCAGGACCCCTCATCGGAAGCCGGATCCAAGAAGGTGGTGGCATCGCTGTCCACACCACGAACTCGCGCGAGGAGCCCTCGGCATGGGTTCGTGGGCCGGTGGCTCGTGTAGTCATAGCTTCGCCACCTCGACCATGATGCGAGCGGCGCGGGGCGCCGCACCCTCTTCCGGAGTCTTGCGCTTGGGCGTACAAGGGCAACGGGTAGCCGGGAGGAGGCCGCTCGTACCAAGGCCTCGTCACCTCCAACCTCGTGCCGACGTCGCGGGGGTGATACGTCTCCAACGTATCTATAATTTTTTATTGTTCCATGCTATTATATTATCTGTTTTGGATGTTTAATGGGCTTTATTATACACTTTTATTTTATTTTTGGGACTAACCTACTAACTCAAGGCCTAGTGCAAATTGCTGTTTTTTTTGCCTATTTCAGTGCTTCGCAGAAAAGGAATATCAAACGAAGTCCAAATGGAATGAAACCTTCGGGAGGATCGTTTTTGGAAAAAACGCAACCCAGAAGACTTGGAGTACACGCCAGGGAAGCGACGAGGTGGCCACGAGGCAGGTTGGCGCGCCCAGGGGGTAGGCGCGCCCCCACCCTCGTGGGCCCCTCATAGCTCCACCAACATGCCTCTTCGTCCTATATATACCCATGTACCCTAAAAACATCCGAGAGCACCACGAAACCCTAATTCCACCGCCGCAACCTTCTGTACCCGTGAGATCCCATCTTGGGGCCTATTTCGGAGCTCCACCGGAGGGGGAATCGATCACGGATGGCTTCTACATCAACACCATACCCTCTTCGATGAGTTGTGAATAGTTTACCACGGGCCTTCGGGTCCATAGTTATTAGCTAGATGGCTTCTTCTCTCTCTTTGGATCTCAATACAAAGTTCTCCTCGATCTTCTTGGAGCTCTATTCGATGTAATTCCTTTTGCGGTGTGTTTGTCGAGATCTGATGAATTGTGGGTTTATGATCAAGATTATCTATGAACAATGTTTGATTCTTCTCTGAAATCTTTTATGCATGATTTAAATATCTTTGCAAGTCTCTTTGAATTATCAGTTTGGTTTGGCCTACTAGATTGATCTTTCTTGCAATGGGAGAAGTGCTTAGCTTTGGGTTCAATCTTGCGGTGTCCTTTCCCAATGACAGCAGGGGCAGGAAGGCACGTATTGTATTGTTGCCACCGGGGATAAAAAGATGGGGTTTATATCATATTGCATGAGTTTATCCATCTACATCATGTCATCTTTCTTAAAGCGTTACTCTGTTCTTATGAACTTGATACTCTAGATGCATGCTAGATAGCGGTCGATGTGTGGAGTAATAGTAGTAGATGCAGAATCGTTTCGGTCTACTTGTCACGGACGTGATGCCTATATACAATGATCATGCCTAGATATTCTCATAACTGTGTGCTTTTCTATCAATTGATCGACGGTAATTTGTTCACCCACCGTAGAAATCAGCTATCTTGAGAGAAGCCACTAGTGAAACCTATGGCCCCCGGGTCTATCTTCCATCATATCAATCTTCCATCAAATATTTTTATTTACTTTACTTTTATTTTGCAATCTTTACTTTCAATCTATATAACAAAAATACAAAAAATATTTATCTTATTATCTCTATCAGATCTCACTTTTGCAAGTGGCCGAGAAGGGATTAACAACCCCTTTATCGTGTTGGTTGCAAGGTTCTTATTTGTTTGTGTAGGTACGAGGGACTCGCGTGTAATCTCCTACTGGATTGATACCTTGGTTCTCAAAAACTGAGGGAAATACTTATGCTACTCTGCTGCATCACCCTTTCCTCTTCAAGGGAAAAACAACGCACGCTCAAGAGGTAGCAAGAAGAATTTCTGGCGCCGTTGCCGGGGAGATCTACGCAAAAGTCATATACCAAGTACCCATCACAAACTCTTATCCCTCGCATTACATTATTTGCCATTTGCCTCTCGTTTTCCTCTCCCCCACTTCACCTTTGCCGTTGTATCCACCCTTTTTCCGCTCATCTCTTTTCGCTTGCTTCTTGTTTGCTTATGTGTTGGATTGCTGGTTCGTCACTATGGCTCAATACAATACTAAATTGTGTGACTTTTCCAATACCAACAATAATGATTTTATTAGCACTCCGATTGCTCCTATTACCGATGCTGAATCTTGTGAAATCAATGCTGCTCTGTTAAACCTTGTTATGAAAGATCAATTTTCTGGCCTTCCTAGTGAAGATGCCGCTAGCCATCTAAACAACTTTGTTGATTTGTGCGATATGCAAAAGAAAAGAGATACGGATAATGATATTGTTAAATTGAGCTATTTCCGTTTTCGCTTAGAGATCATGCTAAAACTTGGTTCTCTTCTTTGCCTAGAAATAGTATTGATTCATGGAATAAGTGCAAAGATGCCTTTATCTCTAAGTATTTTCCTCCCGCTAATATTATTTCTCTTAGAAACGATATCATGAATTTTAAGAAAATTGATCATGAACATGTTGCACAAGCTTGGGAGAGGATGAAATTAATGATACGTAATTGCCCTACACATGGTTTGAACTTATGGATGATGATACAAAAAATTTATGCCGGATTGAATTTTGCTTCTAAAAATCTGTTAGATTCACCCGCGGGGGGGGGGG
>LR738712.1:40998699-41049275 GCA_902687465.1 Secale cereale
GGCACTTTCATAGAAATCATTTTAGGAGAAGCTATTAAACTCCTAGATAATATTATGGTTAATTACTCTCAATGGCACACCGAAAGATCTACTAGTAAAAAAGTACATGTTATTGAAGAGATTAGTGTTTTGAGTGGAAAGATGGATGAACTTATGAAATTATTTGCTACTAAGAGTGTGTCTTCTGATCCTAATGATATGCCTTTGTCCACGTTGATTGAGAATAATAATGTATCTTTGGATGTGACTTTTGTTGGTAGGAATAATTTTGGTAACAACGCTTATAGAGGAAACTTTAATTCTAGGCCTTTCCCTAGTAATTCCTCTAATAATTATGGTAATTCCTACAACAACTCTTAAGGAAACTTTAATAAAATGCCTTCTGATTTTGAGAATAGTGTTAAAGAATTTATGAATTCGCAAAAGAATTTCAATGCTTTGCTTGAAGAAAAATTTCTTAGGATTGATGAGTTGGCTAGGAACGTGGATAGAATTTCTCTTGATGTTGATTCTTTGAAACATAGATCTATTCCACCTAAGCATGATATCAATGAGTCTCTCAAAGCCACGCGAATTTCCATTGATGAGTGCAAAGAAAGAACCGCTAGGATGCGTGCTAAAAGAGATTGCTTTGTGAAAGTGTGTTCTTCTAGTTTTCATGATAATAAAGATGAAGATCTAAAAGTGATTGATGTGTCTCGTATTAAATCTTTGTTTTCTAATATGAATCTTGATAAAGATGGGACTGGAGATAAGTCAAATTAGTTAAAAGGCGTCCCAATGATTCGGAGTTTTTAGATCTTGATGCTAAAACTATTAAAAGTGGGATTGAAGATGTCAAAACTTTACATAGCAATGAACCCACTATTTTGGATTTCAAGGGATTTAGTTATGATAATTGCTCTTTGATAGATTGTATTTCCTTGCTGCAATCCGTGCTAAATTCCCCTCATGCTTATAGTCAAAATAAAGCTTTTACCGAACACATAGTTGATGCCTTAATGCAATCTTATGAAGAAAAACTTGAATTAGAAGTTTCTATCCCTAGAAAACTTTATGATGAGTGGGAACCTACTATTAAAATTAAGATTAAAGATCATGAATGCTATGCTTTGTGTGATTTGGGTGCTAGTGTTTCCACAATTCCAAAAACTTTGTGTGATATGTTAGGTTTCCATGAACTTGATGATTGTTCTTTAAATTTGCATCTTGCGGATTCTACCATTAAGAAACCTATGGGAAGGATTAATGATGTTATTATTATTGCAAATAGGAATTATGTGCCTGTAGGATTTCATCGTTCTTGATATAGATTGCAATCCTACATGTCCTATTATTCTTGGACCTTTCCTTAGAACGATTGGTGCAATTATTGATATGAAGGAAGGAAATATTAGATTCTAATTTCCGTTAAGGAAAGGCATGGAACACTTTCCTAGAAAGAAAATAAAATTGCCTTATGAATCTATTATGAGAGCCACTTATGGATTGCCTACCAAAGATGGCAATACCTAGATCTATTCTTGTATCATGCCTAGCTAGGGGCGGTAAACGGTAGTGCTTGTTGGGAGGCAACCCAATTTTATTTTCTTTGTTTTTACTTCTGTTTAGTAATAAATAATTCATCTAGATTCTGGTTAGATGTGGTTTTGTGTTTTAATTAGTGTTTGTGCCAAGTAGAACCTTTGGGAAGACTTGGGTGAAGTCTTTGCGATCTTGCTGTAAAAAACATAAACTTTTGCGCTCACGAGATTTGCTGACATTTTTTACTGGAGAGTGATTTTAAGTTGATTCTTATTGCATATGATTAATAGAAAAATTCTTCACGTCCACCAATTTATTTCAAAAAAAATTAGAGTTACAGAAGTATTCAAAAGTTATAGATTGCTACAGACTGCTCTGTTTTTGACAGATTCTGTTTTTCATGTGTTGTTTGCTTATTTTGATGAATCTATGAGTACTATCGGAGGGTATGAATCATAGAGAAGTTGGATACAGTAGGTTTAACACAATTCTAAATAAAGAATGAGTTCATTACAGTACCTTAAAGTGGTGGTTTATTTTCTTATACTAACGGAGCTCACGAGATTTTTTTGCTAAGTTTTGTGTTGTGAAGTTTTCAAGTTTTTGGGTAAGGATTTGATGGACTATGGAACAAAGAGTGGCAAGAGCCTAAGCTTGGGGATGCCCAAGTCACCCCAAGGTAAAATTCAAGGACAACCAAAAGCCTAAGCTTGTGGATGCCCCGGGAAGGCATCCCCTCTTTCGTCTCCGTCTATCGGTAACTTTACTTGAGACTATATTTTTATTCACCACATGATATGTGTTTTGCTTGGAGCATCATGTATAATTTGAGTCTTTGCTTTTTAGTTTACCACAATCATCCTTGCTGTACACACCTTTTGAGAGAGATACACATGAATCGGAATTTATTAGAATACTCTATGTGCTTCACTTATATCTTTTGAGCAAGATAGTTTTGCTCTAGTGCTTCACTTGCATCTTTTTAGAGCACGGTGGTGGTTTTATTTTACAGAAATCATTGATCTCTCATGCTTCACTTATATTATTTTGATAGTCCTTTATAACATCATGGTAATTTGCTTTGGTTATAAATTTAGTCCTAATATGATAGGCATCCAAGATGGGTATAATAAAAACTTTCATATAAAGTGAATTGAATACCATGAGAAGTTTGATACTTGATGATTGTTTTGAGATATGAGGATGGTGATAATAGAGTCATGCTAGTAGGGTAGTTATGAATTTGAGAAATACTTGTGTTGAGGTTTGCAAGTCCCATAGCATGCACGTATGGTGATCGTTGTGTGACAAATTTGAAGCATGAGGTATTTCATTGATTGTCATCCTTTGTGTGGAGGTCGGGATCGCGCGATGGTTAACTCCTACCAACCCTTCCCCTAGGAGCATGTGTGTAGTACTTTGTTTTGATGACTTGTAGATTTTTGCAATAAGTATGTGAGTTCTTTATGACTAATGTTGAGTCCATGGATTATACGCACTCTCACCCTTCCACCATTGCTAGCCTCTCTTGTACCGCGCAACTTTCACCGGTACCATACACCCACCATATACCTTCCTCAAAACAGCCACCATACCTACCTATTATGGCATTTCCATAGTCATTCCGAGATATATTTCCATGCAACTTTCCACCGTTCTGTTTATTATGACACGCTTCATCATTGTCATATTGCCATGCATGATCATGTAGTTGACATCGTATTTGTGGCAAGGCCACCATGCATAATTTTTCATACATGTCACTCTTGATTCATTGCACATCCCGGTACACTGCCGGAGGCATTCATATAGAGTCATATTTTGTTCTAGTATCAAGTTGCAATCTATGAGTTGTAAATAAATAGAAGTGTGATGATCATCATTATTAGAGAATTGTCCCAAAATAAGAAAAGAGGAAAAAAGGCCAAAGAAAAAAAGGGAAGGAAAGGCCAAAGAAAAAAAAGAAAGGCCCAAAAAAGAAAAAAGAAAAATAAAAAGGGGACAATGCTACTATCTTTTTCCACACTTGTGCTTCAAAGTAGCACCATGATCTTCATGATAGAGAGTCTCTTGTTTTGTCACTTTCATATACTAGTGAGAATTTTCATTATAGAACTTGGCTTGTATATTCCAACGATGGGCTTCCTCAAATGCCCTAGGTCTTCGTGAGCAAGCAAGTTGGATGCACACCCACTTAGTTTCTTTTGTTGAGCTTTCATACATTTATAGCTCTAGTGCATCCGTTGCATGGCAATCCCTACTCACTCACATTGATATCTATTGATGGGCATCTCCATAGCCCATTAATACGCCTAGTTGATGTGAGACCATCTTCCTCTTTTGTCTTCTCCACAATCACCACTCTATTCCACCTATAGTGCTATATCCATGGCTCACGCTCATATATTGCGTGAAAGTTGAAAGTGTTTGAAAAAATTTAAGTCTGAAACAATTGCTTGGCTGAAACCGGGGTTGTGCATGATTTGAGTATTTTGTCTGACGAAGATGGAGCATAGCCAAACTATATGATTTTGTAGGGATGAACTTTCTTTGGCCATGTTATTTTGAGAAGACATAATTGCTTTGTTAGTATGCTTGAAGTGTTATTATTCTTATGTCAATATTAAACTTTTGTCTTGACTCTTCCGGATCTGAACATTCATGCCACAATAAAGACAATTACATTGATAATTATGTTGGGTAGCATTCCACATCAAAAATTCTGTTTTTATCATTTACCTACTCGAGGACGAGCATGAATTAAGCTTGGGGATGCTTGATACGTCTCCAGTGTATCTATAATTTTTTATTGTTCCATGCTATTATATTATCTGTTTTGGATGTTTAATGGGCTTTATTATACACTTTTATATTATTTTTGGGACTAACCTACTAACCCAAGGCCTGTTGGGGAACGTAGTATTTTCAAAATTTTCCTACGATTACGCAAGATCTATCTATTAGATGCATAGCAACGAGAGGGGAGAGTGTGTCTACGTACCCTCGTAGACCGAAAGCGGAAGCGTTTATCAACGCGGTTGATGTAGTCGTGCACCTTCACGATCCGTCCCGATCTAGTACCGAACGTACGGCACCTCCGCGTTCAGCAAACGTTCAGCTCGATGACGTCCTCGCCTTCTTGATCCAGCAAGACGGACGAAGTAGTAGATGAGTTCCAGCAGCACGACGGCGTGGTGACGGTTGTTGATGAAGAACAATCTCTGCAGGGCTTCGCCAAGCACTACAGAAACTAGACGGAGGATAAACTAGAGGGTCGGGGTAGCCGGCACACGGCTTGGTGTATCTTGATGTGTCTTGGGTGCTAGCCCTACCCCTCTATTTATATGTTGAGCCTTGGGGTCGAAACTTGGAGTAAAAGCCTTCACAAAGTCGGTTTCACCCGAAAGGCAAGAGTCCTTCTCGGACTCCAGGGCCAGACGCCAGGGTTCCCGGCGTCTGGACCCAGACGCCAGGGACCCTGGCGTCTGGCCCCTGGACTCCTTAAAACTTCCTTTTGCGCTTTCCAAAAACCTTGTGTGCTTTCCCTTTTGGCCCAAATAAAGTGTTCTCGTACCCAAACACTTCGGGAAACATCCGGAACCCCTTCCGGTGAATTCCGGAACCCTTCCGGAGGTCAAACACTATTATCACATATATTAATCTTTATCTCCGGACCATTCCAGAGTTCCTCGTCATGTCCGTGATCACATCCGGGACTCCGAATAACATTCGGTCACCAACATACATAACTCATTAAATACTATATCGTCAACGAACGTTTAAGCGTGCGGGCCCTACGGGTTCGAGAACTATGTAGACATGACCGAGACAACTCTCCGGTCAATAACCAATAGCGGAACCTGGATGCCCATATTGGCTCCTACATATTCTACGAAGATCTTTATCAGTCGAACCGCATAACAACATACGTTGTTCCCTTTGTCATCGGTATGTTACTTGCCCGAGATTCGATCGTCGGTATCTCAATACCTAGTTCAATCTCGTTACCGGCAAGTCTCTTTACTCGTTCCGTAATACATCATCTCGTGACTAACTCATTAGTCATTTGCTTGCAAGGCTTATTATGATGTGCATTACCGAGAGGGCCCAGAGATACCTCTCCGACACTCGGAGTGACAAATCCTAGTCTTGATCTATGCCAACACCACGAACACTTTCGGAGACACCTGTAGAGCATCTTTATGATCACCCAGTTACGTTGTGACGTTTGATAGCACACAAGGTGTTCCTACGGTATTCGGGAGTTGCATAATCTCATAGTCATAGGAACATGTATAAGTCATGAAGAAAGCAATAGCAGTAAAACTAAACGATCAAAGTGCTATGCTAACGGATGGGTCTTGTCCATCACATCATTCTCCTAATGATGTGATCTCGTTGATCAAATGACAACTCATGTCTATGGTTAGGAAACATAACCATCTTTGATCAATGAGCTAGTCTAGTAGAGGCATACTAGGGACACTCTGTTTTGTCTATGTATTCACACATGTACTAAGTTTCCGGTTAATACAATTCTAGCATGAATAATAAACATTTATCATGATATAAGGAAATATAAATAACAACTTTATTATTGCCTCTAGGGCATATTTCCTTCAGTCTCCCACTTGCACTAGAGTCAATAATCTAGCTCACATCGCCATGTGATTTAATACCGATAGTTCACATCGTTATGTGAATAACACCCATAGTTCACATCGCCATGTGACCAACACCCAAAGGGTTTACTAGAGTTAATAATCTAGTTCACATCGCTATGTGATTAACACCCAAAGAGTACTAAGGTGTGATCATGTTTTGCTTCGTGAGAGAAGTTTAGTCAACAGGTCTGTCACATTCGGATCCGTATGTATTTCGCAAATTTCTATTTTTACAATGCTCTGCATGGAGCTACTCTAGCTAATTGCTCCCACTTTCAATACGCATCCAGATTGATACTTAGAGTCATCTGGATTTAGTGTCAAAGCTTGCATCAGCGTAACCCTTTACGGCGAACTCTTTATCACCTCCATAATCGAGAAACATTTCCTTAGTCATCCCATTACTAAGGATAATTTTGACTGCTGTCCAGTGATCTACTCCTAGATCACTATTGTACCTCCTTGACAAACTCATGGCAAGGTACACAACATGTTTGGTACACAGCATGGCATACTTTATAGAACCTATGGCTGAGGCATAGGGAATGACTTTCATTCTCTCTATATTTTTTCTGCCGTGGTCTGGCTTTGAGTCTTACTCAACTTCACACCTTACAAGTCAGGCAAGAACTCCTTTTTTGACTGATCCATTTTGAACTACTTCAAAATCTTATCAAGGTATGTACTCATCGAAAGTCTTATCAAGCGTCTTGATCTATCTCTATAGATCTTGATGCCCAATATGTAAGCAGCTTCACCAAGGTCTTTCTCTGAAAAACTCCTTTCAAACACTCCTTTATGCTTTCCAGAAAATTCTACATCATTTCCGATCGACAATATGTCATTCACATATACTTATCAGAAAGGTTGTAGTGCTCCCACTCACTTTCTTGTAAATACAGGCTTCACCGCAAGTCTGTATAAATCTATATGCTTTGATCAACTTATCAAAGCATATATTCCAACTCCGAGATGCTTGCACCAGTCCATAGATGGATCGCTGGAGCTTGCACATTTTGTTAGCACCTTTAGGATTGACAAAACCTTCTGGTTGCATCATATACAATTCTTCTTTAATAAATTCATTAAAGAATGCAGTTTTGTTATCCATTTGCCAGATTTCATAAAATGCGGCAATTGCTAACATGATTCGGACCGACTTAAGCATCGCTACGGTTGAGAAAGTCTCATCGTAGTCAACTCCTTGAACTTGTCGAAAACCTTTCGCAACAAGTCGAGCTTTGTCAACAGTAACATTACCGTCAGCGTCAGTCTTCCTCTTGAAGATCCATTTATTTTTTATGGCTTGCCGATCATTGGGCAAGTCAACCAAAGTCCACACTTTGTTCTCATACATGGATCCCATCTCAGATTTCATGGCCTCAAGCCATTTTGCGGAATCTGGGCTCATCATCGCTTCCTCATAGTTTGCAGGTTCATCATGGTCTAGTAACATGACTTCCAGAACTAGGTTGCCATACCACTCTGGTGCGGAACGTATTCTGGTTGATCTACGATGTTCAGCAGAAACTTGATCTGAAGTTTCATGATCATCATCATTAGCTTCCTCACTAATTGGTGTAGGAATCACTGGAACTAGTTTCTGTGATGTTCCACTTTCCAATTCGGGAGAAGGTACAATTACCTCATCAAGTTCTACTTTCCTCCCACTCACTTCTTTCGAGAGAAACTCCTTCTCTAGAAAGGATCCACTCTTAGCAACAAAGACCTTGCCTTCGGATCTGTGATAGAAGGTGTACCCAACAGTTTTTTTGGGTATCCTATGAAGATTTACTTCTCCGATTTGGGTTCGAGCTTATCATGTTGAAACTTTTTTCACATAAGCATCGCAGTCCCAAACTTAAAAAATGACAGCTTAGGTTTCTCGTCAAACCACAGTTCATACGGTGTCATCTCCACGGATTTAGATGGTGCCCTATTTAATGTGAATGTAGCTGTCTCTAATGCATAACCCCAAAAGCGATAGTGGTAGATCGGTAAGAGACATCATTGATCGCACCATATCCAATAAAGTACGGTTATGACGTTCGGACACACCATTACACTGTGGTGTTCCAGGTGGCGTGAGTAGTGAAACTATTTCACATTGTTTTTACTGAAGGCCAAACTCGCTAACTCAAATATTTTACCTCTACGATCATATCGTAGAAACTCTTATTTTCTATTACGATGATTCTCCACTTCACTCTGAAATTCTTTGACTTTTCAAATGTTTCAGACTTGTGCTTCATTAAGTAGATATACGCATATCTGCTCAAATCATCAGTGAAGGTCAGAAAATAATGATACCCGCCGCGAGCTTCAACACTCATTGGTCTGCATACATCAGTATGTATGATTTCCAACAACTCTGTTGCTCGCTCCTACAGTTCCGAAGAACGGAGTTTTAGTCATCTTGCCCATGAGGCATGGTTCGCAAGCACCAAGTGATTCATAATCAAGTGATTCCAAAAGTCCATCACTATGGAGTTTCTTCATGTGCTTTACACCAATATGACCTAAACGGCAGTGCCACAAATAAGTTGCACTATCATTATTAACCTTGCATCTTTTGGCTTCAATATTATGAATATGTGTATCACACGATCGAGATCCAACAAACCATTTTCATCGGGTGTACGACCATAGAAGGTTTTATTCATGTAAACAGAACAACAATTATTCTCTAACTTACATGAATAACCGTATTGCAATAAACATGATCAAATCATATTCATGTTCAACACAAACACCAAATAACACTTATTTAGGTTTAACACTAATCCCGAAAGTATAGGGAGTGTGCGATGATGATCATATCAATCTTGGAACTACTTCCAATACACATCGTCACTTCATCCTTTAACTAGTTTCTGTTCATTATGCAACTCCCATTTCGAGTTACTACTCTTTAGCAACTAAACCAGTATCAAATACCGAGGGGTTGCTATGAACATTAGTAAAATACACATCAATAATCTGTATATCAAATATACCTTTGTTCACTTTGCCATCCTTCTTATCCGCCAAGTATCTAGGGCAGTTCCACTTCCAGTGACCATTTCCTTTGCAGTAGAAGCACTTAGTTTCAGGCTTGAGTTTAGCTTTGGGTTTCTTCATGGGAGTGACAACTTGCTTGTCATTCTTCTTGAAGTTCCCCTTCTATCCCTTTGCCCTTTACTTGAAACAAGTGGTCTTATTAACCATCAACACTTGATGCTCTTTCTTGATTTCTACCTTCGCCGATTTCAGCATCGCGAAGAGCTCGGGAATTACCTTCGTCATCCCTTGCATATTATAGTTCATCACGAAGTTCTACTAACTTGGTGATAGTGACTAGAGAACTTTGTCAATTACTATCTTATCTGGAAGATTAACTCCCACTTGATTCAAGTAATTGTAGTACCCAGACAATCTGAGCACATGCTCACTGGTTGAGCTATTCTCCTCCATCTTGTAGGCAAAGTACTGTCAGAAGTCTTATACCTCTCGACACGGGCATGAGTATGAAATACTAATTTCAACTCTTGGAACATCTCATATGCTCCGTGGCGTTCAAAACGTTTTTTGAAGTCCCGGTTATAAGCCGTAAAGCATGGTGCACTAAACTGTCAAGTAGTCATCATACCGAGCTTTTGTCAAAACGTTCATAACGTCTACATCTGCTCCTGTAATAGGTCTGTCACCTAGCGGTGCATCAAGGACATATTTCTTTGTGCAGCAATGAGGATAATCCTCAGATCACGGAACAATTCCGCATCATTGCTACTAACATCTTTCAACTTAGTTTTCTCTAGGAACATATAAAAAAATAAACGGGGAGCAACAACGTGAGCTATTGATCTACAACATAGATATGCTAATACTACGAGGACTAAGTTCATGATAAATTAAAGTTCAATTTAATCATATTACTTAAGAACTCCCACTTAGATAGACATCCCTCTAGTCATCTAAATGGTCACGTGATCCAAATCAACTAAACCATGTCCGATCATCACGTGAGATGGAGTAGTTTTCAATGGTGAACATCTTATGTTGATCATATCTACTATATGATTCATGCTCGACCTTTCGGTCTCCAGTGTTCCGAGGCCATATCTGCATATGCTAGGCTCGTCAAGTTTAACCCGAGTATTTTGCGTGTGCAAAACTGTCTTACACCCGTTGTATTTGAACGTAGAGCCTATCACACCCAATCATCACGTGGTGTCTCAGCACGACGAACTTTCGCAACGGTGCATACTCAGGGAGAACACTTATACCTTGAAATTTAGTAAGGGATCATCTTATAATGCTACCGTCGTTCTAAGCAAAATAAGAAGCATAATAAGATAAACATCACATGCAATCAAAATATGTGACATGATATGGCCATCATCATCTTGTGCTTTTGATCTCCATCTCCAAAGCACCGTCATGATCACCTTCGTCACCGGCACGACACCTTGATCTCCATCGTAGCATCGTTGTCGTCTCGCCAACTATTGCTTCTACGACTATCGCTACCGCTTAGTGATAAAGTAAAGCAATTACATGGCGATTGCATTTCATACAATAAAGCGACAACCATATGGCTCCTGCCAGTTGCCGATAACATTACAAAACATGATCATCTCATACAAAACCGTATAACTCATCATGTCTTGACCATATCACATCACAACATGCCCTGCAAAAACAAGTTAGACATCCTCTACTTTGTTGTTGCAAGTTTTACGTGGCTGCTACGGGCTTAGCAAGAACCGTTCTTACCTACGCATACAAAACCCACAACGATGTTTCGTCAAGTATGTGATGTTTTAACCTTCACAAGGACCGGGCGTAGCCGCACTTGATTCAGCTAAAGTGAGAGAGACAAACACCCGCCAGTCACCTTTAAGCAACGAGTGCTCGTAACGGTGAAACCAGTCTCGCGTAAGCGTACGCGTAATGTCGGTCCGGGCCGCTTCATCTCACAATACCGCCGAAGCAAAGTATGACATGCTGGTAAGCAGTATGACTAGTATCGCCCACAACTCATTGTGTTCTACTCGTGCATATCATCTATGCATAGACCTGGCTCATGATGCCACTGTTGGGGAACGTAGTATTTTCAAAATTTTCCTATGATCACGCAAGATCTATCTATTAGATGCATAGCAACGAGAGGGGAGAGTGTGTCTACGTACCCTCGTAGACCGAAAGCGGAAGCGTTTATCAACGCGGTTGATGTAGTCGTGCACCTTCACGATCCGTCCCGATCTAGTACCGAACGTACGGCACCTTCGCGTTCAGCACACGTTCAGCTCGATGACGTCCTCGCCTTCTTGATCCAGCAAGACGGACGAAGTAGTAGATGAGTTCCGGCAGCACGACGGCGTGGTGACGGTTGTTGATGAAGAACAATCTCTGCAGGGCTTCGCCAAGCACTACAGAAACTAGACGAAGGATAAACTAGAGGGTCGGGGTAGCCGGCACACGGCTTGGTGTATCTTGATGTGTCTTGGGTGCTAGCCCTACCCCTCTATTTATATGTTGAGCCTTGGGGTCGAAACTTGGAGTAAAAGCCTTCACAAAGTCGGTTTCACCCGAAAGGCAAGAGTCCTTCTCGGACTCCAGGGCCAGACGCCAGGGTTCCCGGCGTCTGGACCCAAACGCCAGGGACCCTGGCGTCTGGCCCCTGGACTCCGCAAAACTTCCTTTTGCGCTTTCCAAAAACCTTGTGTGCTTTCCCTTTTGGCCCAAATAAAGTGTTCTCGTACCCAAACACTTCGGGAAACATCCGGAACCCCTTCCGGTGAATTCCGGAACCCTTCCGGAGGTCAAACACTATTATCACATATATTAATCTTTATCTCCGGACCAATCCAGAGTTCCTCGTCATGTCTGTGATCACATCCGGGACTCCGAATAACATTCGGTCACCAACATACATAACTCATTAAATACTATATCGTCAACGAACGTTTAAGCGTGCGGACCCTACGGGTTCGAGAACTATGTAGACATGACCGAGACAACTCTCCGGCCAATAACCAATAGCGGAACCTGGATGCCCATATTGGCTCCTACATATTCTACGAAGATCTTTATCAGTCGAACCGCATAACAACATACGTTGTTCCCTTTGTCATCGGTATGTTACTTGCCTGAGATTCGATCGTCGGTATCTCAATACCTAGTTCAATCTCGTTACCGGCAAGTCTCTTTACTCGTTCCGTAATACATCATCTCGTGACTAACTCATTAGTCATTTGCTTGCAAGGCTTATTATGATGTGCATTACCGAGAGGGCCCAGAGATACCTCTCCGACACTCGGAGTGACAAATCCTAGTCTTGATCTATGCCAACACCACGAACACTTTCGGAGACACCTGTAGAGCATCTTTATGATCACCCAGTTACGTTGTGACGTTTGATAGCACACAAGGTGTTCCTACGGTATTCGGGAGTTGCATAATCTCATAGTCATAGGAACATGTATAAGTCATGAAGAAAGCAATAGCAGTAAAACTAAACGATCAAAGTGCTATGCTAACGGATGGGTCTTGTCCATCACATCATTCTCCTAATGATGTGATCTCGTTGATCAAATGACAACTCATGTCTATGGTTAGGAAACATAACCATCTTTGATCAATGAGCTAGTCTAGTAGAGGCATACTAGGGACACTCTGTTTTGTCTATGTATTCACACATGTACTAAGTTTCCGGTTAATACAATTCTAGCATTAATAATAAACATTTATCATGATATAAGGAAAAAAATAACAACTTTATTATTGCCTCTAGGGCATATTTCCTTCAAGGCCCAGTGCAAATTGTTGTTTTTATGCCTATTTCAGTGTTTCGCAGAAAAGGAGTATCAAATGGAGTCCAAATAGAATGGAACCTTCCGGAGGATCGTTTCTGGAACAAACACAACCTAGAAGACTTGGAGCACACGCCAGGGAAGCCACGAGGTGGCCACGAGGCAGGGGCGCGCCTAGGGGGTAGGCGCGCCCCCACCCTCGTGGGCCCCTCATAGCTCCACCGGCATGCCTCTTCGTCCTATATATACACAAGTACCCTGAAAACATCCGAGAGCACCAAGAAACCCTATTTCCACTGTCGCAACCTTCTGTACCCATGAGATCCCATCTTGGTTCCTGTTTCGGAGCTCCATCGGAGGGGGAATCGATCACGGAGGGCTTCTACATCAACACCATAGCCTCTCCCATGAGTTGTGAGTAGTTTACCACACACCTTTGGGTCCATAGTTATTAGCTAGATGGCTTCTTCTCTCTCTTTCGATCTCAATACAAAGTTCTCCTCAATCTTCTTGGAGGTCTATTCGATGTAATTCTTTTTGCGGTGTGTTTGTCGAGATCCGATGAATTGTGGGTTTATGATCAAGATTATCTATGAACAATATTTGATTCTTCTCTGAAATCTTTTATGCATGATTTAAATATCTTTGCAAGTCTCTTCGAATTATGAGTTTGGTTTGGCCTACTAGATTGATCTTTCTTGCAATGGGAGAAGTGCTTAGCTTTGGGTTCAATCTTGCGGTGTCCTTTCCCAGTGACAGCAGGGGCAGCAAGGTACGTATTGTATTGTTGCCATCAAGGATAAAAAGATGGGGTTTATATCATATTGCATGAGTTTATCCCTCTACATCATGTTATCTTGCTTAAAGCGTTACTCTGTTCTTATGAACTTAATACTCTAGATGCATGTTCGATAGCGGTCGATGTGTGGAGTAATAGTAGTAGATGCAGAATCGTTTTGATCTACTTGTCACGGACGTGATGCCTATATACAATGATCATGCCTAGATATTCTCATAACTATGCGCTTTTCTATCAATTGCTCGACAGTAATTTATTCACCCACCGTAGAAATCTGCTATCTTGAGAGAAGTCGCTAGTGAAACCTATGGCCCCCGGGTCTATCTTCCATCAAATATTTATCTTTACTTTACTTTTATTTTGCAATCTTTACTTTCAATCTATATAACAAAAATACCAAAAATATGTATCTTATTATCTCTATCAGATCTCACTTTTGCAAGTGGCTGAGAAGGGATTGACAACCCCTTTATCGTGTTGGTTGCAAGGTTCTTATTTGTTTGTGTAGGTACGAGGGACTCGCGTGTAGCCTCCTACTGGATTGATACCTTTGTTCTGAAAAACTGAGGGAAATACTTACGCTACTTTGCTGCATCACCCTTTCCTCTTCAAGGGTAAAACAACGCAAGCTTAAGAGGTAGCAGGGGCGGCCAAACCTCTTCTTCGGCGGAAGTGGTCCCCGCTCCTCGCGGGGAGGGGGGGGTTCCCTTCTCAGCGGCGGAGAATCTCCTTATCGGCGCCATGGGCATCATGGCAAGCCAGCGCGGCAAGGAAGAGGAAGAAAGGGCAGGCGACGAGAAGAAGGAGATGAGCAACGGGGGCTTCGCCCTCTCCTCATTTATAGCCAGGAGGAGGCCAACCGCCGGCCACCACGATCGCACGTAATGATGGTTTTTCCTATGCATGCAGTAGGGACTCGTCAAGTCGGGCAGTTGCCGAGGCAGCGTGGGGAAGTGGAGATGGCCACGTCCAATCAGTCGCCACGTGTTGATCAAGGCCGCAGGCGATTGGGGCCCGCGGTGCTCCGCACTTGCCCCTTGGCTTCGCCTCGAAGCCAAGTTCGAGCGCGCCTTGGGCCCGGGGGCTACTGTCGACGTCCTGGCAAACGGGGGTACCCAGACTTGCCTGCCTGCGGCCCATGACGTGGCTCCATCGACGGCCTGGTACGGCCCAGCTTCAGCAACCACAGCTTAAGATCCTCGCGAGGGGCCAAGCCTCACGAGGCGGACGACGGCAAGACATCCCTGGGGGCAGCCTCTCTAGGCTGGCTCCCAAGGAGCGGAGATATCTATGCAAGGCGGACCTCGCGAGGTTCACATGACGTGAGCCATGACGATCAAGGCCAGGCGGGCGCCAGCAGGCGCAGTGTACCAGTTTCCCCTTTGGTGCTAAGGGGGCAAGCGCAGGCGCAGAGTCCCGAGGAATCAAGGAAAGGTTTCCATATCGGTGCTTGTACTAGTTGTTCCCCTTCAAATTTGGCCGTTGTGGGATCCCTTCCCACCTACATTTGGAAAGAGGACCAAGGCCACTATAAATAGGACTTATCCACCACCATAGAGGGGATCAGATCCATTCCACATTGACCATACCACAAGCTCATCCGAGCCCAAGAACACCTCTCCTCCGGAGGTCGTTCGCCCATTGTATTAGTTCATCCTCAGCCTCACGAGGCAATCCACCACACACACTGGAGTAGGGTATTACACCGCAAGGTGGCCCGAACTAGTATAAACCCCTGTGTCTCTTGTTCCTTGAATTCGTCGAGCTAGGCCGTGGAATCATAGGGCGAACGCACTGGGAAGAGAGTGCTCTTCGTGCGCACCCTAGAGTTCGAACCTCTCTAGGGTCTGCGGAACCCAAAATCCGACAAAGGCCTAGGATTAAAATTACCTCTATAAGCATTGTTATTGAAATTATTTCTAGAGATGAAATTCACATCTATGGCATCGCTATTTTTCTCAATCAGGGTAGATAAAGGCATATGACTGAAATTGTTGGGAGCACTTTTTCTAGCAACCAATTTCATAAGAGCATCAACTTTTTCACTCAAAGAATCAATCTCAACTGAATTAACCTTTTTGCTAGTAGGCGCCCTTTTGGTATGCCATTGCGAATAATTCGCCATAATATTATCAAGCAATTTGGTTGCCTCACCCAAAGTAATTTCCATAAAAGTACCACCAGCGGCAGAGTCTAAAAGATTTCGAGAAACAAAATTCAACCCCGCATAATTTTTTTGTATGATGATCCAAAGATTTAACCCATGAGTTGGGCAATTCCTTAGCATCATTTTCATCCTTTCCCAAGATTGTGCAACATGCTCATGTTCAAGTTGCTTGAAATTCATAATCTGGGTTCTAAGGGAAATAATTTTTGCTGGCAGAAAATACGTAGTAATAAAAGCATATTTGCATTTATTCCAAGAATCGATACTATTGCGAGGCAAAGAAGAAAATCAAATTTTTGCAGAATCACGCAAAGGAAACGGAAATAATTTCATATTCACAATGTCATTGTCCACATCTTTTTTCTTTTGCATATCGCATAATTCCACGAAGGTATTAAGATGGGACGCGACATACTCATTGGGAGTACCGGAAAATTGATCTTTCATGACAAGATTCAACAAAGCAATATTAATATCACAAGACTCCGCACTAGTGGCGGGAGGATCAACCAGAGTGCCAATAAAATAATTATTGTTGGTACTAGAAAAATCACACAACTTAGTGTTCTCTTGCGTCATCTTTGAGCAATTGTAAACAAGAACACAAGTAGGCGATAGATCTGACCGAAAAATGGCGAACGAAAAAGAGGGCGAATAAAAACGGCAATTTTTTTCTGAAGTGGGGGAGATGAAAATGAGAGGAAAATGGCAAATAATGTAAATTGTGAGGTGATGAGATTTGTGATTAGGACCCTGTTATATGTTGAAGATCCTCCCGTCAACGGCGCCAGAAATTCCTTTTGATGTCTTGCTAGAACTACGTCGGTATTTCCCCAAAGAGGAAGGGATGATGCAGTATAGCAGCGGTAGGTATTTCCTTCAGTGATGAAACCAAGGTTATCGAACCAGTAGGAGAACCAAGCAACACAACGTAAACGGCACCTGCACACAAATAACAAACACTCGCAACCCGACGTGTAAAAGGGGTTGTCAATCCCTTTCGGGTAACGGACGTGAGAGAGTTGTAAATATTGGTAGATCGAACGCCAAATAAGATAAATTGCAGCAAGGTATTTTTGTATTTTTAATATATCTGAAAATAAAAAGCAAAGGAAAATAGATCGCAAAGGCAGATAATACGAGAAAGAGACCCGAGGGCCGTAGGTTTCACTAGTGGCTTCTCACGACAAAAATAGCAAACGGTGGGTGAAAAAATTACTGTTGGGCAATTGATAGAACTTCAAATAATCATGACAATATCCAAGCAATGATCAATATATAGGCATCACGTCCAAGATTAGTAGATCGACTCATGCCTGCATCTACTACTATTACTCCACACATCGACCGCTATCCAGCATGCATCTAGTTTATTAAGTTCATGGAAAAACAGAGTAATGCAATAAGAACAATGACATGATGTAGACAAGATCTATTTATGTAGAAATAGACCCCATCATTTTATCCTTAGTAGCAACTATACGTACGTGTTGGTTCCCCTTCTGTCACTGGGATCAAGCAACGTAAGATCGAACCCACTACAAATGAACCTCTTCCCATTACAAATAAATAGATCAAGCTGGCCAAACAAAACCCAATATCAGAGAAGAAATACGAGGCTATAAGAAATCATGCATATAAGAGATCAAAGAAGACTCAAATAACTTTCATGGATATAAAAAGATACACCTGATCATAAACTCAAAGTTCATCGGATCCCAACAAACACACCGCAAAAAGAGTTACATCATATGGATCTCCAAGAGACCATTGTATTGATAATCAAAAGAGAGAGAGGAAGCCATCTAGCTACTAACCACGGACCCGTAGGTCTACAAAGAACTACTCACGCATCATCAGAGAGGCACCAATGGAAGTGGTGAACCCCTCCGCGATGGTGTCTAGATTGGATCTGGTTGTTTTGGACTCTGCGGCGGCCGGAATGGATTTTCGTCGACTCCTCTAGGGTTTTTGGAATATTTGGGTATTTATAGAGCAAAGAGGCGGTCCGGGGGCACCTGAGGTGGGCACAACCCACCAGGGCACGCCTGGGCCTCCTAGCGTGCCCTGGTGGGTTGTGCTCCCCTCGGAGCACCCCCCCCAGGTTCTTCTCAGGCCCACTGGATGTCTTCTGGTCCAAAAAAATCCATAAAAAGTTTCGCTGTGTTTGGACTCCGTTTGGTATTGATTTCCTGCGATGTAAAAAACATGCAGAAAACAACAACTGGCAGTTGGCACTATGTCAATAGGTTAGTACCAAAAAATGATATAAAATGATTGTAAAACATCCAAGAATGATAATATAACAACATGGAACAATCAAAAATTATAGATACGTTGGAGATGTATCAAATATGTAGGAGCCAATATGGGCATCCATGTTCCGCTATTGGGTATTGACCAGAGTGGCGTCTCGGTCATGTCTACATAGTTCTGGAACCCGTAGGGTCCGCACGCTTAACGTTCGTTGACAATATAATATTATATGAGTTATGTGATTTGGTGACCGAATGTTATTCGGAGTCCCGGATGAGATCACGGACATGACGAGGAGTCTTGAAATGGTCGAGAGGTAAAGATTGATATATAGGACGATGGTATTCGGACACCATAAGTGTTTCGGAAGGTGTCTGGTACTTATCGGGTCACCGGAAGGAGTTCCGGGCACCACTGGCAAAAGATATGGGCCTTATGGGCTAAGAGGGGAAACATAGTAGCCACAAGGGGCTGGTGCGCCCCCCATATGGGCCGGACTAAGGAGGAGAAGGGAAAGGAAAGTGTGGAATAGGATTCACACTTCCTTCCCTCAACCCTCCCCTTTCCTTCCCTCTCAGATAGACATGGCAGGGGGCGCAGAGCAAGGCAGACCCCTAGGGGGCCGGCGGCCAGCCCTAGGGCGCGCCCTAGACTCCACCCTCCCCTCCCACCTATATATATGAGGGAGAGGGGCGCCTAGAAGATAGAACATCTATTCTTAGTCGTGGGCGGCGCCCCTTCCACCGTTTACACCCCGGTTGTATTTTCGTGGTGCTTAAGCGAAGCCCTACGGAGATCTCTTCACTATCACGGTCACCAAGCCATCGTGCTGAAGGAACTCATCTACTACATTGACGTCTTGTTGGATCAAGAAGGCGAGGGACGTCACCGAGCTGAACGTGTGCAGAACGCGGAGGTGGCATGTGTTCGGTACTTGATCGGTTGAAGCGCGAAGAAGTTTGACTACATCAACTGCGTTGTGAAACACTTCCGCTTATGGTCTACGAGGGTACGTAGACACACTCTCCCCCTCGTTGCTATGCATCTCCATGGATAGATCATTGTGTGTGCGTAGAATTTTTTTCGTTTTTCATGCAACATTTTCCAACAGCGGCATCATGAGCTAGGTCTGTGCGTAGATGTTTTGCACGAGTAGAACACAAACAGCTATGGGCGGTGATCATCATACTGCTTACCACCAACATCTTATTTTGATCCAGCGGTATTGTAAGATGAAGCGGCCTGGACTAACCTTACATGTCCACGTACATGAGACCGGTTCCACCAACAGACGTGCAACTTGTTTTGCATAAAGGTGGCTGGCGGGTGTCTGTTTCTCATACTTTAGTTGAACCGTATTTGACTGCGGCCGATCCTTGCTAAATCACCATTGTGGTTTTGTGCCGTAGGTAAGAACGGTTCTTGCTAGAAGCCCGTAGTAGCCACGTAAAACTTGCAACAACAAAGTAGAGGACGTCTAACTTGTTTTTGCAGGGCATGTTGTGATGTGATATGGTCAAGATGTGATGAGTTATACGTTATTGTATGAGATGATCATGTTTTTTAAATTATCAGCAACCGACAGAAGCCTTATGGTTGTCTCTTTATTGTATGAAATGCAAGCGTCATGTAATTGCTTTACTTTATCACTATGAGTTAACAATAATCTTAGAAACAATAGTTGGCGAGACGACCACGAGACTACGATTGAGATCAAAGTGTTGAGCCGGTGACGATGGAGATCATGACGATGCTTTGGAGATGGAGATCAAAAGCACAAGATGATGATGGCCATATCATGTCATGTATTTTGATTGCATGTAATGTTTATCTTTTATGCATCTTATTTTGCTTAGTACGGCTATAGCATTATAAGATGGTCCCTTCACTAAATTTCAAGATAATAGTGTTCTCCCCGAGTATGCACCGTTGCTACAGTTCGTCGTTTCGAGACACCATGTGATGATAGGGTGTGATAGACTCTACGTTCACATACAATGGCTGTAAGAAAGTTTTACACACGCGGAATACTTGGGTTAAACTTGACGAGCCTAGCATGTGCAGGCATGGTCTCGGAACACTGGAGACCGAAAGGTCGAACATGAGTCATATAGTAGATATGATCAACATAGAGATGTTCACCATTGATGATTACTCCATCTCATGTGATGATCGGACATGGTTTAGTTGATTTGGATCATGTATCACTTAGTTTACCTGAGGAATGTTAATTTAAGTGGGAGTTCATTAGTAATTTGATTAATTGAACTTAATTTATGATGAACTTAGTCCTGATAGTATTTGCATATCTATGTTGTAGATCAATGGCCCGTGCTACCGTTCCCTTGAATTTTAACGCATTCCTAGAGAAAGCTAAGTTGAAAGGTGATGGTAGCAACTACACGGACTGGGTCCATAACTTGAGGATTATTCTCATTGCTGCACAGAAGAATTATGTCATTGATGCACCGCTAGGTGACGCACCTGCTGCAGGAGCTGAAGCAGATGTTATGAGCGCCTAGCAAGCTCGATCTGATGACTACTCTCTAGTTCAATGTGTAATGCTTTACAGCTTAGAACTGGGACTTCAAAGACGTTTTGAACATCATGTAGCATATGAGATGTTTCAGGAGCTGAAAATGATTTTCAAGCTAATGCCCGGGTTGAGAGATATGAAGTCTCCAACAAGTTCTATAGCTGCAAGATGGAGGAGAATAATTATGTCAGTCTCCAACAAGTTCTATTGTTAGCCATGTGCGGCGCTCCCTTCCACCGTTTACACCCGATCATATTTTTATAGTGCTTAAGCGAAGCACTGCGGAGATCTCTTCACCATCACCGTCACCACGCCGTCGTGCTGACGAAACTCATCTACTACCTTGGCGTCTTGCTGGATCAAGAAGGTGAGGGACGTCATCGAGCTGAACGTGTGCAGAAAACGGAGGTGTCGTGCGTTCGGTACTTGATCGGTTGAAGCGCGAAGAAGTTCGACTACATCAACCGCGTTGTGAAACGTTTCCGCTTACGGTCTACGAGGGTACGTAGACACACTCTCCCCCTCGTTACTATGCTTTCCATGGATAGATCATTGCATGTGCATAGATATTTTTTTTGTTTTCCATGCAACGTTTCCCAACACAAATATGAATATACACTAGAAAATGGTCGTCAAAAGTGGGCTAGGTGGCCCCATACCCACCAGGGCGCGCCAAGAGGGGGTGGCACGCCCTGTTGCCTAGTGGACACCTAGGTGGCCTCCTACTGAATCCCTTTTCTCCAGTATTTTTTATATATTCTAAAATTATTCTCTGTAAATTTTCAGCCCATTTGGAGATGTGCAGAAGAGGTATATCTGACGTAGCTTTTTCAGGTCCAGAATTCTAGCTGTCGGTATTCTATCTCTTTGTATAAACCTTGCAAATTACGAGAGAAAAGACATTAGAATTACTCGCCAAAGTGTTATAATGAACAAAACACTAAAAATAGCAGTAAAAAAACATGATGCAAAATGGATGTATCACTCACCGGTTGTGGCTTTTGTGGTTGCTGGTTGCAGCAAACCAAAACGACGATGTAGTTGTAGCAAAAAATAAATAAAAAACCACCGATCACATCACCATACGGTGGTAACAAAAACCGTCACTGGTGGTAGCAAAAAGATGTGTCGTTTGCAGCAAAAAAAAACATTGTCACCCGCCGTCGGAGTTGCATCATCTTCATGAATGATTTAGTAGAAAAAATGTGTAGTAGCCTATGAAGTCACCATTATTAGCAAAACCAAATGCCGGTTCCAGCAAACAAAATTCAACAACAAAACTCCAGTAATTGGTTCCAGCAAAAAAAATGTTGGTTGTAGCATCCCTCGCTACCGGATGTAGCATCTCCAGCGATCTTTTGCAGCATCTCGCTCCCGGGGGTTGTAACACTCCCATGAGCGAAGGTGTGGGGAGGCGCATCCATGGTGGCGGAGGAGCAAAAGGCCATGTCAGCGAGCATCGAAAAGGTGGAGGAGAGTACACGACCAAGGTGACGAGCATCAGCGAGAGAGGAGGAGGAGGACGACCATGGCGGCACGCATCGGGAAGTGAAGGAGAGTGCACGACCATGTCGATGAGCATCGAGGAGAGAGGAGGAGGAGCGCGGCCATGGTGGTGCACATCGGGGAGAGAACAGTCGCGAGAGGAAGAAGAAGATATGAAGGAGGGAAGGGTCATGTGTGTCGCTCGCAAGAACGCGTGGCGCCCTGGTGTTGGTGGGTGTGCGTGGCATGTGGGAGCGAGTGACGAGACCGATCGTAGGGAAACATTTCCCCATATCAATTATGTCAACACAATAATTGAAAACAACGTTATTCCAACACACATAACTCAACATTATTTGGAGCCATGACATACGAAACATGATTCTAAACACAAAACCAAGTTTGAACACAACTAATGTTTGAAATTATCAAAGTGTTCATTGACCAAGAAGCAAAATCTCACTGCTTAAACGAGAAATATTTGGTACATAAAATCGTGTGTGTGCAAACAGTAATGCCACAACTACGGAAAAAAGCTGAGATGGGCTTGTTTGTAAAAATCATCTGTAAGTCTAGCTCCTTTTGTGTGCAAATCGTTAAACACCTTGCGAACGGAAGAAGACGACGACCGGTCAGGCCAGGTCCCGCGATGACCACGCACCGCACGGGAGGAGGTCGGCTGGAGCGGAGAGGGTTGACGGGCGCTGCCGGTGTTCCGTGGAAGCCGCGGATGGGATAAGAAAACCGTAGGTGATGCTCTCACACCGGTGACCCTCTCTAGAGAGCGCTGCACATAAGATCCTCCCACCTGAACACACGCAGTTCAAGCCCCCCACGCCTTCTCCCTCCCATCTTACCGTTTGGGGTCACCGACCTCCGAGTGCCAACAAGACCAGTACAGTCCAGCCCGAGGGCACTCCCGTCATTCCGCGCCCCCCAACAGTGTGAGCGTGCCCTCTGCCACTGCCATCACAGTGCCCACGCCCTACTGTTTTAAATCCCCCTGCCGCTCTCCTCCGCCGCCCCCCTTCCCTTCCCCTTCCCTTCCCCTCCCCCAACCCCGCCCCGATTCACCGGCGAACTCTCCCACCCCGCAGATCGGCAGGGCGGAGGAGGGCATGGCGTACATGTGCGCCGACAGCGGCAACCTCATGGCCATCGCGCAGCAGGTGATCCAGCAGCAGCAGCAGCACAACCAGCAGCAGCAGAGGCACCACCACCACCACCACCACCACCACCCCATCGCCCCGCCGCCGATGCCGATGCCGCCCGCCCCGGCGCCCCCGCACGCGCAGATCCCGGGCCCGCTGCCGTTCGGCGCCGCGGGGTCCGCCGCGTGGCCCCAGGCCGAGCACTTCTTCTCCGACGTCTTCGGCGCGTCCGCCGCCGACGCCGTGTTCTCCGACCTCGCCGCCGCCGCGGACTTCGACTCCGACGGATGGATGGAGAGCCTCATCGGGGACGCCCCCGTGTTCCAGGACTCGGACCTCGACCGCCTCATCTTCACCACCCCGCCGCCGCCCGTCCCGCCCCCGGCCGAGGCAGATGCCGAGGCCGTCGCGCGGGCCGAGAATGCGCCGGCCTCACTCCCCCTGGTTGCCGCCGCTCCGCATGCGGCGTGTTCTTCTCCGGGCTCAGCCGACGTGTCCTGCTCCGCCCCCATCCTCCAGTCTCTCCTCGCCTGCTCCCGCGCCGCGGCGGCCAACTCAGACCTCGCCGCCGCGGAGCTCGCCAAGGTCCGCGCCGCTGCCACCGAGTCCGGGGACCCCGCGGAACGCGTGGCCTTCTACTTCTCCGACGCGCTCGCTCGCCGCCTCGCCTGCGGCGGCGCGGCGCCCCTCGAGACGGCGTCCGACGCGCGGCTCGCCTCCGATGAGGTCACGCTCTGCTACAAGACGCTCAACGACGCCTGCCCCTACTCCAAGTTCGCGCACCTCACCGCCAACCAGGCCATCCTGGAGGCCACGGGCGCGGCGACCAAGATCCACATCCTTGACTTCGGCATCGTGCAGGGCATCCAGTGGGCGGCGCTGCTCCAGGCGCTGGCCACGCGCCCCGAGGGGAAGCCATCTCGGGTTCGCATCTCCGGCGTCCCCTCGCCGTATCTGGGGCCGCAGCCCGCGGCGTCCCTGGCCGCCACCAGCGCGCGTCTCCGCGACTTCGCGCAGCTTCTCGGGGTGGACTTCGAGTTCGTCCCATTGCTCCGGCCGGTGCACGAGCTCGACCAGTCCGATTTCTCGGTGGAACCCGACGAGGTCGTGGCCGTCAACTTCATGCTCCAGCTCTACCACCTCCTGGGCGACTCCGACGAGCCGGTGCGGCGACTCCTCCGGCTCGCCAAATCGCTCAGTCCGGCGGTGGTAACCCTCGGCGAGTACGAGGTCAGTCTGAACCGAGCCGGATTCGTCGACCGATTCGCCAACGCGCTGAGCTATTACCGGTCGGTGTTCGAGTCGCTGGACGTGGCAATGGCGCGGGACTCCGAGGACAGGGTGACGCTGGAGCGGTGCATGTTCGGGGAGCGCATCCGCAGGGCCGTCGGGCCGCCGGAAGGCGCCGACAGGACGGACAGGATGGCCGGCAGCACCGAGTGGCAGGCACTGATGGAGTGGTGCGGCTTCGAGCCCGTCCGGCTCAGCAACTACGCCGAGAGCCAGGCCGAGCTCTTGCTTTGGGACTACGATGCCAAGTACAAATATTCACTCGTGCAGGTGCCGCCGGCGTTCCTGTCGCTGGCATGGGAGAAGCGGCCTCTGCTCACCGTCTCTGCTTGGCGGTGAGCCCTTCCTTCTCCTTGCAGTATTTGCTCCTACTCGTGTTCCATCGACGGAGGAAATTAATGGTTAGCAGCAGATCGTTCTCCTTGAAGCTTTTGTAATTTGTACTGCTACTAGTGTCATCCCTCCCTTGAAAGCTCTGTTTATTTAGGATTTCAGATTATTATATGGTAATGGCTAGGATGGTGTAATAGGATGGGGAAATTTAGTTGAACTAGCTTGTCAGATGCCTGTTTTGCAGCATGTTATATACTAGCTGGTTAAGTAGACCAAATGTAGTTCAAATTGTATATGAATTTAGAGCATGCCTTGTATGCCTTTAGGGGGGAGATTTATCATCGCTCATACTATGATTTTTTGGGTTATGGTATGGATGCACATGAAACTGAAAATTGCTATCCGTTGGTGGTCATATTGTTGTCAAGATGTGGAGGATAGTTCCTCCATCTACATTATTTCCAAGTTAAGCCTCCTTTGCAGCTTCTCAACTCCCCTTTCCATGTTCTGTTATGAACCTCTATACCTAGTAGTAGTTCTCAATTTGAAGTTGTCGTTTTATCTTTTATCTGAGAAGGTAGCCACTAGCCAGGCTGAATTTGTTCTTACATGAGCTAATTTTGGGTTTTGTCGTCAAACCCTGGTGATCTCCATTGTAGTCGTGCATTGGCGGTGTAGTCAATCAATCAAGGTGAACTTTGTATTTTTCATTATAGTTGTTACATAGTAACTTGACTGTAACTTGTCAAGCTGTATACTATATACTGTATTTAGCACTGCAATTTGAGGTTTACGAATGTGCTATTCGGTACTTGCACATTTCCTTAGCAGCAAATCAATCAAAGCAAATGTAGTATTGACAGTTATGTCTCCTCTGCGGCCAAGTCTCCTGTGCAGCTCGTTTACTGTATATATACTCTCTATATCAAGTTAAGTCTCCTTTGCAGCTTCTGAACCCCCCCTTTCCATGTTTCTGCTATGATGCTCTATAGTTCTCAATTTCAACTTGTCGTTTTATCCTGGTAGGTAGCCAGGCTGAATTTGTCCTTGTGTGAGCTAATTTGGGGTTTTGTCGTCAAACCCTGGTGATCTCCATCGTAGTCGTGCATTTCCATTGTAGCCAATCTATCAAGGCGAACTTTGTATTTTTCATTAGTTGTTTTGTTACTCCTTCTGTAAAGTCATAAAGAAAAATATAAGAGCGTTTAGATTACTATAATAGTGATCTAAATGCTTTTGTATTTCTTTGCGGAGGGAGTACAAAGTATTGACTTGACCGTAACTTCTGTGTACTGTATACTGTATTTGGCACTGAAATTTGAGGTTTGCAAACTAGCTATTCAGTAGCTTCACATTTCCTTTGTAGCGAATCAATCAAAGCAAACATAGCATTGTCAGTTATGTCTCAGAAATTATTACTATATTACTGTATACTGTATATTAGCAACCAAATGTTTCCATTCAACCGTTTGCTTTGATAAATTATGCCTTTGAACTATTTTCTACCTGGACTTGTATCTGAATAAACTTGCTCCAACTTTAGATAACTTTTTTGGTGAGAGAACTTAGATAACCTTCATTCTTGGCAAGCACATTCTTTCCCACTCAACAGCTTATTTTGATGTGCTCCATAATGCGAACCGATGCTACTCTACCACTCTGTTACATTTCTTTGTTGATGATGCAGGCCGTCACATCTTTTACAAGGCGTTTGAAAAATTATCTTGACCTAGAAGGTAGCATCTTTTTTTTTAACACCTGCTTTGCCGTTTTCTTCCGGAGCTTTTAACTTGTTCTTATCTTTGACCGGGCTTTTGCCTTTTGGCCATCTGAACTCGAGAATAATGTTGTTTGCACGAGGAGATTGCATACGCCCACACCTGTTGTTGTTTTCAGGTTCTTTCGGTTTCTTGGACTGCTGCAGTTGCCTGGTTGTGGTTGGCCTTTTAAATAGCAGGTCATGACCAACCGAATTGCTAATGGTGGTCAAGGTGTACAGCTAGCGTTGCCCTGTCTTCACTCTCTCAAGCAAGGGATTCTAAATATAGCATGGCCAGTAAACAGTTACAGGATTCTAAATATGACATGGCCAATAACAGTTTTACAGCACGCATTCTTCAGTGTCCTGGAGAATTGCTCTACAATTCATGTGTTGGGCACGTTGGTGTCCTGGTTTAGCTACACCTAATAATTTCCAAAAAGGAACGGCAGAAGTGCACTGCAACGTAACAGTCTTTTTCTAGGGGTCTTGGGAGCTTGGTGAGTGCTGGGTGTGGCCACGATCTTGATATTTGTACCCAGCCTCCATGGATCTCGCGGCCACTTGGAGTTGTCGCAGCAAGGTATCCAAAATGGCCTGCACTCTGATTTGATTTGCGTGGAGAACTCCAACAAGAGTGGCCGGCCGACTAGTCGGCCAACTGCGGCTGTTATCATCATCATCACATCTCCTTGACCGGCTGGCTTGACATTCTGCCGCTGATTCGACTGGATCCGTGCGGGCAGTGGTGCGATGGTCTCCCGCTGCTCCCCACTTGGAGTGTACGTCTACGTCGGAAAGCTGAGAGCCACTTTGGTTGTGTTTGTGTCTTGAGTGGCAGTACCAGATAGTGGTAAAGAGCGATGGATGCGTCGTGCAATGCTGACTCTTGCGGTCTGCCTTTAGCGGAACCTCAGGTTCCAAAGGGCCCGGAGGAGAACGGTCGTGCCCATGTTATGAATCATGCTCCACGCCGTCCACGGCTCCAGTAACTCTAGTTGGTGCAGCAAATGTAGTGTCGGAGATATTGACCACGGGTGTCTTAATCGATCATTCATGGCGTTTCAAGACAAATAAGGGCCGCCTGTCATCCTCTGGCTGCCTGTGCATCGGGCCGCCTCCTAGGGCCGCAACGCCCAGGAGCCGGCTGCGTGCAGGCGACGGAGCCCCGACAGGCGGCAGCCTAGCGGCCAACATCTGGAAGATGGCCCTGTGCCTCCCCCCCTCGTGGCGCACGCTGGAGGTCTGCGACGAGACTAAGGCATGGCTACACTTAAGCATGTCCCTAAAGAATCCATAAAAGCGTGGCTATAGTGAGAGTGTACCCTACGGGCACTCCCTAAGCGGCGTATCACTGTAGCCATGTTATCGATGACCAAGCCCCGGTCAGAGGAAGCCATGATCCCACTATCCATAGGCGGAGTGTCCAGCAGGCGGCCGGTCCCACCCGCCAGCGAGCCACCCAGAAGCAAATGACCTTTGGCACGCGACCTGGGGGACGGGCCGCCCTATAGCAGGCGGCTAACCTTGCCCTGCGAGTCTGAACCCCATCAAGATGACAAGACGGGACGTGGTGGCAGTGTACGACCAAGAGGCGGCGCCACTGTAGCCATTTCTCTCCTGGCGGTGCTTCTGTCAGCAGAAGGACGCCAACAGTAAAAGACAATCACGCGGGTCCACAGACAGCGGGCCCCAGCAGCCGGCGGAGAAGCCGACGCCCGGAGATACTGACGGTCGGGGGCCACTGCGCCCAAATTACCATTGTACCTTTGGGGGGTAGGCCTATATAAACCCGCAGGGTCCTCCATGTGGAGGGGTTGGACCCTAAGAGAAACACACACACACACACACATATATATATATATATATATATAGAGAGAGAGAGAGAGTGAAGGACCGATAGGGAGAAACCCTAGCGATCACCCCTGTTCCCTAGAGAGAAGGTAGATAGCTAGCCTTTCCCTTCTTCCTCCTCTAGACAACACAGCTCAAGGAGCAACCTTGTAGCCATCATATTGACATTAGTCAAGACGCGGAGCCCCCGCAGAGCAGGACTAGGGGTGTTATCTCCACGGAGAGCCTTGAACCTGGGTAAGATTCGTAGGCGTTCTAAGTATCGCCTTATCCCGCTTCCAGGGCCCGGCGACGTACTCTTGTCCCCATGCATGATAAGCCATCCTTTGGCATATGTCGCCCCAAAACCCCGACATTTGGCGCCCACCGTGGGGCTAGGTGCACCGTCGTCCGGAGACATGTTCTGGACGGGAACTTTGTTCCTCCCTGGTGAGCACAGCCAGCCCGGCACGCCCGAAAGCGTGGATGCCAGGATGCTTTGCGGCGCTGAGGTCGCATGCGCCGCGAGCGGGCTCGCCGATCTTCTCGGCGAGGTCCGCCTCTGATGACCCTCAACCGTAAGGGATCTGTTGCAGCGTTTTCGATAAGTAAGAGTGTCGAACCCAACGAGGAGCGGAAGGTATTGATAAGCGATTCTGAGCAAGAAATTACTGCAAGCACTGAAAGATAAATTTTTAGGGATTTTCTCGATATAAGCAACAGGAATGTAAAGGCAAGTAATGTAAAGGGTACTGAGAGTAACAAGTGGCCCAATCATTTCTTAGCAAAGGAGAGGCCTAGCAACTGAACTTATAAAGACTAAAGCGTTCTTGAGGACACACGGGAGAGGTAGTCATGTGCTTTCGTCATGTTCCGTATCCATACTATGTTATGTATTGATAAGTGTTGGTGGGTGGATCTATGCTAGTGCACTCTCTAGACCAAGATGAATGCACTCTTATGATTAAACACCTTGCAAGCATCCGCAAATACAAGATAGAATTTAAGGCAAAAGCCTAACCATAGCAATACGATCGAGGATCCATTATTCCCTTATGCAAAAGCGTGCGAACTGGGGTTCAGGTTTCTGTCACTCCGGCAACCCACCATAAGCATTCTTTATACACAATGCATTCTCCTAGGTCCTTAATAAGGCGAAGTGTTGGGTGTTCGACTCACACAACACCACTAGTAGAATGACAACACAACTTAAGTATCAAACAACACATATTACTTCAACAGCATATGACTACTAACAACAAGACTTTCCCCATGTCCTCAAGAACTAAAGTAACTACTCACAAGACATAAAAGAGATCATGATCAGAGGGGATAAATATGTGATAAACAATCTGGACATAATAATATTTCTCCAACAAAACTCAATAGCATTCACCACAAAGTAGTAATCAACACCGATAGAGTAGAGAGGATAGGTAGTACAAGTTACAACACGAGTTGCGATGGAAAGATGAGATTTGGATGAAGATGGAGATGGTGCTGGTGTTGGGGATGATGTTGATGATGATCTCGATGATGCCCGTGATGATGGTGATGACGATGGCGACGATCTCCCCTTCCGGGAGGTGATCTCCCCGGCGGAATCTGCCCACCGGAGATGCCCTTTTCTTCTCTGTAGGTTTCCGCCTTGAAGCGGCGGCGGAACTCCGAAAAAAGTCCCGTGCCTAGGGTTTTCGGGAGACGGAGAGCATATATGCAAAAGGGGGTGACCAGAAGTGGGCCAGGGGCTCCAGGCGCCCCCCCGGCGCGGCCAGGGGGGGGCGCGCCCCCAGGCCGCCTGGGCACCCTGTGGCCCCCCTCTGACTCCCCTTTTGCGTGTCTTCGTTATTCTTCTGAAAAACACGTCCCGTCAATTTTCAGGTAATTTGGAGGTGTTCTTCTTCAGCAACTCAGTATCCACTTTTTCCTGCTGAATCCTGCGTCTGCTGTTTCGGCATCGGAAAGTTGCAAACTGTGTAAAATAGACCAAAACAACATAAGAACATCATCATAACGTGAAATATATCAATGAATAAGGATAAATTATAATACAAAATAGTGATGCATTTTGGACGTATCAACACCCCCAAGCTTAGACCTCGCTTGTCCTCAAGCGAATATGAACTCGGTAAACCTGTCCACAAGTTTAGAGAGTGAAGTGTCGATAAATAGAATACGGACAAGAAGCATCATAGTCTCTTCACCAACTCAAATATCCTCAGCAACAATCTTCAACTCACAAGGCTCTTATGAAAGGGTGTCAACACTTATATTCGAAAGTAGGACTAATAGAAACTCATTATATCATGTCAAACATGTCCTTTGGTCAAGGAACAACAAATAATTTCAACTTTTGCTTTTGATGGGATTAATTGAAGCTTTTTGAAATAACAAGTTAATAAGCAAGAAGTGAAAGTGTTAACACAGAGGAAGATATTTGCCTTAGCCGGGCATGACAAACAACTTACTTATCAAATGATAATGTCAACAAGGATATGATATGACAAATCTTAATGCAGCTTTATATGCATGAATCCTTATCAACATCAAACGTCTGCTCTCTTTGAGAAATAGAAGGAAGTAGGAATAACTGACTCAACTTTAAAATTAAAAGATAGGCCCTGCTCTAGGGTAGTAGGGAAAACTCATGTGCTATCCTCAAATCAAACAGAGCGAAAACAAGTTTTTGAGAGGTGCATGATTCGTCAACGAATGCTAATAGATAACTCAATTACTTCTTGAACTGGACAAGTTTCGAGGAACGGCTCCCGTATGAGGACGATAACATCCTCTTATTCTCCTTTGTTTATCACTGCCAAAGTTTTCTGATTTCTCATGAACAAAGCGTGAAGGAGGGTTTGTTTGTTATATTATTTTTAAGCCGGACGCACTCAATGCTAGTTCCTGTTCGTATTATGGGTTTGCACATTATACATGCAATCCCGGGGTGAAGCTTGTCCAACTCAAAAAGGTCATGAATTAGCTACTACTTCCTCATGAGCTAAAGCAGGGGCACAAAATAAATGATTTGAACATTTAAGGATAACACATAAATTATATACTTTAGGAGGTGGTAGTGGAGTACCACAAGTAGGTAGGTATGGTGGACTCATATGGAAGGTATTGGCTTAAGGGTATGGATGCACAAGCAGAATTCCGCTTAGTACAGAGTTAGGCTAGCAAAGGTTTTGAGAGAGCAAACAATTGATGATGACTAAGATGCAAGGCAATATCAAGCATGAACATTGAAATAAGCATAACACATCAAGTTGTCTTCCTTGTCAACATAACACTTCAAGTATAATAACATAAAGGTTTTGGCTAAGTTTTAAGAGAATCATGCTTGTTGTTATGACCAAAGCTATGTTTGCCAAGATTAAATAAAGTTTCATAGCCATACCTGACATAAGGTCAATACTCCCCATAAGAGTCATCATATAAGGTCGATTGCGTGAAGAGAATACCGAGTGCAGCAAAAAGGAACCGATAAACTTCTTATTAATATTCCATCATAGACGACTCCACACACACGGATACAATTCTTCACCAAGGGGCGATAGACCTCAATGCACACACCTATCTCATATAATAATCTCCTAGACATGATACGACTCTACTTGACTTCTAAAAGACAAAAGGTAAAATATAAAGATACCGGCACTCCCCCAAGCTTGGAACAAGCCAAGGGAATGCCATTACCCACGGAGATTTCTCCCATATTTGTTGGCGTTAATCACGTAGTCCTTGGCGAAACGCTTCCATGGATATCTTGCTAAAGTCTCTTGTGAGAGGCTCATCTCCTGAATCCTGCATTCAGCACCCAAACTCATGCGCATAAATTTTAGTTCATACTCACAGTTCTGGTTAGATAGATCATTAATTTGCCCCTAGAGTTCTGTGATTCTGTCTTCAGCCGCGGCGATTCTTTCCCACATCTCCTTCATCTCCTTCAGAAAATAGTTCTTCAGCTCGTTGGTGATGTCAAAGTTAGCTTCGACACCACGCTCGGTCATCTTCTTGTACTTGAAGACTTCTTGCTCCACTTCTTCCAGCCTGGCCTGGACGCTCCCCTCCTTGATAGGTCCCTTCAGATCTTCTTGATGAAGAACGCCCTCCTTCATCTGAACCACCTGAGGGTGCTTCTTCACCTCAGCGAGGTAAGGGTTGATGACGTTGACGACGAACGTGTCCTTGGGGGAACTTGGAGAAGCCATGGCACCTAAATTTAGCTGAAAGATTTCCTGGCAGAAACAGATCGAAGAGAAAACACGCGAAATCGCAAGATACGTTGCCGGAACAACCCGGGCAAATATATAGGAAAAATTTATGCACAGAAAGGAAGGTAACGGACCAAAGCAGGGTCGGAGTCGGGCACCAGGGTGTCCAGGCGGCCTGCCGGCGCGGCCCAGGGGGGGCGCGCCAGGGGGGCGCCTGGACTCCCTGGTGGTCGTCTCCGGCTCCACTTCGACTCGAAATTTTACTAATTTTTCAAAAACGCGTAATACGGAACTTTTATGATGTTTTGCGGTGTTTTCTTACCGTACTACGTACCTTTTCTTTATTCTGCTTCTACTGGCGTCTGAAACAGGGCTGCAACATGTTCTTCGTGGGTTGTTGTGTATATTATATTCACATCAACATCGACAGGGTCTCCTGCTATGTAATGCTTAAGTCTTTGCCCATTCACAACTTGAGGTTTGGTGCCTTCAAAATTATTAATCTTAATTGCACCAGACCGATAAACTTCTTCTATATGAAATGGTCCTTCCCACCTGGAAAGTAGTTTACCTGGAGAAAACCTGAAACGGGATCTAAACAACAAAACTTTATCACCAACATTAAATTCACGTTTCAGAATCTTCCTATCATGCCACCTTTTTACCTTTTCTTTGAACATTTTAGCGCTCTCGTAAGCTTCACTTCTCCATTCATCTAGAGAAGTCAAGTTCATGAGACACTTTTCACCAGCTAATTTTGGGATAGCGTTAAGCTCTCTAACAGCCCAGAAAGCTTTGTGCTCTAGTTCTAATGGCAGATGGCAAGCCTTGCCATATACCATCTTATATGGGGACATACCCATGGGGTTTTTGTAAGCAGTTCTATATGCCCACAAAGCATCTCCCAATTTATTTGACCAATCCTTCCTATTTCTGTTTACTGTTTTCTGCAAGATCAACTTAATCTCTCTATTGGTGAGCTCAACTTGCCCACTAGTTTGAGGATGATAAGGTGAAGCAATTCTATGATTAACATCGTATTTAGCCAGAGCTTTTCTAAAAGCTCCGTGCGTGAAGTGTGATCCTCCATCTGTCATGAGGTACCTTGGTACACCAAACCTAGGAAAAATTACATCTTTAAGCATTTTCAAAGATGTTTTGTGATCAGCACTTTCAGTGGGGATTGCTTCAACCCACTTGGTCACATAATCAACAGCTACTAAAATGTGAGTATACTTGTGCGAAGAAGGAAAAGGACCCATAAAATCGAAACCCCAACAATCGAAAGGTTCAATCACTAGTGAGTAATTCATAGGCATCTCATTCCTTCTACTAATGTTACCAACTCTCTGACATTTATCACAGGCTAAAACATAATTTCTAGCATCTTTAAAGAGAGTGGGCCAATAAAAACCTGATTGAAGAACCTTATGTGCAGTCCTCTCACCGGCGTGATGTCCTCCATAGGGACTATCATGACACCGTCGGAGAATGTCCTTCTGCTCATGTTCCGGAATGCATCTTCTCACGATCCCGTCGGGACCTTCTTTGAAAAGATGTGGGTCATCCCAAAAGTAGTGCCTCAAATCATGAAAGAACTTCTTCCTTTGCTGAAATGTTAGACCTGGAGGCAAATACTTTGCAACAATAAAATTAGCATAATCTGCATACCAAGGATCGGAGAGAGGTTGTACTTTTACAACGGCAAGTTGCTCGTCTGGAAAACTATCGTTAACTGGAATGGGGTCATGTGGTATATCTTCCATTCTTGAAAGATTGTCCGCTACCGGATTGTCTTCCCCTTTCCTATCAACAATCTGCAAATCAAATTCTTGGAGGAGTACCCATCTGATAAGCCTTGGTTTGGCATCCTTCTTTGTCATAAGATATTTAATGGCAGCATGATCAGTATGAATAATAACTTTGGAATCAACAATATACTGCCTAAACTTATCACAAGCAAAAACTACAGCTAAGAATTCTTTCTCAGTAGTAGCATAATTTCTTTGAGCACTATCAAGGGTCTTACTAGCATAATGTATAACATTCAATTTCTTATCAACCCTTTGTCCTAAGACAGCTCCAACAGCAAAATCACTTGCATCACACATAATTTCAAAAGGTAAGTTCCAGTCAGGTGGTTGTACTATAGGAGCAGTTATTAAAGCTTTCTTAAGGATTTCAAAAGCTTCCTTACAATTTTCATCAAACGCAAAAGGAACATCCTTCTGGAGAAGATTAGTGAGGGGTCTCGAGGTTTTAGAAAAGTCTTTAATAAATCTTCTATAAAAACCTGCATGACCGAGAAAACTGTGAATACCTTTGATGTCCTTTGGATAAGGCATCCTCTCAATAGCTTCGATCTTGGCTTTGTCCACTTCAATTCCCCTTTCGGAAACCTTGTTACCAAGAACAATTCCTTCATTAACCATAAAGTGGCACTTCTCCCAGTTGAGTACCAAATTTGTCTCTTCGCATCTCTGCAAAACTTTATTAAGGTTGTGAAGACAATGGTCAAATGAAGTTCCATAGACGGAGAAGTCGTCCATGAATACTTCCATAATATCCCCGCAGAAACCATGAAAGATAGCCGACATACACCTTTGAAAAGTAGCAGGGGCATTACATAAACCAAAAGGCATACGTCTGTAAGCATAAGTACCAAAAGGACAAGTAAAAGTGGTCTTCTCTTGATCGACAGTGTTAACATGAATTTGAGAGAAGCCAGAATAACCATCGAGATAACAAAAGTGGGTGTTTTTGGATAACCTTTCAAGCATTTGGTCGATGAACGGCAACGGGTAGTGATCCTTCCTGGTTGCCTTGTTCAACTTCCTATAATCAATACACATTCTATATCCAATAATAATTCTCTGAGGTATTAGTTCATTTTTATCATTAGGAACCACAGTTGTACCTCCTTTCTTAGGAACACAGTGTACCGGACTTACCCACTTACTATCAGCTATAGGGTAGATAATACCTGCGGCTAGAAACTTGAGAATCTCAGTTCTCACGACATCCATCATCTTTGGATTCAATCGTCGTTGATGATCAACAACTGGTTTAGCATCGGGCTCAAGGTTGATAGTATGTTGACAGATAGATGGACTAATCCCCTTAAGGTCATCAAGGGTATAGCCAATTGCGCCTCGGTGTTTACGAAGTACTTCCAATAATCGCTCTTCTTCATATCCTGAAAGGTTAGAATTGATAATAACAGGATATACTTTATTTTCATCTAAATAAGCATACTTGAGCGTATCGGGAAGAGGTTTAAGATCGAACACCGGGTCTTCTTTTGGTTTTGATAAAATTCCCAAAGGTTCAACCGGAAGGTTGTGCTTCAGCATAGCAGGTTGCCTCAAGAATATTTCATCTAGTTCATTTCTTTCCTGCATATGTAAATCATTCTCGTGGTCCTCCATGTATTGCTGCAAAGGATCATCAGGAGGAATAGCAATAGAGGCAATACTTTCAATAATTTTATCATTACTAGGTAAATCAGTACCACGAGGCTGCTTAGAGAATTTAGAAAAGTTAAATTCATATGGCTCACCGTTGAATTCAACAGAAACTTTACCTTTCTTGCAATCTATTATAGCTCCACAAGTCCTAAGAAAAGGTCTACCAAAAATGATGGGACAAAAGTCGTCCCTGGCTGAACCAAGCACCAAAAAGTCGGTAGGGTATTTTACCTTTCCACATAGGACTTCAACATCCCTCACAATTCCGATAGGAGAGATAGTTGATCTATTTGCAAGATGAATAGTAACATCAACTTCTTCAAGTTCACAAGGGGAAATCTCACCGATGATTTCTTCATAAAGTGAATAAGGAATAGCACTTGCACTTGATCCCAAATCGCATAGCCCATAATAGTTGTGATCTCCTATTTTAACAGATACCACCGGAGTACCTGAAATTGGGCCTTTGTTCTTGGCTGTGACAAGATTAGTGGAAACAGCACAAAAAGTTATATTGGAATCCAAAACATCATCAGTAACAAGGTCTTTAATCAATGCAACTCGAGGATCGACCCTGATCTGGTCCTCAGGTTCATCAACTTTTCTCTCACTTTTATTTATTATGCCTGTCACAAGAGAGTGCTCCTTTATCCTCGTGGGAAAAGGAGGCTGTTCATATATAACTGCAGGCAAAATAGGCTCAGCAACATAAATATCAATAGGTTTTTCTTTAAAAGGTGCATGGTGCTGGTCTCTACTCTTTTTAAAAGAATCAACATGAGAGGCAAAATTCTTACATAAATCAATCACTAGATGGGAATCAAGACCAATCTTAGAGCAAAAAGTATTGAAGTAATCAGTCTCTACATAGCTCTCAATATAATCATGTTCATAATTTATAGCGGGTTCAATACCTTTATCAATTTCCCAATCTTCGGTATTCCTCTGGATTCTTTCAAGGAGATCCCATCTTTCTTCAACACTCTTCTTCTGAAATACCCCACTAGAGGAGGCATCCAGCATCTCCTTATCCTGACGAGAAAGCCTGGCATAAAAAATTGTAAGTATTATTTCCTTGGGAAGCTTATGAATAGGGCATTTGAGCATTAGGGACTTCAATCTCCCCCAAGCTTGAGCAATGCTTTCTCCGTCACGAGACCTAAAGTTATAGATATAATTCCTGTCTCGATGAATTTCATGAAGAGGATAAAATTTAGTATAAAAGAGAGACATAAGCTCCTGCCAATCCAGCAAGTGTGGGTTATCGAGAAGCCCATACCAATCTGAAGCTTTATCTGTAAGGGATACGACAAACAATTTCCTCATGACAAACTCCCTCGATACACCTGCAAGCTTAAATAATGAACACAGTCGTGACAAATATAGCAAGTGTTCACCGGGATGTCTGTCTCCTGCATAACGATTAGTCAAAACATAATCGATAATGCCAGCTGGTATTTTATACGGCACAATTTCAGTAGGGGGAGGATCAACCACCACAGGTGTGGGGTGTCTTCCCGCAAGCAACGCTCCAATAATAGGGTTATCCATAAGGACAAAGAGCAACAATAGTAAAAATAAAAACAGAATTATAAAAAGACTTTCTTACCAGTTTCACTTTACCAATAGCGCTACGCTCCCCGGCAACGGCGCCAGAAAACGGTACTTGATGACCCTCAACCGTAAGGGATCTGTTGCAGCGTTTTCGATAAGTAAGAGTGTCGAACCCAACGAGGAGCAGAAGGTATTGATAAGCGATTCTGAGCAAGAAATTACTGCAAGCACTGAAAGATAACTTTTTAGGGGTTTTCTCGATATAAGCAACAGGAATGTAAAGGCAAGTAATGTAAAGGGTACTGAGAGTAACAAGTGGCCCAATCCTTTCTTAGCAAAGGAGAGGCCTAGCAACTGAACTTATAAAGACTAAAGCGTTCTTGAGGACACACGGGAGAGGTAGTCATGTGCTTTCGTCATGTTCCGTATCCATACTATGTTATGTATTGATAAGTGTTGGTGGGTGGATCTATGCTAGTGCACTCTCTAGACCAAGATGAATGCACTCTTATGATTAAACACCTTGCAAGCATCCGCAAATACAAGATAGAATTTAAGGCAAAAGCCTAACCATAGCAATACGATCGAGGATCCATTATTCCCTTATGCAAAAGCATGCGAACTGGGGTTCAGGTTTCTGTCACTCCGGCAACCCACCATAAGCATTCTTTATACACAATGCATTCCCCTAGGTCCTTAATAAGGCGAAGTGTTGGGTGTTCGACTCACACAACACCACTAGTAGAATGACAACACAACTTAAGTATCAAACAACACATATTACTTCAACAGCATATGACTACTAACAACAAGACTTTCCCCATGTCCTCAAGAACTAAAGTAACTACTCACAAGACATAAAAGAGATCATGATCAGAGGGGATAAATATGTGATAAACAATCTGGACATAATAATATTTCTCCAACAAAACTCAATAGCATTCACCACAAAGTAGTAATCAACACCGATAGAGTAGAGAGGATAGGTAGTACAAGTTACAACACGAGTTGCGATGGAAAGATGAGATTTGGATGAAGATGGAGATGGTGCTGGTGTTGGGGATGATGTTGATGATGATCTCGATGATGCCCGTGATGATGGTGATGACGATGGCGACGATCTCCCCTTCCGGGAGGTGATCTCCCCGGCGGAATCTGCCCACCGGAGATGCCCTTTTCTTCTCTGTAGGTTTCCGCCTCGAAGCGGCGGCGGAACTCCGAAAAAAGTCCCGTGCCTAGGGTTTTCGGGAGACGGAGAGCATATATGCAAAAGGGGGTGACCAGAAGTGGGCCAGGGGCTCCAGGCGCCCCCCCGGCGCGGCCAGGGGGGCGCCCCCAGGCCGCCTGGGCACCCTGTGGCCCCCCTCTGACTCCCCTTTTGCGTGTCTTCGTTATTCTTCTGAAAAACACGTCCCGTCAATTTTCAGGTAATTTGGAGGTGTTCTTCTTCAGCAACTCAGTATCCACTTTTTCCTGCTGAATCCTGCGTCTGCTGTTTCGGCATCGGAAAGTTGCAAACTGTGTAAAATAGACCAAAACAACATAAGAACATCATCATAACGTGAAATATATCAATGAATAAGGATAAATTATAATACAAAATAGTGATGCATTTGGACGTATCAGCCTCCACGATGAGCCCTCTCCGATCGCAGGACCAGTCGGCTCGGAGAGCAGCCTCGTCGAGCTCCTCGAGCAGCTCCACATCGTCGACGAGCGCGCCTCCGAAATGGAGTCCATTGGCTCCTCTGATCCACCCGTCGACATGATCGTCGACCTCGACACGGCATCCGTCGACTCCTTCCCCGATCACGTGGTGGTCATCGAGTGATCCCCTCCCCGTGCGACCTGCGACACTAGCGTCAGCACCGTCACGGAGGTGTTGGCCGCTAGTCACGACGAGCCTTCCAACGGGTCCGACCAGGACCCGTTACAGGCGGCAATGCGGACTCTTTATGCTCCCATCACCGCGGGGACAGACGGCGCGGCGCTGGAAGCACTCCGCGTCTCACTCGTCGACAACGCCAACAAGTTAGCCGCCTCCCGGCACCTCACCGAAGCATACCGCCGCGAGATGGACCATGCCATAGGCGGCACGCCGGGTGCTGGCGAGCCCAGCCGAGCTGGCGCCGTCCGTGATCGAGGCGGGGCCCTGGCCAGCATGCTGGGGGGCCCACGACCGGTATACGCCACCCCTTTGTAGAACCTAAGGGCCGCCGAGGTGGCGGTTGATGAGCTGAACCACTTGGAGGGAGATGAGCTTCATTGGATGACACAGCGCGTCCAGCAGCTCCTCGACACGGCTGCCGAGCAGCAGGAAGCCCGTCGCCGGGCTCTGGAGGCCAACGCGCAAGCCGACAACCGCCCTCTCCGGCGGGAGCAAGGGGCTACATCCCGTTCGCCAACACTCGGCGCCCGTAGTCGGCGCGACTCAGAGCCGGCTGCCAGCCACAACCGGCAGACTCGCATCACCATCGAGCGCGATCAAGACGGTCGCCCAAGGGATGTAGAGCGGCGAAACGAACGCTCGCCTCCCCCTCGCCGGGAGAGGCATGTATCCCCGCCGCTTGTCGACCATCCGTCCATCGGAGGCCGCTTGGGCCGCCGCGAGGGAGTTGGGGAGAATGATGCCCGCCACCGCCTTAACCTACTGGCCCGGTTCCAGGCGGTCGAGGAAGAAGACGCTCTTGGGTCGGCTTGTTTCGGCCCCCGCATCCGTGACGAGCCTTTCCCTAGAGGCTTCTCACTCCCCCGAGACACCCCCAAGTACAATGGATCCGTGAAGCCAAATGACTGCCTGGTGGATTACTCCACATCCGTCAACATAGCGACCGGCAACAAGCATGTCGCAGTGAAGTATGTGCCACTCATGCTCCAGAGCACGGCCCGGAGGTGGTTAAACAGCCTCAAGCCCAACAGCATCAACAGCTGGCTGGACTTCACCGACGTCTTCACTCGCAACTTCACCAGCACCTAAAAGCGGCCGCCCAAGCCACGGCAGCTCTCCTTATGCGTCCAAGGTCCGAACGAGTCAGCTCGTGACTACCCGATGCGTTGGGCCGAGCTGCGCAAGTCTTGTGAAGGGGTGCATGAGGTGCAAGCCATCGAGTACTTCATGGCCGGGTGCAGAGAAGGCACCTTACTCAAGCACAAGCTCCTCTGCGACGAGCCCACCAAGCTGGACGAGCTGCTAAGCATAACAGACAAGTACGCAACAACAGATTCTTCCATGAAGTCCGAGCTGCACGTAGATGCTTCTGGAAAGATGGCCCCACCGACTCCTCGGACGCCGAGTGGAGAGTCCAGTCGGCGCCAGCAGCAGAGAGACAACAAGGGCAAAGCCCCCCCTCCCCCGCCGGCTTGCAATAGCCGGCTGGTGGCAGTAGTCGAAGGCTAGCAGCTAGAAGCTCAAGCAGGTCCCAAGCGTCAGAAGGGCGGCAAGCCGGCCTGGCAGCCCGCCTTCTCCTTTGAGCAAGCCCTGGATGCCCCTTGCAAGTTTCACAGTGGCGCGAAGCCATCCAATCTTGTCACATGAAAGTGTCACTAGCTCACACGGATTGCCAGAGGCGAGGCTCTGCCCCCGCCGCCTGCTGGGCAGGCGGCTCCGCCTCCAAAGCTGCAGGCAGCTCGCCCAGGCGGCCAGGTCCTGGATGAGTTCCCAGAAGAGAACGGAGCCTATGTCGTCTTCACAAGCCAGGCGGACGATAGGCACAACCGGCGTCAGCAGCACAGAGAAGTCAATACCGTTGCCTCCGAAGCCCCGGAGTTCATGCATTGGTCCGAGAGGCCCGTCAGTTGAGGATCATCCGTCCGTCATGCCCTCGCCAGGAGCTTACGCCATGGTTCTGGATGCAACTTTCTCCACCGACAGACGGGCATGCCGATTCTCTCGAGTGCTGGTAGACGGTGGCAACAGCATCAACATCATGTACCTAGACACCATGGAGAAGTTGGGCATCAAACAGAAGCAGCTTCAGCCTACCAGGACCGTGTTCCACGACATCGTCCCCGGCCTCTCTTGCTCACCAATCGGTAAGATCAAGATTGATGTCCTGTTTGGTGATAAGAAGCACTTTCGACGGGAGCCGGTCTGATTTGAGATGGTGAATCTAGAAAGCCCCTATCATGTGATACTGGGCCAGCCAGCTCTCGCAAAATTCGTGGCACTGCCCCATTACGCCTACCTCAAGATGAAGATGCCGGGCCCAAAAGGAATAATCACCATAGTCGGGAACTATGAGAAGTCCATCGCATGTGCCACTGCCAGCAGCCGGCTGGCCGAGTCTCTTGTCATAGCTGAAGAGAAGCGCCGCCTTGATCGATTGGTGGCAATGGCTGGCGAGCAGCCGACCATACCATCTGATCCCAAGGAGGCAGAACCCCAAGGCTCATTCCAGCCGGCCAAGGAAACCAAGAAGATTGCCTTGGACCCTGCACACCCTGAGCGATTTGCCGTTATAGGGTCAAACCTAGAGGGCAAATAGGAAAGCGAGCTCGTCGATTTCCTCTGTGAGAATCGGGACATCTTTGCATGGTCCCCCGAGGACATGCCGGGTGTCCCGACGGATTTCGTCGAGCACAAGCTACATGTGAGAGAAGACGCAAAGCCGGTCAGGCAGCCACTCCGCCGCCTGTCAGAAGAGAAAAGAAGGGTTGTTGGAGAAGAAGTCGCCCGCCTGCTAGCAGACGGCTTCATCATGGAGGTGTTCTACCCATAGTGGCTCTCCAACCATGTCCTGGTGCTGAAGAACAATAACAAATGGTGCATGTGCATCGACTACACCAGCCTCAACAAAGCTTGCCCTAAAGATCCGTTTGCTCTGCCACGAATAGATCAAGTGATTGACTCCACAGCCGGATGCGAGCTGTTGTCATTCCTTGATGCCTATTCCGGATACCTCCAGATCAAACTGGATCCGACCGACCGCCTGAAGATCGCCTTCCTCACGCCATTTGGGGCCTTCTGCTACCTGACTATGACGTTCGGCTTGAGAAATACGGGCGTCACCTTTCAGCGTTGCATGCAGAAGTGTCTCCTCAAGCAACTTGGCAGAAACGCCCACGTTTACGTGGACAATATCGTGGTGAAGACGGAGAAGAGGGGGACTCTCTTGGAGGACCTCCAAGAGACCTTCATAATGAGCTCTTGGATTGTGGACAACATCATCTTCATCCGGATTAGCTTGAAAGCTTTCATCATGATCAAGGTAGATGCTAAAGAAGTGGTGCCCAATATCAACAAACACCATCATCCTATCTGTCTGCTCATCATCACTCAATTCCCTCAGACCATTAGTACTTGGTGTAAGGATGGGGACACAATAGAAAACCTTGAGCCTGCCTGCCATCTCATATCCAATTTCCTCGACTAGGCTTTCAATGAAAATTGGTGACCAAGTTACCTTTTCCACATGATCATACCAGATGGCACAGCCATTAACATAAGCATGGTTCCTTCCATGCCCAATAAAAAAACCACCATGGTTGATTTCCACAGAGAAGTTGCTGCTTCGACGGCCTTAGACAGCAACACAAATACAACATACATCAGAATCGGCATGACATCTCCACCTCTCATCAATTTATTTGAACATGTAAAACCCTAAGCCCCAATTTCCCTACCCTCAAATCCCATGCCAAAACCCTAGCAGAATCTGGCCTATCTACCAACTGCAACACATCTAGTAAGGCAATGCGTCCCGAAAAGGAAGGTTTTTCAACATCAAAACGCCAAAAAAGCGGGATTCTTCAGTTCTAGGGGCTTACTATACACGGGGGCCGCCGCCCCTTCTGCACGACGAACAGGGGCCATCGTCGCCGCCTCCCACGGGTGGCGAACGCGCGCGGCGGCGGCGCCTCGTCAACCACGCACGAAATCGGCCCCTCCTCCGTTGTAGCGCCGATGATCGCCGGGGCGGCGTGGCCTATGCAGCGCCCCCTTTCTCACCGACGAAGACGAACAGGCGACTGGAGTGGAGGAGGGATGAATGGGAGGGTGCGGTGATGCCTGAGGGCTTTTTTTTTGCATATTTCCACAGCCGCGCCTCCACGGTTCGCCACCTGTCCCAGCGAGCGATCAACACGTGGTCAAGCGGCCTGTACGCACCGCATACGTGCTACAGTGATCGTATTATCACGTCCCGCCGTATTCAGTGACCGTAACGAGCGTATTTCAAAGTTGGGTGACCGTATCGTGTTTTCGTCGCAAATACAGTGACCATGGGTGTATTTATCTCAACAAAAAAATCCCTTCGCACGACCCAAGGAAACGGCTGGGCCAAAATTCAAGAGATGCAATCCAAAATTAGCATCCTGAGACGTATGGTGAAGTGAGAGATAGATTTCCATTTTTAAGGGCGAGTTGCTAGGCCTATTTATTCATCCTGAGACGTATGGACAATATTTGATCAGTAGCCCGCCTACTTAATAAACGCACTAGGGCTAAATCAAAAGTACAGACAGAAGAGCTCATGGGACAAATAATTCTTCTTTCACGCCGCCTGGTCTTACTGCGATTGCTGTAAATCGCTTACTCTGAGATTGAAAGTGGGTTGGCCCAATAAATAGTACATAGAGGTTTTGGGAAGCTTCTCCAGACGAGTTCGCGGAACTTTTCACCCAGTTTTGAGAAGGTTGTACAAGTTTTTTTTTTCATTTTCCATATTTTTCTTCATCAGGTTTTTGGTTTTTAATTATTTTTGGGTTTTGTTTTATCTTTTTCTTTTTTCTTCCTTTTTTCTTTTTTTTCTTTTTTTTCTTTTTTCCATGTTCAATTATATGTCGACTTTTTGTTAATATACATGTTGAACATTTTTCGCATACGGATACATTCTTTAGGTACACATTGAACATTTTATAATTAAATGTTGAATAGTTTGTCTGAATACATATTGACCTTAGTAAAATGCACATCAAACATTTTTTTAATATATTGTGAACATTTTAAAAAAATGTCAAGACCATATTTTTAAATCTTGTGACATTTTTTTAGTGTTACCAACATTTTTAATGTAATGGAAATTGTTATGAACATTTTATTAACATTGCATGAACCTTTTTATAAAAATATTATGAACATAATTTAAAATGTGTGAACAATTTTTAAAATGTCCCAAACATTTTCCAAAAACTGCGACACCAAAAATTATATTCCGCGAACATTTTTACAATAGCATGTGACATTTTCCAAAACTAAAAAAGAAAAGTTCTTCCAGATATCTTTAATTTAGGAGCAATGCTACATCCACGGGATGTTACCTACTCCCTCCGTCCCATAATATAAGAACATTTTTGACACTACACTAGTGTCAAAAACGTTCTTATATTATGGGACGGAGGGAGTATGTTTTACGTAGGCTAGTATAGTTGTCAAAAATTGATTGGAGAGAAGGGGGGGAGGAGGAGCCCACCCTGGTAAATTTAGGGAGCATAGAATTTTTTATTTATTTTGCCATTTCCGGAAAAAATAGGCAGGTTAAGTGACCCTTCGTAATCATAAGGGCTTTCGTATTGAAAATATGAGCAAATTACTACGAGATTTAATCCGAATAAACAGTAAATAAATCATAAAGGCAGTAATAGAGATTAAACTAATCATGCAGACTAGCATAGTAGATGAACATATTGAATCAAAGGCACATACTAGAAATAGGAATTCTAGCACGATCTCAAACAACGAGGACAGAATCACATACGGTGCAGCAGGAGCAGAACCGCCGGTGTTGATGTTATCGGCCATGTCGTTGATGAAGAGATTGTCGAGGTCGGGGAAGAAGTTGTCGTTAGCGAAGTCATCGCTGCCAGCAGTCGCACGAGTGCGCTCCCCAAAAATCTGATTGCCCCTCTCCCGTACAGAATCACGAGAGGTGGGGTCCCAGAGGCCTGATGTCCCTTCTCGCGGTGCACACCGGAAAAGGGGATGGAGAAGACTTATGTGGCGGTGCAATACTCTGGAACGGTGTGAAATCATATATTGTGGCAACGACTAGGGTAGACGTCTTTATGTCTATATAGTACAGGTCAGGTAGGTAGTCAGAGTAAACCCCACTTCCAAGCCAGTAACAGCCCCATAATCCAAAAGAATCGGCCCAGTAATTAATGTGTCCATTAATTAGTAATTAATGACTCATTAATTTTTTCAAACAACAAAAATATAGACAACATGTATAACTTTATCCTCGTCTCGGCTCGGCTCATTCCCGAAACCCGACGCGTCGTGACGAGGCGTGGCGAGCAAGTAGAAGAAACAGACATGTAGGTCTCATCTTCTCATGCTCATAAGTGGTGCAACTCACTCTCATCTAGCAGTATGAGACTAAACATTAGTCTCACTCGTACCACACACAGTCATGAATTTTAGATTTTAGTTGGGCTTTGGACCAAAAGCATACTAGCAAATTCATATTATTGATAATTTAAAGCATTTTCGAACTAAAAATGCAATACTCACACCTGGTCTTGCTCGTCCTCGTAGAAAAGGGTGCAAAACCGTGACATTCGCTCTTTGACGAGCAAAGTCCAGAGGTCTCACCGTCTTGAAACCTCCCAAGGAGAAACACCGAGGGCGCAACGCGTCCCATTTGGAAGACGCACACGTCCCTATCCATTGCCGTTTACCTGCCTCCTTTGCTCTGCACACGTCCCTATCGTCACGGTGGCACATGCACACTTTTCACCCGTCCCAGAGCGGCGCCTACGCGCGCGCGCCACGATCCGCCGAGCCTTCGAGGCGACCTCCCTACGTGCCCCTCTCGCCACGCGCCACCGCAGACACGGCCACCGCTTATAACCTCGCCCCAGCCGGACGCTGGGAAGCCACCGCCGTCTTCAGACGAGCTGTTTCCTCTCATGCACTCTCTCAGGCTCGCTACCAGCGGCAGCACGGCACTCGGCTTCGCGCTCGGCCGGTTCGGCGGGAAGACAGCCGGCGGCGGCGCCGCGCCAGGAGGACTAGTGGCACCTGCCACCGGGGCGCACGCTGGGAGGAGGAGCGTCTCCGCGACGTCGAACTCCGCCGCGCCGGTGCCGGGCGACCAGGGCTTCGGCATGGACCCGGGCAAGCAGCAGCAGCACAAGCCCCACGCGCCGGCGGGGGAGCAGCAGGGCGACGACGTGCACAAGACCACTACTGCCCACGGGTAAATCTCTTTGCACCAACTTGTTCTCCCTTCCCGTTGAAGAGATGGCCGGAAACTTGACGGTGTCCGGTGTCTTGGTGTGGTGCAGGGACGTGATGACGCACTCGTTCGGGGAGGGGTACTCGACGAGGTCGGACGAGGAGGGGTTCGGAGGGGTCTACGGCCAGAATGACCCGGTGTCCAACCCTGGGACCGAAGTACACCCCAACCATCCTGGTAACCTATTTGTCTGTCGCTAGCTCTGAATTTTTATCTGTATTTTTGAGCAATCATAGGAAGTTAGGATTCTATCCATGATGGTGGCATGGTGCTAGTGGGAGTTGATCGGGGTTTTCGTGTGTGCAGATTATGACAAGTCGCAGGGATCGGAGGTGAAAGAGAAGGAGAAGGCGCGCCATCTCAAGGACGACAAGCACGCGACCTAGGATTAAGATGCTAGATTGCTAGGTGGAAATCAATAATTTGGATTGTAGTAGCTGTTCAGTGTTTAGTTTGCTTTGTTTGGTCGCCATGAGGCGTCAGGCTGCTTCTATTCCTCCAACCGCTAGCCTGCTACTGAAGTTCGCTGTGATGTAAAATTAGTACCTCGTAAGCCTTCTCTTGAAGAAGCTTAGATGTGCATGACGATTTTTTTCTTGTACTCTCGATGCTTGTACGAGGAGAAATTCGATGCAATGTATGTTCCACTGAGGCTCAGCTGTGGTGGCATTTCTGTTTTTGCTTGGTTAATTATTATTATTTTGCATGGTAATACGTGTCTCATTCATATTATAAAGAACACCACCGAAGAAAAGAATGACGAATCACCTCCTCGCCCGAGCTCGACGCGGCTTCATCGCTGATATGCAGCTTTGCAGATCTCCAAGGTGGCTCATCAAAAGTGAAACCCTTACCGTTGAACGAATCAAATCGGGGCAACACCCCGTGTTGTCCCCCGTCGCTGATATGCAGCTTTGCGGACCTCCAAGGTGGCTCATCAAAAGTGAGGTTTCTTATCGTTGAACGAATTAGACCGGGGTAACATCCCGTGTTGTCCCCCGTCGCTGATATGCAGCTTTGCGGACCTTCAAGGTGGCTCATCAAAAATGAAACCCTTATCGTTGAACGAATCAGACCGGGGTAACACCCGGCGAACGGACCTCTAAGGTGGACCGGGGCAACACCCCGGGGAACGGACCTCCAAGGTGGCTCACCAAAAGTAAAACCCTTATCATTGAACGAATCAGATCGGGACAACACCCCGAGAAAATTGATTGGTTAATTAATGAACAAAGGAACGGCTAAAACTAGATCGGGGCAACACCCCGAGAAAATTGCTTGGTTAATTAACGAACAAAGGAACGGCTAAAACCAACACAACAGTTGTGCCCACTGGGCTTATATTTTGAAGCATCGGTTTTGTTTTTTTGAAGCATCGGTTTTGTTTTTTTGCCACCACTTCCACGAATGGAACTTTGCAAGCACTCAAAATATTGGTCAATGTTCGCCATCAGAAAAACTTAGAATATTTTCAAATTTTACTGTTAATGCTTATATCATATGAGCTCAAAGTGACACGGGACTCGACTCTCCAGCACTTGTCAAGTGACATGTAAATATAGTCATATAGATGATGTCTTTTTTGCATGTTGGATATTCTATTCGCATGTTTATGATTATGACTTTGTTATGAAGTTCTAAAAGTGGCGGTCAGAAGATCAAAGGGGAAAAGCATAAGATGATTGTAGGTAATTTGGAACGGAACCGAGTGTTTTCGCTTGGATGGGAACGAGTGTTTCGGCAAACTAAGGGTGGACCTGATCCAATTAGGGGCATATAACCATATACGGAGTATTTTTGATACACGTTTTTAAAGGATGTCCAATAAAATTTAACATTTTTAATACATAAAAAACATAATATGTTTCAAATGCTTAATTAACATTTTCCAAATGCAGGATTAACATATTGAAATACATGATCAATATTTTTCTTATACACATTTAAAAATTCAAATGCTTAATTAACATTTTTCAAATACAAGATCAACATTTTCCTAATAAATTGTCAACATTTTTCTATGAATATTTAACCTTTTTAAAATGTTTTATCAACTATTTTAAATGCAAGACTAACATTTTTTTGGATGCATACTCAATTTTTTTATACACATTTAACATTTTCCAAATGCTTGATTAGTATTTTTTAAATACTTGATCAATAAGTTTTAAAATGCTTGATCAATATTTTCATATACATGATCAAAGTATTTCAACATTTTAATGATCAAGAGGATGGTCGACGCCGGGCTTCACGTCGCGACACCGACAGCTGCGTGCCAGTCACATCCACGCGCCACGCACTGCGCAAGCTCGGCCTCAAGACTCTCAAGCAGTGAAGGGAGTGGTTCGCCGGCAACCAGGCCGACGGCTACCAGGTTTGCCGGCGACCAGGCCGGCGGCTATCAGGTGGACTACGACGGCCTCACCTTCGTCACCATCCTTCCACCCACGCATTTGGTAATTGCATTGACACTCCAAATCAGTCTGTCTTCAATGGCTCTTCGCTATTGCAACTATTAGTAAAATTTGGGATACCTAAAAAAATTTACCACAAAATTATGACATGCATGGTATTGAAGTCTATCGCACAAGTAGGCACTGCCTAACAAAGATGAAGCAAGAGTTGATGAAATGTAGAGACATTCTTACTCTTCATCAACACCAATGCGTTGGTATATTCATTTTTTGTGGGGGAATGCCTTGGTATCTGGCAAAGCTGATCAGATGTCGAAGGGCATCAAAATATTCACCCTAGAATGCTTAGGGCGGGTTTGGAACAACTTAGCCTTGTGCATAAGCCAACTACCTACATAAGCTCTAGATAAGCCACAGTGAGAATAAACTTGGAGTATTTTTTAAGTATGTTCGGAATGGCTTATAAATTTCGAGTTTATTGCCTAAGATTGGAATTTAGAAGATGCAAAGTCTAAAATACTCCTGAATTTTTAGTTACCACCATACCAAGTGCTTGTTATGAACCTCTCCAACTCTCAACTCCACAAACTTCTCGTTTGAAGTTGACCCGAACGCTTTAGTTTCTAGAAGTTGAATTCCCGAAGCTAAGTTGGGTCAATAGTGCAAATTGTGAAGCGAAGGAAACCCAGCTCCACGTTTTGAAGAATCTAGAGTTCCCCTCATTTACAACAAGATTGCCACCGCCCAGGAAACAATTCAATAGTGCTCGCCTGAATAGACTCGACCATATCTCCCCTCTCCCATGTATTCTCCCTTTGGAAACCCTCAGCGTCGCCACGCCCGCTCCCTCGGTCGCCGGTCGGATTCTCTCCAAAGACTCCAGATCCGGCCTTCCGAGCAAGTTCCCCGCCGATTCCCGTCCTCGCAATCGCATGTATCACTATCAGCGGGGAGCAGCGTCGTGGGGGGGGGGGGAGGAAGAGCTCACCCCACTCCATTGATCCCTAGCAAGGAGCTGCGCTGGTGGTGGAATGAGGAGCTCAGCGTGGAGCAGTGTCACAACCTGATTTTTGGCCCTTTCTTTTTCTTTTGATTTTCTGAGATTTTTGCTTGAGTTTTCTTTTTCCGTGGCTATGTGGTCTGGAAACTGAAGA
>LR738712.1:41050977-41092413 GCA_902687465.1 Secale cereale
GGGGGGGGGGGGAGGAAGAGCTCACCCCACTCCATTGATCCCTAGCAAGGAGCTGCGCTGGTGGTGGAATGAGGAGCTCAGCGTGGAGCAGTGTCACAACCTGATTTTTGGCCCTTTCTTTTTCTTTTGATTTTCTGAGATTTTTGCTTGAGTTTTCTTTTTCCGTGGCTATGTGGTCTGGAAACTGAAGAAGATGACCCCTTCTTTATTTCCAGAGTGGCTTGTCATCCTCATATCTATCCCTCGACCTTGCCATTTCCATCGTGGACCAATCCCAATATTCTTTTTCTAGGGAATATTCATTTTTCCTATTAAATGAATAACCCTGTCTGCCCTAGGTTGTGAAGCAACCTATATTTCCATCACTCCTAAAATTCCCAAATAATTCTCATAATTTTTTTGGTCCTATCTTCATCAATTATGGCAAAACTTTTCCTTGCCATGTTCAAAAATAATCCATCAATATTCCTTTTCCTATTATATCCTAAATGGCACTTTGTGAAGCAAGTGCTATTTATCTTCGCTCAATTGTCTCCAAACTTTTTGGACATCTTTTTCCACCCATATAATTGCCTCATGCAAATTTTCATACTCATTTTCCAAGTAAAAGTTTTTCAACTTTTTTCCAAAGTTTCAGTCCAGAAAGAAACTTTGTGAAGGAGGTATAAGCTAGGCATATCAAAATGAGTTCAAATTTTAGCATGATCTCAATATCATCAAATAATGACTCTCCTCAAGATTTGAGATCATTCCTTGCATCCATGTGAGCACACCTTCAATTCTTTGTTTCTGTCGAAATTTTCAGTTTGTGAAGTAAGTATATTTTATCTTGCTCCATTAGGTCTGAATTTTTTCCAGGTCCTTCTCCAATTCATATAACCTATCTCCAAAAAAAATGGACTCATTTCATCTAGCCAATTTCCCTCAGGAATTATTGCAAGTTTCTGGACAGAGAGGATGCTTGTGAAGGAAGTACCATTTTGACAAGTCCATTTGGTATGAAAATTTTACAGCACCATTATATGACCATATGACCAAGCCTTGCCAAATTTGAGCTCAAGTGGTTACTCCAAGTGAGTGCTACTCCATCATTTTGATCCTGAACCAGTTTATACATTTGCAAAGCAAGTGTACTAAATACCTGTCCAAATCACCTCAAAATGCACAGGATTAGAGTCCCTCCTAAGATAAACTTCCTAGACAAGTCATTTGGCACCAATCTCACCTCTATTGATCACTTCATCACGATTAAGATTGATACATCAACTTCAGAGCCCACTTACCATTTAACCATAGAGCCTTTCATCGAGCTACCACTCCAGTTCAAACCTCCCCGGAAAGACTCCACCCCAGACAACCTTTGCCAGCCCTTGGCATCTTCTCCTCGCCAGTTAACGCGGTGACCACGGCCCTGGCAAGCATTAATCGCGCTCTGGCTCAACCTCGGCGCTATGCTCGACTGTTCTCTCCTCGTCTCGACTCACAACCTTGTCGAGTGACCTCCTCGTGATCGACTGTGTCGCCCTAAGCCCTTGCCCCCTCCGTCCGCTTCTCCGTCGATGCTCGTCGCCGGGCGCCCACGGGCACACTGTGGCCGACAACGCATTAATGGCGTCAACTCCTTCTTCCCTGCGCCCCTTGACCTCTTCTGCTCCGTGAGCGCTTCCACTCTGTCGGATTCAGGGCTCCGCAAAACCCGTTAAGTTCGAACACATGGGCGTGAACAAAGATCTCTCCCACTCACGTCTATCTAGCGCCTCACTCTCGTCTTGGTGGAAAGATTCAAGCAAACAATGAACAAGCACACAAGAGTTTATCCAGGTTCGGGGCACCGTGGGCTGTAAGACCCTACTTCCTGCTTTGGTGGATTGGCTCCGGGTGAGCTAGAATATGAACTGGTACAAGGGTTCTTGGGCTCAGGAGGCGAGCTTAGGAGGGTCAGGAGGCTATTGTTCTTGCTCCTTGTGCGGTGGTCAAGTGTGTGAATCGATCCCCCTTTCTCAGTGGGAATCCTAACTACTTATATAGGCGGCCACGGTCCTCTTCCCCCGAAATGTTTAGGCGGGAAGGGATTCCACAACGACCGTTTTTGAGCGGGAACAGAAGGACGTTCCTACCCTGACAAAAGCAGTCTTCGCCTGCAAAAGGATCAGGCGGTGACACGGTGGTGGGCTCGACGGTGACATCCTCCTTATCGTCCTTGCGGTCTTCCGTCTTGTTGCACCAAAGAGGAAACCTTTGCCCCGCTCCTTGGGAACCAACGACTGCGTTGTCCCCTTTGCACCGAAATGGCAACTGCGCCGCTGGCGGACGCTGGCACTCGCTGGCACGGTGCATCACTGCTGACATCAGTGCCTCCTCCTGAGGCAGGCTTGGCCTTGGATTCTTCGCCCCTCCGGAACGCCTCGTTGAGGCTGCTCCCGAGGAGGTCTTGACGTCGTTCTCCTCGCGAGGCCTGGCCCCTCGCGAGGGTCTTGAGCAGCTGGTCGATCAGCTGGGCCGTATCAGGCCGCTTGTAGGAGCGTGTCGCGGCCCGCAGACAGGCAAGTCTGGGTGCCCTGGTTCCCAGTACGCCGACAGTAGCCCCCGGGCCCAAGGCGCGCACGGAGTTGGCTTCGGGGCGAAGCCTTAGTCGAGGACGAAGCGCCACGGGTCCCAAAGGTTGCGGGCCAGGCCGGCATACGACGGTTGGATGGGACGTGGGCGGCCCCGCCTCCCACGCAGTCTTGGTAGTTGTGCACCGTGCTAGTCGCACGACTGGTAGGGCTTCTTGCTGCCGCTTCTGCTTCCTTCCTCCCAATCGCCCCTCCTCTCTGCTTGCCTTCTCTGCCCCCTCTTGCTTGCCGCCATGCTGCACGGGGCGAAGAAGAGAGGGGATGGCGAGCCTGCCGCGTCGCCGCCGGTACTCGAACTGGCGCTTGGTCGCTCCGCCATAGTGAACCAGGAGGGTCTGGACAAGGTGCACCGCGCCTTGGCCGACACAACTAACGAGTGGGGACCGACCCATGTCTGGCTCGCTTCCTGGCCGGTGAGGGAGCTTGGTGCTAACGACATCCAGCTTCATCTCCATGCTATCTTCGGGGGTCTCGTTCCCCCTTTTTCCGCCTTCTTCTACGCAGTGCTCACGCATTACCAGATTCGGGCGTTACACCTGGACCCTGGGTCCATCGTCCTTCTTTCCGGATCCGCGTTCCTGTGTGAGGATTTCGTTGGCGTTTCCCCTTCCGTGGCCTTGCTCCGCCACTTCTTCGCCCTCTCCTTGGTTGACGGGGGCAGCGCTCGGGGTGCGTGTCGTTGCGCGCGGTGGAGGCGACTGCTGCCTCCGGAATTGATTTCTCGCTTCATCCTACCATAGAGGGGTTTCGCCGACAATGGGTGTTCGTCGACGTCGTCGCGTACAGCCCCCAATTTCACCTTCCCGATGCACCGGCGGTGCCAAACTCTAGCTGGAGGCATGAAGCCCTTTCGGATCCTCGGGCGGAGCCTATGATGCACCGCCTGGCCAACTTGAAGAAGAGCGGGTTGACCCTGCCGATGGTGACGAGGGACTTCCTTATCCTCCGTGTCGCCCCACTCCAGCGCCATTCCAACCCGATGTGGGTTCTTGATGATCGCGCACGTCTTCAGCGGAAGCAGCTCCCTCCTGACACGATCCAGGGGCTGATGTGGCTGCTTGTTGGTGGAGTGCCTGAGGCTCGCCCTAGTTCCGCGGTTCCCTTGTACTTGGCTCCAAAAGCCGGAAGGGCCCTTGCTGACAGGATGCCTTGCTTCGATGCGTGGGGGCTGGTCCCGGGAGGCACCCCCAATCCTCGCGATGATTCCTTGGTGGTATCCGGGCCCACAAGCCCGTCCTTCCTTTTTGAGGCAGACGCGCCTGGCGGAGCCCCTAGCCTGGCGTCGGCCCCATCCTTGGAGCGAGTGGACGAAGCCCCGACGCCGGTGTTGGTGGAGGTGGCGGGGAGCACCGAGGCGTCCCTGGCTCCCGAAACAGCCAAGGGGGATGTGCAGCGGCCTCTGGCCGAGGCGAGTCCGAGAAGCGCCACCTCAGGGAGCGAGGCGCCGGCCGCGGGTGCCTGCTCTGGCCTTGCTCCAGGACTAGGCATATCTGCCTCAGGCAGCCTCCCGTCGTCCTTCGCGACGCTAGGCAAGAGGCGGAGGCTGAGGAGCGTCTTCGGTCCTGCTCCGAGGGCCATGAAGAGGATGAAGCTGACTGTACCAAGCAGGTGTGTGTCCTTCGGTTCTCCCCATCTCTCTTTAATGCGGTTCTGCTGACCTCTTGAACCGCAGGGTATCTCTGCTTCGTCCGCGAGTCACTCGACGAGGCCCGCAGGAGATTCTGCTTGCATTCCTTCTCCGGACCAAGCCGGGCCTTCAGGAGGACACGCGCGGGCCCTCGAAATCGTGCCCAGGTCCTATTGCACAGGTCGTGTCCCCAGCCCCCAAGCGTCCTTGGGGCTAGGCAGCTCTTGGTACATCGGGAGCTCGCTCCGTGCCCCGGGTCTTGCCTTCACCATGGGTCAGCCAGCTCTTGAGGCGGCTCGAGCAGCTGACCGTCTGTCAAGACCATACCTGCTCCCAGCGCCGGAGGTGTCGCGCGCCCCCGGAACTAGCCCCGGGGTACACGCTGAACCCAAGGGAGAGGGGGAGCCCCTTTGGGCGATGCGGGTGCCGAGGACGAGCCCGGTCGTTTTCTGGAACTTGCTGTGCGCCGGAGCGTGGTCCGCTATGACCTTGTGCGGGAGGCGTCGAATGCCCTGAAGCGTCTCGAGGTCGAGGTTGCCGAAGTTGATGAGCGTGTCGAGGACGAGGGTCTGCATCTGGCGAGGGGTTGGCGCTAGCTGAGGGCCGCCGTCAACCTGAGCCAGATGCAGCGCGAAACCGCCCTGAGGAAGGCGGAGGCGTTGGCCGCCGCGGCTCAAGAGGCTTGCGACCGTGCCCTGAAGGAGGCCCAAGGCGCCGAGCGCCGCTGCGTGGCCGCGGAGGAGCGTGAGCGCGAGCTCGAAGCTTCAAACGCCGTGCTTGAGCGCCAGGTTCGTGCCCGAAGGGTTGCCCTTGCTGCACCCGTGGTTGATGATGATAGTCCGGCTGGCCTCTCGGCACGGGAGGAGGCGCTGGCACTTGAGGTGATGGAGTTGAGCATGGAGCGCGAGCGCCTAGACACGATGGAGGGCCAACTAGCCGAGGCCGAGGGCAACCTTGATGACCGCGAGGTCATGGCGAAGAAGGCTGCCGGGGAGGCGGAGCGCCTCCAGAAGGATTACCGCAAGAAGATGGGGCTTCACGAGACTCGCTTTGCTGACAAGCGCAAGGAGCTCCAGAAGGAGATCACGACACTTAAGAGTAGCCTGGCGGATGTCGAGCGTCGCGTGCAGTGTTGGAGAAGGCTTGTGTTGCAGCCGAGCATCGCGAACGGGCGTCGAAGAAGGCTTGTGCCGAGGCGGAGCGCCGCGAGCGAGCGTCGGAGAAGGCTCGCGCCGCCGCCAGGGCGGAATTGTCCTGCCTCCACCAGCAAGTGGAGGACGTTTCCACCCTCGCGGCTCGAACCTCTGAGGAGGCTGCATGAGCCCGTGGAATGCAGCACACCCGCTCGGAGATGTTTGAGGCCCTGCGGCACCGGGCCGGCCGGGCCCTAGGAGAACTTCTTGGCTCGGGGGTCGCTGGCCCCCTGGTTAATGATGATGCCAGGTACCTCGGGTTCTTTACCAGGGTGGTGGAGTGTCTTGAAGGCGGCATCAGGAAGGCTCGGCAGCGCGTCGGGGAGCAAATCTGCGACGTCCTGAGGAGCGTGGTTTCCCGCATCTTCGGCAACTTGCACCGTCTTGACTCCCATGCGGATTTCGAGGCCGTGCTGGAGCCTGCGCCTGAGGTGGTCGTCGGACCCTCGGAGAATTGGGTGAGTGACCATGTGGACGCGTTGGTGATAGAGCTTGTTCCAGCTATCGAGGACGCGCCGGTGCTTGAGGGGGGCGACACCGACAGTTCCGGCGAAGACGTCGATGCTTAATCCAGTTCCTGCCATAAATTTGCTTTTTGGTTGTGGCTCCAAAGCCGGGTGAGGTGGGTGTCACAAGTTTTAAACTTTTGATGATGTAATTGAACATTGTACGGATGGGTTTTTAACCACTCCCTTGCTTGTTCCCGAGGTCGTGGCTCTAAGCCCTTGTCGCGTGTCAGGACGGAGCGTCCGCCAGCCTCGTCTGGGCGCGCCTCGCGAGTACCTGCCGTGAGCGCAAGAGTGGTTGACGGTCCGACAGCGGACCAGACAGAACGTGTGCCCATGCCTCGGCCCCTGCTCGCGAGGAGTGACAGGGCAGGGTTGCGGACGTAGCCTGGCTTGGCCAAGCGAGACGAAAAGATGGACTGGCGAAAAACACGGCGGAAATCGCAAAACACAGACAAAATTCTCCCTTTTTTCAAGAAACGAGTCGCGCGGCAGGGAGATCGGCTTGAGAAAGCAGATACAGAGGGAGCAAATGCGAATAGCAAAAAGAGGGGCCGCGTCCGGCCCCTGAGCAGGTCTTTAGTCTTCTCCCCAGCGCGGAGCGTAGGGCTAGCATCGGTGAATGTGGGCATAGCCATTGGGGGGCAGTGTTGACGGCCAGCGCGGAGCATGGTGCTTCCACTCGGCGTGGGAGGGAGCCTCCGAGGTCCTAGGGCGACGCTTCGGAGACTCCGGGGCGTGTACAGCCCCACTCCTTATTACGTGAGAGTGTCACGAGCGAAGATCTTCTGACGTGCCCGCCCCTTCGCTTTGAGGGCCCCGCCCCGCGCTAGTCCGCTCCCTCATGAACTCACCCAAAGGTGGCATCCATGAAGTGGGACACTGCGTATGATGGGGGGTGGAACCTTGGCCATAGCCCCCCCTCCGAGCACCAGGCGCGCCGCTTACGCGATCTCTGAACGCGCTTCGCCCCTGAGGGCTAACATCGCTCAGAGACGCGGCGTCCTGAGGTGCGAGGGGGACCCCGCCCTACCCACGCTCCTAATGGCCCCCGAGCCCTTCCTGATCAGGGTCGGGCCTAGCGGGTACGGGATTTTGTGAGCAGGGGGACGGAGCCTCGGTCTTGGGCCCTCCTAGTGCGCATAGGACGGGCTGCCGTACCGCCTCGAGACGCACCCTTCGCAGCCCGGGGGATGGTACGCCAGGAGGCGCGGTGTCTTGAGGTTGAACGGAGGGGGGAGAAGGCCCCTCCCCGCGCGCATCGTACCCGCCACCAGTGAGCCCCTGGTGAAATCCAGGGCGGGCCATGCGCGACGGGTTACGCGCGGGGGGACGAGGGCCTGACCTGGGCCTTCCCTTCCCTTTCTGTCTTGATGTGGCAGCCAGAGTAGCCCCTTGGCCCGCCGTGGCCTGGGCCAAAGACATTGTTGGCCCGAGGCCTACGGCCGATGCTGCGGGGCCAGCCCCCGCAGGCACCTGCCGCGTCTCATCCTTGCTCCATGGCCGTGGGTGATGATGGTGGCGGATTGAGGGCCATGAGCAGGGGATCTGCCTCCTGACCTCCCGCTCCTAAGCCCCCTTGCGCCGACGCCTGGTTGCCTATGGTGTTCGGCGTAGCCCTGAGGTCGCTCTCCGATGGCTCCTCGACGGGGGCGGTTTCTGAATATAGGGGGCTTCGAGGCAGAGGGGCGGCGTCATATGCAGGGTTTAGCGGATCATACCTCATGTCGCCTTCGTAACTCGCCGCGGGTCTTGACCATACCGGCGACCGGGTGTGGCTGAGGCGGCACCCGGTCCCCGACGTCGTCGTGTGGACGCAGAATGGCTCGGCTCCAGTGCTGGCGGCGTCGAGGAGCTCGGCCACCCTGAGGAGCAGCGCGTAATGACTGTTGTCGAGTAGCCGGTACCTTAGCAGCTCCCTGGCCACCAGTATAGCAGCCCTCATGTTCGCCATTTCGCGCCGGTCCCGCAAGCTTACCGCCGCGTGTTCGGCCGCCCGTGTTGCCGCACGGCCTTGGCGTCGACTGGGTGGGGGATGCTGCCGGTCCTCTGGTGGCAGGTTGGCGATGCTCATCTTGCCGTCGGCCCCGATCAAAGACGGATGGCGGCGGGTCCCGCGGCCGAAGGGCGATGCCTGAGCGGCGCGGATGCCACTGGCCTCCGCACGCGTCTGGTGCGCCTCCGCCATCGTGGTCCCGGTTTGTTGGAGCTCGGAGACGCGGGGTTGGCGGACGAGAGCGGGCGAGGTCGTCGGAGAGGACAGATCTCGACACGCCCCCTACCTGGTGCGCCAAATGTCGGATTCAGGGCTCCGCAAAACACGTTAAGTTCGAACACAGGGGCATGAACGATGATCTCTCCCACTCACGTCTACCTAGCGCCTCACTCTCGTCTCAGTGGAAAGATTCAAGCAAACAACGAACAAGCACACAAGAGTTTATCCAGGTTCGGGCCACCGTGGGGTGTAAGACCCTACTTCCTGCTTTGGTGGATTGGCTCCGAGTGAGCTAGAATATGAACTGGTACAAGGGTTCCTGGGCTCAGGAGGCGAGCTAAGGAGGGTCAGGAGGCTAGTGTTCTTGCTCCTTGTGCGGTGGTCAAGTGTGTGAATCGATCCCCCTTTCTCAGTGGGAATCCTAACTACTTATATAGGCGGCCATGGTCCTCTTTCCCCGAAATGTTTAGGCGGGAAGGGATTCCACAACGACCATTTTTGAGCGGGAACACAAGGACGTTCCTACCCTGACAAAAGCAGTCTTCGCCTGCAAAAGGATCATGCGGTGACACGGTGGTGGGCTCGACGGTGACATCCTCCTTATCGTCCTTGCGGTCTTCGGTCTTTTTGCACTAAAGAGGAAACCTTTGCCCTGCTCCTTGGGAACCAACGGCTGCGCTGTCCCCTTTGCACCGAAATGGCAACTGCGCCGCTGGAGGACGCTGGCACTCGCTGGCGCGGTGCGTCACTACTGACATCACTGCCTCCTCTTGAGGCAGGCTTGGCCTTGGATTCTCCGCCCCTCCGGAACGCCTCGCCGAGGCTGCTCCCGAGAAGGTCTTGACGTCATTGTCCTCGCGAGGCCTGGCCCCTCGCGAGGGTCTTGAGCAGCTGGTCGATCAGCTAGGCCGTACCAGGCAGCTTGTAGGAGCGCGTCGCGGCCCGCAGACATGCAAGTATGGGTGCCCTGGTTCCCAGTACGTTGACACACTCGTCCGCACCCTCCCCTCATCACGTTCCCTTGCCACCCCGTGCCCGTTGTCCGACGCCAGAGCTTGGCCGGACGTGCACGGCGCCGACCGGCTCGGTCATCCTTGCCATGCCTATTTATAGGCCTCCCCGAGCCCTTGAAGCACATCAGCAGGCCTCCCGCTCTCCCAGCTCACTCCCCGTCCTCTCAACTGATCTCGAGAGCCCCTCCTTGCCTCTCTTTGCTGCCATGGCCGCCGCCTCGGCCATCTCGAATTTGAGCCAACCCAGCCTCCTCCCTCCCTCATTCCACTCCACTAGCTCATCCTCTCTCCGGTGATCCTCCCCGTGCCCTCACCCCCTCGCCGGAGTGCACTGAGGCCGCCGCCCCTAGAACAACCGCCGCTCGCCCTTGCCCTCTGTTGCAGTAGGCCGCGGCAACCCTGCTCTTCTCCAGTGTGAGTGCAGCGCCCTGAATGGAAGCAGCATGTCGCCGTGAGTCCGCCGGTACCCTCGCCTCGGCAAGAGATGGCCGGAGTTGGCCGGGCCCGTCGCCGGAGTCTGACACCGCCGCTCCCTGCCCCCGCGCGACGTCGCCCCTCCGCTCCTCCCCGGCGCCTGCTGCTGCTCCAGGCGGGAGCAGTGCCGCGTCCCGCGCCCACCAGTTGTGTAGCCCATGCCGGAGGTCGCCGGAGTCGTCGGCCGAGCCCAGCCCCGCCTCTCCTCTGTTCTCCGTCGGGCACGAGAAAGATGCCAGGGGAGAAGAGAGAGAGAGAGATGGATAAGGAAGGCCCCACGTGTAAGCCTCTAGCCGCCCAGCCCACCTTGCCACGCTGGATAAGTGGAGGCGTATTCTTTGGAATACGCCTTCCCAGCTAGAAAGCATGTTTTTGTTCTTCTTCGTCCCTAAGTACGTTTCCTCTATTCGAAAGCGCAATCTCTAAAATACGCTTTCTATTTTTTTCAACCAGGGGCCTGTTTGTAGAGATTCTTTTTATAGATTGGTCCCTGAACTTCGTCGAGCTATAAATTTTTGCTCGAGACTCTTGTAACACCCGGATAATTAGGCTATAGTAAAACTCTACTAATGATGCCACATCACCTATGTTACTATTACTAATCACGTCTTAGTTCAAAACATTGAAAATTCAAAAATGAATTAGTGACAAACAACCAAATTTTTCAAAAGTTAAAAACAAAAATGTCCAGACTGTGCCAAAAATGTCATCGGTAATTATGGTGTAGAAGACACAATTTTACAAAATACTTAAATGCCCTAAAATAAATAAAACAGAAAATGAAGAGTAAATAAAAGAAGAAGGTAATACAAACAGAAAGTAAAAAGAAAAGGAAGAACCCCCTCCTCTCGGCCCAACTTGGCCTTGCCCCAGCCAGGCCAGCTCAACCGGCCCACCCCACTTCCCCATATCCCCCTGGACCCAAACCCTAGCCCATCCGCCCCCACACTCTCCCCCGTCCCCCCCCCCCGATCCAGTTCTGGATCGGGATCGACCCCGACGCTAATGACCCACAAGTATAGGGGATCAATTGTAGCTCTTTTCGATAAGTAAGAGTGTCGAACCAACGAGGAGCAGAAGTAAATGGCAAGTGTTTCTCGGTAAGGTAATATCTGCAAGTGCTGACATTGTAAGTAGCAGAGTAGTTTGATAACAGGATAATTTTGTAACGAGCAAGTAACGATAATAGTAGCAAGTATGCAGCAAGATAGCTCAATCCTTTTGAGGCAAAGGACATGCCAAAATGGTCTCTTATAATAAGCAAAGCGTTCTTGAGGGTACACGGGATTTCATCTAGTCACTTTCATCATGTTGGTTTAATTCATGTTTGCTACTTTGATAATTTGATATGTGGGTGGATCGATGCTTAGGTGATGTTCTTACTTGAACAAACCTCCTACTTATGATTAACCCTCCCGCAAGCATCCGCAACTATGGGAAAAGTATTAAGAATAAATTCTGACCATAGCATTAAACTTTTGGATCTAATCGGCCCCTTGCGGAATAGTGCATAAACTTGGTTTAAGTTTCTGTCACTCTCGCAACCCACCATCTAATTACTACTCCACAATGCATTCCCTTAGGCCCAAATATGGTGAAGTGTCATGTACTCGACGTTCACATGAAACCACTAAGGGAATCACAACATACATGCTATCAAAATATCGAACACATATCAAATTCACATGATTACTTGCAACGTGATTTCTCCCGTGGCCTCAAGAACAAAGGTAACTACTCACAAGTGATGAAAATGCTCAAGATCAGAGAGGTAATATATAGCATAAAGGATCTGAAAATATAATCTTCCACCAAATAAACCATATAGTAATCAACTACAAGATGTAATCAACACTACTAGTCACCCACAAGCAACAATCTATAGTTCCGGTAACAAGATTGATCACAAGAGATGAACTAGGGTTTGAGATGAGATGGTGTTGTTGAAGATGCTGATGGAGATTGCCCTCCTCAAGATGGGAGAGTGGTTGGTGATGATGATGACGATGATTTCCCCCTCCAGGAGGGAAGTTCCCTCGGCGGAATCACTCCGCCAGAGGGCAAAAGTGCTCCTGCCCAAGTTCCGCCTCGAGACAACTATGTTCCGTCCCGAAAGCCTTCTCCTTATATTTTCTAGGTCAAATGACTTATATACCAGAAGATGGGCGCCGGAGGTGGGCCGAGGAGGCCACAACCCACCAGGGCGCCCCAGGGGGGCTCGCGCGCCCAGGTGGGTTGTGCCCACCTGGTGCCCCCTCTAGTGTTTATTAGCTCCAGTAATTCTTAAATAATCCATAAAAAATATCCATGAAGTTTCAGCTTGTTTGTAGTTGTGCGGAATAGGTGACCTGACGTAGCTTTTCCAGGTCCAGATTTCCAGCTGCCGGAATTCTCCCTCTTGGTGTGTTCCTTGCAAATTATGAGAGAAAAGGCATTAAAATTACACCAAAAAGCATTATTATAGATAAAAACAATGTAAATAACAGCAAGAAAACATGATGCAAAATGCACGTATCAACTCCCCCAAGCTTAGACCTCGCTTGTCCTCAAGCGAAAACCGGAAACGAAAAACATGTCCACATGCTTTGAGAGAGAGGTGTCGAAAAAACAAAATACGGACATAGAAGCATCATGTTGATTATTATAACAGCAACAACATTAAACATAAGACTTTTATCATAGAACGTGTATCGTAAACTTCTCATGAATAAGTGACAGTTTATCACACAACTGAAGTATAAAGCATAAACTCTATTAGAAACCAACAAACTATGTTTTCAGTCAACTTTTGCAACTACAATTCATCATCTTTTCAGGAAGGGTCACGTATCGGATCCTTTAGGCAAGTCCACATACTCAACCATCATATAGTCTTCTATGATTGCTAACACTCATGCATACACATGAGCAAAACATTTCAACCGGACACATAGAAAGATAGGGGCTTATAGTTTCGCCTCCCAACATACTCACCTCAAGGGTGATGTCAACAACAATAACTCATGTCACCCATATTCAACTGGACATATGTGCCTAGATCTTTCCTCACCACATGATGCTTTCCAAAGGATAAAAATAAAAGAGGAAAGAGGGAAAACTTTGACTCTTTGCATAAAAGTAAAAGATAGGTCCTTCGCAGAGGGAAGCATAGGTTGCCATGCGCTTTTGTTTGTATGCTCAATCCCTTAGTGCAAAAGAATGTCACATTATATTGCTCATTAAGATGACAACCTTTATTATGCAGTGTGTCGCTTTTATTCTTTGTCATACAAGTTCGTACAACGCTCAATTTTCTCTTACACTAAATGATCTCACATATTTAGAAGAAATTTTTATTGCCTCATTGCACCGATGACAACTTACTTGAAGGATCTTACTCGATCCATAGGTAGGTATGGTGGACTCTCAAAAAAAGGTTTGTGTTTAAGGGTTTTTGGATGCACAAGTAGTATCTCTACTTAGTGCAAAAAAATTGGCTAGAAAAAGATATTGGGCAAGCACCACATGTTAATGGAACTATGACAATGACTTCTATGTGAATATGAACAAACATAAATCATTAAGTTGTCTTCCTTGTCCAACGTCAAAAAAATTGGCATATAATATTTTGATGGGGGCTCACAATCACAAAAGATTTCTAGGATAGTATATTTATATGCGAATCTTCTCTTCCCTTATTAAATTATTCATGAGTTGCATCATTGACTAATGCTATGTTTGTCAACCTCGAATAAATTTTTACTACTTATACTTTTCCTTATGTGGTGCCGTCACCTACCATAAGATCAGCATATGTTCATCTTAATTTATTTCATTTATTTTTATTCATACAACTATTACTTTTTCTTTTTATTGAAATAAGAAAGTAAAACTCAAAACTAAACTTTATTATATATCTCGCACACGATTACATAGATAAATCACTAACCAAACTCAAAGGAAAAGGATCGAACTAACTTCCATTTATTCTAAAGCAAAAGATCGAACTAAGATAAGTAAATGCAAAAGGATAGTAGGGATGATACGATACCGGGGCACCTCCCCCAAGCTTGGCGAAAGCCAAGGGGAGTGCCCATACCCGATACTCGGTTCTCTTTTGGTGGTGAAGAAGATGGTGGTGGAGATAAAATCGCGAGCTCTTCCAACTTGCGTCGTAGGCTAAAGTTTTCGTCCCTTAGGTCTTCGTTCTCAAGCTTGAGCTTCAATATTTTATTGCCCAATGCTTCCTTGGTCTCCCGTTGGAAGAGGGGAGGAAGTGGCTCATCTTCTTCCTCGTCAGTGGACCAAGCATGTGCTCATGGGAAGGTGGGCTCTCATCTCTTGAGCCTTGAGATGACATGATTTCAGATCTGACAGAAAAACAACAAGAAAAGAAAACAAAAGATTTCTCCGCGATACGGTGGTCAACAGGTTCGGGAAGTATATATATATATATATATTTTTATCTTGGAGGACAAGTACGTGGCAGAAAAACGGAGTCCCGAAGGTACCTGAGGTGGGCACAACCCACCTGGGCACGCCAGGCATGCCTGGCGCGCCCTCGTGTCTTGTGCCCACCAGGGTTCGCTTCCCGATAGTTTATTATTTTCCTATTTTTGTAAATATTCCAAAACTAATAAAAAATATTTTTGCGGATTTTTTGGAGTCCGTTTACTTACCGTATCACGTACCTCCTTATTTTGATGATTCTGGAGTGTTCCGGAAGGACTCTTTTATGTGTTCCTCCGGTGTCAAAGTTTGGATGATATTGCTTTCAACATTAATGGGTGTACCTGAGATATAATGCTTTATTTGTTGCATGTTAACAACCTTCGGGTTAGTTCCTTCTGAATTATTTATCTTGATGGCACCAGACCAATAAACCTCCTCGATAACATAGGGGCCTTCCCATTTAAAGAGGAGTTTGCCTGCAAAGAACCTGAAACAAGAGTTGTACAAAAGAACATATTCTCTGACTCTGAACTCACGCTATTGGATTCTTTTATCATGCCATCTTTTTACTTTTTCTTTAAATAACTTAGCATTTTCATAAGCTTGGGTTCTCCATTAATCTAATGAGGTAATAAGGAATAACCTCTTTTCACCAGCAGGTTTGAAATCATAATTGAGTTCCTTGATTGCCCAAAAAGCTTTATGTTCTAACTCAAGAGGCAAATGACAAGCTTTACCATAAACCATTTTATAAGGAGACATATCCATAGGATTTTTATAAGCTGTTCTATAAGCCGAAAGTGCATCATCTAATTTCTTAGACCAATTCTTCCTGGACCTATTAACAGTCTTTTGCAAAATTAATTTTATTTCTCTATTACTAAACTCAACTTGACCGCTAGACTGAGGATGATAGGGTGATGCAGTTCTATGGTTAACATCATACTTAGCAAACATTTTACGGAAAGCACCATGAATAAAGGGTGAACCACCATCAGTCATTAAATATCCGGAAACTCCAAACCTTAAGAAAATAACTTCCTTAAGCATTTTAATAGAGGTGTTGTGATCAACACTACTGGTTGGAATAGCTTCTACCCATTTAGTAACATAATCAACAGCAACCAAAATATGTGTATACCCATTAAAGGAAGGAAAAGGTCCCATGTAATCAAATCCCCAAACATCAAATGGTTCAACATCAAGTGAATAATTCATAGGCATTTATTGACGCTAACCAATATTACCTATCCTTTGACATTCATCATGGGATGAGAAGAACTTACGAGCATCTTTGAAGAGAGTAGGCCAATAAAATCCAGACTGCAATACTTTGTGAGCAGTTCTACCTCCAGCATAATGTCCTCCATATGCTTCGGAGTGACACTTCCGAAGGATTTGTCCATGTTCATGCTCAGGTACACAACGTCTAATAATACCATCTACTCCTTATTTATAAAGATGTGGACCATCCCCAAAGTAATGTCTTAAATCATAAAAGAACTTTTTCTTTTGTTGATAAGTGAAACTAGGTGGTAAATATTTAGCAACAATGTAATTAGTATAGTCAGCATACCAAGGAGTACTATTAGTAACATTTATTGCAGCTAACTACTCGTTGGGAAAACTATCATCAATAGGTAGTGGGTCATTGATACGTCTCCAACGTATCTATAATTTTTGATTGTTCCATGGTATTATATTATCTGTTTTTGGATGTTGAATGGGCTTTATTATGCACTTCTATATTATTTTTGGGACTAACCTACTAACCCAAGGCCCAGTGCAAATTGTTGTTTTTTGCCTATTTCAGTGTTTCGCAGAAAAGGAATATCAAACGGAGTCCAAATGGGATGAAACCTTCACAAGGATCATTTTTTGGAACAAACGCAACCTAGAAGACTTGGAGTACACGCCAGGGAAGCCATGAGGCGATCACGAGGTAGGAGGGTGCGCCCAGGGGGTAGGCACGCCCCCACCCTCGTGGGCCCCTCGTAGCTCCACCGACATACTTCTTCGTCCTATATATACTCCTATAACCTGAAAACATCCAAGAGCACCACGAAACCCTATTTCCACCGCCGCAACCTTATGTACCCATGAGATCCCATCTTGGGGCCTTTTCGGGAGCTCCACCGGAGGGGGATAGATCATGGAGGGCTTCTACATCAACACCATAGCCTCTCCGATGAGTTGTGAGTAGTTTACCACAAACCTTCGAGTCCATAGTTATTAGCTAGATGACTTCTTCTCTCTCTTTGGATCTCAATACAAAGTTCTCCTCGATCTTCTTGGAGATCTATTCAATATAATACTTTTTGCGGTGTGTTTGTCGAGATCCGATGAATCGTGGGTTTATGATCAAGATTATCTATGGACAATATTTGGTTCTTCTCTGAATTATTATATGCATGATTAAAATATCGTTGCAATTCTCTTCGAATTATCAGTTTGGTTTGGCCTACTAGATTGATCGTTCTTGCAATGGGAGAAGTGCTCAGAATAGATCTACTAGGAAACAATCTACTTCCGTACTTCTTCGCAATTTTTATGTAGGCATCACTCCTTGGAATAGATATATTCTTGATATCATTACCGGAGGGAATTTCTTGGGTAGCCATACTTTTGATTCTTACAATGCTATGTTAGATTTGTTTGGCCCACCACCTCTTTTGGTTAATGGAACTATCTTAACTTTAGAACATGTAATGGAGAGGCTTGAAATTATTGAAAATAAAGTTGCCACTATGGAATTGATTGAGAGTTTGGATAAAAAGTTCCATAGCGAAATTACCCAATATGGATATAAGGTAGGAGTCACTCTGAATTTTTTTAAAGAAAAAGAACCCATAATGAATGAGAAAATAGATCAAGATTCCATTAGAATTGATAAGCTTGAGAATATTATTACCAACGTAGGGTCTGCTTTTTCTGCAGTGAGAAATACTTCAAACCCTTCTACCACCAAGATGGCCAAATTTATGTATCTTCTAGTAAGGAAACTGCGGATCTCAAGTCAATAAGCATTCACCCCAACTTTCTCACTATCATTAGGGAACCTTTTGCTATGAATGAATTTCTTGATTTCTTGCCTAGGAGTTTGATTATTAATGAAAATAAGGAACCTCTTAAGGGTTATAAGTGTTCAATTGAAGAATTGCCTACCAAAGATGGCAATACCTAGATCTATTCTTGTATCATGCCTAGCTAGGGGAGTTAAACGATAGCGCTTGTTGGGAGGCAACACAATTTTATTTTCTTTGCTTTTACTTATGTTTAGTAATAAATAATGCATCTAGATTCCATTAGATGTGGTTTTGTGTTTTAATTAGTGTTTGTGCCAAGTAGAACCTTTGGGAAGACTTGGGTGAAGTCTTTGTGATCATGCTGTAAAAACAGAAACTTTTGCGCTCACGAGATTGGCTGCCATTTTTTTACTGGAGAGTGCTTTTAGGTTGATTATTTTTGCAGATGATTATTAGACACATTCCTCATGTCCTCCAATTTATTTCAGAATTTTTAGAGTTACAGAAGTATTCGAAAGTTACAGATTGCTACAGACTGTTCTGTTTTTGACAGATTCTGTTTTTCGTGTGTTGTTTGCTTATTTTGATGGATCTATGGTTAGTATCGGGGGTTTGTTTTCTTATACTAACGAAGCTCGCGAGATTTTCTGTTAAGTTTTGTGCTGTGAAGTTTTCAAGTTTTTGGGTAAGGATTTGATAGACTATGGAATAAAGAGTGGAAAGAGCCTATGCTTGGGGATTCCCAAGGCACCCCAAGGTAAATTTCAAGGACAACCAAAAGCCTATGCTTGGAGATGCCCCGGGAAGGCATCCCCTCTTTCATCTTCGTCTATCGGTAACTTTACTTGAGACTATATTTTTATTCACCACATGATATGTGTTTTGCTTGGAGTGTCTTGTATGATTTAAGTGTTTGCTTTTTAGTTTACAAAAATCATCCTTGTTGTACACACCTTTTGAGAGAGACGCACATGAAACAGAATTTATTAGAATACTCTATGTGCTTCACTTATATCTTTTGAGCTAGATAGTTTTGCTCTGTGCCTCACTTATATCTTTTTAGAGCACAGCGGTGGTTTTATTTTATAGAAATTATTGATCTCTCATGCTTCACTTATATTATTTTGAGAGTCTTTTATAATAGCATGGTAATTTTCTTTGGTTATAAAATTAGTCCTAATATGATAGGCATCCAAGATGGGTATAATAAAAACTTTCATATAAAGTGCATTGAATACTATGAGAAGTTTGATAGTTGATGATTGTTTTGAGATATGAGGATGGTGATATTAGAGTCATGCCAGTGGAGTAATTGTGAATTTGAGAAATACTTGTGTTAAAGTTTGTGATTCCCGTAGCATGCACGTATGGTGAACCGTTATGTGATGAAGTTGGAGCATGATTTATTTATTGATTGTCTTCCTTTGTGTGAAGGTCAGGATCGCGTGATGGTTAAATCCTACCAACCCTTCCCCTAGGAGCATGCGTTTAATGCTTTGTTTTGATAACTTGTAGATGTTTGCAATAAGTATATGTGTTCTTTATGACTAATATTGAGTCCATGGATTATACGCACTCTCACCCTTCCACCATTGCTAGCCTCTCTAGTACTGCGCAACTTTCGCCGGTACCATACACCAACCATATACCTTCCTTAAAACAGCCACCATACCTACCTATTATGGCAATTCCATAGCCATTCCGAGATATATTGCCATGCAACTTTCCACCGTTCTGTTTATTATGACATGCTTCATCATTGTCATATTGCCATGCATGATCATGTAGTTGACATTATATTTGTGGCAAAGCCACCATACATAATTTTTCATACATGTCACTCTTGATTCATTGCACATCCCGGTACACCGCCGGAGGCATTGATGACCCACAAGTGTAGGGTATCTATCGTAGTCCTTTTGATAAGTAAGAGTGTCGAACCCAACGAGGAGCAGAAGGAAATTATAGGCGGTTTTCAGTAAGGTATTTTCTGCAAGCACTCAAATTATAGGTAACAGATAGTTTTGTGATAAGGTAATTGGTAGCAAGTGACAAAAGGTAAAAGTAAATAAGGTGCAGCAAGGTGGCCCAATCCTTTTGGTGGCAAAGGACAAGCCTGAACAAACTCTTATATGAAGGAAAGCGCTCCCGAGGACACATGGGAATTGTCGTCAAGCTAGTTTTCATCACGATCATCTTATTCGCGTTCGGTACTTTGATAATTTGGTATGTGGGTGGACCGGTGCTTGGGTGTTGTCCATACTTGGACAAGCCTCCCACTTATGATTAACGTCTAATGCAAGCATCTGCAACTACAAAAGAAGTATTAACGTAAACCTAACCATAGCATGAAACAAGTGGATCCAAATCAACCCCTTACGAAGCAACGCATAAACTAGGGTTTAAGCTTCTGTCACTCTAGCAACCCATCATCTACTTATTACTTCCCAATGCCTTCCTCTAGGCCCAAATACTGGTGAAGTGTCATGTAGTCGATGTTCACATGACACCACTAGAGGAGAGACAACATACATCTCATCAAAATATCGAACGAATACCAAATTCACATGACTACTTATAGCAAGACTTCTCCCATGTCCTCAGGAACAAAAGTAACTACTCACAAGACATAATATTGTTCATGATCAGAGGGGTATTAATATGCATAATGGATCTGAACATATGATCTTCCACCAAATAAACCAACTAACATCAACTACAAGGAGTAATCAACACTACTAGCAACCCATAGGTACCAATCTGAGGTTTGGGTACAAAGATTGGATACAAGAGATGAACTAGGGTTTGAGTGGAGATGGTGCTGGTGAAGACGTTGATGAAGATAGCCCTCTCCAATATGGGAGAGTTGTTGGTGATGACGGCGGTGAAGATTTCCCCCTCCCGGAGGGAGGTATCCCCGGTAGAACAGCTCTGCCGGAGCCCTAGATTGGTTTCCGCCAAGGTTCCGCCTCGAGACGGCGGCGTTTGGTCCCGAAAGCCTCCTTATGATTTTTTCCAAGTCAAAACACCTCATATAGGAGAAGATGGGCATCGGGGGGCCCACGAGGCAGGGGGCGCGCCCAGGGAGAGGGGGCGCGCCCCCCACCCTCGTGGACAGGTGGTGGCCTCCCTGGTGATCTTCTTTCGCCAGATATTTTTTATATTTTCTGAAACGGTGTCCTGTGAAGTTTCAGAGCTTTTTGAGTTGTGCAGAATAGGTTTCCAGAGTTTGCTTCTTTTCCAGCCTAGAATTCCAGCTACCGGCATTCTCCCTCCTCATGTAAACCTTGTAAAATAAGAGAGAAAAGGCATAAGTATTGTGACGTAACATTTAATAACAGCCCATAATGCAATAATATCAACATATAAGCATGATGCAAAATGGACGTATCAACTCCCCCAAGCTTAGACCTCGCTTGTCCTCAAGTGAAAGCCGATATCGAAAAATATGTGCACATGTTTAGATATAGAGGTGTCGATAAAAATAAAATACGGACGTGAGGGCATCATGATCATTCTCATAACAGCAACATATATATATTGTCATATGATTCTTAGGCTAAAGTGACAATTCATTCACAATATCGAGCATGAATCGTAAACTTCATTGAAAACCAACAAACTATGATCTCGGTCATTGAAGCAATTGCAATTTATCATAACTTCGGAAAGTGTCAATATAAGAGCTTTTCAGCAAGCCTGCATACTCAACTATCATACAGTCTTTCACAATTGCTCACACTCGTGCAATACTTATGTTTATGGAGTTTTAATCGGACACGGAGAAAGATAGGGGCTTATGGTGTTGCCTCCCAACCTTTTACCTCAAGGGTAATGTCAATAGTAATAGACCATGAAAACTTACATCCAAGTGGGTATATATGTCAGGATCTTTCCAACACAATGTGCTTGCCAAAGGATAAAATGTAAAAAGGAAAGGTGAATTTCACCTTGACTCTTATAAGGCAAGAATAATGGATAGGCCCTTCGTAGAGGTTGTCATGTGTTTTTTATGGTTGGATGCACAAAGTCTTAGCACAGAAGAATGTCACTTTATATTGCCACTTGTGATAAGGACATTTATTATGCAGTCCGTCACTTTTATTACTTCCATATCACAAGATCGTATAAAGCTTATTTCCTCCACACTAATAAATCATACATATTTTAGTGAGTTTGCAACATGACAACTTACTTGAAGGATCTTACTCAATCCATAGGTAGGTATGGTGGACTCTCATGGAAAAACTGGGTTTAAGGATGTATGGTAGCACAAGTAGTATCTCTACTTAGTGCGAGGAGTTTTGGCTAGCATGAGGGGGAAAGGCAAGCTCAACATGTTGGATGATCCATGACAATATACTTTATTTTAGATATAAGAAATCATAACCCATTATGTTTTCTTCCTTGTCCAACATCAACTCTTTAGCATGTCATATTTTAATGAGTGTTCACAATCATAAAAGATTTCCAAGATAGTGTATTTGTATGTGAAGCCTCTCTTTCTTTATTACTTCCTATTAATTGCAACGATGACCAAAACTATGTTTGTCAACTCCCAACAACTATTATTCATCATACTCTTTATATGTGAAGTCATTACTTCCCATAAGATCAATATGATCTCTTGGATACTCTTTATGTTTTCTTTCTTTTTATCATGAACAAAGTGAGGAAATCAAGCCCTTGACTCAACACTAATCTTTATTATATAGCTCACGGACTTGATTACAAAGGGTAAAGATCATAAAGCAAAAGCTCACAACTAGATCATGCTAACTTTATTCTATTAGATCAAGATACTACCAAAAGGATCGAACTAAGGAAAACAGTAAAGATAGGAGTGATGGTGATACGATACCGGGGTTACTCCCTCAAGCTTGGCAGTTGCCAAGGGGAGTGCCCATACCCATATGATTAGTTCTCCTTCTTCGGTGGTGATGACGATGGCTTCTTCCCTAACTTGCGCTTAAGGGCGGAATTTTGCTCCTTCAGGTCATTGATCTCCTGCTCAAGGTTCAATATTTTCTTGCGTAGTGCCTCCTTGTTTTCCTGCAAGAGGTGAAAAGGGATAAATTCGATCTTAGATTTGTTTGCTCTGTCGGGGAGGCTTGACTTTTTGAACTCCACATGCATGTCTCCAGGTTGAGGTAGTGGGAGTTCGTCTTCATCTGAGCTAGTCCAATCCTTCATCTTTGAATCATGGTCTTCTTCTTCTTCTATGGTCCAACCATAATGTTCCCAGTCCCGATAGACCTTAGGGTCAGCAAGGGAATCAGCCACATGGCTTTCTCCCTCCGAATCCTGGGACGACATGTTGCTTTTATCTGCGACAGAAACAGCTCGAAACAAGAACAGAGGATTTTTGCCTGATACAGAGATCAAAACCTTCGGGAGTATATATACTGAATTTTTACCGACCAAAAGGAATAACATACAAGAAATTGGAGTCCGGGAGGCACACGAGATGCCCACGAGGCAGGGGGGCGCCCTCCACCCTCGTGGACGCCTCGTGTCTCTTTCGGACTGCCACTTATTTTTCTATTTTTCTAAATATTCCAAAATGGTGAAAATTTGCCTTTAGAACTGTTTTGGAGTCGGTTTACTTACCGTACCACATACCTCTTCCTTTTCGGAGTCTGAATCGTTTTGGAAAGTGTCCCTTATGTATTCCTCCGGGGTTACAATTTCAATAACATTGGTTTCAACATTAATAGGATTACCTGAGATATAATGTTTGTTTCTTTGACCGTTCACCACCTTCGGATTTGTGCCTTCGAAGTTGTTGAATTTTATGGCACCGGAACGATAAACCTCGTCGATAACGTAAGGTCCTTCCCACTTAGTGAGAAGTTTTCTTGCAAAAAATCTTAAACGAGATTTGTATAGCAAGACATAATCACCTACGTTAAACTCACGCTATTGTATCCTTTTGTCATGCCATCTTTTAACTTTTTCTTTAAACAGCTTGGCATTCTCATAGGCCTGGGTTCTCCATTCATCAAGAGAGCTAATATCAAATAACCTCTTCTCACCAGCAAGTTTGAAATCATAATTGAGCTCTTTAATAGCCCAATATGGCTTATGTTCTAGCTCAAGAGGTAAGTGACAAGCTTTTCCATAAACCATCTTATATGGAGACATACCCATAGGATTTTTGTACGCAGTTCTATAAGCCCACAATGCATCTTCAAGTTTCTTGGACCAATTCTTTCTAGACCTATTAACTGACTTTTGCAAAATTAATTTCAACTCTCTATTACTTAGTTCTACTTGACCACTAGTCTGTGGGTGATAAGGGGATGTGATTCTATGATTTACATCACACTTAGCAAGCATTTTACGGAAAGCACCATGAATAAAGTGTGAACCACCATCAATCATTAGGTATCTAGGGACTCCAAACCTTGGAAAATAACTTCTTTAAGCATCTTAATAGAGGTGTTATGATCAGCACTACTAGTTGGAATAGCTTCTACCCACTTAGTAACGTAATCAACAACAACTAGAATATGTGTGTACCCATTAGAGGCAGGAAACGAACCCATATAATCAAAGCCCCAAACATCAAATGGTTCAATAACAAGTGAATAATTCATAGGCATTTCTTGACGTCTACAGATATTACCAATTCTTTGACATTCATCACAAGATAAGACGAACTTACGGGCATCCTTGAAGAGAGTAGGCCAATAAAAACCAGATTGCAATACCTTATGTGCAGTTCTATCTCCAGCATGGTGTCCTCCATAAGCTTCGGAGTGGCACTTGCGTAGGATCTGTTCCTGTTCATGCTCAGGTACACAACGTCTAATAATACCATCTACCCCTTCTTTATAAAGATGTGGGTCATCCCAAAAGTAATGTCTTAAATCATAGAAGAACTTTTTCTTTTGCTGGTATGTGAAGCTAGGAGGTATAAACTTAGCAACAATATAATTAGCATAATCAGCATACCATGGAGCAGTACGAGAAGTATTTATGATAGCTAATTGTTCATCAGGAAAGCTATCATCAATAGGTTGTGGGTCATCAAGTATATTCTCTAACCTAGACAAGTTATCTGCAACAGGGTTCTCAGCTCCCTTTCTATCAATAATATGCAAGTCAAATTCTTGCAGCAAGAGAACCCATCTAATAAGTCTAGGTTTAGCATCTTTCTTTTCCATAAGGTATTTGATAGCAGCATGATCAGTGTGAATAGTTACTTTAGAATCAACAATATAAGGTCTAAACTTATCACAAGCAAATACAACTGCTAAAAATTCTTTCTCAGTAGTAGCATAGTTCCTCTGGGCACTGTCTAGGGTTTTACTAGCATATTGTATAACATTCAATTTCTTATCAACTCTTTGCCCTAGAACAGCACCTACAATAATCACTAGCATCACACATAATCTCAAAAGGTAAATTCCAGTCAGGAGGCTGGACAATAGGTGCAGAGATCAATGCTTTCTTCAGTATTTCAAATGCTTCTAGACAATCATCATCAAAGACAAAAGGAATATCTTTTTGTAAGAGATTAGTCAGAGGCCTGGAGATTTTGGAGAAGTCCTTTATGAACCTCCTATAAAACCCGGCATGACCAAGGAAACTTCGTACACCTTTGATGTCCTTGGGGCACGACATCTTTTCAATAGCATCAACTTTAGCCTTGTCAACTTCAATACCTCTTTCAGAAATTTTATGTCCCAAGACAATGCCTTCATTAACCATAAAGTGGCACTTCTCCCAATTCAAGACAAGATTAGTGTCTTTGCATCTCTGCAAAACTCGATCAAGGTTGCTCAAGCAATCATCAAAAGAAGTTCCATAAACGGAGAAATCATCCATGAAAACATCAACAATCTTTTCACAAAAATCAGATAATATAGCCATCATGCATCTTTGAAAGGTAGCAGGTGCATTACATAAACCAAAAGGCATACGTCTATAAGTAAAGGTACCGAAAGGACAAGTAAAAGTGGTCTTTGTGTCTAGCAGCAGCACGACGGCATGGTGGTGGTGGAGGAGCATGGCACTCCAGCAGGGCTTCGCCAAGCACCGCAAGAGACGAGGAGGGAGAGGGGTAGGGCTGCGCCAAGAGGGAGATGATCTCATGTGTATGGCAGCCCAAAAATCCCCACTATGTATAGTGGGAGGGGAGGGGCTGCGCCCCCATCTAGGGTTCCCTCCCTAGGGGTGGCGGCAGCCCCCAAAACCCATCTAGGGTGCGGCCAAGGGGGAAGAGAGAGGGGGCGCCCTAGGGTGGGCCTTAAGGCCCATCTGGACCTAGGGTTTGCCCTCCTCCCACTCTCCATGCACCTTGGGCCTTGGTGGGGGGCGCACTAGCCCACCTGGGGCTGGTTCCCTCCCACACTTGGCCCATGCAGCCCTCTGGGGCTGGTGGCCCCACCTGGTGGATCCCCGGGACCCTCCCGGTGGTCCCGGTACGTTACCGATAGCACCCGAAACTTTTCCGGTGACCAAAACGGGACTTCCCATATATAAATCTTTACCTCTGGACCATTCCGGCACTCCTCGTGACGTCCGAGATCTCATCCGGGACTCCGAACAACATTCGGTAACCGCGTACATACTTTCCCTATAACCCTAACGTCATCGAACCTTAAGTGTGTAGACCCTACGGGTTCGGGAACCATGTAGACATGACCGAGACAACTCTCCGGCCAATAACCGATAGCGGGATTTGGATACCCATATTGGCTCCCACATGTTCCACGATGATCTCATCGGATGAACCACAATGTCAAGGATTCAATCAATCCCGTATACAATTCCCTTTGTCTACCGGTATAGTACTTGCCCGAGATTCGATCGTCGGCATCCCAATACCTTGTTCAATCTCGTTACCGGCAAGTCTCTTTACTCGTTCCGTAACACATCATCCCGTGATCAACTCCTTGATCACATTGTGCACATTATGATGATGTCCTACCGAGTGGGCCCAGAGATACCTCTTCGTCACACGGAGTGACAAATCCCAGTCTCGATTCGTGCCAACCCAACAGACACTTTCGGAGATACCCGTAGTGCACCTTTATAGCCACCCAGTTACGTTGTGACGTTTGGTACACCCAAAGCATTCCTACGGTATCCGGGAGTTGCACAATCTCATGGTCTAAGGAAAAGATACTTGACATTTAGAAAAGCTTTAGCATACGAACTACACGATCTTGTGCTAGGCTTAGGATTGGGTCTTGTCCATCACATCATTCTCCTAATGATGTGATCCCGTTATCAACGACATCCAATGTCCATGGTCAGGAAACCGTAACCATCTATTGATCAACGAGCCAGTCAACTAGAGGCTCACTAGGGACATGGTGTTTGTCTATGTATCCACACATGTATCTGAGTTTCCTATCAATACAATTCTAGCATGGATAATAAACAATTATCATGAACAAGGAAATATAATAATAACCAATTTATTATTGCCTCTAGGGCATATTTCCAATAGTCTCCCACTTGCACTAGAGTCAATAATCTAGTTCACATCACCATGTGATTAACACTCACAGGTCACATCGCCATGTGACTAACATCCAAAGAGTTTACTAGAGTCAATAATCTAGTTCACATCACTATGTGATTAACACTCAATGAGTTCTGGGTTTGATCATGTTATGCTTGTGAGAGAGGTTGTAGTCAACGGGTCTGCAACATTCAGATCCCTATGTATTTCGCAAAACTTTTTATGTCATATCATAGATGCTGCTATCACGTTCCACTTGGAGCTATTCCAAATTGTTGCTCCATTATACGTATCCGGTATCTCTACTTAGAGCTATCCGAATAGATGTTAAGCTTGTATCAACGTAACTCTTTACGTCAAACTCTTTATCACCTCCATAACCGAGAAACATTTCCTTATTTCTCTAAGGATAATTTTGACCGCCATCTAGTGATCCACTCCTGGATCACCTTTGTACCCTCTTGCCAGACATGTGGCAAGGCACACATCAGGTGCGGTACTCAGCATGGCATACCGTATAGAGCCTATGACAAAAGCATAGGGGACGACCTTCGTCCTTCCTCTTTCTCCTGCCATGGTCAAGCTTTGAGTCTTACTCAACTTCACACCTTACAATTTAGGTAAGAACTCCTTATTTGACTGATCAATTTTGAACTCCTTCAAAATTATGTCAAAGGTGTGTGTTCTTTTGAAAGTATCATCAGGCGTATTGATCTATCTCTATAGATCTTGATGCCCAATATGTAAGCAGCTTTATCCAGGTATTCCTTTGAAAAACTCCTTTCAAACAACCCTTTATGTTGGGGAACGTAGTATTTTCAAAATTTTCCTACGATCACGCAAGATCTATCTATTAGATGCATAGCAACGAGGGAAAGAGTGTGTCTACGTACCCTCGTAGACCGGGAGCGGAAGCGTCTAGTGACGCGGTTGATGTAGTCGAACTTCTTTGCGATCCAACCGATCAAGCACCGAACGTACGGCACCTCCGCGTTCAGCACACGTTCAGCTTGATGACGTCCCACGAGCTCTTGATCCAGTTGAGCTTCACGGGAGAGTTTCGCCAGCACGACGGCGTGGTGACGGATATGATGTATCTACCAGCGCAGGGCTTCGCCTAAGCACTGCGACGGTATGACCAAGGTGTGTTTCTGTGGAGGGGGGCACCGCACACGGCTAGAACAATTCAACTTGTGTGTCCTAGGGTGCCCCCTGCCCCCGTATGTAAAGGAGCAAGGGAGAGGCCGGCCCTAGAGGGGGCTCGCCAAGTGTGGGGAGTCCTACTAGGACTCCCAAGTCCTAGTAGGATTCCCCTTTCCTTTTCGGAGTAGGAGAGAAGGAAAGAGGTGGAGAGGGAGAAGGAAAAGGGGGCTGCACCCCTTGTCCAATTCGGACCAGAGGGGGGGCGCGCGCCTCCTTCCTTTTGGCCTTTATCCTCTATTCCCGTATGGCCCAATAAGGCCCATATACTCCGAAACATACCCGAATCACTCGGAACCTTTCCGATGTCCGAATATAGTCGTCCAATATATCGATCTTTACGTCTCGACCATTTCGAGACTCCTCGTCATGTCCCCGGTCTCATCCGGGACTCCGAACTCCTTCGGTACATCAAAACTCATAAACTCATAATACCGATCGTCATCAAACGTTAAGCGTGCGGACCCTACGGGTTCGAGAACTATGTAGACATGACCGAGACTCATCTCCGGTCAATAACCAATAGCGGAACCTGGATGCTCATATTGGCTCCTACATATTCTACGAAGATCTTGATCGGTCAAACCGCATAACAACATACGTTGTTCCTTTTGTCATTGGTATGTTACTTGCCCAAGATTCGATCGTCGGTATCTCTATACCTAGTTCAATCTCGTTACCGGCAAGTCTCTTTACTCGTTCCGTAATACATCATCTCATGACTAACTCATTAGTCTTTTGCTTGCAAGGCTTATTATGATGTGCATTACCGAGAGGCCCAGAGATACCTCTCCGACACTCGGAGTGACAAATCCTAGTCTTGATCTATGCCAACACCACGAACACTTTCGGAGACACCTGTAGAGCATCTTTATGACCACCCAGTTACGTTGTGACGTTTGATAGCACACAAGGAGTTCCTACGGTATTTGGGAGTTGCATAATCTCATAGTCATAGGAACATGTATAAGTCATGAAGAAAGCAATAGCAGTAAAACTAAACGATCATAGTGCTAAGCTAACGGATGGGTCTTGTCCATCACATCATTCTCCTAATGATGTGATCCCGTTGATCAAATGACAACTCATGTCTATGGTTAGGAAACATAACCATCTTTGATCAATGAGCTAGTCTAGTAGAGGCATACTAGGGACACTCTGTTTTGTCTATGTATTCACACATGTACTAAGTTTCCGGTTAATACAATTCTAGCATGAATAATAAACATTTATCATGATATAAGGAAATATAAATAACAACTTTATTATTGCCTCTAGGGCATATTTCCTTCAGTCTCCCACTTGCACTAGAGTCAATAATCTAGCTCACATCGCCATGTGATTTAATACCGATAGTTCACATCGTTATGTGAATAACACCCATAGTTCACATCGCCATATGACCAACACCCAAAGGGTTTACTAGAGTCAATAATCTAGTTCACATCGCTATGTGATTAATACCCAAGAGTAATAAGGTGTGATCATGTTTTGCTTGTGAGAGAAGTTTAGTCAACGGGTCTGTCACATTCAGATCCGTATGTATTTTGCAAATTTCTATGTCTACAATGCTCTGCATAGAGCTACTCTAGCTAATTGCTCCCACTTTCAATACGCATCCAGATTGATACTTAGAGTCATCTGGATTTAGTGTCAAAGCTTGCATCGGCGTAACCCTTTACGATGAACTCTTTATCACCTCCATAATCGAGAAACATTTCCTTAGTCATCCAGTTACTAAGGATAATTTTGACCGCTGTACAGTGATCTACTCCTGGATCACTATTGTACCCCCTTGACAAACTCATGGCTAGGTACACAACATGTTTGGTACACAGCATGGCATACTTTATAGAACCTATGGCTGAGGCATAGGGAATGACTTTCATTCTCTCTATACTTTTCTGCCGTGGTCTGGCTTTGAGTCTTACTCAACTTCACACCTTACAAGTCAGGCAAGAACTCCTTCTTTGACTGATCCATTTTGAACTACTTCAAAATCTTATCAAGGTATGTACTCATCGAAAGTCTTATCAAGCGTCTTGATCTATCTCTATAGATCTTGATGCCCAATATGTAAGCAGCTTCACCAAGGTCTTTCTTTGAAAAACTCCTTTCAAAGACTCCTTTATGCTTTCCAGAAAATTCTACATCATTTCTGATCGACAATATGTCATTCACATATACTTATCAGAAAGGTTGTAGTGCTCCCACTCACTTCTTGTAAATACAGGCTTCACCGCAAGTCTGTATAAATCTATATGCTTTGATCAACTTATCAAAGCGTATATTCCAACTCCGAGATGCTTGCACCAGTCCATAGATGGATCGCTGGATCTTGCACATTTTGTTAGCACCTTTAGGATTGACAAAACCTTCTAGTTGCATCATATACAAGTCTTCTTTAATAAATCCATTAAAGAATGCAATTTTGTTATCCATTTGCTAGATTTCATAAAATGCGGCAATTGCCAACATGATTCGGACAGACTTAAGCATCGCTACGGGTGAGAAAGTCTCATCGTAGTCAACTCCTTGAACTTGTTAAAAAACTTTCGCAACAAGTCGAGCTTTGTAAACAGTAACATTACCGTCAGCGTCAGTCTTCTTCTTGAAGATCCATTTATTTTCGATGGCTTGCCGATCATCGGGCAAGTTAACCAAAGTCCACACTTTGTTCTCATACATGGATCCCATCTCAGATTTCATGGCCTCAAGCCATTTTGCGGAATCTGGGCTCATCATCGCTTCCTCATAGTTCGTAGGTTCATCATGGTCCAGTAACATGACTTCCAGAACCGGGTTGCCGTACCACTCTGATGCGGAACGAACTCTGGTTGATCTACGAAGTTCAGCAGAAACTTGATCTGAAGTTTCATGATCATCATCATTAGCTTCCTCACTAATTGGTGTAGGAATCACTGGAACTAGTTTCTGTGATGTTCCACTTTCCAATTCGGGAGAAGGTACAATTACCTCATCAAGTTCTACTTTCCTCCCACTCACTTCTTTCGAGAGAAACTCCTTCTCTAGAAAGGATCCACTCTTAGCAACAAAGACCTTGCCTTCGGATCTGTGATAGAAGGTATACCCAACAGTTTCTTTTCGGTATCCTATGAAGATTTACTTCTCCGATTTGGGTTTGAGCTTATCATGTTGAAACTTTTTCACATAAGCATCGCAGTCCCAAACTTAAAGAAATGACAGCTTAGGTTTCTCGTCAAACCACAGTTCATACGGTGTCATCTCCACGGATTTAGATGGTGCCCTATTTAACGTGAATGTAGCTGTCTCTAATGCATAACCCCAAAAGCGATAGTGGTAGATCGGTAAGAGGCATCATCGATCGCACCATATCTAATAAAGTACGGTTCTGACATTCAGACACACCATTACACTATGGTGTTCCAAGTGGCGTGAGTAGTGAAACTATTTCACATTGTTTTTACTGAAGGCCAAACTCGCTAACTCAAATATTTTACCTCTACGATCATATCGTAGAAACTTTTATTTTCTTGTTACGATGATTCTCCACTCCACTCTGAAATTCTTTGAACTTTTCAAATGTTTCAGACTTGTGCTTCATTAAGTAGATATACCCATATCTGCTCAAATCATCAGTGAAGGTCAGAAAATAACGATACCCGCCGCGAGCTTCAACACTCATTGGTCCACATACATCTGTATGTATGATCTCCAACAAATCTGTTGCTCGCTCCATTGTTCCGGAGAACGGAGTTTTAGTCATCTTGCCCATGAGGCATGGTTCGCAAGTACCAAGTGATTCATAATCAAGTGATTCCAAAAGTCCATCACTATGGAGTTTCTTCATGCGCTTTACACCATTATGACCTAAACGGCGGTGCCACAAATAAGTTGCACTATCATTATTAACCTTGCATCTTTGGCTTCAATATTATGAATATGTGTATCACCACGATCGAGATCCAACAAACTATTTTCATTGGGTGTATGACCATCTAAGGTTTTATTCATGTAAATAGAATAAACATTATTCTATGACGTTAAATGAATAACCGTATTGCAACAAATATGATCAAATCATATTCATGCTCAACGCAAATGCCAAATAACATTTATTTAGGTTTTACACTAATCCCGAAAGTATAGGGAGTGTGCGATGATGATCATATCAATCTTGGAACCACTTCCAACACACATCGTCACTTCACCTTTAACTAGTCTCTGTTCATTCTGCAATTCTCGTTTCGAGTTACTAATTTTAGCAACTGAACCGGTATCAAATACCCAGGGGTTGCTATGAACACTAGTAAAGTACACATCAATAATCTGTATATCAAAATATACCTTTGTTCACTTTGCCATCCTTCTTATCCGCCAAGTATCTAGGGCAGTTCCACTTCCAGTGACCATTTCCTTTGCAGTAGAAGCACTTAGTTTCAGGCTTGAGTTTTAGCTTTGGGTTTCTTCACGGGAGTGACAACTTACTTGTCATTCTTCTTGAAGTTCCCCTTCTATCCCTTTGCCCTTTACTTGAAACAAGTGGTCTTGTTAACCATCAACACTTGATGCTTTTTCATGATTTCTACCTTCGCCGACTTCAGCATCGCGAAGAGCTCGGGAATTCCTTTCGTCATCCCTTGCATATTATAGTTAATCACGAAGTTCTACTAACTTGGTGATAGTGACTAGAGAACTTTGTCAATTACTATCTTATCTGGAAGATTAACTCCCACTTGATTCAAGTAATTGTAGTACCCAAACAATCTGAGCACATGCTCACTGGTTGAGCTATTCTCCTCCATCTTGTAGGCAAAGTACTGTCAGAAGTCTTATACCTCTCGACACGGGCATGAGTATGAAATACTAATTTCAACTCTTGGAACATCTTATATGCTCCGTGGCATTCAAAACGTTTTTGAAGTCCCGGTTCTAAGCCGTAAAGCATGGTGCACTTAAACTATCAAGTAGTCATCATACCGAGCTTTTGTCAAAATGTTCATAACGTCTACATCTGCTCCTGCAATAGGTCTGTCACCTAGCGGTGCATCAAGGACATAATTCTCTGTGCAGCAATGAGGATAATCCTCAGATCACGGAACAATTCCGCATCATTGCTACTAACATCTTTCAACTTAGTTTTCTCTAGGAACATATAAAAAATAAACGGGGAGCAACATCGCGAGCTATTGATCTACAACATAGATATGCTAATACTACCAGGACTAAGTTCATGATAAATTAAAGTTCAATTTAATCATATTACTTAAGAACTCCCACTTAGATAGACATCCCTCTAGTCATCTAAATGATCACGTGATCCAAATCAACTAAACCATGTCCGATCATCACGTGAGATGGAGTAGTTTCAATGGTGAACATCTTATGTTGATCATATCTACTATATGATTCACGCTCGACCTTTCGGTCTCCAGTGTTCCGAGGCCATATCTGCATATGCTAGGCTCGTCAAGTTTAACCCGAGTATTCTGCGTGTGCAAAACTGGCTTACACCCGTTGTATTTGAACGTAGAGCTTATCACACCCGATCATCACGTGGTGTCTCAGCACGAAGAACTTTCGCAACGGTGCATACTCAGGGAGAACGCTTGTACCTTGAAATTTTGTAAGGGATCATCTTATAATGCTATTGTCGTTCTAAGCAAAATAAGAAGCATAATAATATAAACATCACATGCAAATAAAAATATGTGACATGATATGGCCATCATCATCTTGTCCTTTTGATCTCCATCTCCAAAGCACCGTCATGATCACCTTCGTCACCGGCGCGACACATTGATCTCCATCGTAGCATCGTTGTCGTCTCGCCAACTATTGCTTCTACGACTATCACTACCGCTTAGTGATAAAGTAAAGCAATTACATGGCGATTGCATTTCATACAATAAAGCGACAACTATATGGCTCCTGCCAGTTGCCGATAACATTACAAAACATGATCATCTCATACAAAACCATATAACTCATCATGTCTTGACCATATCACATCACAACATGCCCTGCAAAAACAAGTTAGACATCCTCTACTTTGTTGTTGCAAGTTTTACGTGGCTGCTACGGGCTTAGCAAGAACCGTTCTTACCTACGCATACAAAAACCACAACGATGTTTCGTCAAGTATGTGATGTTTTAACCTTCACAAGGACCGGGCGTAGCCACACTTGATTCAGCTAAAGTGAGAGAGACAGACACCCGCCAGTCACCTTTAAGCAACGAGTGCTCGTAACGGTGAAACCAGTCTCGCGTAAGCGTACGCGTTATCGGTCCGGGCCGCTTCATCTCACAATACCGCCGAAGCAAAGTATGACATGCTGGTAAGCAGTATGACTAGTATCGCCCACAACTCATTGTGTTCTACTCGTGCATATCATCTACGCATAGACCTGGCTCATGATGCCACTGTTGGGGAACGTAGTATTTTCAAAATTTTCCTACGATTCCGCAAGATCTATCTATTAGATGCATAGCAACGAGGGGAAGAGTGTGTCTACGTACCCTCGTAGACCGGGAGCGGAAGCGTCTAGTGACGCGGTTGATGTAGTCGAACTTCTTTGCGATCCAACCGATCACGCACCGAATGTACGACACCTCCGCGTTCAGCACACGTTCAGCTTGATGACGTCCCACGAGCTCTTGATCCAGTTGAGCTTCACGGGAGAGTTTCGCCAGCACGACGGCGTGGTGACGGATATGATGTATCTACCGGCGCAGGGCTTCGCCTAAGCACTGCGACAGTATGACCAAGGTGTGTTTCTGTGGAGGGGGGCACCGCACACGGCTAGAACAATTCAACTTGTGTGTCCTAGGGTGCCCCCTGCCCCCGTATATAAAGGAGCAAGGGAGAGGCCGGCCCTAGAGGGGGCGCGCCAAGTGTGGGGAGTCCTACTAGGACTCCCAAGTCCTAGTAGGATTCCCCTTTCCTTTCCGGAGTAGGAGAGAAGGAAAGAGGTGGAGAGGGAGAAGGAAAAAGGGGCTCCACCCCTTGTCCAATTCGGACCAGAGGGGGGGCGCGCGCCTCCTTCCTTTTGGCCTTTCTCCTCTATTCCCGTATGGCCCAATAAGGCCCATATACTCCGAAACATACCCGAATCACTCGGAACCTTTCCGATGTCCGAATATAGTTGTCCAATATATCGATCTTTACGTCTCGACCATTTCGAGACTCCTCGTCATGTCCCCGGTCTCATCCGGGACTCCGAACTCCTTCGGTACATCAAAACTCATAAACTCATAATACCGATCGTCATCAAACGTTAAGCGTGCGGACCCTACGGGTTTGAGAACTATGTAGACATGACCGAGACTCATCTCCGGTCAATAACCAATAGCGGAACCTGGATGCTCATATTGGCTCCTACATATTCTACGAAGATCTTTATCAGTCAAACCGCATAACAACATACGTTGTTCCTTTTGTCATTGGTATGTTACTTGCCCAAGATTCGATCGTCGGTATCTCTATACCTAGTTCAATCTTGTTACCGGCAAGTCTCTTTACTCATTCCGTAATACATCATCTCGTGACTAACTCATTAGTCTTTTGCTTGCAAGGCTTATTATGATGTGCATTACCGAGAGGGCCCAGAGATACCTCTCCGACACTCGGAGTGACAAATCCTAGTCTTGATCTGTGCCAACACCACGAACACTTTCGGAGACACCTGTAGAGCATCTTTATGATCACCCAGTTACGTTGTGACGTTTGATAGCACACAAGGTGTTCCTACGGTATTTGGGAGTTGCATAATCTCATAGTCATAGGAACATGTATAAGTCATGAAGAAAGCAATAGCAGTAAAACTAAACAATCATAGTGCTAAGCTAACGGATGGGTCTTGTCCATCACATCATTCTCCTAATGATGTGATCCCGTTGATCAAATGACAACTCATGTCTATGGTTAGGAAACATAACCATCTTTGATCAATGAGCTAGTCTAGTAGAGGCATAGTAGGGACACTCTGTTTTGTCTATGTATTCACACATGTACTAAGTTTCCGGTTAATACAATTCTAGCATGAATAATAAACATTTATCATGATATAAGGAAATATAAATAACAACTTTATTATTGCCTCTAGGGCATATTTCCTTCACTTTATGCTTTCCAGAAATTCTACATCATTTCGGATCAGCAATATGTCACTCACATATACTTATCAGAAATGTTGTAGTGCTCCCACTCACTTTATTGTAAATACAAGTTTCTAACAAACTTTGTATAAACCCAAAAACTCTGATCACTCCATCAAAGCGTATATTCCGACTCCGAGATGCTTGCTCTAGTCCATGGAAGGATCGCTGGAGCTAGCATACCTTTTAGCATCCTTAGGATCGACAAAACCTTTCTGATTGTATCACATACAACCTTTCCTTATGAAAACTGGTAAGGAAACTTGTTTGACATCCATCTGCCAGATTTCATAAATGCAGCTAATGCTAACATGATTCCGACGGACTTAAGCGTCGCTACGGGTGAGAAAATCTCATCGTAGTCAACTCCTTGAACTTGTGAAAAAACTCTTCGCCACAAGTCGAGCTTCATAGACGGTGACATTGTCGTCCACGTCCGTCTTCTTCTTAAAGATCCATTTATCCTAATGGCTTACCGATCATCGGGCAAGTCCACCAAAGTCCATACTTTGTTTTTATAGATGGATCCTATCTCGCATTTCTCGGCTTCTAACCATTTGTCGGAATACGGGCCCACCATCACTTCTCCATAGTTCGTAGGTTCATTGTTGTCCAACAACATGACATCTAAGACAGGATCACCGTACCACTCAGGAGTAGTACATATCCTTGTCGACCTACGAGGTTCGATAGCACCTTGATCCGAAGCTTCATGATCACTATCATTAGTTTCCTCTTCAACAGTCGTAGGTTCCACAAAAACATCTGTCTGTGTTGCACTACTCTCCGGTTGAAGTGAGGGTTCGACAACCTCATCAAATTCTATCTTCCTCCCACTCAATTCTTTTGAGAGAAACTCCTTCTCGAGAAAGGACCCGTTCTTAGCGACAAACATTTTTGCCCTTGGATCTGAGATAGAAGGTATACCCAACTGTTACCTTTGGGTATCCTATGAAGATGTATTTGTCCGCTTTGGGTTCGAGCTTTTTCCGGCTGAAGCCATAAGCATCGCAGCCCCAAACATTATGAAACGACAACTTTGGTTTCTTGCCAAACCATAGTTCACACGGCGTCGTCTCAACAGACTTAGATGGTGCCCTATCTAAAGTGAATGCAGCTGTCTCTAATGCATAACCTCGAAATAATAGCGGTAGATCGGTAAGAGACATCATAGATCGCACCATATCTCATAATGTTCGATTACAACGTCCGGACACACCATTACGCTGTGGTGTTCCGGGTGGCTTCAACTACGAAACAATTCCAAAATGTCTTAAGTGATTGCCAAACTCATAACTCAGAAAATCTCCCCTTGATCAGATCGTAGGAACATGATCTTCTTGTTATGATGATTCTTCACTCTGAAATTGCTTGAACTTTTCAAACGTTTCAAACTTTTGCTTCATTAAGTAAATATACCCATATTTACTCAAATCGTCAGTGAAGATGAGAAAATAACGATATCCACCACACGCCTTAATTCTCATTGGATCACACACATCAGCATGTATGATTTCCAACAAGTCACTTGCCCGTTTCATTGTACCTGAAAACGAGATCTTAGTCATCCTGCCCATGAGGCATGGCTCGCATGTGTCAAGCGATTCAAAATCAAGTGACTCCAAACATCCATCAGCATGGAGTTTCTTCATGCATTTTATGCCAAAATGACCTAAGCGGCAGTGCCACAAGAAAGTGGTACTATCATTATTAACTCTACATCTTTTGGCGTTAATATTACTATGATGTGTATTACTATGATCAAGATTCAATAAACCATTGGGTGCATGACCATAAAGGTATTATTCATGTAAACAGAATAACCATTATTCTCTAACTTAAATGAATAACCGTATTGCAATGAACATGATCTAATCATATTCATGCTCAATGTAGACACGTGATAACATTTATCTAGGTTCAACACTAATCCCGAAGGTAGAGGGAGCGTGCGATGGTGATCTTATCAACCTTGGAAACACTTCCAACACACATCGTCACCTCGCCCTTAGCTAGTCTCCGTTCAGTCCGTAGCTTTTGCTTCAAGTCACTAATAATAGCAACTGAACCGATATCCAATACCCATGCACTACTAGGAGTACTAGTAAGGTACACATCAATAACACGTATATCAAATATACTTTGTTGAAGTTGCCAGCTTTCTTATCTACCATGTATTTGGGGTAGTTCCGCTACCATGTGACTGTTCCCCATACAATAGAAGCACTTAGTCTCGAGGTTTGAGTTCAACCTTGGGTTCCTTCATTAGAGCGACAACTTGTTTGCCATTCATGAAGTTTCCCTTCTAGCCCTTGCCCCTTTTAAAACCAGTGGTCTTGTTAAACCATCAACACTTGATGCTCCTTCTTGATTTCTACTTTTGCGGTCTTAAGCACCGCTAATAGCTTCGGGATCATCTCCATCCTTTGCATGTCATAGTTCATCACGAAGTTCTAGTAGCTTGGTGACAGTGTCTAGAGAACTCTGTCAACCACTATCTCATCTGGAAGATTAACTCCCACTTGATTCAAGTGATCTTAGCATCCAGACATTCTGAGTACATGCTCACTAGTTGAGCTATTCTCCTCCATCTTGTTGGCAAAATAACTTGTCAGAGGTCTCATACCTCTCAACACGGGCATGAGCCTGAAATCCCAGTTTCAGCACTTGCAACATCTCATATGTCCTATGGCGTTCAAAACGTCATTGGAATCCCGATTCTAAGCCGTAAAGTATGGTGCACTAAACTATCAAGTAGTCATCAGGACGTGTCTGTCAGGTGTTCACAACATCCACATACAATGTTGCAGGGGTTTGCACATCGAGTGGTGCATCAAATACGTAAGCTTTCTGTGTAGCAGTGAGGACACTCCTCGGACTACGGACCCATTCTGTCGTGGAATTGACACGTCAGATGTCCGGTTTACGGACTTAGTGGTGAGGCCGCGCATCTATGTAGTAGCTTGAGAGGGGTTGAGCGGAATCGAGAGACGCGATGCAAGACACGGATTTAGACAGCTTCGGGCCCCGGGAAACATCATCCGGTAATAACCCTACATGCTGTTTGAGGCTAGGTCTCATTATGATCCTCGTGGTGTCGCCGGTAAACCGGCTCTTTGTGTCTAACCCTAGAAACTTGTCTAAACTTCTCCTCTAACTTGTAACTTCTAACTTGTGAGAACCTGTCCTCTTTGGGGAGCCCTGCACCTCCTTATATATGTTGAAGGGGCGGTTTACATGACTAGTCCTAGTAGGACTAGGATTGATCTATTACAAGGAGTCCTAGTCTTGCTTCCTTTACAGGAGAATATCCCTTATGCTTTCTTCATAAACCGGCCCACAATTAATATGAACCGGCCTTCTGGGCCTTGGGCCTTGTCATCCATGATCCGCTTGCCGGGTTACCAGTGAGTGGTATTATTTAGGCAGGTTGCTAGTGAATCATCAAGTGTAAAACGTCTCTCAAGTAAACCACCAAGTCCGGCCGGGTTATAATTCCGGCCGCTTCATACCGTGGGGTATATCCCCGACATTAGCCCCCAAGTTTAGCTTGGATGTGTCCATGGTAAACTTATGCTCCAAAACAAACACAAGAACAAATTTGATAAGTTGTGCTCCGAGTTAAGAATTCTTGTAAACCGGCACCTGATCATCTTTAAGTCCTTGTCCTTCCTTCTTCTAGAAAATCCGGGTCAACAGACCAACTTCATATTCAACTTGGTTGCATAAGAAATATTGTAAATAAAGAATCCATTTAAATCGGCCTTTAATGCTCTGATTTGACAAAAATATTGGTCTTTGAAATATTCAACTGATATCCAGCCGGCTTGAAGATGTAGAACTTGCCGGTTTATGATTGCCAAAATTGCCGGGTCACACCATTAATCTGATTTTCCGGAACTGAAAATTTGAAGATGTTCCTCCTTTATATGCATATTACCTATAGCCCCCAAATGCCGGGTCATTATGTAATAATGAGCAGGGACTTTGTATATATTCCATTGAAATTAGCCTTGTATAATCTTGAAGAAATCCGGATTGTTCATCCCAATCACTATGAAACTGAATATTCCATATTATGTAGCCCCCAAGTGCCGGGTCATTATGCAATAATGAGCAGGGACTTTGAAAATATGATCATGTAAACTTGAATAGCAACATATAGCCCCCAAGTGCCGGGTCATTATGCAATAATGAGCAGGGACTTTGTAGATATAATTATTGAAATGAACATTATATAACGTAACTTCCATCGTGGGGTTTGAATCCACGTCCACAAGGTTAAGAGCTTTGTGCTTTACCAACTGAGCAGTGGACCTTTCAATATAATGAATGAATACTTGTGTACCTTGAATTGTTGACAGGAGCGATTGGTAGCCCCCAAGTTCCGGTTTAGCTACATTTAGAAGGTGAACCGGTACTTCTAGATGAAGCAAATGATCTTTCCATTAGCCCCCAAGTGTCAAGTAGACAACTTGCTTGTGTGCTTGAGACTTGTGTATTTGATGTAATCTCAATTTGAATAACGTAGCCCCCAAGTGACGGGTTGTAAGCCTGCAGCAACTCGGGACTTTTCCTTTATAGAATAAATCACTTTCATTGATGAAATAATATCCATTGCGCTTAAAGCGACTTTGAAAACCTCAATCATAATATTTATAAGCATAATAAGAATTCAGCCATGTTGGCTATTGAAGAATATAATCCGGTTTGAAGACCGGTTCCAGTGATGTTTGATCACAATCGGGCCGGGTTAATAAACACCGGTCATTATTTTATCTCATACTGGCGACTTATAGTCAAAACCAGGCCGGTTTAATAAACACCGGTCATTATAACTGATCATGTACTGCCAATATGTATTTAAAAACAAGATACTTCATACCTGCGATCAAGTATGCTTGATATTCTTAATCTGGTAGAACTTAAAATGACGACCTTCATGGACCCAATAACAAACCCGGGCTTGATAAAAGACACCGGTTTATATCATTCTGAAACTTTGTCCAGAAGTTTGTAACTTATACTTGGCTTTTTACCTGATGGATGATCCGGGTTATAATGAACACCGGTTTATTCATGCTGGTATTCATGACCCAGACTTTTCACTTTATAAATACGTGGTCAGCTCCTGTAGCTGTTCCACTCCGGTTTAAAGAGTTATAAAACATAAACACCAAAGATGCAAATTTTGCAAATAAAACCATGTAGTCGAGGCTTTTTAAGAGCTGCCAGGCTTAAAGCAAGGTTCAGCCAATCACTGGATGTGGATTATCCATCTTTCCAGAGGGCCTAGCCAATCACTGAATGTGGATTATCCATCTTTTCAGAGGGCCGTATGAACCAGAAGAAAAAATTGAGCCAATCACTGGATGTGGATTATCCATCTTTCCAGAGGGCCTAGCCAATCACTGAATGTGGATTATCCATCTTTTCAGAGGGCCGGTGGATGTGGATTATCCATCTTTCCACTTAATAAACCATCATAAACAATGTAGCCAATCACTGGATGTGGATTA
>LR738712.1:41092423-41221193 GCA_902687465.1 Secale cereale
CAGAGGGGCGGTCGATGGTGCAGAAGAAAAAATTTAGCCAATCACTGGATGTGGATTATCCATCTTTCCAGAGGGCCTAGCCAATCACTGAATGTGGATTATCCATCTTTTCAGAGGGCCGGTGAATGTGGAGTATCCTTCTTTCCACTTAATAAACCATCATAAACAATGTAGCCAATCACTGGATGTGGATTATCCATCTTTCCAGAGGGCCTAGCCAATCACTGAATGTGGATTATCCATCTTTTCAGAGGGCCGGTCGATGGTGCGGGTAAACCCGACTGTTCATATAGTTTTCCCTGGCTCCGTGGAATCATGGGTAGATCTTGAAACGTCCTCTCTTGAACCGAATGTGATCTCATGCTCTTTAGAGAGTTTTATTGCTTCTGTGTGCATATGCCCTGCACAACCAGATAGACTGATCAAAGCATCTTATTTTCTTAAAAAATAATATATAATAAGAGAAATAACACTCTGGATGGATATCACCTGAAGTGAATTTGAACCGGTATGTTGAATAGACCGGATCACAGGGTGGACAGTAAAACGACCACAGCATTAGAAGCGGTTCAAACAGATGAACCGGCCGTGGGGTTGTAAACCGGCGAAGATGAATAAGTTGTCCTCCGTGTCGGAAAACGGTGCGGATGCGTGAACCGGCTGATTTGCTTGAAGAACAGATGGGTCGGCCGGCGCCGATGGGCTAGTTGCCTTCCTCGTTGTGAGTCGAAGGTCACGGCGTTGTAAACCGGTGTGGTCGCGAGAGACGGCCACAGCGTTGTAAACCGGTGCTTGAATCCGTGGAATAACGACGATCACTTGTGTCGAACAATATTTGGCGTGCCTCCGTCTTCGTGGTATAATAACATTTTATAATGAATAATTTTCCTGCGCACAAAATACAGCAGGGCGAGGTATTTTGCTCGGATGAATTAATATATGTATTAAAAATATATAGGAAAAATATCACCTGATTCGTCCGGATAACAGATGAGTCGGCAGCGGCATTGTAAACCAGGCACGTGCGGACGAGTTAATCGCAGGCGCGGACAGTAAAGCGACCGCACGCGTATCCGCGGGGCCGGTTTATGAGGACGGGTGCGGCACCGGCGTGTTAATGTAGACCAGACCGCGGAAGCGGTGGCGTGCGCACGTCTATTGGCGAGGGAGTCGGCCGCGGTGCTGGAGACCAGCATGCGTGGGCGCAGACAGACGAATCAGCCGGCGCGTTGATGTAAACCGGACCGTGACACGCATGTAAAGCCGCGCAACACAACTGAACATGCATCCGGGGCATACCACCACACGTTTTCCTTTTAATAGACGTCCTGCATAAAAAATATTATATGCGAGAGTAACTGTTCTCGGATGAATTAACGTATACCGATATATAGGAAAAATATCACCTGGTATTCTTCGTTGGATCCGAAACGATCGAAGAAGGAAAATGACAAAATCCGGACTACTAGTATTCCACTAGCACTCACGTGAGCTTGTATGTAGAAGCGCTTTGAGAAGCAGCAGCACAGCAGTGTAGCAGTAGCTTTTGCCTCAGGTGATGGCACGAATTTTCGACAAAAAGGACCCCCTGCCCAACACAATTGCCAGAAAAGACCCCTTGCGGATGAAATTGACAAAAGAGACCCCCTTGGTCGTGGCGGCAGGCGCGCCAGCCGACACGTGGCACCTGCCGCCACGCACCGAGGCGGCAGGACTGTTCACGCATGCGGGGACGAATTTCGCGAACCAAAATGGCAAACGGGCGAGCGAACAGTGCTGCCGCCACAGGATGTGGCGGCCTGTACTGTTCATACGGGGTGAACAGTGTTTTCAAAAAAAAAACTCAAAAACTAAAAAAATCTGAGATTTTGCACCCACTTAGAACACTCGATTGTCTTCTGCTATGGTTTTAATTTTTTCGAAAATCACTGTTAAGGGTTCGAAGCACTGTTCATGCTTCGGAAAACACTGTTCATCTCGCATGAACAGTACACGCCGCCACATCCTGTGGCGGCAGCACTGTTCGCCCGCCCGTTTGCCATTTTGGTTCGCGAAATTCATCCCCGCATGCGTGAACAGTCCTGCCGCCTCGGTGCGTGGCGGCAGGTGCCACGTGTCGGCTGGCGCGCCTGCCGCCACGACCAAGGGGGTCTCTTTTGTCAATTTCATCCGTAAGGGGTCTTTTCTGGCAATTGTGTTGGACAGGGGGTCCTTTTCGACAAAAAATCGTAATGGCACGGAGCAACAGCCGCTTAACCATTAGATCAATCATGATTGATTTCAGGTTTGTCTAAACACAGTGGCGGCTTATTAACCACACTGCAGAATTAACTCTTCAGCAAAATCGATGGATTTGTAGAAACTCCACATCCACCGCATCAACTCTTCTTGGGGGCGAAACTCCACATCCAGCAAAATCGACTGACAAACTCAGATTTTTTTTATCTCCCACGATCTTCGAGTCAATTTAGCTCAATCCAAAACTAGCTAGTAGTACTTGGTCAACTCGATTGACCGACTCCGGCTAGCCACACAATTCCCTTATACGTACACAACAGCCCAATTTCTTTTAGTCTGGAGAGATACGATGCACCCCGGAGCTTTGGTTGATTTGGATCGTAATATAATAGCGGCCACAATGGCTCGGAAACAAAGAACAACAGCCCTGCTTGACGGGCGGCAGCGGCCGGGCTCCGGGTCCGGGTCAGAGTGTTGCAGCTTGCCTCTGCTGTAGTTGAGGCGGGCAGCGGCTCAGTTAATGGCAGGTTCAGTCCCAGCTATTTCGGAGCGAAGCACGGCGACGGCGGCTCGTAGTGGACGGCTGTAGATGCGACAATGGCGACAGGAGGCGATGGTGTTTTGAGGCCGTGGTAGCTCGGAGGCACAGCCATGGCCGTGAGGAGCAGCAGAACATCGGCGAGCCTGTAACGGCGGCTCGAGGCGGCGAAAGCGGCTTCGCAGCCGGCGAGATGGGTCACAGCAGAATAGTCCCGCGGCGATAGAGGCGGCTGGCCACGGGTACTCGAAGGTGCGAGGCAGGGCGCGCGAGGCGGCGCCTGGCCCGGAGCAGCGGCGACGCGGAGCCGGCCACGACGGAGCGCATGTAGGACTCCTGTGGGTGGAGAGCGAGATCTCTAGGGCGGAGCTGGCGACCTGCCGCTTGTAGACCAGCAGAGGAAGCTTGGGCAGATCGAAAACGGCGTCGGCCGGGCAGTTTAACATGCCGGAAGCAAGGCGGAGCGGCGGCTCAAGGCGAGGTGGCTCTCCGGGCGGATATTCGGACGATCGCAGCAGTGGAAGCCGGCAGCAGTGACTTTCAGCGGCAGAGGAGATTCCCCGCGGCTTAGAGACCTGCGAAAGGCGGCGACCGGCAGAGGTAGCTCGGCCACCGGGGCGCACTGGCGGAGATCGTGCGAGGGCGAGGGAAACCCGAGGCCAAGCGACGGGTCGAAATAATTCTTGGAGACGGCGGGGGCGAAGACCACGGCGCTTTACAGCAGCAGTCGAACCAAGCCGGCGGCGGCGGCCTGGAGCCGGGTAGCGGAGGTAGGCCGTAGTTTTGGAGAACGGCGATGGCTCGGAAGCCGCCGGGGCGTACGCGAGGCAGCCGAGGCGGGCCCCTCGGGACAAGATTGCGAGGGCAGGAGAAAACTGGATCGTAGCCGGCTCCGTTTCCGGGTCATGCCCATCCTCTTTTTTTTATTCCATATGACGCATATAGCTATTAACCTTCAAATCAATGTCCGATCCATATTCTGATCCGATAGCTCGATTGGGTCTTGGCCTCATGTGCGTTGGTGACTTACGTCTATCAGATCCGGCGAGTCCTTGTGAGACAATCTTGATTTCGATCGGATGAACTCGTAGTTAATGTAGATCCTTCCAATTATTGGCTTTTCTTCATCCGGAAGATTATAAAACTCCTCGATCCCTGAGAAGAAATCCCTTCAAGAACTCAACACCACCGTGCGCAGGCCCCACGGTGGACGCCAACTGTCGTGGAATTGACACGTCAGATGTCCGGTTTACGGACTTAGTGGTGAGGCCGCGCATCTATGTAGTAGCTTGAGAGGGGTTGAGCGGAATCGAGAGACGCGATGCAAGACACGGATTTAGACAGCTTCGGGCCCCGGGAAACATCATCCAGTAATAACCCTACATGCTGTTTGAGGCTAGGTCTCATTATGATCCTCGTGGTGTCGCCGGTAAACCGGCTCTTTGTGTCTAACCCTAGAAACTTGTCTAAACTTCTCCTCTAACTTGTAACTTCTAACTTGTGAGAACTTGTCCTCTTTGGGGAGCCCTGCCCCTCCTTATATATGTTGAAGGGGCGGTTTACATGACTAGTCCTAGTAGGACTAGGATTGATCTATTACAAGGAGTCCTAGTCTTGCTTCCTTTACAGGAGAATATCCCTTATGCTTTCTTCATAAACCGGCCCACAATTAATATGAACCGGCCTTCTGGGCCTTGGGCCTTGTCATCCATGATCCGCCTGCCGGGTTACCAGTGAGTGGTATTATTTAGGCAGGTTGCTAGTGAATCATCAAGTGTAAAACGTCTCTCAAGTAAACAACCAAGTCCGGCCGGGTTATAATTCCGGCCGGTTCATAGCGTGGGGTATATCCCCGACACATTCTGCATCATTGCTTACAATATCTTTCAACTTAGTCTTTCTCTAGGGTCGTATTAAACAGGGAGCTACAACGCAAGCTTTTGGTCTACAACATAATTTGCGAAGACAACTTAGACTATTTTTCATGACAACTAAGTTCATCTAATGAACTCCCACTAAGATAGACATCTCTCTAGTCATCTAAGTGATACATGATCCGAATCGACTAGGCCGTGTCCGATCATCACGTGAGACGGACTAGTCATCAACGGTGAACATCTTTATGTTGATCGTATCTTCTATACGACTCATGTTCGATCTTTCGGTCTTCCGTGTTCCGAGGCCATGTCTGTACATGCTAGGCTCGGCAAGTGAACCCTAAGTGTATTGCGTGTGCAAATCTGGCTTACAACCGTTGTATGCGAACGTTAGAGCCTATCACACCCAATCATCACGTGGTGCTTCGGAACAACGAACCTTAGCAACAGTGCACAGTTAGGGGGAACACAATTCTTGAAATTTTAGTGAGAGATCATCTTATTTACTACCGTCGTTCTAAGCAAATAAGATGTAAAACATGATAAACATCACATGCAATCAAATAGTGACATGATATGGCCAATATCATTTTGCTCCTTTTGATTTTCATCTTCGGGGATCCATGATCATCATCGTCACCGGCATGACACCATGATCTCCATCATCATGATCTCCATCATCGTGTCTTCATGAAGTCGTCTCGCCAAACATTACTTCTACTACTATGGCTAACGGTTAGCAATAAAGTAAAGTAATTACATGGCGTTTTCAGTGACATGCAGGTCATACAATAAAAATAAGACAACTCCTATGGCTCCTGCCAGTTGTCATACTCATCGACATGCAAGTCATGATTCCTATTACAAGAACAAGATCAATCTCATACATCACATATATATCATTCATCACATCCTTTTGGCCATATCACATCACACGGCACATGCTGCAAGAACAAGTTAGACGTCCTCTAATTGTTGTTGCAAGTTTTTACGTGGCTGCTATAGGTTTCTAGCAAGAACGTTTCTTACCTACGCCAAAACCACAACGTGATATGCCAATTTCTATTTACCCTTCATAAGGACCCTTTTCATTGAATCCGATCCGACTAAAGTGGGAGAGACAGACACCCGCTAGCCACCTTATGCAACTAGTGCATGTCATTCGGTGGAACCTGTCTCACGTAAGCGTACGTGTAAGGTCGGTCCGGGCCGATTCATCCCACGATGCCGCCGAATCAAGATAAGACTAGTAGTGGCAAGTAAATTGACAAATCGACGCCCACAACTACTTTGTGTTCTACTCGTGCAAGAAACTATGCATAGACCTAGCTCATGATGCCACTGTTGGGGATCGTAGTAGGAATAAAAAAAACCACGCATCACCAAGATCAATCTATGGAGTAATCTAGCAATGAGGGAGAGTGCATCTTCATACATTTGAAGATCGCGATGTGGAAGCGTTACAAGAATGCGGATGAAGGAGTCGTACTTGCAGCGATTCCGATCGCGGTTGATTCCGATCTAAGCACCGAACAACGGTGCCTCCGCGTTCAACGCACGTGCAGCCCGGTGACGTCTCCCGTGCCTTGATCCAGCAAGGGGAGAGGGATAGGTTGGGGAAGACTCCGTCCAACAGCAGCACGACGGCGTGGTGGTGGAGGAGGAGCGTGGCACTCCAGCAGGGCTTCGCCAAGCACCGCAAGAGACGAGGAGGGAGAGGGGTAGGGTTGCGCCAAGAGGGAGATGATCTCATGTGTATGGCAGCCCCAAAAACCCCACTATATATATGGGGAGGGGAGGGGCTGCGCCCCATCTAGGGTTCCCTCCCTGGGGGTGGCGGCAGCCCCAAAACCCATCTAGGGTGCGGCCAAGGGGGGAAGAGAGGGGGGCGCCCTAGGGTGGGCCTTAAGGCCCATCTGGACCTAGGGTTTGCCCCCCTCCCACTCTCCATGCGCCTTGGGCCTTGGTGGGGGGCGCACCAGCCCACCTGGGGCTGGTTCCCTCCCACACTTGGCCCATGCAGCCCTCTGGGGCTGGTGGCCCCACCTGGTGGACCCCCGGGACCCTCCCGGTGGTCCCGGTACGTTACCGGTAGCGCTCAAAACTTTTCCGATGACCAAAACAGTACTTCCCATATATAAATCTTTACCTCCGGACCAATCCGGAATTCCTCGTGACGTCCGGGATCTCATCCGAGACTCCTAACAACATTCGGTAACCGCGTACATACTTTCCCTATAACCCAAGTGTCATCAAACCTTAAGTGTGTAGACCCTACGGGTTCGGGAACCATGTAGACATGACCGAGACAACTCTCCGGCCAATAACCAACAGCGAGATCTGGATACCCATGTTGGCTCCCACATGTTCCACGATGATCTCATCGGATGAACCACGATGTCAAGGATTCAATCAATCCCGTATACAATTCCCATTGTCTACCGGTAAAGTACTTGCCCGAGATTCGATCGTCGGTATCCCGATACCTTGTTCAATCTCGTTATCGGCAAGTCTCTTTACTCGTTCTGTAACACATCATCCCGTGATCAACTCCTTGATCACATTGTGCACATTATGATGATGTCCTACCGAGTGGGCCCAGAGATACCTCTCTGTCATACGGAGTGACAAATCCCAGTCTCGATTCGTGCCAACCCAACAGACACTTTCTAAGATACCCGTAGTGCACCTTTATAGCCACCCAGTTATGTTGTGACGTTTGGTACACCCAAAGCATTCCTACGGTATCCGGGAGTTGCACAATCTCATGGTCTAAGGAAAAGATACTTGACATTTAGAAAAGCTTTAGCATACGAAATACACGATCTTGTGCTAGGCTTAGGATTGGGTCTTGTCCATCACATCATTCTCCTAATGATGTGATCCCGTTATCAACGACATCCAATGTCCATGGTCAGGAAACCGTAACCATCTATTGATCAACGAGCCAGTCAACTAGAGGCTCACTAGGGACATGGTGTTTGTCTATGTATCCACACATGTATCTGAGTTTCCTATCAATACAATTCTAGCATGGATAATAAACAATTATCATGAACAAGGAAATATAATAATAACCAATTTATTATTGCCTCTAGGGCATATTTCCAACAATAATAACAGGATATATCTTCTTTTCATCAAGATAAACATACTTAAGATTATCAGGTAAAGGTTTGAGTTCAAACACGGGATCACCCTTGGGTGGAGGAGGATCCCCTAGGATTTCAACAGGCAAGTTCTTTTTCAATATGGGTCCCTGATTAAAGAATATTTCATCTAATTCCCTTCTCTCATTCATATGCATATCATTTTCATGATCTAGAAATATTGTTCTAAATGATCATTAGGAGGCACAACAATAGAAGCAAGATCAATAATTTCATCCTTACTAGGTAATTCTTTATCAAGGGGTTGTCTATGTAATTTAGCAAAGTTAAAATCATGAGACATATCCCCTAAACCAATAGTAACAATATCTTTCACGCATTCTATCTTAGCATTAACAGTATTCAAGAAAGGTCTGCCAAATATAATGGGACAAAAGTCATCTTGTGGGGAACTAAGAATAAGAAAATCAGCATGGTATTTAACTTTCCCACGCAAAACTTCAACATCTCTAACAATCCCAACTGGTGATATAGTGTCTCTATTAGCAAGCTTAATAGTAACAGCAATCCCTTCTAACTCAACAGGTGCAATGTCATGCATAATTTCTTGATATAAGGTATGAGGGATAATAATCGCACTAGCACCCACATCACATAAACCATGATAGCAATGATCTCCTATTTTAACAGAGATAACAGGCAAGCCTACAATAGGTCTGTGTTTATTCCTGGCATCGGGTTTGGCTATTCTAGCAGATTCCTCTTGGAGGTAAATAACATGTCCATCTAAATCCTCTAACAAGAGATCTTTAACCATAGCAACACTAGGTTCAACTTTAATTTTCTCACAGGGTGTAGGTGTTCTAGTATTGTTCTTACGAACCACAGTTGAAGCTTTAGCATGATCCTTTATTCTAACAGGAAAAGGTGATTTCTCAATATAAGCAGTAGGAACAATAGGATCAACATTATAAGTGATAGTCTTTTCTTCAACTTTAACAGGTTCAACTACTTTTACTTCAATGGGAGGATTGTATTTAAACCACTTCTCCTTGGGAAGATCAACATGAGTAGCAAATTATTCATAGAAAGAGGCTACTATCTCTGAGTCAAGTCCATATTTAGTGCTAAACTCACGGAAAACATCGGTATCCACAAAAGCTTTAACACAATCAAACTTAGGGGTCATACCTGACTCCTTACCTTCGTCGAGATCCCAATCTTCAGAGTTGCGTTTAATTATTTCCAATAAATCCCATTTGAATTCAATAGTCTTCATCATAAAAGAGCCAGAACAAGAAGTATCGAGCATGGAGCGATTATCGAGAGAAAGCCGAGCATAAAAATTTTGAATGATCATTTCTCTTGAAAGCTCATGATTGGGGCATGAATATAACATTGACTTAAGCCTCCCCCAGGCTTGAGCGATGCTTTCTCCTTCGCGAGGCCAAAAATTGTAGATATAATTACGATCATGATGAACCTGGTGCATAGGGTAGAACTTCTGATGAAATTCCAACTTCAGACGATTATAGTTCCATGATCCAATATCATCACATAGCCTAAACCATGACAATGCATATCCCTTCAAAGATAAAGGGAAGACCTTCTTCTTGATAACATCCTCGGGCATACCTGCAAGCTTAAATAATCCACAAACTTCATCTACATAGATTAGATGTAAATCGGGATGCAGTGTTCCGTCTCCTGTAAAGGGATTATCTAGCAGTTTCTCTATCATACCTGAAGGAATTTCAAAGCAAACATTTTCAGTAGGTGCAGTAGGTTGAGGAGCAACTCTTTGCTCTTCTGGTCAGGGTAAAGATACCTCGAACAAGCCCCTCAAAGGATTAAGAGCCATAGTAACAAGTGACAATAAATTTCAGCACACTACATAAATTTTTCCTTACCAAATTCCACTTACCAAAGGCGCTTCACTCCCCAGCAACGGCGCCAGAAAAGAGTCTTGATGACCCACAAGTGTAGGGGATCTATAGTACTCCTCTCGATAAGTAAGAGTGTCGAACCCAACGAGGAGCAGAAGGAAATGATAGGCGGTTTTCAGTAAGGTATTTTCTGCAAGCACTGAAATTATAGGTAGCAGATAGTTTTGTGATAAGGTAATTGGTAGCAAGTGACAAAAGGTAAAAGTAAATAAGGTGCAGCAAGGTGGCCCAATCCTTTTGGTAGCAAAGGACAAGCCTGAACAAACTCTTATATGAAGGAAAGTGCTCCCGAGGACACATGGGAATTGTCGTCAAGCTAGTTTTCATCACGATCATCTGATTCGCGTTCGGTACTTTGATAATTTGGTATGTGGGTGGACCGGTGCTTGGGTGTTTTCCACTTGGGTATGGGGATTTACCCCCCCCCCCCCCTCAATCATTGAGCTGAGGCCAGGGGAGAGTTACTGGAGGTGCAAGGGGACTTGGGGAAGCTATGGTAAAAAGCCTAGATCAAGGAGAACAAGGAAGGAGGTAAAAGTGATAGTTTTGGAAAATCACCAGAAGGTGTTTGATGTGGTTTTGGGCAAGCAAATGATTTCCAATAGACATGAGACTTAACAGGATCAAATGGTACATAGAAATAGGGTGTTTTACCAAGTTTGGGCTCATTTGAAGAAACTTGCCAATGTAACTTTGGTAAACCCTAGAAATCATCAGAAATGGATTTTCCAAGTTTAAGTTAAGAAAATCATCCCTCCTTGATGCACCACTTGGTGTAGTGTCATCATTTGGGGTTGTGATCAAGCCCACAAAGTTTGAGGTCACAAGTAAAAAGTTGGTAGTGTAAAGTTGTTCAAATTTGAATCTGAATAGAAATGGTTTGGGGGTACTCTGATCAAGTTACCCTTCTCCAGAGCTTGTTCCATTTGGTCTAGATGCATTATTAGACCATTCTAGCATGTGTACCAAGTTTGAGAGCATTTGGACAAGTTTGGCAATGTAAAGTTGCTCAAACTTCAAAAATGGACATAATGGTTTTGAGGGGTTTTGATGAGGTTTTCTTGCTTCCTGTCAGGGATATTACTAGCAGGTATAAACCGGCTAGTGTAAACCGGATTATGATAATGTAGTTGTATAATTGTAAAAATCAGTAGAGGTTACGGCCCATGAAGGCTTAGGGCCCATGTATAGAGTTACAGTTTGTAAACCGCCTGATCATGTAACTTGAGAGACAAGGAAGAAAGAGCAGAGACCGAGGCGGACACAAGTATGAGACGGCCTCGGGACTCTGTAAACCGGACCCGGAGTTGCCTCTATATAAAGGGACGACCCGGCGACGGTTCGAGGACAAGAAACAACCCGTCGAGACACAGGCAAGCGATCCGCTCCCTGTTCATCGACGCCCAAGCAATACCAAACCAAACTAGACGTAGGCTTTTACCTTCCTCGAAGGGGCCGAACTAGTATAAATCCTCTGTGTCCTTTGTGTGCTTTTAACCCCTTCAAGCTAACCCGTGCGATGGTTCCTCAACTAAGTCCGTTAAACCGGACATCTGCCGTGTTAATTCCATGATAGTTGGCGCCCACCGTGGGGCCTCCGCACGATGGTTTCGAGTTCTTGAAGGGCAGCTTTGAGGGGCTCAAGGGTTATGCGGTCGGCCGGATGACCAAGAATCGCCGCGGCCGGATCTACATCGACGACGTAGGCTGGGGAACGGAGGCCGATTCAATCGAATACGGGTACCGGGTTCCCTTCGGTGGCATCCATGTCTTCATCGGCAAAATTGGTGAACCGGGACCTGGGCCGGACATCTTCCCCAACATCGTCGAGCCGGCTCAGCGTGCAAGATCGACCCGGATTCAACCAGCCATGAAGCATGTTTTCGTCAGAGCAATTCATGGGGTTCAAGCCGAGGACGGATCGGATTCCGGTGGCGAGACAATTATCTATTCCGACGATGAATCTTCATCCGGAGAGACTGAGTCTTTGTATCAGTTGCGGGATGGCTGGTCTGAGGGTATGTCCGACGGAGACAGTATTTCGGACCCCTTTGATCCGCCAAACCGAGTGGCTGTCTTTATGGCCGGTTCACAACCTACGCAGCAGTCCACGGTGAACGGGGCGATGACAGCAGAAGCTGGTGTAGGGGGGAGTGGCCAAGCCCTCTCACCCTCTGACGCTCTATCCACCTTATCGAGGAGTTCACAACCCGAGCCATGGCAGAGGTGGCTCCAGCAGATAAGGCGCAACACGATGCAGAGCTCCTTCAGCTGAAGGGCCGGATCGATCAAGCAAAAGAAAATCTGAAGGCAGAAAAGGCTATGATAGCAATGAGGCAAGCAGAGTTGGATGACCAGGCTTTTCAGTTAAGGATGGAACAAGCCTCTACGCAAGGAGTAAGGAATCGAAGGTACCAGTCTCGTCTACCGCCGGTTTACGAGGCGACGAATCTCTTCATGACACCAGGGGCAGGAACCAGCAATGATCCAGGGATAAACCGGAGGGCGGCCCCGGCGAGGGACGAGCCGGTTCAGCAGCCCGCTGTAGAGCAAGATCGGCGGGTTATGTCTGCGCCTCACGTCCCTACCCCTCCGGGTCATTATTCAAACCCTTTGGATAATATTGTTGCTGCCGCTTCGCGCCTGGCCGTTTTACCCATTGAGGGGACATCCCCCGTGGCAATGGAAGCACGCAGGGTTAAGGATCTGCTTAACACAGCGTTAACACAATAGCAAGCGTATTCTTATAGCAGGGAGAGGCTTCATTCAACACCACGCCACAGCCGGAGTTATACTAGGCATTGGGAAGAACCGGAGGTGTCCAGTAGTGAACGGAGGCGACACCGTCACAGACAGGATAATCCGGCGGGCGCAGAGGCACCAGCTCAGGAAGCAAACCGGGTTAGATCTGTGGCCCGTGAGGAGGTCCGCCAAGCGACGCCGGTTCACACGACCACAGCAGAAACAGGAGTCACGACGAGTTCTTTCGGGGTGCAGTGTCTTATCCCCGCTCTACGGAGCGTGAAGTTACCCAAGGATTTCAAGGGCCCACGGAAAGTGCCTAATTACACAGCAGATTTAGCTCCAGAGGCTTGGGTTGAGAGTTACGAGATGGCTATGGAGATGCTGGACGTAGATGAAGCGGCTTGCGCAAAGTACTTCACCATGATGCTTGAGGGTACAGCCCGGACCTGGCTAAAGGGCTTACCACCTAACTCCATCGGTTCATGGGGAGAATTACGTCGCCAGTTTATCAAAAATTTCAAGGATACGTGCAAACAGCCAATGTCAGTGGTGGATCTGGCAGCCTGTATACAAGGAGAACAGGAGTCTACAAGTGCATGGGTGCGGCGAGTATCAGAAATCTGGACTCTTCGAACGGTATCAATCCCAGTACGGCAATAGTGACACTGGAAAACAATTGCCGGTTTGAGTCTCTGAAGTTAAAACTGGGACGTCTCAAGTGGGATTGTAATGACATGGGAACTCTCATGAGCGCTCTGGTGAAGTACGGGGACTCGGACAACACTAAGTATCCAGAAGCGGATGGAGACAAAACAGGAAAGGCAAATAAATTTGGTAAACCGGCGCAGGCTAGTCCGGTTGGTACAAGCTTTTTAGGCAAGCGAAAAGCGGAAGGTGGCTCCGATTTCGTGGCCAATAACCAAGTTCAAGGGGGCTTTCAGCGCAATAAGGGTAAGCCGCCTCCACAAACCGGTGGAGGGCCCGCTACCTGGGAGCAAGAGTTGAATGAGCCTTGCCCGAAACACGGATCAAGGGAACGTCCAGCTAAACACACTATAGGAGAATGCAAGGCCATGATGGAAGCCATGAGCCGGTTCAGATCCAACAACAGGCCACCAGGCGGCGGTTTAGGCCCCGGGTTTTACGGTCCGGGTCACCAGAGGAACGGCTCCGGATCAGGATATCGTGGCAACAATAGTGGTTATAATAACCAAGGCAATAACCAATATGGTCAAGGCGGTTATAATAACCAAGGCAATCAGCAGCATGGTCAAGGTGGTTACAATAACCAAAACAACCAACAGCAGGGCCAGGGTAATCACAATAACCAAAGCAATCAGCAGCAGCAGCAATCCGGATATCAGAGTAACCCGAAGGAGTTGAGCAGCGGGCAGTATCATGTGTTCACTACGAGTTTGTGTAAACGGGATCAAAAGGTTTTAAAACGGGCGGTCCACACGGTTGAACCGGCGACGCCGCAATTCCTGCGCTGGTCAGAACAACCTATTGTGTGGAGTAGGCAGGATCACCCGTTACGAGTTGATAATCCGGGCCACTTGGCCTTGGTGGTAGCGCCACAGGTGGGTGGCTACAAGTTCACCAAAGTCCTCATGGACGGCGGCAGTAGCATCAATATCTTGTATTATGAGACTTTCCGTCGCATGGGGCTGACGGATAAGAAGCTAAGACAGTCCAACACGGTGTTTCATGGAGTGGTGCCAGGTAAATCAGCTTACCCAGTTGGGAAAATTGACCTAGAAGTTACCATTGGAGATGAACAGGATTCCAGGTCAGAGATGATAACCTTTGAAGTCGTCAAGATCCGGAGCCCTTATCATGCTCTGTTTGGGAGGACGGTTTATGCCAAGTTTATGGCCAGGCCGTGTTATGTTTATCTACAGCTCAAGATGCCGGGTCACAAAGGAACAATCACGGTTCATGGAAGTCGCAAGATTGCATTGGAGTGTGAAGAAGGAGACGCTGCTTACGCGGAGGCAGTGTGTGCTACGGAGGAGTTGAAGTTTTACAAGGACAATGTTGATCCGGCAGATATGTCCCCGTTGAAGAAGCCAACTACAGAGCATGATCCGGCGTTGAAGTTTAAGTCAGCAGAGGAGACCAAGCAAGTTGATTTTGTGCCAGGCGATGTTGGAAATATGCCCTAGAGGCAATAATAAAAGTATTATTATTATATTTCCTTGTTCATGATAATCGTCAGTTATTCATGCTTGAATTGTATTGTACGGAAACAGCGATACATGTGTGAATATATAGACCACAATGAGTCCCTGGTGAGCCTCTAGTTACCAGCTCGTTAATCATGGACATGTGATGTCAGTGATAACGGGATCACATCATTAGGAGAATGATGTGATGGACAAGACCCAATCCTGAGCATAGCACGAGATCGTATAGTTCGTAATGCATAGGCTTTTCGGTGTCAAGTATTTATTCCTTAGACCATGAGGTTGTACAACTCCCGGATGCCGTAGGAATACTTTGGGTGTGCCAAACGTCACAACGTAACTAGGTGGCTATAAAGGTACGCATCGGGTATCTCGGAAAGTGTTTGTTGAGTTGGTACGAACCCAGACTGGGATGTTGTCACTCCGTATGACGGAGAGGTACCTCTGGGCCCACTCGGTAAGACATCATCATAATGAGCTCAATGTGACTAAGTAGTTAGTCACGGGATGATGGATTACGGATCGAGTAAAGAGACTTGCCATGACGAGATTGAACAAGGTATTGGGTATACCAACGATCGAATCTCGGGCAAGTACCGTACCGATGGACAAAGGGAATAACATACGGGATTGAGTGAATCCTTGACACGGTGGTTCATCCGATGAAGATCATCGAGGAACATGTGGGAAACAACATGGGTATCCAGATCCCGCTGTTGGTTATTGACCGGAGAGTGGTCTCGGTCATGTCTACGTGTCTCCCGAACCCGTAGGGTCTACACACTTAAGGTTCGGTAACGCTAGGGTCATAGAGATACATGCACGTGGAAACCCGAAAGTTGTTCGGAGTCCCGGATGAGATCCCGGACGTCACGAGGAGTTCCAGAATGGTCCAGAGGTAAAGATTGATATATAGGAAGTCAGGTTTCGGCCATCGGGTGATCTCCGGGGGTCACCGGGAGTGTCCCGGGACCACCGGAGGGGCCCCGGGGGTCCACCGGGTGGGGCCACCCATCCCGGTGGGGCCCCTAGGCCGCAAGGGGGAAGTGGCCAGCCCTAATGGGCTGGCGCACCACATGGGCCCTCCTCCCCATGCGCCTAGGGTTGAAATCCTAGGGGGAGGGGGCGCCACTTGCCTTGGGGGGCAAGGATTCCCCCCTTGGCCGCCGCCCCACCCTGCAGATCCCATCTGCAGGGCCGGTGCACCCCCCCGGCCCCCTATATATATGTGGGGGGAGAGAGGGCAGCCGCACCCTTGCCCTGGCGCCTCTCCCCCTCCCGTCACACCTCCGTCTCCTTAACACAGGGCGCCCGGCGAAGCCCTGCAGGATTCTCCACTGCATCCACCACCACGCCGTTGTGCTGCTGGATCTCCAACGACCTCTCCTCCCCCCTTGCTGGATCAAGAAGGAGGTGACGTTGCTGTACCGGACGTGTGTTGAGCGCGGAGGTGCCGTCCGTTCGGCGCTAGATCATCGGTGACGAAGAACGCGAAGAGTACGACTACTTCATCCACGCTTCTTCGAAAGCTTCCGCTCGTGATCTACATAACGGTATGTAGATGCACTCTTATTTGCTCGTTGCTAGATGTCTCCTTAGTTGGATCTTGGTGAAAGCGTAGAAATTTTTTGAATTCTGCTACGTTCCCCAACAGTGGCATCTGAGCTAGGTTTAATGCGTAGCATCTTGCACGAGTAGAACACAGAGCAGTTGTGGGCGTTTGAGTTTGTTCAACTTTCTTGCCGTTACTAGTAAATCTTGATTCGGCGGTATTGTGGGATGAAGCGGCCCAGACTGACTTTACACGTACGCTTACGTGAGACTGGTTCCACCGACAGACATGCACTAGATGCATAAGGTGGCTGGCGGGTGTCTGTCTCTCCTACTTTAGTCGGATCGGATTCGATGAAAAGGGTCCTTATGAAGGGTAAATAGAAATTATCAAATCATGTTGTGGTTTTTGGCGTAGGTAAGAAACGTTCTTGCTAGAAAACCTATAGAAGCCACGTAAAAACTTGCAACAACAATTAGAGGACGTCTAACTTGTATTTGCAGCATGTGCTATGTGACGTCGTATGGCCAAAACGAAGATGTGATGAATGATATATGTGATGTATGAGATTGATCATGTTCTTGTAATAGGGAATCACGACTTGCATGTCGATGAACTTGACAACCGGCAGGAGCCATAGGAGTTGTCTTAATTATTGTATGACCTCCGTGTCACTGAATAACGCCATGTAATTACTTTACTTCATTGATAAACGTTAGCTATAGTAGTAGAAGTAATAGTTGGCGTGACGACTTCTTCAAGACACGATGATGAAGATCATGATGAAGAAGATCATGGTGTCGAGCCGGTGACAAGATGATCATGGTGCCCCGAAGATGGAGATCCAAGGAGCAAGATGATATTTGCCATATCATGTCACTTTAATTGATTGCATGTGATGTTTATCATGTTTATGCATCTTGTTTACTTAGAACGACGGTAGTAAATAAGATGATCTCTCACTAAAAATTTCAAGAATTGTGTTCCCCCTAACTGTGCACCGTTGCTAAAGTTCGTTGCTCCGAAGCACCACGTGATTATCGGGTGTGATAGGTTCTAACGTTCGCATACAACGGGTGTAAGCCAGATTTACACACGCGATACACTTAGGGTTCACTTGACGAGCCTAGCATGTACAGACATGGCCTCGGAACACGGAAGACCGAAAGGTCGAACACGAGTCGTATAGAAGATACGATCAACATGAAGATGTTCACCGTTGATGACTAGTCCGTCTCACGTGATGATCGGACACGGGCTAGTCGATTCGGATTGTGTATCACTTAGATGACTAGAGAGATGTCATTCTGAGTGGGAGTTCATTAAAATTTGATTAAGATGAACTTAATTATCATGAACTTAGTCTAAATTCTTTACAATATCTCTTGTAGATCAAATGGCCCACGCTCCAGTTTCCCTCAACTTCAACGCGTTCCTAGAGAAAACCAAGCTGAAAGACGATGGTAGCAACTATACGGATTGGGTCCGTAACCTGAGGATTATCCTCATAGCTGCCAAGAGATCATATGTCCTTGAAGCACCGCTAGGTGATGCACTTGCTCCCGATGCGGCCCAAGACGTTTTGAACGTCTGGCAGTCGCGTAGTGATGATTACTCCCTGGTTCAGTGCGGCATGCTTTACAGCTTAGAGTCGGGGCTCCAAAAACGTTTTGAGCACCACGGAGCATATGAGATGTTCGAAGAGCTGAAAATGGTTTTCCAAGCTCATGCCTGAGTCGAGAGATATGATGTCTCCGACGCATTCTACAGCTGTAAGATGGAGGAAAACAGTTCTGTCAGTGAGCACATCCTCAAGATTTCTGGATTGCACAACCGCTTGTCTCAGCTGGGAATGAATCTCCCAGATGAAGCGGTCATTGACAGAATCCTCCAGTCGCTCCCACCAAGCTTCAAGAGCTTCGTGTTGAACTTCAATATGCAGAAGTCCATTCCCGAGGTGTATTCGATGCTGAAATCAGCGGAGGTGGACATCAAGAAAGAACATCAAGTGTTGATGGTCAATAAAACCACTAAGTTCAAGAAAGGCAAGGGTAAGAAGAACTTCAAGAAGGACGGCAAGGGAGTTGCCGCGCCCGGTAAGCCTGTTACCGGAAAGAAGCCAAAGCATGGACCCAAGCCTGAGACAGAGTGCTTTTATTGCAAGGGAACGGGTCACTGGAAGCGGAACTGCCCCAAATATTTAGCAGACAAGAAGGCCGGCAACGTCAAAGGTATATATGATATACATGTTATTGATGTGTACCTTACCAGCACTCGTAGTAGCTCCTGGGTATTCGATACCGGTGCAGTTGCTCACATTTGTAACTCAAAACAGGAGCTGCGGAATAAGCGGAGACTGGCAAAGGATGAGGTGACGATGCGCGTCGGGAATGGTTCCAAGGTCGATGTGATCGCCATCGGCACGCTACCTCTACATCTACCCTCGGGATTAGTTTTAAACCTTAATAATTGTTATTTAGTACCAGCTTTGAGCATGAACATTGTATCTGGATCTCGTATTATGCGAGATGGCTACTCTTTCAAATCGGAGAATAATGGTTGTTCTATTTATTTGAGAGATATGTTTTATGGTCATGCCCCACTGGTCAATGGTTTATTTTTGATGAATCTCGAACGTGATGATACACATATTCATAGTGTAGATGCCAAAAGATGTAAAGTTGATAATGATAGTCGCACATAGTTGTGGCATTACCGCCTTGGTCATATTGGTGTCAAACGTATGAAGAAGCTCCATTCAGATGGACTTCTAGAGTCTCTTGATTATGAATCATTTGACACGTGCGAACCATGCCTCTTGGGTAAGATGACCAAGACTCCGTTCTCCGGAACAATGGAGCGAGCAACCAACTTGTTGGAAATCATACATACCGATGTGTGCGGTCCAATGAGTGTTGAGGATCGCGGAGGCTATCGTTATGTTCTCACCCTCACAGATGACTTGAGTAGATATGGGTATATCTATTTGATGAAACACAAGTCTGAGACCTTTGAAAGGTTCAAGGAATTTCAGAATGAGGTTGAGAATCAACGTGACAGAAAAATAAAGTTCTTACGATCAGATCGTGGGGTGAATATTTAAGTCATGAATTTGGCACACACCTTAGGAGCTGTGGAATTGTTTCACAATTGACACCGCCCGGAACACCTCAACGTAACGGTGTGTCCGAACGTCGAAATCGTACTCTGTTGGACATGGTGCGATCTATGATGTCCCTCACCGATTTACCGCTATCTTTTTGGGGTTATGCTTTAGAGACTGCCGCATTCACTTTAAATAGGGCTCCGTCGAAATCCGTTGAGACGACCCCGTATGAACTTTGGTTTGGCAAGAAACCGAAGCTGTCGTTTCTAAAAGTTTGGGGTTGCGATGCTTATGTCAAGAAACTTCAACCTGAAAAGCTCGAACCCAAATCGGAAAAATGCGTCTTCATAGGATACCCAAAGGAAATGATTGGGTACACCTTCTACCACAGATCCGAAGGCAAAGTCTTTGTTGCCAAGAATGGATGCTTTCTGGAGAAAGAGTTTCTCTCGAAAGAAGTGAGTGGGAGGAAAGTAGAACTTGATGAGGTGACAGTCACCCCTCCTGAACCGGAAAGTAGGGCAGCGCAGGAAATTGTTCCTGAGGTGCTTGCACCGACAAGGGAGGAAGTTGATGATAATGATCATGAAGAAACAGATCAAGTAACTACTGAACTTCGAAGGTCCACAAGGGCACGTTCCGCACCAGAGTGGTACGGCAATCCTGTCCTGGAAATTATGTTGTTGGACAACGGTGAACCGTCGAACTACGAAGAAGCGATGGCGGGCCCGGATTCCAATAAATGGCTTGGAGCCATGAAATCCGAGATAGAATCCATGTATGAAAACAAAGTATGGACTTTGGTGGACTTGCCTGATGATAGGCACGCCATAGAAAACAAATGGATATTTAAGAAGAAGACAGACGCGGATGGTAATGTAACCATCTATAAGGCTCGGCTTGTCGCTAAGGGTTATCGACAAGTTCAAGGGGTTGACTACGACGAGACTTTCTCACCCGTAGCGATGCTAAAGTTAGTCAGAATCATGTTAGCTATTGCCGCATTCTATGATTATGAGATATGGCAAATGGACGTCAAAACAGCATTCCTTAACGGCTTCCTCAAGGAAGAGTTGTATATGATGCAACCGGAAGGTTTTGTCGATCCAGAGAACGCTAACAAGGTTTGCAAGCTCCAACGCTCGATTTACGGGCTGGTGCAAGCATCTCGGAGTTGGAATATTCGCTTTAATGATGTGATCAAAGCGTTTGGATTTATACAGACTTATGGAGAAGCCTGTATTTACAAGAAAGTGGGTGGGAGCTCTGTGGCATTTCTCATATTATATGTGGATGACATATTGCTGATGGGAAATGATATAGAATTCTTGGAAAATGTAAAGGCCTACTTGAATAAAAGTTTTTCAATGAAGGACCTTGGAGAAGCTGCTTACATATTAGGCATCAAAATCAATAGAGATAGATCAAGACGCCACATTGGTCTTTCACAAAGTACATACCTTGACAAGATATTGAAAAAGTTCAATATGGATCAGTCCAAGAAGGGATTCTTGCCTATTTTGCAAGGTATGAGATTGAGCAAGGCTCAGTCGCCGACCACGGCAGAAGATAGAGAAAAGATGAGTGTCATTCCCTATGCATCGGCCATAGGTTCTATCATGTATGCCATGCTGTGTACCAGACCTGATGTGAACCTTGCCATAAGTTTGGTAGGGAGGTACCAAAGTGATCCAGGTACGGAACACTGGACAGCGGTCAAGAACATCCTGAAGTACCTGAAAAGGACTAAGGATATGTTTCTCGTTTATGGAGGTGACGAAGAGCTCGTCGTAAAGGGTTACGTCGATGCTAGCTTCGACACAGATCTGGATGACTCTAAGTCTCAAACCGGATACGTGTATATTTTGAACGGAGGGGCAGTCAGCTGGTGCAGTTGCAAGCAAAGCGTCGTGGCAGCATCTACATGTGAAGCGGAGTACATAGCTGCTTCCGAAGCAGCACAGGAAGGAGTCTGGATGAAGGAGTTCATCACCGACCTAGGAGTCATTCCAAGCGCGTCAAGCCCGATGACTCTCTTCTGTGACAACACTGGTGCTATTGCTATTACCAAGGAGCCCAGGTTTCACAAGAAGACCAAGCACATCAAGCGCCATTTCAACTCCATCCAGAATTATGTTCAAGATGGAGATATAGATATTTGTAAAGTGCATACAGATCTGAATGTCGCAGACCCGTTGACTAAACCTCTTCCAGGGGCAAAACATGATCAACACCAGAACTCTATGGGTGTTCGATTCATCACAATGTAACTAGATTATTGACTCTAGTGCAAGTGGGAGACTGTTGGAAATATGCCCTAGAGGCAATAATAAAAGTATTATTATTATATTTCCTTGTTCATGCTTGAATTGTATTGTACGAAAACAGCGATACATGTGTGAATATATAGACCACAATGAGTCCCTGGTGAGCCTCTAGTTACCAGCTCGTTAATCAACAGATGATCACGGTTTCCTGATCATGGACATGTGATGTCAGTGTTAACGGGATCACATCATTAGGAGAATGATGTGATGGACAAGACCCAATCCTGAGCATAGCACGAGATCGTATAGTTCGTAATGCATAAGCTTTTCGGTGTCAAGTATTTATTCCTTATACCATGAGGTTGTACAACTCCCGGATGCCGTAGGAATACTTTGGGTGTGCCAAACGTCACAACGTAACTGGGTGGCTATAAAGGTACGCATCGGGTATCTCCAAAAGTGTTTGTTGAGTTGGTACGAACCCAGACTGGGATGTTGTCACTCCGTATGACGGAGAGGTACCTCTGGGCCCACTCGGTAAGACATCATCATAATGAGCTCAATTTGACTAAGTAGTTAGTCACGGGATGATGGATTACGGATCGAGTAAAGAGACTTGCCATGACGAGATTGAACAAGGTATCGGGTATACCGACGATCGAATCTCGGGCAAGTACCGTACCGATGGACAAAGGGAATAACATACGGGATTGAGTGAATCCTTGACACGGTGGTTCATCCGATGAAGATCATCGAGGAACACGTGGGAACCAACATGGGTATCCAGATCCCGCTATTGGTTATTGACCGGAGAGTGGTCTCGGTCATGTCTACGTGTCTCCCGAACCCGTAGGGTCTACACACTTAAGGTTCGGTAACGCTAGGGTCGTAGAGATACAAGCACGTGGAAACCTGAAAGTTGTTCGGAGTCCCGGATGAGATCCCGGACATCACGAGGAGTTCTGGAATGGTCCGGAGGTAAAGATTGATATATATGAAGTCAGGTTTCGGCCATCGGGTGATCTCCGGGGGTCACCGGGAGTGTCCCGGGACCACCGGAGGGGCCCCGGGGGTCCACCGGGTGGGGCCACCCATCCCGGTGGGGGCCCTAGGCCGCAAGGGGGAAGTGGCCAGCCCTAATGGGCTGGCGCACCACATGGGCCCTCCTCCCCATGCGCCTAGGGTTGAAACCCTAGGGGGAGGGGGCGCCACTTGCCTTGGGGGGCAAGGATTCCCCCCTGGCCGCCGCCCCACCCTGCAGATCCCATCTGCAGGGCCGGCGCACCCCCCTGGCCCCCTATATATATGTGGGGGAGAGAGGGCAGCCGCACCCTTGCCCTGGCGCCTCTCCCCCTCCCGTCACACCTCCGTCTCCTTAACGCAGGGTGCCCGACGAAGCCCTGTAGGATTCTCCACTGCATCCACCACCACGCCGTTGTGCTGTTGGATCTCCGACGACCTCTCCTCCCCCCTTGCTGGATCAAGAAGGAGGTGACGTTGCTGTACCGGATGTGTGTTGAGCGTGGAGGTGTCGTCCGTTCGGCGCTAGATCATCGGTGACGAAGAACGCGAAGAGTACGACTACTTCATCCACGCTTCTTCGAAAGCTTCCGCTCGCGATCTACATAACGGTATGTAGATGCACTCTTATTTGCTCGTTGCTAGATGTCTCCTTAGTTGGATCTTGGTGAAAGCGTAGAAATTTTTTGAATTCTGCTACGTTCCCCAACAGGCGATTCATCCAAGCAGTTCACTATCAGCGCTAACCTTGATCCCAAATAGGAAAGCGCGCTCATCGAGTTCATCCGTGAGAACCGGGATATCTTTGCATGGAAACCTTCTGACATGCCACGTATACCGAGGGAACTCGCTGAGCACAGTCTTAACATTGATCCAAAGTTTAAACCAGTCAAGGAGTATCTGCGCCGATTCAACAAAGAAAGGCGCAAGGCTATAGGAGAAGAAGTGGCCAGGCTTTTGGCCGCAAGGTTTGTAGTTGAAGTTTTTCACTCGGAGTGGTTGGCTAATCCGGTGCTGGTGTTAAAGAAAAATGGAAAGTGGAGAATGTGTGTGGATTACACGGACCTAAACAAGGCTTGTCCAACTGATCCTTTTGCTCTCCCTCGCATTGATCAGATCATCGATGCTACAGCGGGATGTGAGCGGCTAAGTTTTTTGGATGCATATTCAGGGTATGACCAGATCAAGATGGCAGTTAAAGATCAGGAGAAGACGTCCTTCATAACGCCTTTTGGTGCTTTTTGCTATGTTTCTATGCCCTTTGGGCTCAAGAGTGCCCAAGTGAAAGTGCAACTAATCCCCGGGTTGTTTTGGCAATTAATAACAACATATATATCATTGAACTAATAGTTACTTGAGAATCATTTCAGAGAAGTTCAGTGATATGGGTATGGCAATGACTGAGGAAGTGGACCCCTCAAAATGCTAAGGCAAGCATTGGCAAAAGCTCAAGACTCCATTTTTGGTTTAGTGATCCATGATCACATTGAGTCCATAGGAAAAGCCAATACTATTAAAAGGGGATGAGGTTGTGTTGATGATCTGGTTGCTCAAGTGCTTAGTGATATATCTCCTTCAACTATCAGCAACTTTCACTACAGTACACACTCATAAGTAATCTCGGACCAACCGATTTTCCAAACTCAGTCACACCGAGATGAACCACCTCAGCCATAAGCCAAACCCTAGAAAAATCGGTCATTCCGAGTTTGAGTTCGGTCTCACCGAAACATGGGCTGCCAAGCTTCTGTAACCGTTTGTCATCATATCGGAATAACTGAGTTGATGATTTCGGTCCCACCGAAACTGGCAAGTTCCTGCCTTTGCTCAAATCGGACTAACCGAGATGGTATTTTCGGTCCCACCGAAAACCCCAACGTTCACATTATTTGAACTTTCGGTCTGACCGAGTTGTCCACTTCGGTCCCACCGAGATTGCTCAATTATGTGTGTAACGGTTGGATTTTGTGTGGAGGCTATATATACCCCTCCACCCCCTCTTCATTCGTGGAGAGAGCCATCAGAAAGAACTACCACTCCTACCTTACACTTTCTGAGAAGAGAACTACCTACCCTTGTGTTGAGATCAAGTTGCTCCACTCCCACCATATGAAACTTGATTTCTAACCTTCCCAAGTTGCTTTCCACTCAATCCTTTCTTCCACCACAGCCAAATCAGTGAGGAGAGTTGAGTGTTGGGGAGATTATCATTTGAAGCACAAGAGCAAGGAGTTCATCATCATCTACAACATCTATTACCTTTTGGAGGGTGGTGCCTCCTAGATTGGTTAGGTGTTGCTTGGGAGCCTCCGTCATCGAGATGTGGAGTTGAACCAAGAAGTTTGTAAGGGCAAGGAGATCGCCTACTTCATGAAGATCTACCCCGAGTAAGGCTAGCCCTCCGTGGGCGTAGGCCATGATGGAATAGACAAGGTTGCTTCTTCGTGGACCCTTCGTGGGTGGAGCCCTCCGTGGACTCGCGCAGCCGTTACCCTCCGTGGGTTGAAGTCTCCATCAACGTGGATGTACGATAGCACCACCTATCGGAACCACGGGAAAAATCACCGCGTCTCCAAATTGCGTTTGCTCTTCTCCACCTCTCTTTACTACATGTGCAATTTACTTTCCGCTGCTTATACTCTAGAATTGCATGTGTAGGGTGATACTTGACTTGATCATAATTGTGAAACTACCAAAAACTGTTCTTTGTCAAAAGGCAGAATTTTTATATTTACAAGTAGTCTAATCACCCCCCCTCTAGACATACTTTCGATCCTACAAGTGGTATCAGAGCTTTGGTCTCCATTGTTTTGTTTTCCATTGCATTGGACTCCATAAGCTTGGTTTCACAACCTAGGAGAGTATGGCGTCTAGTGAGGGTAATTATCGTAGAGGTCCTTACGTTGATGGTACAAATTTTGCTAGTTGGAAGCATAAAATGAAAATGCATATTCTTGGTCATAACCCAGCCGCATGGGGCATTATTTGTGTTGGTATGCAAGGTGAATTCTTCGAGGAAGGAAAAGTTCCGGATCGCGAAGCCACACCTGAAGAATTGCGGATGTTGCAAAACAATGCTCAAGCTTGTGACATTCTCTTCAATGCCTTGTGTCCCGAGGAGTTCAACAAAATCAGCCGTCTTGAGAATGCTAAAGAGATTTGGGATACTTTGGTTGAAATGCACGAAGGTACCGAGTCTGTGAAGGAATCAAAGCTAGATATTCTTCAAGGTCAACTTGACAAGTTCAAGATGAAGGATGGTGAAGGAGTCGCTGAAATGTACTCTAGGCTTGCTCTCATCACAAATGAGATTGCCGGCTTAGGAAGCGAAGAAATGACCGACCGATTCATCATTAAGAAGATTCTCAGAGCTTTGGATGGAAAGTACGACACCGTGTGCACTTTGATCCAAATGATGCCAAACTACAAGACTCTCAAGCCAACTGAAGTCATTGGAAGAATTGTTGCTCATGAGATGACACTTAAGGATAAGGAAGAGCTTCACAACAAGTCAAGTGGTGCTTACAAAGCTACAAGTGATGCTCCCGCAACCTCAAGTGACAAGTTAATTTCCAATGAAGAGATAAGCCTAATGGTTAAGAACTTCAACAAATTCTACAAGAATAGAGGCAAAGAGAGAAGCTCAAAGTCTAGATCATATGATGAAAAGAGATCTTCTAGTCGTGATCGAAACTGCTACAATTGTGGAAGACCCGGACACTACTCAAATGAGTGTACAGCTCCCCACAAGAGAAGAGAAGAATCTCCAAGAAGAAGATCAAGAGATGAGTCACCTCGGAAAGAGAGAAGGAGTAGAGATGATCGTTATGAACGAAGACCCTCTCGGAGAAGCAAGGATTCGGAGAGGAAAGACAAGTCATCAAGGAGCTACACAAGAAGAAGACATCAAGCTCATGTAGGTGAATGGGTCTCCGGCTCCGACTCCGACAATCAATCCGATGGAAGCTATCACTCCGACTCCGACTACAGTCAAGATGAAGGTGTTGCCGGTCTTGCTCTCGTATCCTCCAACTCCAACTCCTACGACTTATTTGATTCACCAAATGAAGGAATTGGAAGATGCTTCATGGCTAAAGGCCCCAAGGTATTACACCCTGAATTCATTGACTTTGATAGTGATGAGGATGACTTGCTTGGTGAAGATGAGCTCTTGCATGATAAATCTAGTGAGCTTAGTAACGATGAAAATGCTAGTAGTCTTTATAGTCGAGAAGAGTCGAATGACAATGCTATGAAGGAGATTGAGCGTCTAACTAAAGAACTAAACACTCTTAAGTTAGCTCATGAAACAACTCAAGAAGATCATAGAGAGCTCCTAAGATCTCATGAGAAGCTACGCTTCGAGAAGCTCACTCTAGAGCAAGAACATGAGTTTCTAAAAGCGATCAATGACGATCTTCGAAAGAAGAGTTCTTCATATCTTGCCAAACGACTTCTCTTGTCTAATTTCTTGCCACCTATTAAGACTAAGCATGACAAGCATAAGAAAAATTCTTCCTCTAGAAGTAACAATAGCCATGTTAAATCTAATATTGTTGCTTCTAGTAGTTCTCTTGATTCCACTAACAATGTTTCAAGCCAAGTTACACTTGAGCAAGAGAATAGCTTATTGAAGGAAATCATAGAGAAAGGTGTCTACAAGAGTCTTGCCAGAAGCAAGAACTTTGAGGAAATTGTTCGCAAACAAGGAAGGCACCGGAAGAATCAAGGAATTGGTTTTGAGCGAAAGTTCAACGCCGAAGGTGTTGAGTGGGAAGATGGTCAATATCCTACTCCACAGTTTGTTTCTCAAAAGGAGAAGTATGATCCTACTTCTTCCAATGTGGAACAAGCTCAAGATGACCTTCCACCACAAGACCACAAGCTAAAAGCCAAGGACAAGCTTCAAGAGGAGATTGATGCATTCATTGAAGCACCTCAAGCCATGGTCAAGTGGGTTCCCAAGGACACATCAAGTTCTACTTCGTCAAGCTCAACTACAACCCCAAGGATTCCCATCAAGATGATGTGGATCCCGAAGAAGAAGAACTAGAAAGTTCTTGAGGGTGACTCCGCCAACATACTTCACTCACATTCATTTTGGCAACTTGTGCAATCAACTTCCACATCATGCACTAGTTCATGGAGTCACAAACCCTCTTGTTGGTAAGTCAAGGGACAAGGTAATCATTGCTTTCATGGACATCATCCATTGTGAACTTCAATCTATGTCCATGGATATCCTTGTTTGTTCCTTGTGGGACTAACCCATGTAGGTATTGAAAGTGCCCTAATCCAAAGGATAGCTCCCAACTCTTGATGATCTACATCAACATTGAGCATCCACATCTTCAACATCTACATGAAGTCTTCTATGACAACCCAAGGTTAGTTTGACCCTTTAAAAGGGGTTCTCACATCTAGGGGGAGCTTTGCTCTAAAAATTGAGCTAAAGCATCTCCAAATGATGTGAACACATCAATGCTTTATGTAAAAGTGGTAACCCCACTTGTGCTTAAACGATGAGTATGACCTATGATCAAATGTTCTCATTTGGCTCCTAAGTCAATATACTCATATAAAGATGACCTAGTCATCGACAAATTGTGTGCTAGTAGCTAGAGTGTTGGTTGTGCATGTTTGACACATATTTCATTTGCTATCTTATTGTGTGAGCATGTTGAATGCATGATTTTATCCATTCGAGGACATCCATTTGTTGTTTTGGTTGTTTTGATTTTTTTTTTGGCCAAATGGATGGACAAGAATGCCTAAGTACCTTCCCTAGCTATCTATGCTTTCTTGTCTCAAATTCTATTCATGCTTATATCACAAACTTTGAACAAGTCATTTTCGGACCCTCCGAGTGAGGAGCACTCGGAGCCACCGATCCGTCTAAGGCTGACTTCCAAAACCTTCTAAGTAAATTTCGGTCAGACCAACTCATTCCCACTCGGTCAAACCGAAAGCACTTAGACTGATCTAGGTTTCATCTCGGTGAAACCGAGTTCTAAATCTCGGCGTGACCGAAATGCGTAACTGCAAGCAGTTATCCATCTCGGTGTCACCGAGTTTTTCAACTCGGTCCCATCGACAGCAAGGGGATATAAATACTGAGGGCAGCGCGCGTTGATTATTCCTTCAAACGTTTTCGCTCCCACGTCCCCTGCTGTCGTCGCCCTGATCTCCGGATCGTCGCCGTCGTCACCTGTGCGCCCTCGCCGCAGGTCTCCATCGCCGTCAACGGATTTCTCCTCCGCGTCGTTGCCGCCGTAGAGGGACTCCACCAAGTTAGGGTGAGTCTCGATCCCTCTCGTGCTCCCATCCGATTCATTGCACGTTTGGTTTGCCCTATATCTGCCCACGTTTGAATAACTTCCTTTCCATCAGATCGGTTCTAGTTTCGAGTAAAATTCTTAGGGTTAGGTTTCCACGGAACACATCTCGGTGAAACCGATTTTGAAATTTCGGTGTGACCGATTCGGCCTCTGGCCATTGCACTGCACCTTTCGGTCCAACCGAGTTGTGCAAATCGGTGTGACCGAAACACAGTCTTAGTGAAACCCTAGTGTTTCGGCAGGACCGAAACCCACTTCGGTCCAACCGAAAGTGGTGTGTAAAGTTTTTGTTATACACTTCGGATTCACCGAAACTGAAAATCGGTCTGACCGAAATGCATTCTGTGAAAACTTAAAACTAAGATTTGAACTCATTTTGTTTGCAAAACCTCTGCAGTTTGTGATAACTCTTCTTCTCTGCCTATACCTTATCTATTCACAGGTTATCAGCCATGTCAGATGCCAGTGACAGCCAGAACAGGTCAGAGTCACCTTTTGCGGACATTCCGGAAGCAGACACTAGTCCTGAGGCTAGTAGTCCAGTTGATGATGGTGAGAGGAGTACACCTAGTGGCTTGCCTCCTGCAGCCACCAGAGCCAGAAAGGAGAGGAACTCAGATGATGAGGATTCTGATTTTGTAGCTGAGGAAGAGGTGTCCTCCAAGCCTAAGAGAAAGGTTGTTGCCAAAGAGCAACAAGGTCAGCAGTCAAAGAAGGGCACCAGCAAAGTCAAGTAGTCAGCTGTTGCCAAGAAGCTGAACTTGGGAGAGCCAGCCCCAAGCAAAGTGAAGAAAACCTCCAAGAGGAAGAGGGTAGTGTATACTGATCCTCATGCAGATGCAGCAGCCGAGGAAGAAGAAGAAGAAGCACCCCAGCCTGCTCCTCAGAAGCAGAAGCTCATGGGTGATGCTATTAGGGCTGGAGCCACTTCTAAGACCAAGAAGTCTGCTCAAGCTAAGGCAGCTCCAGCAAAGCCTACTGCCAAGCCCAAGAGGACAACCAGGAACATTCCAGCATCTGAGAAGAACAAGGGTGATGTGCCACCGTCTGAGTCTGATGAGGAAGGACAAGTGTTGCTGAAACTCCGTCCAAAACTGCCGCTCCACAATGATGCTCATCCTCAAGCCGAGGATATGAAGGCAAGGAAAGATAGAGGTCTCAGGCTATGGAGACAATCTGATCCATATGCCGTGAGGAGAAGGACTGCTGTAGACCCCAGATTCCACACCAGAGAGCAGCAGGACTTCTATGAGACTGTGCTGATGGACTAGAAGCCAATAGTTGCAGATACCAGATACGTTGACTGGAAATACATTGACAGCGAAGAGCACAGAGACTTCTTTCCCCATGTGCATGAAAGCTTCACTGCATGTGGAGTTGCTGAGTTTGTGGGTCAGAAACTGACAGATTGGAACGATGAGATGATTATGCAGTTCTATGCCACAGCTCATTTCTATCCTGATGGGAAGATCACCTGGATGACTGAAGGTCAAAGGTTTTCTTCTTCTGTTGAAGAATGGGCAGAACTTCTGAATGCTCCAGTGCAAAGAGAGGACGACATTGATGTCTATGGGATTCCAAAGAAGAACCATGATTCCATGAAGAACATGTACAAGGAGATCCCCGCAGCAGATTTGGAAGTGTGGAAGCTTGGCTCAGTCTACTATCTCCAGGCAGGTTTACCTACCACTAACACTATTCTGAGGCATACCTTGATGCCCAAGTCTGGAGATCATCGCATGATCAGAGGGTATTCTATCAACATGCTGCATATACTTGATGAGAAGGCACCTTTCAAGGTGATGGACTTAATGGTAGAGACCATTAAGAGGACTGCAGCTGACCAGAAGAGGTCATGTGGATTTGCCCCACAGATTCAGATGCTTATCAATGCCAAGTTTGGCACGGGCAAATTCCTGTTGGATAGGAAACACTTACCATTGCAGCCAGAGCATGAAGACAATGTTGTTGTGATGGACGAGGAGGATCCAACATCGGTTGAAGGTCAAGCAAAGATTGAAGCTGCTAGGAAAGCCAAAGCTGATAAAGAGGCAGCAGCAGCAGCAGCTAAACCAAAGAGCTTCGGAGAGCAAATTCTTGAAGCTACCCAAAGGATTGAACAACGCCTGGCCAGCATTGAACAATCTCAGGAGAGCCTAGAGAGGATTGTTGACGAGAAGGTCCACGCTCTGGATGTGAAGCTGACTGAACTTCAAGTGACCGTCAACAAGCTTGAGGCAGATATGGAGGAAGCAAGGCAGGACAAGGCAGAGCTCATGCAGGATGACTTAGTCCAGGATTCTCAGCGACAGACTGCTCCAATTCCCAGAGGATCCCGATCAGCTGCTATTCCAGTGACTGACTCCAGGGCTACAGCTCCAGCAGTTACTCCAGCCACAGCTCCAGTATCCACTCCTCCAGCGCAGACATCAGCTGAAGTCTTCGCCGATGCCGTCATATCTACTCCGACATCTACCCAGACGGGAGCCGCCAGCAGAGCCCACAGTGACGTTTAGCTCTATGCTTTTTCAAACTTTTTGGTAACTTGTTGCCAAAGGGGGAGAAATTGTATAGATCATAGGGCTTCGAGAGAGAGAGTGCTCTTTCGTTCTTTTGCGGTTTCTTTGAGATACTTTTGGTTTTCGTGGTTTTCGAAACTTTCAGTGTGCTTGATACTACGTTTGATGCTACCTTAATGAGTGCTTGGTCATACTATGCTTTAATGTGTGCTTAATGCCTATCATATGCTATTCCTATCTTGTATGGCTATTTACTCTTGTCTTGGTGATTGGGTGCATGCTTTTCATTCTTATCATTTTGTGCGCTCCACCAAGATGTATGTGACATGGAAGAGTAACCCATGATCCTAATCGATTGTGCATTTGCATTCAAACGCAAATTTTAAATAATGCACAAATTTAGGGGGAGCTCTTGCTTATCACATACTTCTCAAAGCGACGATATTATTCATTGATTATATCCTTTGTCGAAGCTTTGATCTATGTGTTGTCATCAATTACCAAAAAGGGGGAGATTGAAAGTGCAACTAATCCCCGGGTTGTTTTGGCAATTAATAACAACATATATATCATTGAACTAATAGTTACTTGAGAATCATTTCAGAGAAGTTCAGTGATATGGGTATGGCAATGACTGAGGAAGTGGACCCCTCAAAATGCTAAGGCAAGCATTGGCAAAAGCTCAAGACTCCATTTTTGGTTTAGTGATCCATGATCACATTGAGTCCATAGGAAAAGCCAATACTATTAAAAGGGGATGAGGTTGTGTTGATGATCTGGTTGCTCAAGTGCTTAGTGATATATCTCCTTCAACTATCAGCAACTTTCACTACAGTACACACTCATAAGTAATCTCGGACCAACCGATTTTCCAAACTCAGTCACACCGAGATGAACCACCTCAGCCATAAGCCAAACCCTAGAAAAATCGGTCATTCCGAGTTTGAGTTCGGTCTCACCGAAACATGGGCTGCCAAGCTTCTGTAACCGTTTGTCATCATATCGGAATAACCGAGTTGATGATTTCGGTCCCACCGAAACTGGCAAGTTCCTGTCTTTGCTCAAATCGGACTAACCGAGATGGTATTTTCGGTCCCACCGAAAACCCCAACGTTCACATTATTTGAACTTTCGGTCTGACCGAGTTGTCCACTTCGGTCCCACCGAGATTGCTCAATTATGTGTGTAACGGTTGGATTTTGTGTGGAGGCTATATATACCCCTCCACCCCCTCTTCATTCGTGGAGAGAGCCATCAGAAAGAACTACCACTCCTACCTTACACTTTCTGAGAAGAGAACTACCTACCCTTGTGTTGAGATCAAGTTGCTCCACTCCCACCATATGAAACTTGATTTCTAACCTTCCCAAGTTGCTTTCCACTCAATCCTTTCTTCCACCACAGCCAAATCAGTGAGGAGAGTTGAGTGTTGGGGAGATTATCATTTGAAGCACAAGAGCAAGGAGTTCATCATCATCTACAACATCTATTACCTTTTGGAGGGTGGTGCCTCCTAGATTGGTTAGGTGTCGCTTGGGAGCCTCCGTCATCGAGATGTGGAGTTGAACCAAGAAGTTTGTAAGGGCAAGGAGATCGCCTACTTCGTGAAGATCTACCCCGAGTAAGGCTAGCCCTCCATGGGCGTAGGCCATGATGGAATAGACAAGGTTGCTTCTTCGTGGACCCTTCGTGGGTGGAGCCCTTCGTGGACTCGCGCAGCCGTTACCCTCCGTGGGTTGAAGTCTCCATCAACGTGGATGTACGATAGCACCACCTATCGGAACCACGGGAAAAATCACCGCGTCTCCAAATTGCGTTTGCTCTTCTCCACCTCTCTTTACTACATGTGCAATTTACTTTCCGCTGCTTATACTCTAGAATTGCATGTGTAGGGTGATGTTTGACTTGATCATAATTGAGAATCTGTCAAAAACTGTTCATGATCAAAAGGCAGAATTTTTATAATTACAAGTAGTCTAATCACCCCTTCTCTAGACATACTTTCGATCCTACAAGTGGTATCAGAGCTTTGGTCTCCATTGTTTTGGTTTCCATTGCATTGGACTCCATAAGCTTGGTTTCACAACCTAGGAGAGTATGGCATCTAGTGAGGGTAATTATCGTAGAGGTCCCTACTTTGATGGTACAAATTTTGCTAGTTGGAAGCATAAAATGAAAATGCATATTCTTGGTCATAACCCAGCCGCATGGGGCATTATTTGTGTTGGCATGCAAGGTGAATTCTTCGAGGAAGGAAAAGTTCCGGATCGCGAAGCTACACCGGAAGAGTTGCGGATGTTGCAAAACAATGCTCAAGCTTGTGACATTCTCTTCAATGCTTTGTGTCCCGAGGAGTTCAACAAAATCAGCCGTCTTGAGAATGCTAAAGAGATTTGGGATACTTTGGTTGAAATGCACGAAGGTACCGAGTCTGTGAAGGAATCAAAGCTAGATATTCTTCAAGGTCAACTTGACAAGTTCAAGATGAAGGATGGTGAAGGAGTCGCTGAAATGTACTCTAGGCTTGCTCTCATCACAAATGAGATTGCCAGCTTAGGAAGCGAAGAAATGACCGACCGATTCATCATCAAGAAGATTCTAAGAGCTTTGGATGGAAAGTATGATACCGTGTGCACTTTGATCCAAATGATGCCAAACTACAAGACTCTCAAGCCAACTGAAGTCATTGGAAGAATTGTTGCTCATGAGATGACACTTAAGGATAAGGAAGAGCTTCACAACAAGTCAAGTGGTGCTTACAAAGCTACAAGTGATGCTCCCACAACCTCAAGTGACAAGTTAGTTTCCAATGAAGAGATAAGCCTAATGGTTAAGAACTTCAACAAATTCTACAAGAATAGAGGCAAAGAGAGAAGCTCAAAGTCTAGATCATATGATGAAAAGAGATCTTCTAGTCGTGATCGAAACTGCTACAATTGTGGAAGACCCGGACACTACTCAAATGAGTGTACGGCTCCCCACAAGAGAAGAGAAGAATCTCCAAGAAGAAGATCAAGAGATGAGTCACCTCGGAAAGAGAGAAGGAGTAGAGATGATCGTTATGAACGAAGACCCTCTCGGAGAAGCAAGGATTCAGAGAGGAAAGACAAGTCATCAAGGAGCTACACAAGAAGAAGACATCAAGCTCATGTAGGTGAATGGGTCTCCGGCTCCGACTCCGACAATCAATCCGATGGAAGCTATCACTCCGACTCCGACTACAGTCAAGATGAAGGTGTTGCCGGTCTTGCTCTCGTATCCTCCAACTCCAACTCCTACGACTTATTTGATTCACCAAATGAAGGAATTGGAAGATGCTTCATGGCTAAAGGCCCCAAGGTATCACACCCTGAATTCATTGACTTTGATAGTGATGAGGATGACTTGCTTGGTGAAGATGAGCTCTTGCATGATAAATCTAGTGAGCTTAGTAACGATGAAAATGCTAGTAGTCTTTATAGTCGAGAAGAGTCGAATGACAATGCTATGAAGGAGATTGAGCGTCTAACTAAAGAACTAAACACTCTTAAGTTAGCTCATGAAACAACTCAAGAAGATCATAGAGAGCTCCTAAGATCTCATGAGAAGCTACGCTTCGAGAAGCTCACTCTAGAGCAAGAACATGAGTTTCTAAAAGCGATCAATGACGATCTTCGAAAGAAGAGTTCTTCATATCTTGCCAAACGACTTCTCTTGTCTAATTTCTTGCCACCTATTAAGACTAAGCATGACAAGCATAAGAAAAATTCTTCCTCTAGTAGTAACAATAGCCATGTTAAATCTAATATTGTTGCTTCTAGTAGTTCTCTTGATTCCACTAACAATGTTTCAAGCCAAGTTACACTTGAGCAAGAGAATAGCTTATTGAAGGAAATCATAGAGAAAGGTGTCTACAAGAGTCTTGCCAGAAGCAAGAACTTTGAGGAAATTGTTCGCAAACAAGGAAGGCACCGGAAGAATCAAGGAATTGGTTTTGAGCGAAAGTTCAACGCCGAAGGTGTTGAGTGGGAAGAAGGTCAATATCCTACTCCACAGTTTGTTTCTCAAAAGGAGAAGTATGATCCTACTTCTTCCAATGTGGAACAAGCTCAAGATGACCTTCCACCACAAGACCACAAGCTAAAAGCCAAGGACAAGCTTCAAGAGGAGATTGATGCATTCATTGAAGCACCTCAAGCCATGGTCAAGTGGGTTCCCAAGGACACATCAAGTTCTACTTCGTCAAGCTCAACTACAACCCCAAGGATTCCCATCAAGATGATGTGGATCCCGAAGAAGAAGAACTAGAAAGTTCTTGAGGGTGACTCCGCCAACATACTTCACTCACATTCATTTTGGCAACTTGTGCAATCAACTTCCACATCATGCACTAGTTCATGGAGTCACAAACCCTCTTGTTGGTAAGTCAAGGGACAAGGTAATCATTGCTTTCATGGACATCATCCATTGTGAACTTCAATCTATGTCCATGGATATCCTTGTTTGTTCCTTGTGGGACTAACCCATGTAGGTATTGAAAGTGCCCTAATCCAAAGGATAGCTCCCAACTCTTGATGATCTACATCAACATTGAGCATCCACATCTTCAACATCTACATGAAGTCTTCTATGACAACCCAAGGTTAGTTTGACCCTTTAAAAGGGGTTCTCACATCTAGGGGGAGCTTTGCTCTAAAAATTGAGCTAAAGCATCTCCAAATGATGTGAACACATCAATGCTTTATGTAAAAGTGGTAACCCCACTTGTGCTTAAACGATGAGTATGACCTATGATCAAATGTTCTCATTTGGCTCCTAAGTCAATATACTCATATAAAGATGACCTAGTCATCGACAAATTGTGTGCTAGTAGCTAGAGTGTTGGTTGTGCATGTTTGACACATATTTCATTTGCTATCTTATTGTGTGAGCATGTTGAATGCATGATTTTATCCATTCGAGGACATCCATTTGTTGTTTTGGTTGTTTTGATTTTTTTTTTGGCCAAATGGATGGACAAGAATGCCTAAGTACCTTCCCTAGCTATCTATGCTTTCTTGTCTCAAATTCTATTCATGCTTATATCACAAACTTTGAACAAGTCATTTTCGGACCCTCCGAGTGAGGAGCACTCGGAGCCACCGATCCGTCTAAGGCTGACTTCCAAAACCTTCTAAGTAAATTTCGGTCAGACCAACTCATTCCCACTCGGTCAAACCGAAAGCACTTAGACTGATCTAGGTTTCATCTCGGTGAAACCGAGTTCTAAATCTCGGCGTGACCGAAATGCGTAACTGCAAGCAGTTATCCATCTCGGTGTCACCGAGTTTTTCAACTCGGTCCCATCGACAGCAAGGGGATATAAATACTGAGGGCAGCGCGCGTTGATTATTCCTTCAAACGTTTTCGCTCCCACGTCCCCTGCTGTCGTCGCCCTGATCTCCGGATCGTCGCCGTCGTCACCTGTGCGCCCTCGCCGCAGGTCCCCATCGCCGTCAACGGATTTCTCCTCCGCGTCGTTGCCGCCGTAGAGGGACTCCACCAAGTTAGGGTGAGTCTCGATCCCTCTCGTGCTCCCATCCGATTCATTGCACGTTTGGTTTGCCCTATATCTGCCCACGTTTGAATAACTTCCTTTCCATCAGATCGGTTCTAGTTTCGAGTAAAATTCTTAGGGTTAGGTTTCCACGGAACACATCTCGGTGAAACCGATTTTGAAATTTCGGTGTGACCGATTCGGCCTCTGGCCATTGCACTGCACCTTTCGGTCCAACCGAGTTGTGCAAATCGGTGTGACCGAAACACGGTCTTAGTGAAACCCTAGTGTTTCGGCAGGACCGAAACCCACTTCGGTCCAACCGAAAGTGGTGTGTAAAGTTTTTGTTATACACTTCGGATTCACCGAAACTGAAAATCGGTCTGACCGAAATGCATTCTGTGAAAACTTAAAACTAAGATTTGAACTCATTTTGTTTGCAAAACCTCTGCAGTTTGTGATAACTCTTCTTCTCTGCCTATACCTTATCTATTCACAGGTTCTCAGCCATGTCAGATGCCAGTGACAGCCAGAACAGGTCAGAGTCACCTTTTGCGGACATTCCGGAAGCAGACACTAGTCCTGAGGCTAGTAGTCCAGTTGATGATGGTGAGAGGAGTACTCCTAGTGGCTTGCCTCCTGCAGCCACCAGAGCCAGAAAGGAGAGGAACTCAGATGATGAGGATTCTGATTTTGTAGCTGAGGAAGAGGTGTCCTCCAAGCCTAAGAGAAAGGTTGTTGCCAAAGAGCAACAAGGTCAGCAGTCAAAGAAGGGCACCAGCAAAGTCAAGTAGTCAGCTGTTGCCAAGAAGCTGAACTTGGGAGAGCCAGCCCCAAGCAAAGTGAAGAAAACCTCCAAGAGGAAGAGGGTAGTGTATACTGATCCTCATGCAGATGCAGCAGCCGAGGAAGAAGAAGAAGAAGCACCCCAGCCTGCTCCTCAGAAGCAGAAGCTCATGGGTGATGCTATTAGGGCTGGAGCCACTTCTAAGACCAAGAAGTCTGCTCAAGCTAAGGCAGCTCCAGCAAAGCCTACTGCCAAGCCCAAGAGGACAACCAGGAACATTCCAGCATCTGAGAAGAACAAGGGTGATGTGCCACCGTCTGAGTCTGATGAGGAAGGACAAGTGTTGCTGAAACTCCGTCCAAAACTGCCGCTCCACAATGATGCTCATCCTCAAGCCGAGGATATGAAGGCAAGGAAAGATAGAGGTCTCAGGCTATGGAGACAATCTGATCCATATGCCGTGAGGAGAAGGACTGCTGTAGACCCCAGATTCCACACCAGAGAGCAGCAGGACTTCTATGAGACTGTGCTGATGGACTAGAAGCCAATAGTTGCAGATACCAGATACGTTGACTGGAAATACATTGACAGCGAAGAGCACAGAGACTTCTTTCCCCATGTGCATGAAAGCTTCACTGCATGTGGAGTTGCTGAGTTTGTGGGTCAGAAACTGACAGATTGGAACGATGAGATGATTATGCAGTTCTATGCCACAGCTCATTTCTATCCTGATGGGAAGATCACCTGGATGACTGAAGGTCAAAGGTTTTCTTCTTCTGTTGAAGAATGGGCAGAACTTCTGAATGCTCCAGTGCAAAGAGAGGACGACATTGATGTCTATGGGATTCCAAAGAAGAACCATGATTCCATGAAGAACATGTACAAGGAGATCCCCGCAGCAGATTTGGAAGTGTGGAAGCTTGGCTCAGTCTACTATCTCCAGGCAGGTTTACCTACCACTAACACTATTCTGAGGCATACCTTGATGCCCAAGTCTGGAAATCATCGCATGATCAGAGGGTATTCTATCAACATGCTGCATATACTTGATGAGAAGGCACCTTTCAAGGTGATGGACTTAATGGTAGAGACCATTAAGAGGACTGCAGCTGACCAGAAGAGGTCATGTGGATTTGCCCCACAGATTCAGATGCTTATCAATGCCAAGTTTGGCACGGGCAAATTCCTGTTGGATAGGAAACACTTACCATTGCAGCCAGAGCATGAAGACAATGTTGTTGTGATGGACGAGGAGGATCCAACATTGGTTGAAGGTCAAGCAAAGATTGAAGCTGCTAGGAAAGCCAAAGCTGATAAAGAGGCAGCAGCAGCAGCAGCTAAACCAAAGAGCTTCGGAGAGCAAATTCTTGAAGCTACCCAAAGGATTGAACAACGCCTGGCCAGCATTGAACAATCTCAGGAGAGCCTAGAGAGGATTGTTGACGAGAAGGTCCACGCTCTGGACGTGAAGCTGACTGAACTTCAAGTGACCGTCAACAAGCTTGAGGCAGATATGGAGGAAGCAAGGCAGGACAAGGCAGAGCTCATGCAGGATGACTTAGTCCAGGATTCTCAGCGACAGACTGCTCCAATTCCCAGAGGATCCCGATCAGCTGCTATTCCAGTGACTGACTCCAGGGCTACAGCTCCAGCAGTTACTCCAGCCACAGCTCCAGTATCCACTCCTCCAGCGCAGACATCAGCTGAAGTCTTCGCCGATGCCGTCATATCTACTCCGACATCTACCCAGACGGGAGCCGCCAGCAGAGCCCACAGTGACGTTTAGCTCTATGCTTTTTCAAACTTTTTGGTAACTTGTTGCCAAAGGGGGAGAAATTGTATAGATCATAGGGCTTCGAGAGAGAGAGTGCTCTTTCGTTCTTTTGCGGTTTCTTTGAGATACTTTTGGTTTTCGAAACTTTCAGTGTGCTTGATACTACGTTTGATGCTACCTTAATGAGTGCTTGGTCATACTATGCTTTAATGTGTGCTTAATGCTTATCATATGCTATTCCTATCTTGTATGACTATTTACTCATGTCTTGGTGATTGGGTGCATGCTGTTCATTCTTATCATTTTGTGCGCTCCACCAAGATGTATGTGACATGGAAGAGTGACCCATGATCCTAATCGATTGTGCATTTGCATTCAAACGCAAATCTTAAATAATGCACAAATTTAGGGGGAGCTCTTGCTTATCACATACTTCTCAAAGCGACGATAATATTCATTGATTATATCCTTTGTCGAAGCTTTGATCTATATGTTGTCATCAATTACCAAAAAGGGGGAGATTGAAAGTGCAACTAATCCCCGGGTGGTTTTGGTAATTAATAACAACATATATATCATTGAACTAATAGTTACTTGAAGATCATTTCAGAGAAGTTCAGTGATATGGGTATGGCAAGGACTGAAGAAGTGGACCCCTCAAAATGCTAAGGCAAGCATTGGCAAAAGCTCAAGACTCCATTTTTGGTTTAGTGATCCAAGATCACATTGAGTCCATAGGAAAAGCCAATACTATTAAAAGGGGATGAGGTTATGATGATGATCTGGTTGCTCAAGTGCTTAGTGATACATCTCCTAAACTATCAGCAACTTTCACTGCCATATACACTCATAAGTAATCTCGGTCCCACCGATATTCCAAACTCAGTCACACCGAGATGAACCACCTCAGCCATAAGCCAAACCCTAGTAAACTCGGATTTTCCGATTCTGAACTCGGTCTCACCGAAATATGAGTTGCCAAGGTTCTATAACCTTCTGTCATCAAATCGGTGTCACCGAGATGATGAAGTCGGTCCCACCGAAACTGGCATGCTCTTGTCATTGCACGAATCGGACTAACCGAGATTGTATATTCGGTCCCACCGAAAACCCCAACGTTCACATTATTTGAACTATCGGTCTCACCGAGTTGTCCACTTCGGTCCCACCGAGATTGCTCAAATGTGTGTAACGGTTGGATTTTGTGTGGAGGCTATTTATACCCCTCCACCCCCTCTTCATTCGTGGAGAGAGCCATCAGAAAGAACTACCACTCCTACCTTACATTTCTGAGAAGAGAACTACCTACCCTTGTGTTGAGATCAAGTTGCTCCACTCCCACCATATGAAGCTTGATCTCTAGCCTTCCCAAGTTGCTTTCCACTCAATCATTTCTTCCACCACAGCCAAATCAGTGAGGAGAGTTGAGTGTTGGGGAGATTATCATTTGAAGCACAAGAGCAAGGAGTTCATCATCATCTACAACATCTATTACCTTTTGGAGGGTGGTGCCTCCTAGATTGGTTAGGTGTCGCTTGGGAGCCTCCGTCATCGAGATGTGGAGTTGAACCAAGAAGTTTGTAAGGGCAAGGAGATCGCCTACTTCGTGAAGATCTACCCCGAGTAAGGCTAGCCCTCCGTGGGCATAGGCCATGATGGAATAGACAAGGTTGCTTCTTCGTGGACCCTTCGTGGGTGGAGCCCTCCGTGGACTCGCGCAGCCGTTACCCTCCGTGGGTTGAAGTCTCCATCAACATGGATGTACGATAGCACCACCTATCGGAACCACGGGAAAAATCACCGCGTCTCCAAATTGCGTTTGCTCTTCTCCACCTCTCTTTACTACATGTGCAATTTACTTTCCGCTGCTTATACTCTAGAATTGCATGTGTAGGGTGATACTTGACTTGATCATAATTGTGAAACTACCAAAAACTGTTCTTTGTCAAAAGGCAGAATTTTTATATTTACAAGTAGTCTAATCACCCCCCCTCTAGACATACTTTCAATCCTACACCAAGCAACTTATCAGCGTTGCATGCAGAATTGTCTTAAGGGGCAGATAGGGAGGAATGTTCATGCCTATGTGGATGATATTGTGGTGAAATCAAGGAAGGAGGAGACGCTGATAGAGGACCTCAAAGAGACTTTTGACAATCTTCGAGCCTATAAAATGATGCTTAATCTGGAAAAGTGTGCTTTTGGTGTTCCGGCGGGCAAGCTCCTTGGATTCTTGGTGTCAAACAGAGGAATAGAAGCTAATCCAGAGAAGATCAAGGCAATCACGTCTTTGACTAAACCGGCTTGCATCAATGATGTTCAGCGTATCGCCTGTCGGATCACAGCATTGAGCCGGTTCATCAGCCGTTTGGGGGAGAAGGCGATTCCGCTTTATCAGATGCTGAAAAAGACGGACCGGTTTATGTGGAGTGATGAGGCAAACGCTGCGTTTGAGGATTTGAAGCGGCAGTTGGCAAAGCCACCGGTCCTGGCTGCCCCTGTTGATAATGAGCCGTTGCTGTTATACGTCGCCGCCAATGCACGGGCAGTCAGCGTGGCAATCGTGGTTGAGCGCAAGGAAGCAGGGAAGGAATACCCGGTTCAGCGTCCAGTCTATTACGTCAGTGAAGTTCTCATTGAGTCCAAGCAAAGGTACCCACATTGGCAGAAGCTGGTATATGGTGTGTTCATGGCAAACCGGAAATTGAAACATTATTTCCAAGGCCACCCAATAACTGTTGTTAGTTCAGCACCATTGGGGGATATAATCCAGAACAGGGAAGCTACGGGTAGAGTGGCGAAGTGGGCCATTGAGCTTAGCCCACACGAATTGAAATATGTGCCACGCACCGCTATCAAATCTCAAGCATTGGTGGATTTCATCAATGATTGGACAGAACTGCAAACACCAGAGGAGAAGCCGGATCTTACATACCGGACGATTCACTTTGACGGTTCAAGGCAGTTAGAAGGCTCGGGGGCTGGAGTTGTTTTAACTTCCCCGCGAGGAGACAAGTTTTGTTATGTCCTCCGTCTATTGTTTCCTTGTACTAATAATGCAGCAGAGTATGAAGCATTGCTTCATGGTTTACGGATGGCCAAGGAAATGAATTTGAGCCGGGTCAAGTGTTTTGGCGATTCAGATTTAGTGGCACAACAAGTATCCGGTAAGTGGGATTCAAGAGATCCTCTCATGGCAGCTTACAGACGAGAAGTTGAAGCAGTCGCAGGATATTTCAAAGGGTATCAGGTGGATCACATAGATCGGCGAAGAAATGAAGCGGCCGATGCTTTAAGCCGGCTGGGTTCTCAGCATAAACCGGTACCACCGAATACTTTTTTGGATGAGCTGCACAGTCCATCAGTTCAAGTACCATCGGAGGAAGACCTGGCTGTTCCTGATCCGGAGGCACAGCTAGTTGCAGCACTTCATGTTATTCCGGATTGGACGCTGCCATATTTGGCGTATCTAAGCCGGGGAGAGCTGCCGGACGACGAGATCGAAGCAAGACAGATAATCCGGCGCTCTAAGTCCATGACAATTGCAAACGGAGAACTTCATCATCGCAGCGTTTCTGGAGCGTTTCAACGGTGTGTGTCAGCTGAGGAAGGTTGTGATATTCTTCGTGAGATCCATGAAGGAGATTGTGGTCATCACGCCGGTTCAAAATCCTTGGTGGCTAAAGCTTTTCGACATGGGTTCTATTGGTTAACAGCCCATGCTGATGCGGCGGATTTAGTCCGGAAGTGTGATGCTTGTCAGAAGTTTTCACGACGTGCTCTTGTTCCGGCACAGGAGCTCCGGATGATACCGATAACCTGGCCGTTTGCGACTTGGGGGCTTGATATGGTTGGACCCTTCAAACGATCCAAGGATCAGAAAACTCATCTACTGGTGGCTGTGGATAAGTTTACAAAATGGGTTGAAGCAGAGCCTGTGAGCAAGTGTGATGCGGCAACAGCGGTTAAATTCATCAAAAAGGTAATTTTTCGGTTTGGCTTTCCACACAGCATCATCACAGACAACGGCACCAATTTATCTAAAGGAGAGATGGAAGAGTTTTGTCAACGGGAGCATATTCGCCTAGACGTGTCTTCTGTAGCTCACCCTCAATCCAATGGTCAAGCTGAAAGAGCGAATCAGGAGATTTTGCGAGGTATCAAGCCCCGGCTTATGACTCCCCTGCAAAGAACACCAGGGTGCTGGGTTGAGGAGTTACCATCTGTTATCTGGAGCATCAATACTACGCCGAACCGGTCCACAGGGTATACACCTTTCTTTATGGTGTATGGTGCTGAAGCAGTCCTTCCAAGTGATATCCGTCATGATTCGCCACGGGTGACGGCCTATGTTGAAGCGGCTAATGAGCAGGCGAGACAGGACAGTTTGGACCGGCTGGATGAAGAGCGTGATATAGCAGCAGCACGGTCTGTAATTTATCAACAAGACTTGCGCAGATATCACAGCCGCCGGATCAAGACCAGGACATTCCAGGAGGGAGATTTGGTACTCCGGCTCATCCAAGATCAAACAGATATGCACAAGCTATCCCCGCCTTGGAAAGGGCCCTTTGTGGTTAGCAAGAATCTGCACAACGGTTCATATTACCTGGTGGACGTTCGAGAACACAAGGACTCACGGACATCAGAGGAAGAGACAAAGAGACCGTGGAACATCGCCCTCTTGCGGCCCTACTATACCTGAGCCATGAGCTCTGTTGTATCCTATGTATATATTATGCTTAATGAATAAACCGGCACCCTCGGTAAACCGGGGGCTCAGCCTTTTTTCCAATACAAAGTGTCTTATGGTGATAACCATACATTTCTTATTATATGTCATATTTTAAAACACTTTGATCAGTCTAACTGGTTGTGCAGGACAATTGCCATATATGCACTCTGGAGCAGTGACTATTGAAGGGATTCCTGTTCAAACATAAGTCGTATTCAAACCAAAGAGAACATACCCAAACTTATTGAAGGGATTCCTGTTCAAACATAGGTCGTATTCGAACCAAAGAGAACATACCCAAACTTATTGAAGGGATTCCTGTTCAAACATAGGTCGTATTCGAACCAAAGAGAACATACCCAAACTTATTGACGGGCTTCCTGTTCAAACATAGGTCGTACTCGAACCAAAGAGAACATACCCAAACTTATTGACGGGCTTCCTTTTCAAACATAGGTCGTATTCGAACCAAAGAGAACATACCCAAACTTAATGAAGCCATTCTGTTCAAACATAGGTCGTATCCGAACCAAAGAGAACATGGCAAAGGCCAGTAGGGGGCAGGATCGTATCCGAATCCTAGCTTAGCCCCTATGGTCCAGTTTGTATGGTCGTATCCGAACCATAAGCTCAATGGATCGTATCCGAATCCATTGCTTGGCTAAATTTTTAAGGCCAGTAGGGGGCAGGATCGTATTCGAATCCTAGCTTAGCCCCTATGGTCCGGTTTATATGGTCGTATCCGAACCATAAGCTCAATGGATCGTATCCGAATCCATTGCTTGGCTAAACCTTGCTTTGGAGCCTGGCAGCTCGCAAAAAGCCTCGACTACATGGTTTTATTTGCAAACTTGTATTTCTGGTGTTTGTGTTTTATGGTTCTTTGATCCGGAGTGGGACAATTCCAGAGTTGACCGCGTATCTTTAAAAGTCTGGACAGAGCTCCAGCATGATTTAAACCGGTAGCTTTTATATAAAGCCCGGAATTATTATTGGGTCTATCAAAGGCTCCCTCAGAAAATTGCAAATTTCGCCGAATTAAGAATATCAAGCATACTTGATCGCAGGTATGAAGTTATTTCTGGTACAAACAAACACTTGTTTGATGTATTTTGTGAGCAATCTAATTGGTCCAGCGGTAAACCGCTAGGACATCTTTTAAGTGTTATCCATGCAGAAACAGATAATATGCAAGATCAACCACATCAGGCCAGATTTAAATTGGCAACATCAAAGCAAAGTTGGGACATCCGGGTCAAGACGAACAATGTTTTATGCTATCCTATTACAAGGCACAGCAAGCCTGAACGGATTAAAGTCTTTCCAGCAAAATGAGACTGCAACTACACAGATAAAGATGTGACCTACGCTTCCTCCTGCTGCGACGGCTGAGGATCAACTTGTTTCGGAGTTTCTTCCTCTTCTTGAAGCGGCTGAAAGTCAGGGACGCACCAGTCGATTTTCGTTAAAGCGCGGAAGTACATCTCTTCCGTAATAAGTTCAGATGGATCAATATCTGGGGTGGAAGTATGAAGGCGCACTGGTGGGATTAGATTTACGGTATCATAAACCGGCCGATCCACCCGCTCGTTCTGTAAATCATACCCCGGATGATACCTGGACAAGTCTGATTCGGCAGCAAGCTTGCTAGCGAGAGGACGCATCTCCTTAGTCAAAGCGTGAAGATCTTTGGCAGTGAAAGCTGACCCGTCTTCTTTAGTGCTGGGATACCCATTCAAGGCTTCTTCCGGATCAAAATCTGGAACCCACGCTTTGGCTCTGGTAAGCGCCATGAGAGAACCGGCTCGGGCAGCAGACTTCTTCACTTCCTCCAAGCGTACTGGCAAGACAGAAAATTTCTCTAATGTGCCTTGGATAGTGGTGGGGCCGGTTTATTGAAAGACATTGCGCTTATGATCCTTTGAGCGCCGGAATACAGCTGCTCGACCAGAGTATAAGACGCCTTGAGTTTCTTCCATAAATCATCCCCAAGATGGGTAACGCGGCACCCTACATAAGATCATTACAGTTAAAACCAGACCGGAATACAGATTGTAAGGACGAAAGCATGCGTGCAGATTAAGTACTTACCAAAGATAGCAGAAGTCATCAGTTCGAACCATAGGAGCAGGATCTTCCAGCTGATCCATAGGAGCAGGATCTTCCAGATTGTAAGGACGAAAGCATGTGTGGCATAAGTATGATCCATAGGAGCAGGATCTTCCAGCTGAACTGTGGGCTCGCCTTCCGGAGGGACGGTTGTGTCCGGATCAACCGTCGGATCATCAGTGGCAGTCTCAACAGTTGTTTTGCTGGCCTTTGCCTTTTTGCTAGGCTTAGGCTTGCTGAAAGAAATTGGAAAAGAAGTCAGAACTATAAAGCAAATGCAAAGATAAACCGGATAAGATAAAAGGACTTACCCAGGGACAGTCTTCAGAGCTGGGACTTGTGTAGCAGTGGATTCGCCACAAGAAGATAAAGGAGTTTCCTGATAATTAGGGTCAGACAGTTTAAGTGGTTTGCGTATAAGCCCGGCCTTGGGATGAAGAAGAGTTGGAGAGAGTATAACCTCAGAACGGCGCCTCCGGGCCGGAGTAAGGGATATTTCGGAAGACTCAACCACAAGACCACTATGGCGTGTAGCCCGGCGAGCTTCATGTTGCTGTTTCTTCAAAAGAAAATTGGGGTCCAGTTGAGCATAAGGGTGAGAAAACTGATATTTCCATACTGTGCGACGAATTTTTGGTGGAGGTGGTTCTGAATCTGAAGAAAGAGTGATTACCTCAGTTTCTGCCGCTTTATCCCCTTCAGCCAAATCATGTGGAAAAGACACTATTAAACATAAACCGGGATAAAGGAGTAATAAAGCATGTTAGGTTTGATTCATACCTCAGAGTCCGGATCATCTTCTTCAGCATGGGAACCGGAGCCAGCAACCGCCTTTTTCTTCTTGATAACATAAGTTTTCCGGCGCGGCTGTTTGCCAGCCTTCTCCTGAGGCTTCCTCTTCCAAAAAGGATCATCAGCCTGTTCAAAAGGTGAAAGATAATTGGAAAACGATTTAAATGAACGGATTACAAACATACGGAAGAGAGTAAGACTTACTGCAGGCAGCTTGTTCTTCCTATAATACGGAGCCAATCCGGTTTGGCTACATTCTTCCAAAGAGACGTTGAGCATCTTTTTAGCAGATTCAATGACTTCCGATTCAGAAAGCTTTTCCTTGGAAAACCGTTGAGGATCATCCGGTTTTCCAGAATATTTACACATCAAATTGGAGCGTGGGCTCAGAGGGAGGATACTCCAAGAAAGCCAGCAACGCATAAAATCAACCCCGGTTAATCCGTTGGCCATAAAGGCCTTGAGCTTCGCAAGTTGAGAAGCAAACCGGGGCCGTTCTGAGGAGCTGAGGCGCTGCGGTAAAGGGTGATCTTCAGGAAGACGGTATTCACGATAACCCGGCAATGGGTTCTCTCCTTCAGGTGATGTGTCAAGGCAATAAAACCAAGACTTGTTCCACTCTTTCGGGTGTGTATGGAGAGCGGCATGGGGAAAGACTGCATCTCTTCTCTTTTGGATGCTGACCCCGCCTAATTCTTGATGAGGACCGCCAGTAAACTTAGTTCGCCGGTTCAAATGGAAAAAATCCCGAAACAAGTCGACTGATGGCTCCTCTTGCAGATATACCTCTGAGAAAACTTGAAAATCGCAGATGTTTGAAATAGAATTTGGACCTATATCCTGAGGGTGAAGTTGAAAAGCGGCAAGCACGTCCCGGAAGAATTTCGAACCAGGAGGAGTAAAACCTCGGGCCATGTGGTCAAAGAAGACAATAACTTCCCCCTCTCTGGGAGTAGGGGGACATTCATCTCCTGGGGCCCGCCATTTTAGGACTGATTGAGGGCCCAGAGTGCCAACAGCAGCCGCATTAACTAAATTTTCTTCCGTAACGACGGAAGGGACCCAGTTGCAAGAGACAAAGTGTTTGGCAGACATAGTAGCAGAAGGAAGGTGCTGAAAAAGCGAAGTATAAAGTCCGGATTATTCAAGTACAGATATATAAACCGGATCGCATATGCAAAGTCACACCGACGGTTTAGACAAGGGACTAATGACATAGCTAACCCGGCAGTAAGCAGGAAACGCACTACCGCCGGTTCAGAATAACAAAAGAGAGGAGCTAAACCGTCGTGTTCATTGTCGATGCATTACAGAAGCAATATTTGACTGACTAAACCGGCGAGTATATTACGTATCTACAAGGATGAAGAAACAAGTTTCTACAGAAAGCTAAGGTAAAACAGATCTGAGCAGTAAGGAAAAAAGAAAATTATGCAGGTTTAGTACAGAAAGAGCTACAGGGGTCTTATACAGAGCGGACGAATCTAAAGATTGAATCTAAATGCCGAAATTTAAGCATAAGGTAGCGGAGCAGAAGCAAGTTTTAAAGACAAATCTAAAAGGAGTGAAACCACTATGAGCCTGACGCCGAGGACGAACAGATGAAGCTTTCTCTAGGTTCAATGGCGGAGGCATGGGAAGAACCCTAAAGGCTACAGATCTACGGCAAGGGAGGAAGGAATACCTGAAGCAGCAGAAAGCGGCGGCGGAGTTATCTGGTCGCACTCAGGTTGATGCAGCGGCCGGCGACGGTGAGCTTTGACGGGCGACGGTGGAGGCTTGAGCTCGGGCGGCAAAGGGAGAAAGACGAAATGGCAGGCGTGAGATTTGAGGAAGTGAGAGATTGGATAAAGATTCCTTGTCGCCTCGATTCTCGGGATGGCCTTTAAACAAAAGTAATAGACAGCTGCGCGCATTAAATGCGGAAGTGACGTCACGGTCGAGTTAAATGATTTCCAAGGATGACGTCATCGCCGGTTTACAAAATTGAGAAGATACAAGAAAGAAGATTATGCAAGACTGGGAAGACTGATATGAACAAGTTCAAATCATTCTGGGGCCTAATGTCAGGGATATTACTAGCAGGTATAAACCGGCTAGTGTAAACCCGATTATGATAATGTAGTTGTATAATTGTAAAACTCAGTAGAGGTTACGGCCCATGAAGGCTTAGGGCCCATGTATAGAGTTACAGTTTGTAAACCGCCTGATCATGTAACTTGAGAGACAAGGAAGAAAGAGCAGAGACCGAGGCGGACACAAGTATGAGCCGGCCTCGGGACTCTGTAAACCGGACCGGGCATTGCCTCTATATAAAGGGACGACCCGGCGACGGTTCGAGGACAAGAAACAACCCGTCGAGACACAGGCAAGCGATCCGCTCCCTGTTCATCGACGCCCAAGCAATACCAAACCAAACTAGACGTAGGCTTTTACCTTCCTCGAAGGGGCCGAACTAGTATAAATCCTTTGTGTCCTTTGTGTGCTTTTAACCCCTTCAAGCTAACCCGTGCGATGGTTCCTCAACTAAGTCCGTTAAACCGGACATCTGCCGTGTTAATTCCATGACACTTCCCAAGGCATGGGGCTTGGCAAGATCATCAAATATGTCATATATGACATGATAGAATTTCCCTGGAAGTTTTAGAGAATATTTCATTTGTAAATATTTCAAAAGCTTGAAATATCCAGAAAGGATTTCTGAGGGATTTGTCCAATATTTTTAACATGACCAAGTGTTGAAACTCTTATATATGGACAATATATGTCCTAAGAGTCTCCCTGATTTTTGGCAAATATTTTTGAAATAGTTAAATAATTTTTCCCTATTAAAGACCATTTCTGGCCTTAAGAAAAAGCTTTTAAATAAAATAGGAAAATAACTTTTAAAATTATATTTTTGTGGTTTATGGGAGTCCTATATCTACTAGGTTTCAAATAGACTCTTTGAAATATTTTTCTTACCCTAAATCAAGCACTTGCAGTGCAAACCTCAATTTAGGGGTTTTTGGAAAACTAATTTTTGAAAATACTTTTTGGCCAAATTATTTTTGTAAGAAAATACTATACTGTTATATACACTTGGTATGATCATTGGGCAGAAGTTTGGGGTAAGGAGATGAAATATATAAGAGGGGGTAGTTGACTTTAAATAGCACTTGAAAATCATAGAGAGAAAAACTTAATTCCAAATAAAAGCCAAATGATGCCAAAAAAATTGTTTGTCCAAAACTTCATGCTTTATTAATGCAAATGACATGTTACAACATGCAGGGTGTGACATACCTACCCCCCTTACAAGAATCTCGTCCCCGAGATTCCTAAACTAGGCCTTAGAAGAGATCGGGATACTCAGATCTAAGATAGCCTTCACGTTCCCAAGTTGCTTCTGCTTCCGTGTGGTTGCTCCACTAGACCTTGAAGTACTTGATGGTGCGGCTTCGCGTCCGTCGCTCTGCTTCATCCAGAATGCGAATGGGCCTCTCACGGTAGGTCAAATCAGGCTGAAGATCAATGGCTTGGTGATCGACATCCTTGTAGAGATCAGGCTTGTCCGGAACTTGGAGACACTTCCGGAGTTGTGACACGTGAAATACGTTGTGCACATCGGATAGCTCATGTGGTAGTTCCAACTGGTAAGCCACTTCTCCTTGTCGTGCAGTGATCTCAAAGGGACCAATGAACCTTGGTGCGAGCTTCCCTTTAACGTGGAAACGCTTGGTTCCCTTCAGAGGAGTTACTCGCAGGTACACATGGTCTCCAACACAGAAACTCATATCTCAGCGACGAGTGTCAGCATAGCTCTTCTGCCTCGATTTGGCGGCCTTCAAACGTTCTCTGACTAGTTGGACTTGCTCTTCTGCTTCACGGAGAATATTTGGTCCAAAGATTAGCCCTTCTCCAGTCTCTGTCCAGTTGAGGGGTGTGCGACACTTGCGTCCGTACAACACCTCAAATGGTGCCATCTGAAGGCCCGACTGATAACTGTTGTTATCGGAGAACTCGGCAGAAGGGAGGCAATCTTCCCACTTGGCTCCATATGCCAAGATACAGGCTCTAATCGTCGCAATAAATAACGGGAAAATAAGACAATAATAAAAACAGAAAAATTAAAGTGCTGAGAAAAATGTCAACTTATTTTTATAAAATACTAGGGGGAAAACAAAGATGGCAAAAATTCTTAGTTTGGGATTTGGAGTGACAGAATGGGGTAGATGGATTTTTGAACAGAGGTTTTAGTGTTCAAATTTAGATTTAAATTTGAACAGTACAGAAAAGGTTCATGAATATGTGTGAAAGTTATATCATTAAATAGGTTGGAATATTACAAGTTTTTAGGAACTGGAATTATTTTATTTGGGTTAATATTTAATCCAGAGGAATTTTTATAAAACAAACAGAAAAAGAAAAAGAAAAGTGGCACTGTGCCACTGGTCCAGAAAGGCCACAGTGCAGCAGGCCCAGAGGGAAATTAGCCCGCGCGAGGCTGCCACGTCGAAGGCGTAAAGGCGAAGTACGCCTTCGACCGACGACGAACCGGTGCGCGCACGCGTGCATTTTTAAACATGACGGGGGGTCCCGCTTGTCAGGGCGTGAGTCTGACGGAGAGGGCCCACGGTCGTCGTAGTCTACCTCCGTCCAGAGGCGACGGCGAGCTCGCCGGCGGCGATATAGGGCACGGGAGGATGCGTGGGTGGTACCGTCGTGCTCAGGGAGGAGCCGCCGTTCAGATGGAGGTGGAGTTGGTCGCCGGGGTGGCCTGGTTCGCCGGTGACGAGGAGGCACGGCGGATTTGCTTCGGGTGGTGGTGGTTCCGGCCGTTTCCGGCAGCTAAAGAGAAGGGAAACAGGGGGGAAATGGTCAGTGGGATCTTGCGGTTCTAGATCGAGTGAGAGCGGCAGCGGAGAGGGCTTATACCTCTGGATCGACGGCGACCCGAGGCGGCGGAGCTCGAGCTCGATCTCGAGCTCGGGCCCGTCTGGAGAGGAGTGGGTGGTGTAGGGGGATGAGTAGGTGTGTGAGAGGGCGAGTGGTGAGGAGAGGAGGGCGCGGGGCGTCCCTTTTATAGGCGAGCGGCGGGGTGCCGTGGACCCATGCGTCGGCGAGCTCCTGCTCGTTGCCACAGGGCTCGGGAGGGGCTGGCGCCGTGTGTGGGGTGTTCCTGGATGCGGTCCAGAGCCAGGGGAGAGAAGAGAGAGAGCAGGGGGGCAGGGCACCGCGCGTGTGAGGAAGCTCATTGGAGCTCTCTGGTGGTCGTCGCGCGTGCGAACTGGGGCGAGAGGAGGGAGAAGGAGGAGGGGGCCGACCAGCTGCCGTGCTGCGGACGTCGAGGCGGCCTCGGGAGACTCCATCCCGACGCCCTAGGTGGTCGGGCGTCTCGGGCAGGACGCGGCTACAGTGCGGGAGCGCACTTTAGCGCGCTTCAGAGCGCCCATATGGCCGGCATGGTCGTGTCCCACGCGCTCTGGACGCAACCACCATGTCCATTGGCTCTAGGGGGAAGTAAAGAATGTGGGAGGGGCGTTGGATGCCCTGGAGAGCTTCTAGAAGGAGAGAGTGCTGAGAGAGAAGAGTGAAAATGGTTGTCTAGAGATGTAAATGGGGATTTACCCCCCCCCCCCCCCTCAATCATTGAGCTGAGGCCAGGGGAGCGTTACTGGAGGTGCAAGGGGACTTGGGGAAGCTGTGGTAAAAAGCCTAGCTCAAGGAGAACAAGGAAGGAGGTAAAAGTGATAGTTTTGGAAAATCACCAGAAGGTGTTTGATTTGGTTTTGGGCAAGTAAATGGTTTAGAATAGACATGAGACTTAACGGGATCAAATGTTATATAGAAATAGGGTGTTCCACCAAGTTTGGGCTCATTTGAAGAAACTTGCCAATGTAACTTTGGTAAACCCTAGAAATTAATAGAAATGGATTTTCCAAGTTTAAGTTAAGAAAATCATCCCTCCTTGATGCACCACTTGGTGTAGTGTCATCATTTGGGGTTGTGATCATACCCACAGAGTTTGAGGTCACAAGTAAAAAGTTGGTAGTGTAAAGTTGTTCAAATTTGAATCTGAACAGAAATGGTTTTGGGGTACTCTGATCAAGTTACCCTTCTTCAAAGCTTGTGCCATTTTGTCTAGATGCATTATTAGACCATTCTAGCATGTGTACCAAGTTTGAGAGCATTTGGACAAGTTTGGCAATGTAAAGTTGCTCAAACTTCAAAAATGGACAGAATGGTTTTGAGGGGTTTTGATGAGGTTTTCTTGCTTCCCAAGGCATGGGGCTTGGTAAGATCATCAAATATGTCATATATGACATGATAGAATTTCCCTGGAATTTTTAGAGAATATTTCCTTTGTAAATATTTCAAAATCTTGAAATATCCAGAAAGGATTTCTGAGGGATTTGTCCAATATTTTGAACATGACCAAGTGTTGAAACTCTTATATATGGACAATATATGTCCTAAGAGTCTCCCTGAATTTTGGCAAATATTTTTGAAATAGTTAAATATTTTTTCCCTATTAAAGACCATTTCTGGCATTAAGAAAAAGCTTTTAAATAAAATAGGAAAATAACTTTTAAAATTATATTTTTGTGGTTTATGGGAGTCCTATATCTACTAGGTTTCAAATATACTCTTTTAAATATTTTTCTTACCCTAAATCAAGCACTTGCAGTGCAAACCTCAATTCACGGGTTTTTGGAAAGCTAATTTTTGAAAATACTTTTTGGCTAAATTATTTTTGTAAGAAAATACTATACTGTTATATACACTTGATATGACCATTTGGCAGAAGTTTGTAGTAAGGAGATGAAATATATAAGAGGGAGTAGTTGACTTTAAAGAGCACTTGAAAATCACACAGAGAAAAACTTAATTCCAAATAAAAGCCAAATGATGCCAAAAAAATTAGTTGGTCCAAAACTTCATGCTTTATTAATGCAAATGACATGTTACAACATGCAGGGTGTGACACCTACTAACCCAAAGGCCCAGTCCAGATTGTTGTTTTTACCTGTTTCAGGGTCTCGCACAAAAAGAATATCAAACGGAGTCCAAACGGAATGAAACCTTCGCGCGAGATATTTTTGGAGAAAATCACGCACGCGGAGCTTGAGAACCACGTCAGGGGATCAAGAGGTGGCCCATGAGGGTGGGCGGCGCGCCCCCCTTCCCAGGGCGCACCCACCTGCCTTGTGGCCCCCTCGAGCGTCCCCCGGTTCCCTCCTTCTTCCTATACAAGTCTACGTACCCCAAAACCTCCTTGAACAGAGAGAAAACCCTAATTCCACCGCCGTACCTTCTGTTCCCGTGGAGATCCCATCTTGGAGGCCGTTCCGGAGCTCCACTGGAGGGGGATCCATCACGGAGTTCTTCATCATCATCATCATCGCCCTCACCATGAGTTGTGAGTAGTTTACCACAGACCTTCGGGTCCATAGCTAGTATCTAGATGGCTTCTTCTCTCTCTCTGGATCTCAATACAAAGTTCTCCTCGGTCTTCGAGGAGATCTATTCGATGTAATCTCTTTTTGTGGTGTGTTTGTCGAGATCCGATGAATTGTGAGTTTATGATCAAGGTTATCTATGAAAGATATTTGGTTCTTCTCTGAACTTTTTATGTGTGCTCATAATATCCTTGCAAGTCTCTTCGAATTATTAGTTTGGTTTGGCCTACTATATCTATAGTTCTTGCAATGGGAGAAGTGCTTGGCTTTGGGTTCAATCTTGCGGTGTCCTTTCCCAGTGACAGTAGGGGCAGCAAGGCACGTATTGTATTGTTGCCATCGAGGATAAAAAGATGGGGTTTACATCATAGTGCTTGAATTTATCCCTCTACATCATGTCATCTTGCTTAAGGCGTTACTCTATTCTTATGAACTCAATACACTAGATGCATGTTGGATAGCGGTCGATGTGTGGAGTAATAGTAGTAGATGCAGGCATGAGTCGGTCTACTTGTCTCGGACGTGATGCCTATATACAATGATCATGCCTAGATAGTCTCATAATTATTCGCTTTTCTATCAATTGCTCGACAATAATTTGTTTACCCGCCGTAGAATATCGCTATAATGAGAGAAGCCACTAGAGAAAACTATGGCCCCCGGGTCTATTCTCAACATATCAATCTACATCTACTTTACTTTTATCGCTTTTATTTGTTGTTCTTATAAACTAAAATTTCCAAAAATATAAACTATCATCTCTATCAAATCTCACTTTCGTAAGTGACCGTAAAGGGATTGACAACCCCTTATCGCGTTGGCTGCGAAGTTCTTATTTGTTTGTGCAGGTGCGAGGGACTCGCGCGTGGTCTCCTACTGGATTGATACCTTGGTTCTCAAAAACTGAGGGAAATACTTACGCTACTGTGCTGCATCTCCCTTTCCTCTTCGAGGGAATACAATGCAAGCTCGAGAAGTAGCAAGAAGAATTTCTGGCACTGTTGCCGGGGAGGCTTACGCAAAAGTCATATACCAAGTACCTATCACAAACCCTTATCCTTCGCCATTACATTTATTTGCCTCTCGTTTTCCTCTCCCCCACTTCACCCTTGCCGTTTTATTTGCCCTTCTTCTGATGTGCGTTTATCGTTCGCTTGCTTCTTGTTTGCTTATGTGTGTTGGATTGCTTGCTTGTCACTATGGCTCAGAACAATACCAAATTTTGTGACTTCTCCAATACCAACAATAATGATTTTATTAGCACTCCGATTGCTCCTATTACCGATGCTGAATCTTGTGAGATCAATGTTGCTTTGTTGAATCTTGTCATGAAAGATCAATTCTCCAGCCTTCCTAATGAAGATGCCGCTACCCATCTAAACAACTTTGTTTATTTGTGTGATATGCAAAAGAAAAGGGATACGGATAACGATATTGTTAAATTGAAGTTATTTCCGTTTTCACTTAGAGATCGTGCTCAAACTTGGTTTTCCTCTTTGCCTAGAAATAGTATTGATTCGTGGAATAAGTGCAAAGATGCTTTTATCTCTAAGTATTTCCCTCCTGCTAAGATCATCTCTCTTAGAAATGATATTATGAATTTTAAACAACTAGATCATGAGCATGTTGCACAAGCTTGGGAGAGAATGAAATTGATGATACGTAATTGCCCTACACATGGTTAGAATCTATGGATGATTATTCAAAAAAATTATGTTGGCTTGAATTTTGCTTCTAGAAATCTTTTAGATTCGTCCGCCAGAGGCACTTTCATGGAAACTACCTTAGGAGAAGCTACCAAACTCCTAGATAATATTATGGTTAATTATTCTCAATGGCACACCGAAAGATCAACTAGTAAAAAAGTGCATGCTATTGAAGAAATTAGTGTTTTGAGTGGAAAGATGGATGAACTTATGAAATTATTTGCTGCTAAGAGTGCTTCTTCTGATCCTAATGATATGCCTTTGTCCACTTTGATTGAGAATAACAATGAATCTTTGGATGTGAATTTTGTGGGTAGGAATAATTTTGGTAACAATGCTTATAGAGATAATTCTAATCCTAGGCCTTTTCCTAGTAATTCCTCTAATAATTATGGTAATTCATACAACAACTCTTATGGAAAGATGCCTTCTGAATTTGAAACTAGTGTTAAGGAGTTTATGATCTCGCAAAAGAATTTCAATGCTTTTCTTGAAGAGAAATTGCTTAAGGTTGATGAATTGGCTAGAAGTGTGGATAGAATTACTCTTGATGTTGATTCTTTGAAACTTAGATCTATCCCACCTAAGCATGATATCAATGAGTCTCTCAAAGCCATGACAATTTCCATTGATGAATGCAAAGAAAGAACCGCTAGAATGCGTGCTAAAAGAGAAGATTATATTAAATCGTGTTCTTCTAGTTATCATGAAAATAAAGATGAAGATCTGAAAGTTATTGATGTGTCTCCTATTAGATCATTGTTTTATAGTATTAATCTTGATGAGAATAGGATTGGAGATGATTCTGCTTTAAGGTGTCCCAATGATTCAGAGTTTTTAGATCTTGATGCTAAAATTGATAAAAGTGGGAACGAAGAGATTAAAACTTTGCATAGTGATGAATCCACTAACTTGGATTTCAAGGGATTCAATTATGATAATTTCTCTTTGATTGATTGTATTTCCTTGTTGCAATCCGTGCTAAATTATCCACATGCTCATAGTCAAAATAAAGCTTTCACTAAACATATAGTTGATGCTTTGATGCAATCTTATGAAGAAAAACTTGAATTGGAAGTTTCTATACCTAGAAAGCTTTATGATGAGTGGGAACCTACTATAAAAATAAAAATAAAAGATCATGAATGCTATGCTTTGTGTGATTTGGGTGCTAGTGTCTCCACTATCCCAAAAACTTTGTGTGATTTGCTAGGGTTCCATGAGCTTGATGATTGTTCTTTAAATTTGCATCTTGCGGATTCCACTATTAAGAAACCTATGGGAAGAATTAATGATGTACTTATTGTTGCCAATAGGAATTATGTGCCTGTAGATTTCATTGTTCTTTATATAGATTGCAATCCTTCATGTCCTATTATTCTTCGTAGACCTTTCCTTAGAACGATTGGTGCAATTATTGATATGAAGGAAGGAAATATTAGATTCGAATTTCCGTTAAGGAAAGGCATGGAACAGTTTCCTAGAAAGAAAATCAAACTACCATATGAATCTATCATGAGATCCACTTATGGATTGCCTTCCAAAGATGGCTATCTCTAGATCTATCTTGTATCGTGCCTAGCTAGGGGCGTAAAACAATAGCGCTTGTTGGGAGGCAACCCAATTTTATGTTTTTTGTTTTTGTTGCTGTTAGGGAATAAATATTGCATCTAGCCTCTCATTAGACATGGTTTCATGTTTTGTTTAGTGTTTGTGCCAAGTAGAACCTTTGGGAAGTCTTGTGTGAAGTTTATATGATCTTGCTATGAAAAACAGAATCGTTAGCGCTAGCTAAAGTAGTCGTGGGATTCTACTGGAACGTGAATCTTAGTTGATTCTTTTTGCTGATGATTGGTATACAAATTGCGCAAATTTAACAATTTAGTTTGAATTTTTTGGAGTTCCAGAAGTAGGCGAACCCTGCAGATTACTACAGGTTGTTCTGTCTTTGACAGATTCTGTTTTTCGTGTGTTGTTTGCTTATTCCGATGCATCTATGAGTAATATTGGAGGATATGAACCATAGAGAACCTGGAGTACAGTAGGTTTAACACCAATATAAACAAATAATGAATTCATTGCTGTACCTTTGAGTAGTGGTTTGCTTTCTCATACTAACGGAGCTCACGAATTTTTTTGTCTAAGTTTTGTGTTGTGAAGTTTTCAAGTTTTGAGTATTGATTTGATGGACTATGGAACAAGGAGTAGCAAAGGCCTAAGCTTTGGGATGACCATGGCACCCCAAGTAAATTCAAGATAATCAAAAGCCTAAGCTTGGGGATGCCCCGGAAGGCATCCCCTCTTTCGTCTTCATCCATCGGTAACTATACTTGGAGCTATATATTTATTCGCAACATGATATGTGTTTTGCTTGGAGCGTCTTGTAAAATTTGAGTCTTTGCTTGTTAGTTTGCCACAATCATCCTTGCTGGACACACCTATTTGGGAGAGTTAAATATGGCCTAGAAATTATTAGACCACTATATGTGCTCCACTTATATCTTTTGAGTTGATTAGTTTTGCTCTAGTGCTTCACTTATATCTTTTAGAGCATGGTGGTGGTAATATTTTGTAGAAATTGTTGAAGTCTCATGCTTCACTTATATCTATTTGAGAGTCTATTAAAACAGCATGGTAAGGTGTTTAGGCTAAAGAAACTAGTGTTCACATGATAGACATCCAATGTCAATGTAGTAAAAAATTTCACACCAAGTGCATTGAATAGAAAGAGATGTTGGATGCTTGATAGTTGTTTTGAGACATGAGGATAGTGATATTATAGTCATGCTAGTGGAGTTATTATGAAATTGATAAATACTTGTGTTAAGGTTAGTGATTCCCGTATCATGCACGTATGGTGAACCGCTATGTGACGAAGTTAGAGCATGAGGTATTTGTAGAGTGCCAACCTTTGTGTGGAGGTCGGGGGCACGCGATGGTTAACTCCTACCAACCTCCCCCCTAGGGGCACGCGTTGATTGCTTTGTTTTGATGACTCGTAGATTTTTGCAATAAGTATATGAGTTCTTATGACTAATGTTGAGTCCACGGATTATACGCACTCTCACCCTTCCACCATTGCTAGCCTCTCTTGTACCGCGCAACTTTCGCCGGTGCCATAAACCCACTATATATCCTTCCTCAAAACAGCCACCATATTGTTCCTCAAAATAGCCACCATATTGTTCCTCAAAACAGCCACCATACCTACCTATCATGGCATTTCCGTAGCCATTCCAAGATATATTGCCATGCAACTTTCCACCATTCCGTCTATATGACACACATCATATTGTCATATTGCCATGCATGATCATGTAGTTGACATCGTATTTGTGGCAAAGCCACCATGCATAACTTTTCATACATGTCACTGTTGTTTCATTGCACATACCGGTACACCGCCGGAGGCATTCATATAGAGTCATACTTCGTTGTAGTATCGAGTTGTAATTTCATATTGTAATGAAAGTGTGATGATCATCATTATTAGAGCATTGTCCCATGGGAGGAAAGGTTGAATCTATAAAGCCCCTCCGCAAAAGAAAGGCCAAAAAAGAGGAAAAAAGGAAAAAAGAAAAAGAAAAGGGACAATTGCTACTATCTTTTTCCACACTTGTGCTTCAAAGTAGCACCATGTTCTTCATTGTAGAGAGTCTCATGTTTAGTCACTTTCATATGCTAGTGGGAATTTTTCATTATAGAACTTGGCTTGTATATTCCAATGATGGGCTTCCTCAAATGCCCTAGGTCTTCGTGAGCAAGCAAGTTGGATGCACACCCACTAGTTTATTTTGTTGAGCTTTCATTCATATTTAGCTCTAGTGCATCCGTTGCATGGCAATCCCTACTCACTCACATTGATATCTATTGATGGGCATCTCCATAGCCCGTTGATACGCCTAGTCGATGTGAGACTATCTCCCTCCTTTTTGTCTTCTCCACAACCACCTTTATTCCACCCATAGTGCTATACCCATGGCTCATGCTCATGTATTGCGTGAAAGTTGAAAGGTTTGAAAAGATAGAGTATGAAAACAAATGCTTGGCTGAAATCGGGGTTGTGCATGATATGAATATTTTGGGTGATGAAGAGGGAGCATAGCCAGACAATATGATTTTGTAGGGATAACTTTCTTTAGCCATAGTATTTTGAGAAGACATGATTGATTTGTTAGTATTGATTGAAGTATTGTTATTTCTTATGTCAATATGGACTTTTATCTTGAGTCTTTCAGATCTAAACATTCATGCCACAATTAAGAGAATTACATTGAAAAACTATATTGGTCAGCATTCCACATCAAAAATTCTTTCTTTATCATTTACCCACTCGAGGACGAGCAGGAATTAAGCTTGGGGATGCTTGATACTCTCCAACGTATCTATAATTTTTCATTGTTCCATGCTATTATTTATGAAGTCTTGGATGTTTAATGGGCTTTATCATTAACTTTTATATCATTTTTGGGACTAACCTATTAACCCAAAGGCCCAGTCCAGATTGCTGTTTTTTTGCCTATTTCAGGGTTTTGCGGAAAAAGAATATCAAACGGAATGAAACCTTCACAAGAGATATTTTTGGAGAAAATCACGCACAGGAAACTTCAGGACCAAGTCAGAGGACAGAGGGGCTGCCCTCGAGGGTGGGGGAGCGCCCCCTGCCTTGAGGCTGCCTCGTGTGGCCCCCGGTGCCCTCCTTCTTCCTATATATATCCACGTACCCCAGAAACTCCATACGCACAGAGAAAACCCTAATTCCACCGTCGTAGCTTCTGTTCCCGTGGAGATCCCATCTTGGAGCCTGTTCTGGAGCTCCACCGGAGGGGGATCCATCACGGAGGCCTTCATCATCATCATCATCGCCCTCACCATGAGTTGTGAGTAGTTTACCACAGACCTTTGGGTCCATAGCTAGTATCTAGATGGCTTCTTCTCCATCTCTCTGGATCTCAATACAAAGTTCTCCTCGGTCTTCGAGGAGATCTATTCGATGTAATCTCTTTTTGCGGTGTGTTATGAATTGTGAGTTTATGATCAAGGTTATCTATGAAAGATATTTGGTTCTTCTCTGAACTTTTTATGTGTGCTCATAATATCCTTGCAAGTCTCTTCGAATTATCGGTTTGGTTTGGCCTACTAGATCTATAGTTCTTGCAATGGGAGAAGTGCTTGGCTTTGGGTTCAATCTTGCGGTGTCCTTTCCCAGTGACAGTAGGGGCAGCAAGGCACGTATTGTATTGTTGCCATCGAGGATAAAAAGATGGGGTTTATATCACTAAGTTTGAGTTTATCCCTCTACATCATGTCATCTTGCTTCAGGCGTTACTCTGTTCTTATGAGCTTAATACACTAGATGCATGCTGGATAGCGGTCGATGTGTGGAGTAATAGTAGTAGATGCAGAATCGTTTCGGTCTAGTTGTCTCGGATGTGAAGCCTATATATAATGATCATGCCTAGATATTCTCATAATTATTCCCTTTTCTATCAATTGCTCGACAGTAATTTGTTTACCCGCCGCAGAATATCGCTATCATGAGAGAAGCCACTAGAGAAAACTATGGCCCCCGGGTCTATTCTCAACATATCAATCTACAATCTACTTTACTTTTCCGCTATTACTTTCTGTTCTTATAACCAAAAATACCAAAAATATCAAACTATCATCTCTATCAGATCTCACTTTCGTAAGTGACCGTAAAGGGATTGACAACCCCTTATCGCGTTGGCTGCGAAGTTCTTATTTGTTTGTGCAGGTGCGAGGGACTCGCGCGTGGTCTCCTACTGGATTGATACCTTGGTTCTCAAAAACTGAGGGAAATACTTACGCTACTGTGTTGCATCTCCCTTTCCTCTTCGAGGGAATACAACACAAGCTCAAGAGGTAGCAACCCACAATTCATCGGATCTCGACAAACACACCGCAAAAAGTATTACATCGAATAGATCTCCAAGAAGATCGAGGAGAACTTTGTATTGAGATCCAAAGAGAGAGAAGAATCCATCTAGCTAATAACTATGGACCCAAAGGTCTTTGGTAAACTACTCACAACTCATCGGAGAGGCTATGGTGTTGATGTAGAAGCCCTCAGTGATCGATCCCCCCTCCGGTGGAGCTCCAGAAAAGGCCCCAAGATGGGATCTCATGGGTACAGAAGGTTGCAGTGGTGGAAATAGGGTTTCGTGGTGCTCTCGGATGTTTTCAGGGTATATGAGTATATATAGGACGAAAAAGTATGTCGGTGGAGCTACGAGGGGGCCACGAGGGTGGGGGCGCACCCTCCTGCCTCGTGGCCGCCTCGTGGCTTCCCTGGTGTGTACTCCAAGTCTTCTGGGTTGCATTTGTTCCAAAAACTATCCTCACAAAGGTTTCATTCCATTTGGACTCCGTTTGATATTCCTTTTCTGCAAAACACTAAAATAGGCAAAAAAGCAACATTTTGCACTGGGCCTTGGGTTAGTAGGTTAGTTCCAAAAATAATATAAAAGTGCATAATAATTCCCATTAAACATCCAAAACAGATAATATAATAGCATGGAGCAATCAGAAATTATAGATACGTTGGAGACGTATCAAGCATCCCCAAGCTTAATTCATGCTCGTCCTCGAGTAGGTAAATGATAAAAATAGATTTTTTTAGGTGGAATGCTACCTCACATAATTCTCAATGTAATTCTCTTTATTGTGGCATGAATGTTCAGATCCGAAAGATTCAAGACAAAAGTTTAATATTGACATAAGAATAATAATACTTCAAGACAAAAGAGATGATTATATTAAATCGTGTTCTTCTAGTTATCATGAAAATAAAGATGAAGATCTGAAAGTTATTGATGTGTCTCCTATTATATCCTTGTTTTCTAGTATAAATCTTGATGAAGATAGGATTGGAGATGATTCTGCTTTAAGGTGTCCCAATGATTCGGAGTTTTTAGATCTTGATGCTAAAATAGTTAAAAGTGAGAGTGAAGAGATTAAAACTTTGCATAGTGATGAACCCATTACTTTGGATTTCAAGGGATTCAATTATGATAATTGCTCTTTGATTGATTGTATTTCCTTGTTGCAATCCGTGCTAAATTCTCCGCATGCTTATAGTCAAAATAAAGCTTTCACCAAACACATAGTTGATGCTTTGATGCAATCTTATGAAGAAAAACTTGAGTTAGAAGTTTCTATCCCTAGAAAGCTTTATGATGAATGGGAACCTACTATCAAAATAAAAATAAAAGATCATGAGTGCTATGCTTTGTGTGATTTGGGTGCAAGTGTCTCCACTATCCCAAAAACTTTGTGTGATTTGCTAGGGTTCCATGAGCTTGATGATTGTTCTTTAAATTTGCATCTTGCGGTTTCCACTATTAAGAAACATATGAGAAGAATTAATGATTTTCTTATTGTTGCCAATAGGAATTATGTGCCCGTAGATTTCATTGTTCTCGATATAGATTGCAATCCTTCATGCCCTATTATTCTTGGTAGACCTTTCCTTAGAACGATTGGTGCAATTATTGATATGAAGGAAGGAAATATTATATTCCAATTTCCGTTAAGGAAAGGCATGGAACACTTTCCTAGAAATAAAATCAAATTACCATATGAATCTATCATGAGAGCCACTTATGGATTACCTTCCAAAGATGGCAATACCTAGAATTATCTTGTATCGTGCCTAGCTAGGGGCGTAAAACGATAGCGCTTGTTGGGGGGCAACCCAATTTTATGTTTTCTATTTTTGCTGCCGTTAGGGAATAAATATTGCATCTAGCCTCTGATTAGATGTGGTTTCATGTTTTGTTTAGTGTTTGTGCCAAGTAGAACCTTTGGGAAGACTTGTGTGAAGTTTATGTGATCTTGCTGTGAAAAACAGAATCGTTAGCGCTGGCTAAAGTGGTCTTCAGATTTTATTGGAGCATGATCTTTAGTTGATTCATTTTGCAGATGATTGGTAGACAAATTCCTCAAATTTACCAATTTATTTTGAATTTTTTTTTGGAGTTCTAGAAGTAGGCGAAACCTGCAGATTACTACAGACTGTTCTGTCTTTGACAGATTCTGTTTTTCGTGTGTTGTTTTCTTATTTCAATGCATCTATGAGTAGTATTGAAGGATATGAACCATAGAGAAGTTGGGATACAGTAGGTTTAACACCAATATAAACAAAGAATGAATTCATTGCTGCACCTTTGAGTAGTGGTTTGCTTTCTTATATTAACGGAGCTCACGAGAATTTCTGTCTAAGTTTTGTGTTGTGAAGTTTTCAAGTTTTGAGTATTGCTTTGATGGACTATGGAACAAGGAGTAGCAAAGGCCTAAGCTCAGGGATGCCCATGGAACCCCAAGTAAATTCAAGATAATCAAAAGCCTAAGCTTGGGGATGCCCTGGGAAGGCATCCCCTCTTTCGTCTTCATCCATCGGTAACTATACTTGGAGCTATATTTTTATTCGCAACATGATATGTGTTTTGCTTGGAGCGTCTTGTATAATTTGAGTCTTTGCTTGTTAGTTTGCCACAATCATCCTTGCTGGATACACCTATTTTAGAGAGTTAAATATGGCCTAGAAATTGTTAGAACACTCTATGTGCTTCACTTATATCTTTTGAGTTGAATAGTTTTTGCTCTAGTGCTTCACTTATATCTTTTAGAGCACGGTGGTGGTAATATTTTGTAGAAATTGTTGAACTCTCATGCTTCACTTATATCATTTTGAGAGTCTATTAAAACAGCATGGTAATGTGTTTAGGCTAAAGAAACTAGTGTTCACATGATAGACATACAATATCAATGTAGTAAAAAAATTACACCAAGTGCATTGAATAGGATGAGATGTTGGATGCTTGATAATTGTTTTGAGATATGAGGATAGTGATATTAGAGTCATGCTAGTGGAGTTATTATGAAATTGAGAAATACTTGTGTTAAGGTTAGTGATTCTTGTATCATGCGCATATGGTGAACCGCTATGTGACGAAGTTAGAGCATGAGGTATTTGTAGAGTGCCAACCTTTGTGTGGAGGCCGGGGGCGCGCGATGGTTAACTCCTACCAACATCCCCCCTAGGAGCATGCTTTGATTGATTTGTTTTGATGACTCGTAAATTTTTGCAATAAGTATATGAGTTCTTATGACTAATGTTGAGTCCATGGATTATATGCACTCTCACCCTTCCACCATTGCTAGCCCCTCTTGTACCGTGCAACTTTCGTCGGTGCCATAAACCCACTATATATCCTTCCTCAAAACAGCCACCATATTGTTCCTCAAAACAGCCACCATACCTACCTATCATGGCATTTCCATAGCCATTCCGAGATATATTGCCATGCAACTTTCCACCGTTCCGTCCATATGACACGCATCATATTGTCATATTGCCATGCATGATCATGTAGTTGACATCGTAGTTGTGGCAAAGCCACCATGCATAATTTTTCATATATGTCACTCTTGATTCATTGCACATCCCGGTACACCGCCGCAGGCATTCATGTAGAGTCATACTTGTTGTAGTATCGAGTTGTAATTTCGAGTTGTAATAAAAGTGTGATGATCATCATTATTAGAGCATTGTCCCATGTGAGGAAAGGCCAATAAAAAAGATATGGCCCAAAAAATAGAGAGGGGCTAATAAAAAAAGCCCCTCCAAAAAAATGAGAGAAAAGAGAGAAGGGACAATTGCTACTACCTTTTTTCCACACTTGTGCTTCAAAGTAGCACCATGTTCTTCATTGTAGAGAGTCTCATGCTTAGTCACTTTCATATACTAGTGGGAATTTTCATTATAGAAATTGGCTTGTATATTCCAATGATGGGCTTCCTCAAATGCCCTAGGTCTTCGTGAGCAAGCAAGTTGGATGCACACCCACTAGTTTCTTTTGTTGAGCTTTCATTCATGTTTAGCTCTAGTGCATCCGTTGCATGGCAATCCCTACTCACTCACATTGATATCTATTGATGGGCATCTTCATAGCCCATTGATGCGCCTAGTCGATGTGAGACTATATCCCTCCTTTTTGTCTTCTCCACAACCACCTCTATTCCACCCATAGTGTTATATCCATGGCTCACGCTCATGTATTGTGTGAAAGTTGAAAGGTTTGAAAAGATAGAGTATGAAAACAAGTGCTTGGCTGAAATCGGGGTTGTGCATGATATGAATATTTTGTGTGATGAAGAGGGAGCATAGCCAGAATATATGATTTTGTAGGGATAACTTTCTTTAGCCATAGTATTTTGAGAAGACATGGTTGCTTTGTTAGTATGCTTGAAGTATTGTTATTTCTTATGTCAACATAGACTTTTATCTTGAATCTTTCAGATCTGAACATTCATGCCACAATTAAGAGAATTACATTGAAAACCACATTGGTTAGCATTCCACATAAAAAATTCTTTCTTTATCATTTACCTACGCGAGGACGAGCAGGAATTAAGCTTGGAGATGCTTGATACGTCTCCAACTAGGGCTGGAATTCGAGCCGAGTCGAGCCAGCTCGGCTCGACTCGCTAGAGCTCATTTTGTTAACGAGCTCGCTCGACTTGACTCTTTACTATAACGAGCTCAAACCCAAGATTGGCTCGACTCATATAACTCGCGAGCTGGCTCGTTTAGCTTGTTAAGCTCGTTAAAGATATTTAATAAAATCCTAAATTATGATTAAAAAAATGATTAAGCATATATTAAACATACACATCACTAAACAATTGTAATTTCCTTGTAATGCATGAGTCTCTTGGACGGCTGGGCCTTTAATAGTTGGGCCTTGTGTTGTTCGTCTGGGACGCACGGTGCTGAGTGGCTGATCTTTGTTTGTATTGGGAGTGGCTGATCTTTTGTACCTAGCCTAACGAGTTACACGAGTACTCGTTAGATTGGCTCGTTTAACTTGGTCTATAAACGATCTTAAACTAAAGCTCGACTCGACTCGTTATTCTTTGAGTTCGAGTCGATTCAAGCCGAGTCACGAGCTACTTGTTTAGCTCGCGAGCTTCGAGCTTTTTATCCAGCCCTATCTCCAACGTATCTATAATTTTTTTATTGTTCCATGCTATTATTTATGAAGTCATGGATGTTTAATGGGCTTTATCATTCACTTTTATATCATTTTTGGGACTAACCTACTAACCCAAAGGCCCACTCTAGATTGTTGTTTTTTGCCTATTTCAGGGTTTCGCAAAAAAAGAATATCAAATGGAGTCCAAACGGAATGAAACCTTCGCGAGAGATATTTTTGGAGAAAATCACGCACGCGGAGCTTGAGAACAACGTCAGGGGATCAAGAGGTGGCCCACGAGGGTGGGGGGCGCGCCCCCCTTCCCAGGGCACGCTCCCTGCCTCGTGGCCCCCTCGAGCATCCCCCGGTGCACTCCTTCTTCCTATATAAGTCTACGTACCCCAAAACATCCATGAACAGAGAGAAAACCCTAATTCCACCGCCGTACCTTCTGTTCCCGTGGAGATCCCATCTTGGAGGCCGTTCTGGAGCTCCACTTGAGGGGGGTCCATCACGGAGTTCTTCATCACCATCATCATCGCCCTCACCATGAGTTGTGAGTAGTTTACCACAGACCTTCGGGTCCATAGCTAGTATCTAGATGGCTTCTTCTCTCTCTCTGGATCTCAATACAAAGTTCTCCTCGGTCTTCGAGGAGATCTATTCGATGTAATCTCTTTTTGCGATGTGTTTGTCGAGATCCGATGAATTGTGAGTTTATGATCAAGGTTATCTATGAAAGATATTTGGTTCTTCTCTGAACTTTTTATGTGTGCTCATAATATCCTTGCAAGTCTCTTTGAATTATTGGTTTTGTTTGGCCTACTAGATCTATAGTTCTTGCAATGGGAGAAGTGCTTGGCTTTGGGTTCAATCTTGCAGTGTCCTTTCCCAGTGACAGTAGGGGCAGCAAGGCACGTATTGTATTGTTTCCATCGAGGATAAAAAGATGGGGTTTACATCATATTGCTTGAGTTTATCCCTCTACATCGTGTCATCTTGCTTAAGGCGTTACTCTATTCTTATGAACTCAATACACTAGATGCATGCTGGATAGCGGTCGATGTGTGGAGTAATAGTAGTAGATGCAGGCATGAGTCAGTCTACTTGTCTCGGACGTGATGCCTATATACAATGATCATGCCTAGATAGTCTCATAATTATTCGCTTTTCTATCAATTGCTCGACAATAATTTGTTTACCCGTCGTAGAATATCGCTATCATGGGAGAAGCCACTAGAGAAAAGTATGGCCCCGGGTCTATTCTCAACATATCAATCTACATCTACTTTACTTTTATCGCTTTTATTTGATGTTCTTATAAACTAAAGATACCAAAAATATAAACTATCATCTCTATCAGAGCTCACTTTCGTAAGTGACCATAAAGGGATTGACAACCCCTTATCGCGTTGGCTGTGAAGTTCTTATTTGTTTGTGCAGGTGCGAGGGACTCGCGCGTGGTCTCCTACTGGATTGATACCTTGGTTCTCAAAAACTGAGGGAAATACTTATGCTACTGTGCTGCATCTCCCTTTCCTCTTCAAGGGAATACAACGCAAGCTCGAGAAGTAGCACTCTGGCACCTCTACAAATCCCTGCTTCCCTCTGCGAAGGACCTATCTATTTACTTTTATGCAGAGTCATCATCCTCTTATAAAAGAGCACCAGTAGGAGAGCACATCTGTCATTTGCATGTATTACTATTAATTTGCATTGAGTATGATCATGACTGGATCTCCTTTACCATGAATTATAATGTCTAGTGAGTCCTTGATCTTTAAAGGTGCTCTGCATTTATGTTTTGCTGTCTCAGAAAGGGCTAGCGAGATACCATCTTGTTATATCATATCATGATTGTTTTGAGAAAGTGTTGTCATCTGAGGTTTATTATTATTGCTCTCTAGTTGATTATGCAATTGATGTGAGTAGCCTTGAGACCTGAAAGTTATTGTGAAAATGGTTAGTTCATGATCTTGCTGAAAACCTAAATGATGGCTTACATGTTGATAACCCTCAACCGTAAGGGATCGAGATAGTCTTCACGGGTAAGAATAACCCAATTTATAGATTCGACACACTGGGAGCCAAAGAGTATTTATAAGCTTTGACAGTTGAGTTGTCAATTCAACCGCACCTGAAATATACTTACTTGCAACAAAAGATAAGTGGTAACGGTGATATGATAGTGATGGTGGTGACAGCAAAAGTGAACAGCAAAAGTAACAACTAATAACCAGCAGGATTGAAACACTGTAGGCTAGGGAGATGGATGGTTGGGCGTTGCATGGATGAGATACATCATGAATCTAACTTGGGGCAAGGCACACAGAAAGTAATGATCATCTAGGCAAATATCAAACATTAGGCATGTATCCCACAGGAAGTTGTACGTGCTTGCAATAAGAACTTGCACAACATCTTTTGTCCTACCATCCCGCTACGAACGGGGCCAAAAGGAACTTATGGAGATTAAGGTGCTCCTGTCAAAGAGCACCGGAACAAAGCAATAAACTCAATGGATACATGGAATCCTCAAATTATGGACCATCCCCTTTGGTGTCCCAAGCTGTCACCTTTGGGATCGCCGGTTCCGGACCATAATAGGTGCAAACAACTCATAGATAGGATCAAGAACACAAATATATTCATGCAAACACATAGGGTTCAGATCTGAAAACATGGCACTCGGGCCCAAAGTGACAAGCATTAAGAGCAACAAGTTCAAGCAAAGATGATAAACACCAAAGTAGATGATAGGCAACATGCCCCCAACAATCTGATAAACTATTACATGATCTAACTCATCCAATCCGTACCATCCCCTTTGCCTACAGCAGGGAATTACTCACACATGGAAGGAGAAGTCATCGAGGGAGGATGGAGTGGTGATGATGATGACGATGGCGACGATCTCCCCTCTCCGGAGGCCAAATCAGCCTCCAGATTAGCCCTCCCAAAGAAGAACAGAGGGTGGCGACGGCTCCGCGACGGAAACTGGAAAAACGACTTCTGTTCTGGGGTTTCCTCGCCACGGGAATAAATAGGAGCCAAGGTAGGGCACCAGAGGGGGGAGGACCCTCCCAGGCGGCCTCCTGGCGCGGCCAGGGGTGGGGCCGCGCCAGTAGGTCGCCTGGGCCCCCCTGGCTGCCCTCTGGCCCCACTTCTGGCACAATGGCCCTTTGGGTGCGTGGATTTTCTATGATTTTTCTTGGAATTTTCTGAGACACCTAAAAATCCATTTTCCTGCACACAATAAAACCATACAGGCAGCTCTGCTGAAAACAGCGTCAGTCCGGGTTAGTTTAGTTCAAATCATGCAAGAATGAGGGCAAAACAATAGCAAAAGTGTTTGGAAAAGTAGATACGTTTGAGACGTATCAACTCCCCCAAGCTTAGCATATTGCTTGTCCTCAAGCAATTCAGTTCAACGAACTGGACGCGACAAAGAAAACTTTGACAAACTCTTTTGCTTCATTAGATGTATATAAGCATGTACTACGAAAAGAGTCTAGCAAGTATTGAAACAATGCTATGAGGACAATGCACGAAGCAATCCTTCTTTCAAGTGACCAATCACAAATAACTAAAAGTAAATAATATGCTACTGAAAATCAAGACAAGATTACATTTCACATAGCTTGAACATACTAGAGTGGTATCTCGCTAGCCTCCATGAGTGAAGCAAAACATAAATGCAGAAACTCCTCCAGAGTTTTAAAGGAGACTAGAACTAAGAATTTCAGAATAAATAATACCACAAGCATGCAGAAGACAATGTAATACTTTGGGACAATGCACATTACACTCAGAATGGAAATTATGCTCTCCTAGTTGGTGCTTTGAAGAAAGAAGGTGGAGACTCTCGAACCGTGGAATTTGATGGCGAGGTTGAAAACCCGTGGTTGGAAGCAAAGACTAAACATGTACCAGAGCTCTTGGTTTTGAAAACAGAGGTAAAAATGATTTTGGGAGGTGCATATTTTGTCAACGAATGCTAGTAGACAACCCAATCACTTCTTATGCTAGACATGTTTCAAGGAACGGCTCCCAAGATGGGGACGATCACATCCCCTTAATCTCCTTTGTTTATCACTACCAAAGTTTTCTGATTTCCCATAAACAAAGCGTGAAGGAGGGTTTGTTGGTTGTGATTATCTTTTGTGAGCTGGGCGCACTCATGCCAGTCCCTCCTCGTATTAGGGGTTTGCAGATTAGACATGCAATCCCGGGATAAAACATGTCCAACATAAGAAGATCATGAATTACCTACTACTTCCTCATGAGCTAAAACAGAGGCACAAAACAGGAGTAAATTTGAATAATTTCGAGATGGTACAAGAAAGTCTTCGTTAGGATGGCCGGTAAATACCACATAGGAAGGTATGGTGGACTCATATGGAATAACTGGTTTGAAAGGATTTGGATGCACAAGCAGAATTCCGCTTAGTGCGAGCGAAGGCTAGCAAGAGACTGGGAAGCGACCAACTAGAGAGCAATAACGGTCATAATCATGCAGAGCGACAAAGCAACATTGAATTGGGCATGAAAGTGATATAACTATTCTGAAACTCAAAGATCATCAAGGCAAAGCAGACTTTTTAGTCTTAAACATGTGTAAACATGTGCCAAGTCAATCCAAGAATTCTCCAAAGGGAAATACCACCTTAGTATACCAAACTATGAACAATGCAATGCATGTAAATCATTTCAATAACACATTATATACTCTAGCTATTTGAGATTAGCCACAAGGAAAGCATGAACCACTGGGAAAGCATTGTAAACATAGCACTATGTCGCTACAAGCTGGTCTCTAGATCATAAGTACAGGCATATGTACAAAAGTAGAAACAAGAAGAGTTCATACCGCTTTTCCTTGTTGCTTCCCTTCCGTCGATCTTCGTCATTACTGCCTTGTCACTTGCACGATCGAACGTAGGAAATATAATTAAATGCCATCACGGACTCGAGTTGAACTCTGAAAACAAAGCAAACTAAAGAGAGAAAGGAAATCTTTTTGGGTTTTTTCAAAGGTTGAACAAAAGCAAAAGAAAGAGAAAATCTTTTTGTTGTTTTTGCAAAGAAAGAAACAAAGAAGAACGGGCAAAAACTTCGAAAAGATCAAAGCGAACAAAAACAAAACGGATAATACGATGGAAAAGTGAGAAGGGCACGTACTCCCCCAAGCTTAGGCTTTTGGCCTAAGTTGGTAGTAGCTACTGCCCCCAGGAGCCTCTTGCTCCGGGGTGGTACTGGTGAGTCCAAGGGTCGTATAAGGATTCCGGCGCGTACACCGAAGTCCTCGGATCCTCCCACGAAGAAGGGTCCGCACTCCAAGCAGAGGAAGACCCTTCACCAAACTGGGTGACGGTCTCCCCCTGAAAAGGTGGTAACTCACCGTGCTCCTCCTCGTCGGGCACAACCCCCTCCATGGGGTTATGAAACTGATGCTGGACCATGAACTCATCGAACTGGATAACATCAAAGGACCATCCGTTCCTGCGAGAAAAATCAAACAAAAGAGGTGCAGGTAGACGGATCTTGCGTTCCGCGGTAGTTCCGAAACGCAAGATATAAACAAGGTTACCAAACTCAGAAGTCATGGTAACAAACTTATGCCTTTTCATAGCAGCAAGATCAAAACTTAAATAAGTAAAAGGCTTATCATCAGGGTGTGGGGTGCCTTTAAGATACTCTAAGATAAGTGTGGCATAAAAGCCACCAAATAAATCTCCCTTGTTACCGTTCATAGCAAGGCGTCGAGCAATTAAGGCACCCACATTATAATCAAACCTCCCTGAGAGGGTGGTTGCCAGGATAGCAATATCTGGCGCAGAAATGCTGCTCGTGTTGTCACGAGCTAACACCCCTCTAGCAACATAATACGCAAAATACCTGAGGTGAGGGAATAAGATGCTGGAGATTTTTGACCGATGAATATCCCTCGTATCCATGCTGCAAAGAGAGTTGAAGACGGTTCTCAACTCGGAGGGCTGAGAGGTCATCTTCGCCGTCCGCCCAACGTTTGGCACACCTATTATTTCACAAAACTTTTCCAAGGGCATGGTCAAAAGACTATTGTAAATTTTAAACTCAATAGAACCAGTATCAAGGTTATATCTAAAACTGTTAATAAAACCGGAGGTGAGTTTTTGATACTGAGCAACACGGCACATGACGAGCCGTGTCAGACCTGCATTAGCACAAAGATTATAAAACTCATCCTTAATTCCTGCAGCTTCAAGGAATTCATCACATGGGAACATCATCGCACGTGCTGGATTTGTGTCTTCCAACAACTCTAGGGGCACATGATCTTCATTGTAGCTCACCCTAACAGTCGAGGGTGAAGGTGCGGCTCTAGTAACTCGATCGGAGCGCGCGGGCTTCTTCTTCTCAAGCCACCCCTTTGCCCTTCCTAACAAACTCATTTCTGAATTTTTTGGCAAATTACAAAAACAAGGATTTAAACAAAGTGGGTTAAGGCAAACTAGTCAACTCACTTACCTAAGGCATAAACTTGCATCAAAACTTGGAAAATAAATTTCTACACATGCATGCAAGCTCATCTACACAGCACCAAGAACTACTAAATACTCACAAATGAAGCCACCAACCAAAAATCTAATTGGAGGGGTGGAGGAGTTACATACCAAGGAGTATTTGTTCAAAATCTCAGCTCGAATGATAGGCTGTAGAGAGAGATCGAAAATTGCCTCCAAGAACAGCAAGAACGCAAGAACAGGTGCAGAACTCGTGTTTTCGGAGAGAAAGAGAGAGAGAGAGGAAGAAGACTCACCTGGAGGCGGGACCTATGGGCCCCAGGCGCCCTATGGGCGCGGCCAGGGGGCAGGCCGCGCCAGCTGGCCGCCTGGGCCACTGGTGGCTGATACGTCCAAAACGTATCTATAATTTCTGCTTGCTCCATGCCTCTTTTGTGTGATATTGCTATGATATTTATGCACTTCCATACACTTTTGATCATATTTGGACTAACCTATTAACTCAGTGCACCACAGTGCCAGTTCCTGTTTTCTGCTGTTTTTCTATTTCAGGTTTCCCCCATATTAAAAGTGCTCCAAAAATTCCGGGAAAAAATCAGGAAAAATCAGCGTACAGGAAGCTTCGAGAATAACCAAAGCGGGGCCAGAGGGGAGCCAGGGGTGGCCCAGGCGGTCACCTGGCGCGGCCCCACCCCTGGCCGCGCCAGGGGGGCGCCTGGGGCCCCCTCTCCGCCTCTGGTTGCCCCCCTTCGCATATATATTCCTCCCGTCGCGGAAACCCTGATTCCAGAACCCTTTTCTCCAGAAGCAATTCCGATCTCCGCCGCCATCGCCACCAAGTTTCGGGGGACCAGAATTCCTGTGTCGGCATCCTGCCGGGGCGGGGAAGTGCCCCCGGATTCATCTCCATCGACGTTGCTTCCTCCCTCCATGATGCGGGAGTAGTTCCTCCTCGGGGCTGAGGTTTCTACCAGTAGCTATGTGGTCAATTCTCTCTCCCATGATGTGATCTCCGTTGTGATCATAGGCTATGTTAATCTAGGGTGATCCCATGATATTTCCCCTTCCTCTATGTATTGGATTGATGTACTCACTTGTCTTTATCTAGTATAATCCCCGAGACCAAGGTGACAGCTGTCTATTGGACATGGATTAGAAGAATATTTTCATGGGTGATTTCCTCTTTTGTGTGTTGATTGAAGATTGAGAGTCTCTTGGTGCTTGTCTTTGACTATCCTTGAGATATGTTGTGGTGATTGTGGTACTCTCTTTGGATGGCCGCGGTGACATTGGGAAATCCATAGATTGAGAACTACGAACTTTGAGGTGTGCTTTTGTAGCCCTACATAATTCTCGTCCTCTCTTGACCACAAAGGAATGACCTCCGGGTGCGTCTCCATTGCATGTTTTATGGGAAATATCATGTGATGTTAATGTTGTTGGGAGTTGCCACTAGTGAAAGTATGAAGCCTAGGCCTTGTTTCCACCATTGCAATACCATTTGTGCTCACGTTTACCACTTGTTTGCTTGCTGCACTTTTTATTACAGATTTATATTACTTTGCTTTGCCACTCCTATCATCCATATTTTACCATCTCTTCGCCGAACTAGTGCACCTATACAACTCCTAGTTGTATTAGGTGTGTTGGGGACACAAGAGACTTCTTGTATCTTAGTTGCAGGGTTGCTTGAGAGAGACCATCTTCAACCTCTACTTCCCTGAGTTCGATAAACCTTAGGTCATCCACTTGAGGGAAATTGCTGCTGTCCTACAAACCTCTGCGCTTGGAGGCCCAACATAGTCTACAAGAAATAGAAGCTTGTGTAGACATCAAGCTATTTCTGGCGCCGTTGCCGGGGAAGTAAGTGTTTGAAGGTATATCTTTAGATCTTGCAATTAAATCTTTTCGTTTCTTGTTTTTAGTTTCACTAGTTATGTTTATGGAAAACCGCACTCTTAGTTCGCTGCTTGGGAAAGGCCGCTTTACCACACCCGTGGTAGAGAAGTCTCCTCCACCTACTGAATGTATCCCATTCCAAATACCACTTGGGATAATTGAAATAATTAGGAATGATTATTATGATGGGATAGTCAATCCTAGTATTCATTTGTTGAAACTTACAGAACTTTGTGAGTTGTTTAAGATTTCAGGTTTGACAAGAGATGGAGTCATGAGGAAATTATTTGCCTTGTCACTGAAAGGAAAAGCATTGGAATGGTATAGGCTACTAGATGACTCTCACCTGCTGGATTGGGAAGAGATCCAGTCTCTCTTTTACTCCAAGTTTTATCCTCTTCATGAAGCCCATGAGAATAGGAATTATGTTTATAATTTCTATCCTCATGATGGAGAGAGCATAGCTCAAGCTTGGGGGAGACTGAAAACATTAATGCTAAAATGTCCTAACCATGGGCTCCCCAAAGATATGATTATTACTAATTTCTATGCGAGGCTCTCTCGACAGGATAAAGATTTGCTCGATGCTTCCTCTATGGGTTCTTTCACAAACGAAAAGATTGATGCTAAATGGGAACTCCTTGAAAGAATTCAACGCAACACTGAAGATTGGGAGATCGACAAAGGTAAAGAGTCAGGTATAATTTATGAGTATGATTGCATTAAGTCCTTTGTTGAAACTACAAGTTTTAATAAGTTTAGTGCTAAGTTTATGCCTAAGGAGGATTGGATCAAGCATCATGAACCTTTTAAAGAGATTTGCAAAGAAAATGAAATTGTTCATGATGATTGCAACATGCATGATCCAATTCCTAAAAATGAAGTTTTATATAAGCATGTTAATTTTTGTGGAGTGGATAGACCTTGTGAAAGGCCTATGATTGAAGAAGAGAAGTATTGTAAGCAACATAAGCATGAAAGAACAATCACTTGGGTCAAAGATTTAAATGAAATTGCTAGAGAATTGTGTGACCTTTATCCTTTTACTTGTGAACTTTGCTGTATAGAGGGTCACTTTAATTTTCAATGCATGCACTTTCAAAACATAACTGTTAACCAGTTGTGTGATAACATGATCACCCCTGATCTTTATGATGAGCTTATGTTATTTTTTATGTGTGAAGAGTTATCAGAAAAGACTTCTTGGCTAGATGTTAATGCCATAGGAATAAAAAACACTTTGCAAAATTGCCATCTCTATTGTGTTGTTAATTGCCATAAAAATGATTACATAAGTAAGATTAGAAAGGAGGGAACTTTACCAAAGTATAAAAATGTCTCTTATATTTCTGCTAATAAAAAGGAGAGTTTCTCCCAAGTTTCCCCTATTGTTTCTAATGATAAACCAGGATATGTGGAGAAGCTTCATCTCCAACCACTCCCTCCTAAGGTGAAGAAGAAGAAAAAGAAGAGGAGGAGGAAGAGGAGCAAGAAGGAAGAAGAATGGGTATCAACCTGGCCTGAGCATATTCCTCCCATCAACTTTTATCCTAACGGTTGTAAGTTTAAAGAAGAAGGTGAAGTTTATTGCCTTAATTATCATCTTGATGATACGTCCGTAGGTACTATTGAAGATGATTTTGATTATGATATGCATGTTACTTATTATGATTGGGAAAATGACGATAATGCTACCTATGATCTTGAAAATCTTTTCGGTACCAACTCTGAAAGTGATGATATGGAAAGCTCTAAGCTTGGGGATGATAGGATTGCAAATCCTTTACCCACTAGTGATGTGATAATTGATAATTCTTTTGCTAGTAAGAATAAAGACAACATGTTTACAAATATAGTTGCTAGCAATGATAATGCTCTTCTCTACTATGATGATGTTATAACTCCAATCTATAGTGATTATAAAGGTACCTATGACATAAGGAGAAATTATCCTTATGAAACTTGTCATAATCATGGAGGGAATTACTCCCTTGTTGAACACCATCTTCCTAATACACAATTAATCTATAGTGTTCAAGTTGTTTATGATAGTCCTACTCCCACTATTACCAATGAGAAAGATTATGCTTATGTGGAGAGTAAGAGTACCTTTTTGCATGTGGATCATGGTAACAATGCTTTATGTGATGCTTATATTGTTGAGTTTATTCGTGATCCCACTGAAAATTATTATGAGAAGGGAACATATGCTTATAGATATTTCAATAATATCAAGTTCCCTCTCTTTATGTTGAAGGTTTTGAAGCTGCACTTGTTTTGTCTTCCTATGCTTATTGCTTTGTGCTTCAATGAATTATTCTATTGCAATATTCCTATGCATAGGAAGCATGTTAGGCTTAAATGTGTTTGGTATTTGCTTCTTGATGCTCTCTTTTGTTCTTCAACTCTTATTCCTACGAGAGCATCATTAAAGTCTTAAGCCTATCTTTATGGCTATAAAGAAAGAGCTCAAGGGAGACAACCCTTGTTATCTTTGCTTTCAGTTTGTTCTTTCAGTTTTTAGTGGTCTTGATGTTTGTTACTACTGTAGCAACATCATTGTATCTTTATTTTTCAGCTTTGTGCCAAGTTTAGCCTCCGATTGCAAGAAAGTTCAAAAGTTGTAACGTGTTGTCCAGAAAACAGATTCTGTCCTTGGACAGAAAAATTCGAATAAAATCACCAGATCATCTTTTTGATCTGAATTTTTTTGACAGCGTGCTCTATACACTTGGCTTTCGAGCGTCTGTTCTGACTTTTTTGATTTGAGTTGCAGAAGTGCCCCGAAAAAATTATTTACTACCTGCTGGTCTGTTTTTCACAGATTCTGTCCTGTTTTGCCTTTTCTTCGTTTTGCAAACCTTGAGCTTGCTTTTTCTTTGCAAAAACCTTTTGGCAATCTTGAGAAACAGTAGCTCTTCAAGATTATCTTTATTTCTAGTAGGGAAAAATTATTTTATTGTGGGTACTAACCTCGCTAATCAGATTATGATGAGTTATGTATGAAGGGAGTTTTCAAGTGCGCGAGGGAAGATGATAAAAGAAGATTCAGGAGGGTCAAACGCTCAAGCTTGAGGATGCCCCCGTGCACCCCCAAGAAATATTCAAGAAGACTCAAGCGTCTAAGCTTGGGGATGCCCCCATGCATCCCCTTCTCCATCAACAATTATCAGTTCGTCTTTCGTTCCACTATATTTTAATCACTTCATGCGTTATGTGCTATGCTTGGAGCGTCTTGCTCTTAGTTTCCTTTTTAGTTTTATTTAGCTTTGCTTGCTGTTCATAACAAGTTAGAACCCAGCTTTCTTTGTGTGGGAGAGAAACACGCCCCACTTCAACCTAGAACACAACATAGGATTTTCATGCTTATCTTTGTTGTGTGTGTTCTTTGTCTTTCCATAGCTACTGTCATGTTTAGCTCTTAGTTTTCATGTTTTTATTTTTAAAGAGCTTTTGTTTAGTTGGTTGCTGAACTCTCTTGAGTTTCCATGTTTATCTTGTTAAGAGAGTTTGCCTGTTGCACTGAGTTGTGTGTCTTAACTTAAAGTAGGTAATTGAGGTTGCTATTTAATTTCAGTAGTAACTTGCAATAGTTTTGAGGTATTGCCATGAGTAATGTCTGAACTTTTGGTGTCAAGAGCTTTAGCCTATTAGTGATAGATGTCGTATTTTGGGCAATCCGTGTTTATTTTCGAAAACCTACAAAATAGTTGAGAACTTTAGCTACTAGATGGATCACTAATCTTTGGAGGGATCGAATATTAGAGTACACTCACGTACCATGAGCCGAGGATGCGCAAGGATAACCAAACCCCCATACACTCCTCCTCGGGGTACTTGTCTCTTTGTGAACCTCCTAATTAGATTGAGAGTTACCGATAATAAGTGCATGAGTTCTTCGGACTAATGTGAGTATTCGAAGGTTGACACTTCCACCTAGCCATATTTTTCTAGCCTCTTCGGTACCGTGCATTGCCCTTTCTCACCTCGAGAGTTGGCGCATACTTCGCCGGTGCATCCAAATCCTTGGCACGATACGCTCTGTCATCATAAGCCTCATTATATCCTTCCTCAAAACAGCCACCATACCTACCTATCAAGGCATTTCCATAGCCTTTCCGAGATACATTGCCATGCAACATCCATCTTCTCATGACTTGATTTTTATGTCATACATGCTTTTTGCTTGATCGATGAGCCGCATGCTAGTTGGGCCTTGCCCTAATCATTGCTACATGACGCGCTAGTATCATTGCATATCCTGCTACACTGGCAGAGGCATACATTTGCATACATCATGATAGTTTCATTTTCTTTATGTTAAGTACTTTTGTAAAGTGTGAAAGATCTTCTATACTTCTTGTAATACATAGAGTGTTGCCCCTAAAGTGAGGAAAAGATCCCAAAGAGGACAAAATCAAAAGATCCCAAAGAGGACAAATGAGAGTTAAATAGAAAGAGCCACTGAGGCCACAAAAAAATAAAAATAAAAAGAGAAAAAAGAGAAAAAGAAATAAAAAGAGAGAAGGGGACACACTACTATTCCTTTTGACAGATCCACACTCGTACTCCATCTTATACCTTGTACTCCATAGAGATTATCATTCATGCATATAGCTATGTGGGGACCTTCACACTATAGAACTTGGCTTGTATATTCCAATGATGAGCCTCCTCAAAAGAGCTCTAGGTCTTCTTGAGCGAGCAAGTTGGATGCACCCCCACTAGTTCCATTGGAGAGCTTACCTTAGCTCATATGTGCATCCTTTGCATGGCAATCCCTACTCCTCACATCATATCTATCATTTGGCTTTCTCTCGCCTATGATTGTCCTCGTTGATGTGAGCCTTTCACACCCTTTTTGTCTTCCCCCTCCATCATTTTTCTCTTTTTGCCATCCTAAGTGTCAACTTTCTTGCTTACGCTCATCCATTGCATGAGTGCTCAAAATATCGAAAGGGAGTGGATCATTTTGACTTGTACCTGGCTGTTGGTCTGGGGATGAGTCAAGATAAGATTCCAAAGAATACCAAGTGTGAAACTTTAGTAGATTAAGTTCTCAATAATACAAAAACTATGTTTTACTCTCTCATATATCCCTATCACCTTTCTTGCACGCAAACACCATTTGGAGACATTCGAGTCACCGACAGCGAGAGCTCTTGCACCTTTATGTTCTTATGTTGCTTGTTACAATGCTAATATAGACTCTTGCTTGTTATGACTTGAATTGAATTACATGCCTTGATTGCTTTACTTAAAAAGTTCTTATATGGTTGATAGCATGTCACCACAGAAATTATGCTTGTTATCATTTACCTACTCGAGGACGAGCAGGAATTAAGCTTGGGGATGTTGATATGTCCAAAACGTATCTATAATTTCTGCTTGCTCCATGCCTCTTTTGTGTGATATTGCTATGATATTTATGCACTTCCATACACTTTTGATCATATTTGGACTAACCTATTAACTCAGTGCACCACAGTGTCAGTTCCTGTTTTCTGCTGTTTTTCTATTTCAGGTTTCCCCCATATTAAAAGTGCTCCAAAAATTCCGGGAAAAATTCAGGAAAAATCAGCGTACAGGAAGCTTCGAGAATAAACAAAGCGGGGCCATAGGGGAGCCAGGGGTGGCCCAGGCGGCCACCTGGCGCGGCCCCACCCTTGGCCGCGCCAGGGGGGCGCCTGGGGCCCCCTCTCCGCCTCTGGTTGCCCCCCTTCGCATATATATTCCTCCCGTCGCGGAAACCCTGATTCCAGAACCCTTTTCTCCAGAAGCAATTCCGATCTCCGCCGCCATCGCCACCAAGTTTCGGGGGACCAGAATTCCTATGCCGGCATCCTGCCGGGACGGGGAAGTGCCCCTGGATTCATCTCCATCGACGTTGCTTCCTCCCTCCATGATGCGGGAGTAGTTCCTCCTCGGGGCTGAGGTTTCTACCAGTAGCTATGTGGTCAATTCTCTCTCCATGATGTGATCTTCGTTGTGATCATAGGCTATGTTAATCTAGGGTGATCCCATGATATTTCCCCTTCCTCTATGTATTGGATTGATGTACTCACTTGTCTTTATCTAGTATAATCCCCGAGACCAAGGTGACAGCGGTCTATTGGACATGGATTAGAAGAATATTTTCATGGGTGATTTCCTCTTTTGTGTGTTGATTGAAGATTGAGAGTCTCTTGGTGCTTGTCTTTGACTATCCTTGAGATATGTTGTGGTGATTGTGGTACTCTCTTTGGATGGCCGCGGTGACATTGGGAAATCCATAGATTGAGAACTACGAACTTTGAGGTGTGCTTTTGTAGCCCTACATAATTCTCGTCCTCTCTTGACCACAAAGGAATGACCTCCGGGTGCGTCTCCATTGCATGTTTTATGGGAAATATCATGTGATGTTAATGTTGTTGGGAGTTGCCACTAGTGAAAGTATGAAGCCTAGGCCTTGTTTCCACCATTGCAATACCATTTGTGCTCACGTTTACCACTTGTTTGCTTGCTGCACTTTTTATTACAGATTTATATTACTTTGCTTTGCCACTCCTATCATCCATATTTTACCATCTCTTCGCCGAACTAGTGCACCTATACAACTCCTAGTTGTATTAGGTGTGTTGGGGACACAAGAGACTTCTTGTATCTTAGTTGCAGGGTTGCTTGAGAGAGACCATCTTCAACCTCTACTTCCCTGAGTTCGATAAACCTTAGGTCATCCACTTGAGGGAAATTGCTGCTGTCCTACAAACCTCTGCGCTTGGAGGCCCAACATAGTCTACAAGAAATAGAAGCGTGTGTAGACATCAGTGGCCCCCCCTGGTCAGCCCCAGGTGCCTCTGGGTCACTCCCGGCATGGAAATTTTTATTTTTATTTTTCTGGAATTTTTCTGAAAACTTCACTGTTGAAAATTTTTCGAAGTTCAAAAAGCTGCAAAACTTTCTGAAAACTTAAAGCAGTGATTAGTATTGTGAAGCTTCAAAAACATAAACACTTGGTACAGCAAGGAGAACAAAAGCTAAAACAAATGAAAACATAACAAGCTCAACTTTTTACCTATATAAAACATGCTCACTAGTAAGGTTGATCAAGTCTTACCAACAAACCGGCGATATATAGAGCAAAAAGTCCCACCTCTTACGAAGTGATCATTGCACCTTTACTTTAATGGACATTGTCCCCACCATAATAGTTTTGTATTTGTGGTGCACATGTAGTGGACAGTCCCATTCTCCAATCTTCACGGTCTCGATATTTTCTATAGAGTTGAGGCCATGCTTCTTGTCGGTCTTCTTTGGAAAATACACCGTGTGTTCTTTATCATTCACATTGAAGGTAACCTTTCCTTTATTGCAATCAATAATAGGACATGCAGTGTTAAGAAAAGGTCTACCAAGAATAATGGACATGCTCCCATCCTCGGGCATGTCAAGCACGACAAAATCAGTAAGGATCAAACAATTAGCAACTTCTACGGGAACATCCTCACAAATACCTATCGGGACGGCTGTTGTCTTGTCAGCCATCTGAAGAGAGATATCTGTAGGAATTAGTTTCTCTAAACAAAGCCTCTTGTAAAGAGAGAAAGGCATAACACTCACTCCTGCTCCAAGATCACATAAAGCAGTTTTGACATAATTATTCTTTATGGAGCAAGGAATGGTGGGTATACCTGGATCACCAAGCTTCTTAGGAATCTTGCCACTGAAAGAGTAGTTAGCAAGCATAGTAGATATTGCTTCATTAGGAACTTTTCTTTTATTAGTAACAATATCTTTCATATATTTTGAATAGGGAGGTAACTTAATAGCATCAGTCAAAGGGATTTGAAGAAAAAGAGGTTTCATCCACTCACAAAACTTATTGTAATGCTCTTCTTCTTTAGATTTGAGAGACTTACCTGGAAAGGGCATGGGTTTCTGTATCCATGGTTCTCTTTCCTTCCCATGTCTTCTTGCGACGAAGTCTTCTCTAGTGTACTTCTTGCGTTTGTCAGGTGCTTCTTCTTCTCGAACTTTAGGCGGATCATTCTTCTCCTTATCCTTATCTTCAGGTTCCGCACCGTCTTCAGTCTCAGCATCGGAGGTAGATATACTGTTGGGATCAACAATTGGCTCTTCACTTGTAATAGGATCATTAGAATTGTCAGCCTCCTTGTGTTTCTTCTTCTTCTTCTTTGGAGAGCCAACAATTTCTTCTTCCTGCATTTGAGAATCTTGCTTGATTCTCCTCGGATGCCCCTCTGGATAGAGAGGATCTTGAGTGCTAGTTCCTCCTCGGGTATTAATCCCGAAGGCCTGTAAATCATCTTGTTTGGTATTATTAGCAAGCAAATCTTTTTGCACATTAGAAATTTGTTCAAGCTGAGTATGAACCATATGAAAATGCTTCACAAGACATTTAACATCATTAACTGTTCTACCTAGAACATCAAGAAAACTTTTGATAGCAAGGGAATTATCATGCAATTGACTTTGTATCCTCTCATTAAAATGACTTTGCTTCATAATAAAATTATCAAGCTCATCTAAACATTGATCAGGAGGCTTACCATGAGGGATGTCACTTGCGTTGAAATCTAAAAGAGAGTGTACCTCTACCATAGGAGGGTGAGTGGTAGGCTCACACAACTTCTCAATAGGGGGTAGATTCTTCACGTCTTCAGTTTTAATACCCTTCTCTTTAATAGACTTCTTTGCTTCTTGCATATCTTCGGGGCTTAGAACAAGCATGCCCCTCTTCTTTGGTGGTGGAGGTGGTTCAGGGACGGACCAATCTTCATGGTTTTTGGCAATCCTGCCCATCAATTCTTCTGCATCGTCTGGTGTTCTTTTCCTGAAAACACAACCAGCACAACTATCCAAATAGGACCTGGATTCATCAGTTAGACCAGCATAAAATATATCGATTAATTCATTCTTAGGGACTCCATGTCCTGGTCTAGCCTGGATCAGACTACAGTACCTCCCCCAAGCTTTAGGGAGGTGCTCATCCTGCAACTGTTTAAAGTTATAAATTCTTTGTAAAGCAGCATGTTGCATATGAGCAGGAAAGTACTTATCAACAAAAGAGTGAGCTAAGTCTTGAGGACTCTTAATGGAACCACATGGTAGTGCATCATACCATGTTTTAGCACCTTCCTTCAAAGAGAAAGGAAGAAGCTTGGTCACATAAAAGTTTCGTATCTTTTCATTCGTGGTAAACAAGCCACCCAACTCAGTGAGTTTGGTCAGGTGTGCAATAGCATCATCATTTTCTCTGCCATAAAAGGGGTTAGCTTCAACCATAGATATAAGTGAAAGATCAACAGAGAAATCATAATCAGGATCATTGATGCATATAGGAGATGTAGCAAATTCAGGATCAGGAACAGTCTTGTTCTTCAAGGAGTGTTTTTCAAGCAGCTTCTTAATAGCTTCAGGGTCAGAGTCGGCAAACTCTGTCAGTTCCCTGCATAAATCATCATCAAGCATAATGTAATCATCATCAAGGAGTCTCTCCTTGAGTTTACTCAAATCAGGATAATCATAAGTTCCACCAATAGGGTAGCGAGTAACAGGAATTTCAATTCCAGATTTTTTTGCAGCAGCAGCGATCTGTTTCTCAAGAGCATAACCAAGTGAACCAATATCATCAAGAGTAGTAGAAGCATCATCAAAAGTATCGGACATAGTAACAGATTCAGTAGAAGCATCATGTGGTGGTGGTGAGGCAAACTTACTCATAACAGAAGGTGAATCAAGTGTAGCACTAGTGTTCAGAACAGTACCTCTTCTTGTAGTGGATAGTAAGATCGGAACCTTGGGGTCTCCTTTCTTACCCATAGCGGATGAAGTGCAGCAGGTAGGATACTTCAAGTAGACTTGTAAATATTGCTATGCTCCCCGGCAACGGCGCCAGAAAACTGTACTTGATAACCCTCAACCATAAGGGATCGAGATAGTCTTCGCGGGTAAGAATAACCCAATTTATAGATTCGACACACGGGGAGCCAAAGAGTATTTATAAGCTTTGACGGTTGAGTTGTCAATTCAACCGCACCTAAAATATACTTACTTGCAACAAAAGATAAGTGGTAACGGTGATATGATAGTGATGGTGGTGACAACAAAAGTGAACAGCAAAAGTAACAACTAATAACCAACAGGATTGAAACACTTTAGGCTAGGGAGATGGATGGTTGGGCGCTGCATGGATGAGATACATCATGAATCTAACTTGGGGCAAGGCACACAGAAAAGTAATGATCATCTAGGCAAATATCAAACATTAGGCATGTATCCCACAGGTAGTTGTACGTGCTTGCAATAAGAACTTGCACAACATCTTTTGTCCTACCATCCCGCTACAAATGGGGCCAAAAGGAACTTATGGAGATTAAGGTGCTCCTGTCAAAGAGCACCAGAACAAAGCAATAAACTCAATGGATACATGGAATCCTCAAATTATGGACCATCCCCTTTGGTGTCCCAAGCTGTCACCTTTGGGATCGCCGGTTCCGGACCATAATAGGTGCAAACAACTCATAGATAGGATCAAGAACACAAATATATTCATGCAAACACATAGGGTTCAGATCAGAAAACATGGCACTCGGGCCCAAAGTGACAAGCATTAAGAGCAACAAGTTGAAGCAAAGATGATAAACACCAAAGTAGATGATAGGCAACATGCCCCCAACAATCTGATAAACTATTACATGATCTAACTCATCCAATCCCTACGATCCCCTTTGCCTACAGCAGGGAATTACTCACACATGGAAGGAGAAGTCATGGAGCGAGGATGGAGTGGTGATGATGATGACAATGGCGATGATCTCCCCTCTCCGGAGGCCAAATCAGCCTCCAGATTAGCCCTCCCGAAGAAGAACAGAGGGTGGCGGCGGCTCCGCGACGGAAACTGGAAAAATGACTTCTGTTCTGGGATTTCCTCGCCACGGGAATAAATAGGAGCCAAGGTAGGGCACCAGAGGGGGGAGGACCCTCCCAGGCGGCCTCCTGGCGCGGCCAGGGGTGGGGCCGCGCTAGCAGGGTGCCTGGGGCCCCCCTGGCTGCCCTCTGGCCCCACTTCTGGCACAATGGCCCTTTGGGTGCGTGGATTTTCTGTGATTTTTCTTGGAATTTTCTGAGACACCTAAAAATCCATTTTCCTGCACACAATGAAACCATATAGGCAGCTCTGCTGAAAACAGCGTTAGTCCGGGTTAGTTTAGTTCAAATCATGCAAGAATGAGGGCAAAACAATAGCAAAAGTGTTTGGAAAAGTAGATACGTTTGAGACGTATCACATGTTTACAACAACAAGAGCAAACAGAGTTTGTCAAAGTTTTTCTTTATCACTTTCAGTTTATCAGCTTAATTGCTTGAGGACAAGCAAAGGTTTAAGCTTGGGGGAGTTGATACGTCTCCAACGTATCTACTTTTCCAAACCCTTTTTCCTTGCTTTGGACTCTAACTTGCATGATTTGAATGGAACTAACCCGGACTGACGCTGTTTTTAGCAGAATTGCCATGGTGTTGTTTTTGTGTAGAAATAAAAATTTCTCGAAATGACCTGAAACTCCACGGAGAATTATTTTGGAAAATATAAAAAATACCTGCAAGAAGATCCAGACCAAGGGGCCCACACCCTGTCCACGAGGGTGGGGGCGCCCCCTACCTCGTGGGCCCCCTGGTGCTCCACCGACGTATCCCCAGATCCTATATATTCACTTTTGGGGAGAAAAAAAGCAGGGAGAAAGAATTATTGCGTTTTACGAGACGGAGCCGCCGCCAAGCCCTAATCTCTCTCGGGAGGGCTGATCTTGAGTCCGTTCAGGGCTCCGGAGAGTGGAGATCATCGCCATCGTCATCATCAACCTTCCTCTGTCACCAATTTCATGATGCTCACCGTCGTGCGTGAGTAATTCCATCGTAGGCTTGCTGGACGGTGATGGGTTGGATGGGATCTATCATGTAATCGAGTTAGTTTTGTTAGGGTTTGATCCCTAGTATCCACTATGTTCTGAGATTGATGTTGCTATGACTTTGCTATGCTTAATGCTTGTCACTAGGGCCCGAGTGCCATGATTTCAGATCTGAACCTATTATGTTTTCATGAATATATGTGTGTTCTTGATCCTATCTTGCAAGTCTATAGTCACCTACTATGTGTTATGATCCGGCAACCTCGAAGTGACAATAATTGGGACCACTCCCAGTGATGACCATAGATTGAGGAGTTCATGTATTCACTATGTGTTAATGCTTCGGTCTGGTACTCTATTAAAAGGAGGCCTAAATATCCCTTAGTTTCCAATAGGACCCCTCTGCCATGAGAGGGTAGGACAAAAGATGTCATGCAAGTTCTTTTCCATAAGCACGTATGACTATATTCGGAATACATGCCTACATTGCATTAATGAACTGGAGATAGTTTTGTGTCACCCTAGGTTATAACTTCTACATGATGAATTGCATCCGACATAATTTCCCATCACCGATCCAATGCCTACAAGATTTTCACATATTGTTTGTTGCTTATTTACTTTTCCGTTGCTACTATTACAAAAACTACAAAATACTATCATTACTTTTATTGCTGCTACCGCCACTATCATATTACTTTGCTACTAAACTATCTTGCTGCAGATACTAAGTCTCCAGGTGTGGTTGAATTGACAACTCAGTTGCTAATACTTAAGAGTATTCTTTGGCTCCCCTTGTGTCGAATCAATAAATTTGGGTTGAATACTTTACCCTCGAAAACTGTTGCGATCCCCTACACTTGTGGGTTATCAGGGGGCGTGCCCAGGGAGAGCGGGCGTGCCCCCCACCCTCGTGGATAGGTGGTGGCCCCCCTGGTGATCTTCTTTCGCCAGATATTTTTTATATTTTCTGAAACGGTGTCCTGTGAAGTTTCGGAGCTTTTTGAGTTGTGCAGAATAGGTTTCCAGAGTTTGCTTCTTTTCCAGCCCAGAATTCCAGCTGTCGGCATTCTCCCTCTTCATGTAAACCTTGTAAAATAAGAGAGAAAAGGCATAAGTATTGTGAGATAACGTTTAATAACTGCCCATAATGCAATAAATATCAACATATAAGCATGATGCAAAACGGACGTATCATGCATTCGCATAGAGTCATATTTTGGTCTAGCTTCGAGTTGTAAGTAAATAAAAGTGTGATGATCTTCATTGTTAGAGCATTGTCCCACTGAGGAAAGGATGATGGAGACTATGATTCCCCCACAAGTCGGGATGAGACTCCGGACGAAAAGGAAAAAAAGGAAAAAAAAAAGAGGCCGTAAAAAAAGAGAAAAGGGGGAAGGCCCAAAAATGAGAGAGAAACAGAGAAGGTGCAATGCTACTATCCTTTTTCCACACTTGTGCTTCAAAATGGCATCATGATCTTCATGATAAAGAGTCTCTTGTTTTGTCACTTTCATATACTAGTGGGAATTTTCATTATAGAACTTGGCTTGTATATTCCAATGATGGGCTTCCCCAAAATGCCCTAGGTCTTCGTGAGCAAGAAAGTTGGATGCACACCCACTTAGTTTCTTTAGATTGAGCTTTCATACACTTATAGCTCTAGTGCATCTGTTGCATGGCAATCCCTACTCGCTCACATTGATATATATTGATGGGCATCTCCATAGCCCATTGATATGCCTAGTTGATGTGAGACTATCTTCCTCCTTTTGTCTTCTCCACAACCACCACTCTATTCCACCTATAGTGCTATATACATGGCTCACGCTCATGTATTGCGTGAAAGTTGAAAAGTTTGAAAAAAATAAAGTATGAAACAATTGCTTGGCTGAAACTGGGATTGTGCATGATTTAATTTTTGTGTGTGTTGAAGATAGAGCATAGCCAGACTATATGATTTTGTAGGGATAGCTTTTTTGGCCATGTTATTTTGAGAAGACATAATTGCTTTGTTAGTATGCTTGAAGTATTATTATTCTTATGTCAATAATAAACTTTTGTCTTGAATCTTTCAGATCTGAACATTCATGCCACAATAAAGAGAATTATATTGAGAATTATGTGAGGTAGCATTCCACCTAAAAAAAATCTGTTTTTATCATTTACCTACTTAAGGACGAGCATGAATTAAGCTTGGGGATGCTTGATACGTCTCCAACGTATCTATAATTTTTGATTGCTCCATGCTATTATATTATCTGTTTTGGATGTTTAATGGGAATTATTATGCACTTTTATATTATTTTTGGAACTAACCTACTAACCCAAGGCCCAGTGCAAAATGTTGTTTTTTTGCCTATTTTAGTGTTTTGCAGAAAAGGAATATCAAACGGAGTCCAAATGGAATGAAACCTTTGTGAGGATAGTTTTTGGAACAAATGCAACCCAGAAGACTTGGAGTACACGCCAGGGAAGCCACGAGGCGGCCACGAGGCAGGAGGGTGCGCCCCCACCCTCGTGGGCCCCTCGTAGCTCCACCGACATACTTCTTCGTCCTATATATACTCATATACCCTGAAAACATCCGAGAGCACCACGAAACCCTATTTCCACCACCGCAACCTTCTGTACCCGTGAGATCCCATCTTGGGGCCTTTTCTGGAGCTCCACCGGAGGGGGAATCGATCACGGAGGGCTTCTACATCAACACCATAGCCTCTCCGATGAGTTGTGAGTAGTTTACCAAAGACCTTTGGGTCCATAGTTATTAGCTAGATGGATTCTTCTCTCTCTTTGGATCTCAATACAAAGTTCTCCTCGATCTTCTTGGAGATCTATTCGATGTAATACTTTTTGCGGTGTGTTTGTCGAGATCCGATGAATTGTGGGTTGCTACCTCTTGAGCTTGTGTTGTATTCCCTCGAAGAGGACAGGGAGATGCAACACAGTAGCGTAAGTATTTCCCTCAGTTTTTGAGAACCAAGGTATCAATCCAGTAGGAGACCACGCGCGAGTCCCTCGCACCTGCAAAAACAAATAAGAACTTCGCAGCCAACGCGATAAGGGGTTGTCAATCCCTTTACGGTCACTTACGAAAGTGAGATCTGATAGAGATGATAGTTTGATATTTTTGGTATTTTTGGTTATAAGAACAGAAAGTAAAAGCGGAAAAGTAAAGTAGATTGTAGATTGATATGTTGAGAATAGACCCCGGGGCCATAGTTTTCTCTAGTGGCTTCTCTCATGATAGCGATATTCTACGGCGGGTAAACAAATTACTGTCGAGCAATTGATAGAAAAGCGAATAATTATGAGACTATCTAGGCATGATCATTATATATAGGCATCACGTCCGAGACAACTAGACCGAAACGATTGTGCATCTACTACTATTACTCCACACATCGACCGCTATCCAGCATGCATCTAGTGTATTAAGCTCATAAGAACAGAGTAACGCCTGAAGCAAGATGACATGATGTAGAGGGATAAACTCAAACTTAGTGATATAAACCCCATCTTTTTATCCTCGATGGCAACAATACAATACGTGCCTTGCTGCCCCTACTGTCACTGGGAAAGGACACCGCAAAATTGAACCCAAAGCCAAGCACTTCTCCCATTGCAAGAACTATAGATCTAGTAGGCCAAACCAAACCGATAATTCGAAGAGACTTGCAAGGATATTATGAGCACACATAAAAAGTTCAGAGAAGAACCAAATATCTTCCATAGATAACCTTGATCATAAACTCACAATTCATCGGATCTCGACAAACACACCACAAAAAGAGATTACATCGAATAGATCTCCTCGAAGACCGAGGAGAACTTTGTATTGAGATCCAGAGAGATGGAGAAGAAGCCATCTAGATACTAGCTATGGACCGAAAGGTCTGTGGTAAACTACTCACAACTCATGGTGAGGGCGATGATGATGATGATGATGAAGGCCTCCGTGATGGATCCCCCTCCGGTGGAGCTCCGGAACAGGCTCCAAGATGGGATCTCCACGGGAACAGAAGCTACGGCGGTGGAATTAGGGTTTTCTCTGTGCTTATGGAGTTTCTGGGGTACGTGGATATATATAGGAAGAAGGAGGGCACCGGGGGCCACACGAGGCAGCCTCGAGGCAGGGGGCGCCCCCCCCCCCCCACCCTCGAGGGCAGCCCCTCTGTCCTCTGACTTGGTCCTGAAGTTTCCTGTGCGTGATTTTCTCCAAAAATATCTCTTGTGAATGTTTCATTCCGTTTGGACTCCGTTTGATATTCTTTTTCCGCAAAACCCTGAAATAGGCAAAAAACAGCAATCTGGACTGGGCCTTTGGGTTAATAGGTTAGTCCCAAAAATGATATAAAAGTGAATGATAAAGCCCATTAAACATCCAAGACTTCATAAATAATAGCATGGAACAATGAAAAATTATAGATACGTTGGAGAGTATCAAGCATCCCCAAGCATAATTCCTGCTCGTCCTCGAGTGGGTAAATGATAAAGAAAGAATTTTTGATGTGGAATGCTGACCAATATAGTTTTTCAATGTAATTCTCTTAATTGTGGCATGAATGTTCAGATCTGAAAGACTCAAGATAAAAGTCCATATTGACATAAGAAATAACAATACTTCAAGCAATACTAACAAATCAATCATGTCTTCTCAAAATACTATGGCTAAAGAAAGTTATCCCTACAAAATCATATAGTCTGGCTATGCTGCCTCTTCATCACACAAAATATTCATATCATGCACAACCCCGATTTCAGCCAAGCATTTGTTTTCATACTCTATCTTTTCAAACCTTTCAACTTTCACCCAATACATGAGCGTGAGCCATGGGTATAGCACTATGGGTTGAATAGAGGTGGTTGTGGAGAAGACAAAAAGGAGGGAGATAGTCTCACATCGACTAGGCATATCAACGGGCTATGGAGATGCCCATCAATAGATATCAATGTGAGTGAGTAGGGATTGCCATGCAACGGATGCACTAGAGCTAAATATGAATGAAAGCTCAACAAAATAAACTAGTGGGTGTGCATCCAACTTGCTTGCTCATGAAGACCTAGGGCATTTGAGTAAGCCCATCGTTGGAATATACAAGCCAAGTTCTATAATGAAAAATTCCCACTAGCATATGAAAGTGACTAAACATGAGACTCTCTACAATGAAGAACATGGTGCTACTTTGAAGCACAAGTGTGGAAAAAGATAGTAGCAATTGTCCCTTTTCTTTTTTTTCTCTTTTTTTGGCCTTTCTTTTTTTCTTTGGCCTTTTTTGCGGAGGGGCTTTATAGATTCAGCCTTTCCTCCCATGGGACAATGCTCTAATAATGATGATCATCACACTTTCATTACAACATGAAATTACAACTCGATACTACAACGAAGTATGACTCTATATGAATGCCTCCGGCGGTGTACCGGTATGTGCAATGAAACAACAGTGACATGTATGAAAAGTTATGCATGGTGGCTTTGCCACAAATACGATGTCAACTACATGATCATGCATCGCAATATGACAATATGATGCGTGTCATATAGACGGAACGGTGGAAAGTTGCATGGCAATATATCTTGGAATGGCTATGGAAATGCCATGATAGGTAGGTATGGTGGCTGTTTTGAGGAACAATATGGTGGCTATTTTGAGGAACAATATGGTGGCTGTTTTGAGGAAGGATATATAGTGGGTTTATGGCACCGGCGAAAGTTGCGCGGTACAAGAGAGGCTAGCAATGGTGGAAGGATGAGAGTGCGTATAATCAGTGGACTCAACATTAGTCATAAGAACTCATATACTTATTGCAAAAATCTACGAGTCATCAAAACAAAGCAATCAACGCGTGCCCCTAGGGGGGAGGTTGGTAGGAGTTAACCATCGCGTGCCCCCGACCTCCACACAAAGGTTGGCACTCTACAAATACCTCATGCTCTAACTTCGTCACATAGTGGTTCACCATACGTGCATGATACGGGAATCACTAACCTTAACACAAGTATTTCTCAATTTCATAATAACTCCACTAGCATGACTCTAATATCACTATTCTCATGTCTCAAAACAATTATCAAGCATCCAACATCTCTTTCTATTCAATGCACTTGGTGTGATTTTTTTTACTACATTGACATTGGATGTCTATCATGTGAACACTAGTTTCTTTAGCCTAAACACATTACCATGCTGTTTTAATAGACTCTCAAATAGATATAAGTGAAGCATGAGACTTCAACAATTTCTACAAAATATTACCGCCACCATGCTCTAAAAGATATAAGTGAAGCACTAGAGCAAAACTAATCAACTCAAAAGATATAAGTGAAGCACATAGGGTGTTCTAATAATTTCTAGGTCATATTTAACTCTCCCAAATAGGTGTGTCCAGCAAGGATGATTGTGGCAAACTAACAAGCAAAGACTCAAATTTTACAAGACGCTCCAAGCAAAACACATATCATGTTGCGAATAAAAATATAGCTCCAAGTATAGTTACCAATGGATGAAGACGAAAGAGGGGATGCCTTCCGGGGCATCCCCAAGCTTAGGCTTTTGATTATCTTGAATTTACTTGGGGTGCCATGGTCATCCCAAAGCTTAGGCCTTTGCTACTCCTTGTTCCATAGTCCATCAAAGCAATACTCAAAACTTGAAAACTTCACAACACAAAACTTAGACAAAAAAATTCGTGAGCTCCGTTAGTATGAGAAAGCAAACCACTACTCAAAGGTACAGCAATGAATTCATTATTTGTTTATATTGGTGTTAAACCTACTGTACTCCAGGTTCTCTATGGTTCATATCCTCCAATAATACTCATAGATGCATCGGAATAAGCAAACAACACACGAAAAACAGAATCTGTCAAAGACAGAACAGTATGTAGTAATCTGCAGGGTTCGCCTACTTCTGGAAATCCAAAAAATTCAAACTAAATTGTTAAATTTGCGCAATTTGTCTACCAATCAGCAGAAAAAAGAATCAACTAAAAATCATGCTCCAGTAAAATCCCACGACTACTTTAGCTAGCGCTAACGATTCTGTTTTTCATAGCAAGATCATATAAACTTCACACAAGACTTCCCAAAGGTTCTACTTGGCACAAACACTAAACAAAACATGAAACCATATCTAATCAGAGGCTAGATGCAATATTTATTCCCTAACAGCAACAAAAACAAAAAACATAAAATTGGGTTGCCTCCCAACAAGCGCTATTGTTTTACGCCCCTAGCTAGGCATGATACAAGATAGATCTAGGGATAGCCATCTTTGGAAGGCAATCCATAAGTGGATCTCATGATATATTCATATGGTAGTTTGATTTTCTTTCTAGGAAACTGTTCCATGCCTTTCCTTAACGGAAATTGGAATCTAATATTTCCTTCCTTCATATCAATAATTGCACCAATCGTTCTAAGGAAAGGTCTACCAAGAATAATAGGACATGAAGGATTGCAATCTATATAAAGAACAATGAAATCTACAGGCACATAATTCCTATTGGCAACAATAAGAACATCATTAATTCTTCCCATAGGTTTCTTAATAGTGGAATCTGCAAGATGCAAATTTAAAGAACAATCATCAAGCTCATGGAACCCTAGCAAATCACACAAAGTTTTTGGGATAGTGGAGACACTAGCACCCAAATCACACAAAGCATAGCATTCATGATCTTTTATTTTTATTTTTATAGTAGGTTCCCACTCATCATAAAGCTTTCTAGGTATAGAAACTTCCAATTCAAGTTTTTCTTCATAAGATTGCATCAAAGCATCAACTATATGTTTAGTGAAAGCTTTATTTTGACTATGAGCATGCGGAGAATTTAGCACGGATTGCAACAAGGAAATACAATCAATCAAAGAGCAATTATCATAATTGAATCCCTTGAAATCCAAGTTAGTGGGTTCATCACTATGCAAAGTTTTAATCTCTTCGTTCCCACTTTTAGCAATTTTAGCATCAAGATCTAAAAACTCCGAATCATTGGGAGACCTTAAAGCAGAATCATCTCCAATCCTATTCTCATCAAGATTAATACTAGAAAACAAGGATCTAATAGGAGACACATCAATAGCTTTCAGATCTTCATCTTTATTTTCATGATAACTAGAAGAACACAATTTAATATAATCTTCTCTTTTAGCACGCATTCTAGCGGTTCTTTCTTTGCATTCATCAATGGAAATTCTCATGGCTTTGAGAGACTCATTGATATCATGCTTAGGTGGGATAGATCTAAGTTTCAAAGAATCAACATCAAGAGTAATTATATCCACACTTCTAGCCAATTCATCAACCTTAAGCAATTTCTCTTCAAGCATAGCATTGAAATTCTTTTGCGAGATCATAAACTCCTTAACACTAGTTTCAAATTCAGAAGGCATCTTTCCATAATATTTGTTGTAGGAATTACCATAATTATTAGAGGAATTACTAGGAAAAGGCCTAGGATTAAAATTACCTCTATAAGCATTGTTACCAAAATTATTCGTACCAACAAAATTCACATCCAAAGATTCATTGTCATTCTCAATAAAAGTGGACAAAGGCATATCATTAGGATCGGAAGAAGCACTCTTAGCAGTAAACAATTTCATAAGTTCATACATTTTTTCACTCAAAACACTAATTTCTTCGATAGCATGCACTTTTTTACTAGTAGATCTTTCGGTGTGCCGCTGAGAATAATTAACCATAATATTATCTAGGAGTTTAGTAGCTTCTCCTAAGGTGGTTTCCATGAAAGTGCCTCCGGCGGCCGAATCTAAAAGATTTCTAGAAGCAAAATTCAAGCCAGCATAAAAATTCTGAATAATCATCCATAGATTCAAACCATGTGTAGGGCAATTACGTATCATCAATTTCATTCTCTCCCAAGCTTGTGCAACATGCTCATGATCTGGTTGTTTAAAATTCATAATATCGTTTCTAAGAGAGATGATCTTAGCAGGAGAGAAATACTTAGAGATAAAAGCATCTTTGCACTTATTCCACAAATCAATACTATTTCTAGGCAAAGAGGAGAACCAAGTTTTAGGATGATCTCTAAGTGAAAACGGAAATAACTTTAATTTACCAATATCGTTATTTGTATCCCTTTTCTTTTGCATATCACACAAATCACCAAAGTTGTTTAGATGGGTAGCGGCATCTTCGCTAGGAAGGCCGGAGAATTGATCTTTCATGACAAGATTCAACAAAGCAGCATTAATCTCACAAGATTCAGCATCGGTAATAGGAGCAATCGGAGTGCTAATAAAGTCATTGTTGTTGGTATTGGAGAAGTCACACAATTTGGTATTGTTCTGAGCCATAGTGACAAGCAAGCAATCCAACACACACAAGCGAACAAGAAGCAAGCGAACGATAAACACACGGTGGAAGAAGGGTGAATAAAACGGCAAGGGTGAAGTGGGGGAGAGGAAAACGAGAGGCAAATAAATGTAATGCGAAGGATAAGGGTTTGTGATAGGTACTTGGTATATGACTTTTGCGTAAGCCTCCCCAGCAACGGCGCCAGAAATTCTTCTTGCTACCTCTTGAGCTTGCGTTGTATTCCCTCGAAGAGGAAAGGGAGATGCAGCACAGTAGCGTAAGTATTTCCCTCAGTTTTTGAGAACCAAGGTATCAATCCAGTAGGAGACCACGCGCGAGTCCCTCGCACCTGCACAAACAAATAAGAACTTCGCAGCCAATGCGATAAGGGGTTGTCAATCCCTTTACGGTCACTTACGAAAGTGAGATCTGATAGAGATGATAGTTTGATATTTTTGGTATTTTTGGTTATAAGAACAGAAAGTAAAAGCGGAAAAGTAAAGTAGATTGTAGATTGATATGTTGAGAATAGACCCGGGGGGCATAGTTTTCTCTAGTGGCTTCTCTCATGATAGCGATATTCTACGGCGGGTAAACAAATTACAGTCGGGCAATTGATAGAAAAGCGAATAATTATGAGACTATCTAGGCATGATAATTATATATAGGCATCACGCCCGAGACAAGTAGACTGAAACGATTCTACATCTACTACTATTACTCCACACATCGACCGCTATCAAGCATGCATCTAGTGTATTAAGCTCATAAGAACAGAGTAACGCCTTAAGCAAGATGACATGATGTAGAGGGATAAACTCAAACTTAGTGATATAAACCCCATCTTTTTATCCTCGATGGAAACAATACAATACGTGCCTTGATGCCCCTACTGTCACTGGGAAAGGACACCACAAGGTTGAATCCAAAGCCAAGCACTTCTCCCATTACAAGAACTATAGATATAGTAGGCCAAACCAAACCAATAATTCAAAGAGACTTGCAAGGATATTATAATCATACATAAAGAGTTCAGAAAAGAACCAAATATTTCTCATAGATAATCTTGATCATAAACCCACAATTCATCGGATCTCGACAAACACATCCCAAAAAGAGATTACATCGAATAGATCTCCTCGAAGACCGAGGAGAACTTTGTATTGAGATCCAAAGAGAGAGAAGAAGCCATCTAGATACTAGCTATGGACCCGAAGGTCTATGGTAAACTACTCACAACTCATGGTGAGGCGATGATGATGATGTAGAAGCACTCCGTGGTAGATCCCCCCTCCGGCGAAGCTCTGGAACAGGTCCCAAGATGGGATCTCACGGGAACAGATGGTTACGGCGGTGGAACTAGGGTTTTCTCTGCTCGTTTGATAGTTTCGAGGTACGTAGGTATATATAGGAGGAAGGAGGGCACCGGGGGCCAAACATGTGGCCCACGAGGCAGGGGGGCGCGCCCCCACCCTCGTGGGCGCCGCGTGTGCCCTACTCCGTGGTTCTCAAGTCTCCCGTGCGTGATTTTCTCCAAAAATATCTCTCCCAAAGGTTTCATTCCGTTTGATATTCCTTTTCATTAAAACCCTGAAACAGGCAAAAAACAGCAATCTGGACTCGGCCTTTGGGTTAGTAGGTCAGTCCCAAAAATAATATAATGTGTATAACGAAGCCCATTAAACATCCAAAACATCATAAATAATAGCATGGAACAATAAAAAATTATAGATATGTTGGAGACGTATCAAGCATCCCCAAGCTTAATTCCTGCTCGTCCTCGAGTAGGTAAATGACAAAATACGAATTTTTTGATGTGGAATGCTAACCAACATAGTTTTTCAATGTAATTATCTTAATTGTGGCATGAATGTTCAAATCTGAAAGATTCAAGACAAAGGTCTATATTGACATAAGAAATATAATATTTCAAGCATACTAACAAAGCAATCATGTCTTCTCAAAATACTATGGCTCAAAGTTATCCCTACAAAATCATATAGTGTGGCTATGCTCCCTCTTCATCACACAAAATATTCATATCATGCACAACCTCGATTTCAGCCAAGCACTTGTTTTCATACTCTGTTCTTTCAAACCTTTCAACTTTCACGCAATACATGAGCGTGAGCCATGGACATAGCACTATGGGTGGAATAGAGAGGTGGTTGTGGAGAAGACAAAAAGGAGGGAGATAGTCTCACATCGACTAGGCGTATTAACGGGCTATGGAGATGCCCATCAATAGATATCAGTGTGAGTGAGTAGGGATTGTCATGCAACGGATGCACTAGAGCTAAAAATGTATGAAAGCTCAACAAAAGAAACTAGTGGGTGTGCATCCAACTTGCTTGCTCATGAAGACCTAGGGCATTTGAGGAAGCCCATCGTTGGAATATACAAGCCAAGTTCTATAATGGAAATTCCCACTAGTATATGAAAGTGACTAAACATGAGACTCTCTATCATGAAGAACATGGTGCTACTTTGAAGCACAAGTGTGGAAAAGGATAGTAGCAATTGTCGCTTTTTCTTTTCTTTTCCCTTTTTTTCTCTTTTTTTTGGGCCTTTCTTTTTTCTTTGGCCTTTTTTTTCTTGGAGGGCCTTTATTGATTTAGCCTTTCCTCACATGGGACAATGCTCTAATAATGATGATCATCACACTTTCATTGAATTACAACTCGATCTTACAACTCGATACTAGAACAAAGTATGACCTATATGAATGCCTCCGGCGGTGTACCGGGATGTGCAATGAATCAAGAGTGACATGTATAAAAGATTATGCATCATGGCCTTGTCACAAATACGATGTCAACTACATGATCATGCATGACAATAAGACAATATGACGCGTGTCATATGAACGGAACAGTGGAAAGTTGCATGGCAATATATCTCGGAATGTCTATGGAAATGCCATGATAGGTAGGTATGGTGGCTGTTTTGAGGAATATATATGGTGGTTGTTTTGAGGAAGGATATATAGTGGGTGTATGGTACCGGCGAAAGTTGCGCGATACAAGAGAGGCTAGCAATGGTGGAAGGGTGAGAGTGCGTATAATCCATGGACTCAACATTAGTCATAAAGAACGCATATACTTATTGCAAAAATCTGTGAGTCATCAAAACAAAGCAATCAATGCATGCTCCTAGGGGGGAGGTTGGTAGGATTTAACCATCGCGTGCCCCCGACCTCCACACAAAGGTTGACACTTTACAAATACCTCATGCTCTAACTTCGTCACATAGCGGTTCACCATACGTGCATGCTAGGGGAATCACTAACCTTAACACAAGCATTTCTCAATTTCATAATAACTCCATTAGCATGACTCTAATATCACTATCCTCATATCTCAAAACAATTATCAAGCATCCAACTTCTCATCTTATTCAATGCACTTAGTGTGAAAGTTTTTACTACATTGATATTGGATGTCTATCATGTGAAGACTAGTTTTATAGCCTAAGCACATTACCATGCTGTTTTAATAGACTCTCAAATGGATATAAGTGAAGCATGAGAGATCAACAATTTCTTAAAAATATTATCACCACCGTGCTCTAAAAGATATAAGTGAAGCACTAGAGCAAAAACTATTCAACTCAAAAGATATAAGTGAAGCACATAGAGTGTTCTAACATTTCCTAGGCCATATTTAACTCTCTCAAATAGGTGTGTCCAGAAAGGATAATTGTGGCAAACTAAAAAGAAAAGACTCAAATTATACAAGACGCTCCAAGTAAAACACATATCATGTGGTGAATAAAAATATAGCTCCGAGTATAGTTACCGATGGATGAAGACAAAAGAGGGGATGCCTTCCCGGGGCATCCCGAAGCTTAGGCTTTTGGTTGTCCTTGAATTTTACCTTGGGGTGCCATGGGCATCCCCAAGATTAGGCTCTTGCCACTCTTTGTTCCATAGTCCATCAAAGCAATACTCAAAACTTGAAAACTTCACAACACAAAACTTAGACAAAAATCTCGTGAGCTCCGTTAGTATAAGAAAGCAAACCACTACTCAAAGGTACTGCAATGAATTCATTCTTTGTTTATATTGGTGTTAAACCTACTGTATTCCAACTTCTCTATGGTTCATACTTCCCAATACTACTCATAGATGCATTGAAATAAGCAATCAACACACGAAAAAAAGAATCTGTCAAAAACAGAACAGTCTGTACTAATCTGCAGTTTTCGCATACTTCTATAACTCCAAAAAATTCAAACTAAATTGGTAAACGTGAGGATTTGTCTATTAATCATCTTAAAAAATAATAAACTAAATAGCACGCTCCAGTAAAATCTGGTGACCATTCTAGCGAGCGCTAACGATTCTGTTTTTCACAGCAAGATCACATAAACTTCACACAAGTCTTCCCAAAGGTTCTACTTGGCACAAACACTAAGCAAAACACAAAACCACATCTAAATAGAAGCTAGATGCGATATTTATTCCTAAACAGAAGCAAAAACAAAAAGTATAAAATTGGGTTGCCTCCCAACAAGCGCTAGCGTTTTACGCCCCTAGCTAGGCATGATACATGGATAGATCTAGGTATTACCATCTTTGGAAGGCAATTCTTTAATTAAGCACTTGTGATTCTTAGGCACTTCTTTATCCCTATTGATAATCAAACTTTTGGGCAAGAAATCAAGAAATTCTAAAGTGTCAAAAGGGTCTCTTGCAAAAGTAAGAAAATTAGGGTGAACGCTTATGGATTTGAGATCCGCAATTCCTTTACTAGATGTTTCACCCTTGTCTTTAGGGACATACATGAACTTAGATAATTTAGTGGTAGAAGGATTTGGAGTAATTTTTATAGCAGAAAGAGCAGAACCCGCATTAGTAATAATATCCTCAAGCTTATTGATTCTAGTAGAATCCTGATCCTTTTCCTTAAGATTTTTCAGAACAACTCCTACCTTGGATCCATATTGGGTAATTTAATTATGGATTTTTCTATCCAAGTTCTCTACCAGTTCTACCGTAGCAACTTTGTTTTCAATGATTTCTAACCTTTTGCATAACATGCTCCAAAGTTAAAATGGTCCCATTAACCATAAGAGGTGGTGAGCCAAATAATTCAGTCATCGCATTATAAGAATCAAAAGTATGGCTACCCAAGAAATTCCCTCCGGTGATGGTGTCTAAGATAAATCTATTCCACGGGGTTATGCCAACATAAAAACTGTGAAGAAGCACGAAAACGGAAAGCTTCCTATTAGATCTATTTTGAGCATTGCAAATTCTATACCAGGCATCTTTTAAGTTTTCTTCCTCCCTTTGTTTAAAGTTGAGAACCTCACTCTCGGGAGTGTTGATAATGATAGGTGTACTAGACATGATGACAAGCAAGCAAGCAACACACAAGCAAACAAGAAGCAAGCGAACGATAAGCACACGTCAGAAGAAGGGCAAATAAAACGGCAAGGGTGAAGTGGGGGAGAGGAAAACGAGAGGCAAAAATGTAATGCGAAGCATAAGGGTTTGTGATAGGTACTTGGTATATGACTTTTGCGTAAGCCTCCCCGGCAACGGCGCCAGAAATTCTTCTTGCTACTTCTCGAGCTTGCGTTGTATTCCCTCGAAGAGGAAAGGGAGATGCAGCACAGTAGCGTAAGTATTTCCCTCAGTTTTTGAGAACCAATGTATTAATCCAGTAGGAGACCACGCGCGAGTCCCTCGCACCTGCACAAACAAATAAGAACTTCGCAGCCAACGCGATAAGGGGTTGTCAATCCCTTTACGGTCACTTACAAAAGTGAGATCTGATAGAGATGATAGTTTGATATTTTTGGTATTTTTGGTTATAAGAACAGAAAGTAAAAGCGGAAAAGTAAAGTAGATTGTAGATTGATATGTTGAGAATAGACCCGGGGGCCATAGTTTTCTCTAGTGGCTTCTCTCATGATAGCGATATTCTACGGCGGGTAAACAAATTACTGTCGAGCAATTGATAGAAAATCGAATAATTATGAGACTATCTAGGCATGATCATTATATATAGGCATCACATCCGAGACAACTAGACCGAAACGATTATGCATCTACTACTATTACTCCACACATCGACCGCTATCCAGCATGCATCTAGTGTATTAAGCTCATAAGAACAGAGTAACGCCTTGAGCAAGATGACATGATGTAGAGGGATAAACTCAAACTTAGTGATATAAACCCCATCTTTTTATCCTCGATGGCAACAATACAATACGTGCCTTGCTGCCCCTACTGTCACTGAGAAAGGACACCGCAAGATTGAACCTAAAGCCAAGCACTTCTCCCATTGCAAGAACTATAGATCTAGTAGGCCAAACCAAACCAATAATTTGAAGAGACTTGTAAGGATATTATAATCATACATAAAGAGTTCATAAAAGAACCAAATTTTCCTCATAGATAATCTTGATCATAAACCCACAATTCATCGGATCTCGACAAACACACCGCAAAAAGAGATTACATCGAATAGATCTCCTCGAAGACCGAGGAGAACTTTGTATTGAGATCCAAAGAGAGAGAAGAAGCCATCTAGATACTAGCTATGGACCCGAATGTCTGTGGTAAACTACTCACAACTCATGGTGAGGCGATGATGATGATGTAGAAGCACTCCGTGGTAGACCCCCCCTCCGGCGGAGCTCCAGAACAGGCCCCAAGATGGGATCTCACGAGAACAGACGGTTACGGTGGTGGAACTAGGGTTTTCTCTGTTTGTCTGATAGTTTCGGGGTACGTAGGTATATATAGGAGGAAGGAGGACACCGGGGGCCAAACGTGGGGCCCACGAGGCAGGGGCGCGCCGTATAGGGGGGCACCCTCGTGGGCGCCACGTGTGCCCTACTCCGTGGTTCTCAAGTCTCCCGTGCGTGATTTTCTCCAAAAATATCTCTCCTGAAGGTTTCATTCCGTTTGATATTCTTTTTCTGTAAAACCCTGAAACAGGCAAAAAACAGCAATCTGGACTAGGCCTTTGGGTTAGTAGGTTAGTCCCAAAAATAATATAAAAGTGTATAACAAAGCCCATTAAACATCCAAAACATCATAAATAATAGCATGGAACAATAAAAAATTATAGATACGTTGGAGACGTATCAGTCACCTTTGCGACATACTATCTGAAGGGTCCCGCTACTCAATGGTGGGACAGCCACAGGCGTGCAATTCCTGTTGGAACAAGCATCACTTGGCCAGAATTCCAAGCTGCCTTCCGTGCCCGCTTCATTCCTTAGGGAATCATGGATAGGAAGAAGCGTGAGTTCCGCAACCTCACCCAAGGCAACAAGACCGTGGATGCTTATCAGCGGGAGTTTCTGGACTTATCCCGCTATGTTGAGGAAGACATTGCCACTGATGCTCGTAGACAGGAAAAGTTCCGCGGCGGACTTCAAGCTGAAATCAAGCTCGCACTCCTTGTGCATGACTTTGGAGATTTCGCCACCTTGGTGAACAAGGCCATCCAGGTTGGTACTGGTTTGCGAGAACACCAGAGCTCTCTTAGGCGCAACCGTGACACTGCTCATCTTCGGGCCCTCCCTCGTAGAAGCGTAGGATCTGGATTCCCAACAGTGTGTACCGTCCATCTGCACTTGTTCCAAGACAGTCCTATGCTGCACCTCGTCTGCCTCCACCACCTAGGCAGCCAAGACTTCCAGTTGCACCACCCCGAACTCCTGATCCCACTCCCAATGATAGTCTGTGCTACAAGTGTGGTCAGCCAGGACACCTTGCCAGGAACTGCTTCCAGAATCAGAACCAGCTTGCACTACCTGCAGCTGGCCGTGGGAACAATCAGCCCGCAACAACAATGCCATGCCTTATGGTCATGCTCAGGCCAACCGCGTTGATCCCAATGAATCTCAAGACTAGCATGCTACTGTGATGGGTACTCTCGTTGTTAATTCAGTACCTGCATATGTTTTATTTCATTCAGGAGCATCGCATTCATTCATGTCAAAAGATTTTGCATATAAGCACGACATTAGATGTGAAGAAATGAACACTTCGGTCGTGGTAAAAAAACATGTCGGCCAATGTCAAACCTCCATGGGTTGTCACAACGTTCCCGTTAAAATCGAAGGGTTGGAGTTCTATGCCTCTCCCATTATCCTGAAGTCGTCCAACATCGACCTCATTCTGGGGATGGATTGGCTAAAAGCGCATACTGCTTCTATAGTTTGCGCCACCAAGACAGTCCATCTGTTACACCCTTCCAATGAAATAATAAGCTACAACGCCCATCTAGTTCAGAATGTCGAGGCACGTCTTTATGCATTGAATGCGTTGAACGCTGGACCACTCGAGGGCATTGAAAGCATTCCCGTCGTTCGCGACTTCCAAGATGTCTTTCCTGAAGAACTTCTAGGGATTCCCCCTGCTAGAGCTGTCGAGTTCATCATCGACTTAAAACCAGGCACCACTCCTATATCCAAACGACCCTACAAGATGCTGCCTCATGAACTCATTGAGCTTAAGGAGGAAATCGACAAATCTCTTGCTAGCGGTTTCATTCGCCCAAGTTGCTCTCCTTGGGGAGCACCTTCCCTCTTTGTCAAGAAGAAGGATGGGACAAACTGATTGGTCCAAGTTTGTCGTCCTATCAACCAAGCAACTATTCAGAATAAATATCCGCTTCCTCAGATCAATGATCTGTATGATCAACTGGCTGGTTCATCAGTGTTCTCTAAACTCGACTTGAGGTTGGGTTACCACCAGATCCGTGTTCGTGAAGAGGATATCCCAAAGACCGCCTTCATGACTCGATACAGTTTATACGAGTACACCGTCATGTCATTCGGCTTGACAAATGCTCCAGCTACTTTCTCTCGACTGATGAACTATATATTCATGGAATACCTCAACAAATTTGTCGTGGTTTATCTGGATGATATCCTTGTATTTTACAACAATAAGGAAGATCATGTTGAACATCTTCACCTTGTACTGGAAAAGCTTCGGGAGCATCAACTTTATGCTAAATATTCCAAGTGCGAATTCTGGCTTCCTGAAGTAACCTACCTTGGGCATGTCATCTCTAAGGATGGTATTGTTGTCAACCCAGAACGCATTCAGGCTATTCTCGATTGGACTCCTCCGAAGAACGTCAAACAAGTCGGAAGTTTTCTTGGTCTCACCAGCTATTGTCGTCGATTCGTCGAGAACTTCTCCAAGATCGCCAAGCCTCTGACTGGTCTACTACACAAAGGCGTCAAGTTTGAGTGGATAGACAAATGCCAGGAAAGTTTTCAGGCGCTCAAGGACAAGCTGACTTCTGCCCCAGTGATTGCTGCACCTGATACTAAGGACTTCGTCATTTACTGCGACGCTTCTCGTCAAGGATTAGGCTGTGTCCTAATGCAAGAACGCGGAGTGATTGCTTATGCCTCTCGTCAATTGTGCCCTCATGAGGAGAACTATCCAGTTCATGACCTCGAGCTTGCTACTGTCATCTATGCTCTAAAACAGTGGCGGCATTACCTTCTCGGTAATTGTTGCGAGATCTTCACCGACCACCAAAGTCTAAAATATCTGTTTACTCAGCCATACCTGAACCTCCATCAGCGGAGATGGATGGAGGCTGTTGCAGACTTTGACTTGGGTATTTCTTATACACCAGGCAAGGCTAATGTGATGGCTGATGCTTTGAGCCGCAAGTCATATTGCAACCATCTCCAGGTTCACAAAGTTCAGCCCTCGCTTGTTGAAGAATTCAGAAAGATGAACCTCCATATTGTTCCTCTTGGAGCACTCGCTCCCCCTCCAGAATTTCAGAATATGAATCTCCGTGTTTTTTCCTAGGGTTCCCTTAATACCCTGGCTGTCGTACCAGATCTCGTGTCCTCCATCAAGTGGGTTCAGAAGGCTGACGACGAAGTCTAGAGGATTAAATGCTATCTCACAGGAGGAAAGCCCTCATTATTCACTATTGCTGATGATGGCGCCTTGTACTTCAAAGGCCGCCTAGTGGTTCCGTGTAAGAGGGAAAACCTGGACAAGACTCAGGAGGTTATGAAAGAAGCTCATGATACGCCTCTGTCTATTCATCCCGATAGTACCAAGATGTACCAAGACATTCGTCAGAGATTTTGGTGGTCTAATATGAAGCAAGACATTGCTCGTTATGTTGCTGAGTGTGACGTTTGCCGGAGTATCAAAGCAGAACATGAAAGGCCTTCTGGAACCCTGCAACCTACCTCTATTCCTGAATGGAAATGGGACCATATTGAAATGGACTTCGTCACTGGATTTCCCAAATCGCCGAAAGGTAATGATGCAATTCTTGTCGTCATTGACCAGCTTTCTAAAGTTGCACATTTTCTGGCTGTCAAAGAAACGATTACTGCTAGTCAGCTGGCAACTCTCTACATGTCCAGAATTGTTTCACTTCATGGTATTCCACTGGTTATCAGTTCAGACCGTGGCAGTTTATTCACTTCAAGATTCTGGGCAAGTTTCCAAGAAGCTATGGGAACACATCTGTCATTCAGTACTACATTCCATCCTCAATTGCAAGGGCAAGTTGAACACATCAACCAAGTTCTTGAAGACATGCTTCGAGCTTGTGTTATCTCCTTCGGCAAGAAATGGGAGGAATCTCTCCCATATGCTGAGTTCTCTTATGATAATAGCTATCAAGCTAGTCTGAAAATGGCCCCTTCGAAGTTTTATATGGACGAAAGTGCCAAACCCCTCTGAACAGGTCAGAAACTGGGGAACGTTCACTCTTCGGTCCGAATATTATCCATCACGCTGAAGAACAAGTTCGCGTCATTCGCGAGAATCTGAAGAGTGCTCAGTCACATCAGAAAAGTCAGTATGACCGTCATCATCAAGACAAGGTCTATCAACCTGGTGAAAAGGCTTATCTTCGAGTTACAGCAATGAAGGGTGCTCACCGCTTCGGGATCAAGGGCAAGTTAGCTCATCGCTATATTGGTCCATTCACTATTCTTGAAAGGCATGGAAAGGTGACATATCAACTGGAGCTGTCGCCGAACCTTTCTCAGGTTCACGATGTGTTCCACGTGTCTCAACTCCACCGCTGCTTCAAGGACCCAGTTCGAGCAGTGGATCATGAAGCGCTCGAGTTGCAACAGGACCTCTCTTATAAAGAGCATCCGGTCCGCATTCTCGACCAAGCTGAACGCCGCACACGTCAGAAGGCGATCAACTTCCTCAAGGTCCAGTGGTTGCATCACTCTGAAGACGAAGCCACTTGGGAACGCGAGGATCGTCTTCGCGATGAATACCCCACACTGTTTCCTTCTACCTCCTAAATCTCGGGACGAGATTTCTTGTAGTGGAGGAGATTTGTAACGCCCGGATAATCAGGCTACAGTAAAACTCTGCTAATGATGCCACGTCACCTATGTTACTGTTACTAATCACGTGTTAGTTCAAAACATTGAAAATTGGGGCGATTTCCATCAGATTTGCGAGCTCGGCACCCTCGTATGGGGAGAGCATAAGAATAGAGCATATCGTCTGTAGGTTATGCATCTTGCTTGGAATGACATAGGTAGGCTTTGGATAGGGAAGCTAGGGGCGGAGGCGCGGAGGAATGTGAGCGTTGGATGCGGGTTGCGGTTGGTGTAGGGGAACATAGAATTTCAAAAAAAATCCTACGATCATGCAAGATCTATCTACCAGATGCATAGCAACGAGAGGGAAGAGTGTGTCTACGTACCCTCGTAGACAGAAAGCGGAAGCGTCTAGTGACGCGGTTGATGTAGTCGAACTTCTTCGCGATCCAACCGATCAAGCACCGAACGTACGTCACCTCCGCGTTCAGCACACGTTCAGCTTGATGACGTCCCACGAGCTCTTGATCCAGCTGAGCTTCATGGGAGAGTTTCGTCAGCACGACGGCGTGGTGACGGAGATGATGAAGCTACCGACGCAGGGCTTCGCCTAAGCACTGCAACGGTATGACCGGGTTGTGTTTCTGTGGAGGGGGGCACCGCGCACGGCTAGAACAATGTTTCTTGTGTGTCTTTGGGTGCCCCCTGCCCCCGTATATAAAGGAGCAACGGGGGAGGTGCGGCTGGCCTTCTAAGGCGCGCCAGGAGTAGGATTCCTACTCCTAGTAGGAATAGGAATCCCCTTTCCTATTCCTACTAGGGGTAGGAAAGGAAGGGGGAGAGGAGAAGGAAAGGAGAGGTGGCGCATCCCCCCTTTTCCTAGTCCAACTAGGAACCCTAGGGGGTGCGGCCAGCCCTATGGGCTGCCCCTCTCTTTCCCTCATAGGCCCACTATGGCCCATACTCCCTCGGGGGGTTCCGGTAACCCCCTCCGGCACTCCGGTTAAATCCGAAACTTTTCCAGAACACTTCCGGTGTCCGAATATAGTCGTCCAATATATCAATATTTACGTCTCGGACATTCCGAGACTCCTCGTCATGTCTGTGATCTCATCCGGGACTCCGAACTACCTTCGGTACATCAAAACTCATAAACTCATAATACCGATCGTCATCAAACGTTAAGCGTGCGGACCCTACGGGTTCGAGAACTATGTAGACATGACCGAGACTCATCTCTGGTCAATAACCAATAGCGGAACCTGGATGCTCATATTGGCTCCTACATATTCTACAAAGATCTTTATCGCTCAAACCGCATAACAACATACGTTGTTCCCTTTGTCATCGGTATGTTACTTGCCCGAGATTCGATCGTTGGTATCTCAATACCTAGTTCAATCTCGTTACCGGTAAGTCTCTTTACTCGTTCTGTAATACATCATCTCGTGACTAACTCATTAGTCATTTGCTTGCAAGGCTTATTATGATGTGCATTATCGAGAGGTCCCAGAGATACCTCTCCGACACTCGGAGTGACAAATCCTATTCTTGATCTATGCCAACACCACGAACACTTTCGGAAACACCGGTAGAGCATCTTTATAATCACCCAGTTACGTTGTAACATCTGATAGCACACAAGGTGTTCCTCCGGTATTCGGGAGTTGCATAATCTCATAGTCATAGGAACATGTATAAGTCATGAAGAAAGCAATAGCAGTAAAACTAAACGATCATAGTGCTAAGCTAACGGATGGGTCTTGTCCATCACATTATTCTCCTAATGATGTGATCATGTTGATCAAATGACAACTCATGTCTATGGCTAGGAAACATAACCATCTTTGATAAACGAGCTAGTCTAGTAGAGGTATACTAGGGACACTCTGTTTTGTCTATGTATTCACACATGTACTAAGTTTCCGGTTAATACAATTCTAGCATGAATAATAAACATTTGTCATGATATAAGGAAATAAATAATAACTTTATTATTGCCTCTAGGGCATATTTCCTTCAGTCTCCCACATGCACTAGAGTCAATAATCTAGTTCACATCGCCATGTGATTTAATACCGATAGTTCACATCGTTATGTGAATAACACCCATAGTTCACATCGCCATGTGACCAACACCCAAAGGGTTTACTAGAGTCAATAATCTAGTTCACATCGCTCTATGATTAACACCTAAGAGTAATAAGGTGTGATCATGTTTTGCTTGTGAGAGAAGTTTAGTCAACGGGTCTGTCACATTCAGATCCGTATGTATTTTGCCAATTTCTATGTCTACAATGCTCTGCATGGAGCTACTCTAGCTAATTGCTCCCACTTTCAATATGTATCTAGATTGATACTTAGAGTCATCTGGATTAGTGTCAAAGCTTGCATCGGCGTAACCCTTTACGATGAACTCTTTATCATCTCCATAATCGAGAATCTTTTTCTTAGTCATCCAGTTACTAAGGATAATTTTTGACCGTTGTACAGTGATCTACTCCTGGATCATTATTGTACCTCCTTGTCAAACTCATGACAAGGTACACAACATGTTTGGTACACAGCATGGCATACTATATAGAACCTATGGCTGAGGCATAGGGAATGACTTTCATTCTCTCTATATTTTTCTGTCGTGGTCAGGCTTTGAGTCTTTACTCAACTTCACACCTTACAAATCAGGCAAGAACTACTTCTTTGACTGATCCATTTTGAACTACTTCAAAATCTTATCAAGGTGTGTATGCATCGAAAGTCTTATCAAGCGTCTTGATCTATCTCTATAGACATGTATGCCCAATATGTAAGCAGCTTCACCGAGGTCTTTCTTTGAAAAACTCCTTTCAAACACTCCTTTATGCTTTCCAGAATATTCTACATTATTTCTGATCAACAATATGTCATTCACATATACTTATCAGAAATGTTGTAGTGCTCCCACTCACTTTCTTGTAAATACAGGCTTCACCGTAAGTCTGTATAAAACCATGCTTTGATCACCTCATCAAAGCGTATATTCCAACTTCGAGATGCTTGCACCGGTCCATAGATGGGTTGCTGGAGCTTGCACACTTTGTTAGCACCTTTAGGATCGACAAAACCTTCTGGTTGCATCATATACAACTCCTCTTTAATAAATGCATTAAAGAATGCAGCTTTGTTATCCATTTGCCAGATTTTATAAAATGCGACAATTGCTAACATGATTCGGACAGACTTAAGCATCGCTACAAGCGAGAAAGTCTCATCATAGTCAACTCCTTGAACTTGTCGAAAACCTTTCACAACAAGTCGAGCTTTGTAAACAGTAACATTACCGTCAGCGTCGGTCTTCCTCTTGAAGATCCATTTATTTTCGATGGCTTCCCAATCATCGGGCATGTCAACCAAAGTCCACACTTTGTTCTCATACATGGATCCCATCTCAGATTTAATGGCCTCAAGCCATTTTGCAGAATCTGGGCTCATCATCGCTTCCTCATAGTTCGTAGGTTCATCATGGTCTAGTAACATGACTTCCAGAACTGGGTTGCCGTACCACTCTGGTGAGGAATGTACTATGGTTGATCTACAAAGTTCAGCAATAACTTGATCCGGAGTTTCATGATCATCATCATTAGCTTCCTCACTAATTGGTGTAGGAATCACTGGAACCAATTTATGTGATGTACTACTATCCAATTGGGGAGAAGGTACAATTACCTCATCAAGTTCCACTTTCCTCCCACTCTCTTCTTTCAAGAGAAACTCCTTCTCTAGAAAGGATCCATTCTTAGCAACAAATATCTTGCCTTCGGATCTGTGATAGAAGGTGTACCCAACAGTCTCCTTTGGGTATCCTATGAAGACACATTTCTCCGACTTGGGTTCGAGCTTATCAGGTTGAAGTTTTTTCACATAAGCATCGCAGCCCCAAACTTTAAGAAACGACAACTTTGGTTTCTTGCCAAACCAAAGTTCATAAGGCGTCATCTCAACGGATTTAGATGTTGCCCTATTTAACGTGAATGCAGCTGTCTCTGATGCATAACCCAAAACGATAGTGGTAAATTGGTAAGAGACATCATAGAACACACCATATCTAATAAAGTACGGTCACGATGTTCAGACACACCATTACGCTGTGGTGTTCCGGGTGGCGTGAGTTGTGAAACTATTCCACATTGTTTCAAATGAAGACCAAACTCGTAACTCAAATATTCACCTCCACGATCAGATCGTAGAAACTTTATTTTCTTGTTACGATGATTCTCTACTTCACTCTAAAATTCTTTGAACTTCACAAATGTTTCAGACTCGTGCTTCATCAAGTAGATATACCCATATCTGCTCAAATCATCAGTAAATGTCAGAAAATAATGATACCCGCCGCGAGCTTCAACACTCATCGGTCTACATACATCAGTATGTATGATTTCCAACAAATATGTTGCTCGCTCCATTGTTCCGGAGAACGGAGTTTTAGTCATCTTGCCCATGAGGCATGGTTCGCAAGCACCAAGTGATTCATAATCAACTGATTCCAAAAGTCCATCACTATGGAGTTTCTTCATGCGCTTTACACCGATATGACCTAAACGGCAGTGCCACAAATAAGTTGCACTATCATTATTAACCTTGCATCTTTTGGCTTCAATGTTATGAATATGTGTATCATTACGATTGAGATCCAACAAACTATTTTCATTGGGTGTATGACCATCGAAGGCTTTATTCATGTAAACAGAATAACAATTATTCTACTACTTTAAATGAATAACCGTATTGCAACAAACATGATCAAATCATAATCATGCTCAATGCAAATGCCAAATAACATTTATTTAGGTTCTACACTAATCCCGAAATTATAGGGAGTGTGCGATGATGATCATATCAATCTTGGAACCACTTCCAACACACATCATCACTTCACCTTTAACTAGTCTCTGTTCATTCTGCAACTCTCGTTTCGAGTTACTAATTTTAGAAACTGAACTAGTATCAAATACCCAGGGGTTGCTATGTACCCTTGTAAAATACACATCAATAATCTGTATATCAAATATACCTTTGTTCACTTTGCCATCCTTCTTATCCGCCAAGTATCTAGGGCAGTTCCACTTCCAGTGACCATTTCCTTTGCAGTAGAAGCACTTAGTTTCAGGCTTGAGTTTAGCTTTGGGTTTCTTCACGGGAGTGACAACTTGTTTGTCATTCTTCTTGAAGTTCACCTTCTATTCCTTTGCCCTTTACTTGAAACAAGTGGTCTTGTTAACCATCAACACTTGATGCTCTTTCTTGATTTCTACCCTCGCCGATTTCAGTATCGCAAAGAGCTCGGGAATTACTTTCATCATCCCTTGCATATTATAGTTCATCACGAAGTTATACTAACTTGGTGATAGTGACTAGAGAACTTTGTCAATTACCTTCTTATCTGGAAGATGAACTCCCACTTGATTCAAGTAATTGTAGTACCCAGACAATCTGAGCACATGCTCACTGGTTGAGCTATTCTCCTCCATCTTGTAGGCAAAGTACTGTCAGAGGTCTTACACCTCTTGACACGGGCATGAGTATGAAATACTAATTTCAACTCTTGGAACATCTCATATGCTCCATGGTGTTCAAAACTTTTTGAAATCCGGATTATAAGTCGTAAAGCATGGCGCACTAAACTATCAAGTAGTCATCATACCGAGCTTTTGTCAAAACGTTCATAACGTATGCATCTGCTCCTGCAATAGGTCTGTCACCTATCGGTGCATCAAGGACATAATTCTTCTGTGCAACAATGAGGAAAATCCTCAGATCACGGAACAAGTCTGCATCATTGCTACTAACATCTTTCAACTTAGTTTTCTCTAGGAACATATAAAACAAATGGGGAGCTACATCGCAAGCTATTGATCTACAACATAGATATGCTAATACTGCTAGGACTAAGTTCATGATAAATTAAAGTTCAATTAATCATATTACTAAAGAACTCCCACTTAGATAGACATCCCTCTGGTCATCTAAATGATCACGTGATCCAAATCAACTAAACCATGTTCGATCATCACGTGAGATGGAGTAGTTTTCATTGGTGAACATCTTATGTTGATCATATCTACTATTCTACTATATGATTCACGCTTGACCTTTCGGTCTCTAGTGTTCCGAGGCCATATCTGCATATGCTAGGCTCGTCAAGTTTAACCCGAGTATTCTGCGTGTGCAAAACTGGCTTACACCCGTTGTATGTGAACATAGAGCTTATCACACCCGATCATCACGTGGTGTCTCGGCACGACGAACTTTCGCAACGGTGCATACTCAGGGAGAACACTTATACCTTGAAATTTTGTAAGGGATCATCTTATAATGCTACCGCCATACTAAGCAAAATAAGAAGCATAATAAGATAAACATCACATGCAATCAAAATATGTGACATGATATGGCCATCATCATCTTGTGCTTTTGATCTCCATCTCCAAGGCACCGTCATGATCACCATCGTCACCGGCACGACACCTTGATCTCCATCGTAGCATCGTTGTCGTCTCGCCAACTATTGCTTCCATGACTATCGCTACCGCTTAGTGATAAAGTAAAGCAATTAGATGGCGATTGTATTTCATACAATAAAGCGACAACCATATGGATCCTGCCAGTTGCCGATAACTTTACAAAACATGATCATCTCATACAATAACGTATCACTCATCATGTCTTGACCGTATCACATCACAACATGCCCTGCAAAAACAAGTTAGATGTCCTCTACTTTGTTGTTGCAAGTTTTACGTGGCTGCTACGGGCTTAGCAAGAACCGTTCTTACCTACGCATACAAAACCACAACGGTATTTTGTCAAGTATGTGATGTTTTAACCTTCACAAGGACCGGGCGTAGCCACACTTGATTTGACTAAAGTGAGAGAGACAGACACCCGCCAGTCACCTTTAAGCAACGAGTGCTCGTAACGGTGAAACCAGTCTCGCGTAAGCGTACGCGTAATGTCGGTCCGGGCCGCTTCATCTCACAATACCGCCGAAACAAAGTATGACATGCTGGTAAGCAGTATGACTATTATCACCCACAACTCATTGTGTTCTACTCGTGCATATCATCTACGCATAGACCTGGCTCTGTTACCACTATTGGGGAACGTAGTATTTCAAAAAAATTCCTGCGATCACGCAAGATCTATCTACCATATGCATAGCAACGAGAGGGGAGAGTGTGTCTATGTACCCTCGTAAACCGAAAGCGGAAGCGTCTAATGACGCGGTTGATGTAGTCGAACTTCTTCGCGATCCAACCGATCAAGCACCGAACGTACGGCACCTCCGCGTTCAGCACACGTTCCACTTGATGACGTCCCACGAGATCTTGATCCAGTTGAGCTTCACGGGGGAGTTTCGTCGGCACGACATCGTGGTGACGGAGATGATGAAGCTACCAGCGCAGGGCTTCGCCTAAGCACTGCAACGGTATGACCGAGGTGTGTTTCTATGGAGGGGGCACCGCACACGGCTAGAACAATGTTTCTTGTGTGTCTTTGGATGCGCCCTGCCCACGTATATAAAGGAGCAAGGGGGAGGTGCGGCTGGCCTTCTAAGGCGCGCCAGGAGTAGGATTCCTACTCCTAGTAGGAATAGGAATCCCCTTTCCTATTCCTACTAGGGGTATGAAAGAAAGGGGGAGAGGATAAGGAAAGGAGAGGTGGCGCCTCCCCCCTTTTCCTAGTCCAACTAGGAACCCTAGGGGGTGCGGCCAGCCCTATGGGCTGCCCCTCTCTTTCCCTCATAGGCCCACTAAGGCCCATACTCCCTCGGGGGGTTCCGGTAACCCCCTTCGGCACTCCGGTTAAATCCGAAACTTTTCCGGAACACTTCCGGTGTCCGAATATAGTCGTCAAATATATCAATCTTTACGTCTCGGACATTCCGAGACTCCTTGTCATGTACTTGATCTCATCCGGGACTCCAAACTACCTTCGGTACATCAAAACTCATAAACTCATAATACCGATCATCATCAAACGTTAAGCATGCGGACTCTACGGGTTTGAGAACTATGTAGACATGACCGAGACTCATCTCCAGTCAATAAATAATAGCGGAACCTAGATGCTCATATTGGCTCCTACATATTCTACGAAGATCTTTATCGGTCAAACCGCATAACAACATACGTTGTCACCTTTGTCATCGGTATGTTACTTGCCCGAGATTCGATCGTCGGTATCTCAATACCTAGTTCAATCTCGTTACCGGCAAGTCTCTTTACTCGTTCCGTAATACATCATCTCATGACTAACTCATTAGTCATTTGCTTGCAAGGCTTATTATGATGTGCATTACCGATAGGGCCCAGAGATACCTCTCCGACACTCGGAGTGACAAATCATATTCTTGATCTATGCCAACACCACGAACACTTTCGGAGACACCTGTAGAGCATCTTTATAATCACCCGGTTATGTTGTGACGTTTGATAGCACACAAGGTGTTCCTCCGGTATACGGGAGTTGCATAATCTCATAGTCATGGGAACATGTATAAGTCATGAAGAAAGCAATAGCGGTAAAACTAAACGATCATAGTGCTAAGCTAACGGATGGGTCTTGTCCATCACATCATTCTCCTACTGATGTGATCCCGTTGATCAAATGACAACTCATGTCTATGGCTAGGAAACATAACCATCTTTGATCAATGAACTAGTCTACTAGAGGCATACTAGGGACATACTGTTTTGTCTATGTATTCACACATGTACTAAGTTTCCGGTTAATACAATTTTAGCATGAATAAAAGACATTTATCATGATATAAGGAAATACAAATAACATCTTTATTATTGCCTCTAGGGCATATTTCCTTCATCCCATTCATCAAATGACAACACATGCCTATTGTTAGGAAACTTAACCATCTTTGATTAACGAGCTAGTCTAGTAGAGGCATACTAGGGACACTCTGTTTTGTCTATGTATTCACACATGTATCAAGTTTCCGATTAATACAATTCTAGCATGAATAAAATACATTTACCATGATATGTAAGGAAATATAAATAACAACTTTATTATTGTGTCTAGGGCATATTTCCTTCCATCGCAACTAGGTGGTAGCTTGGATGGGGTTGATCGGAAACAAAGGACACAAGTTTACGTAGGTTCAGCCCTCGCGGTGGAGGTAAAAGCCTACTCCGGCTTGATTGATATTGATGATGATCTTGATTACATGGGCGCTCTTTGGCTACCTAGATTTTGAGAGGTCATAACTTAGAACTTTTGGTCCTAGGGACTCCCCTTTATATATAATACGTTGAGTCCCTAGTTTTACAGAAGATTCCAAGTCGTACTCTTCACCTGTGTCCTACCCTATATCTTATTTGTCTTGTTCTCCAAGTTAGGGAAAATCCTCCTCCTGGGCCTCTATGTGAGTCGGCCCATGGGGGTCATGTGAGAGCCGACACCTTGCCGGGTCTCGTTCTGGGCCTTCGGCATTCTCTAGCTTTGCTCTTCCATGACCCGGAAATGGTGTGACTCATAGAGCTTGTAAGCTTTAAGATCGGGTCACACTTATTCCGGGTCTCAACCGTGGGGAATATCCCCAACACCGAGGATGAGATAATTCAGTATCCTTGTGAAGCAACTCCTTGATCATTATACTTGTTATCATTGTTACATATTTTGTTCTCTTTACTTGTGACATGTTCCAGTATCCCGTGATCTCTGTCATAAGTGTGAGGCCAGACGATAATGATATCGTAACACCGAGTGGGCCCAGAGAGTATCTCTCTATCGTGAGAGGAGCAAATCCCAGTCTTGAACTATCGGTACCAAGACACACGTTTCCAGTGTACCCGTAAGTCACATGTATCCACATCCATTTAGAAAGTGGCATGTGGTAAACCCCAAAGTAACCTTTTAGTATGAAGGGACGCGATATATCTCAAGGTCCGAGGAACTCAGTAATCATGAACAAGATATATGAAAACAATGACAACACAACAACGATAGTATCTCTCAGTAATTCATACATTAGGTCTATCCAACACCATTGTTTTGCCAGCGATGTGTTCTCATTATTGCCAGCATCCTTGTTAATCCTAACAATGCTCATGATCAGGAAAACAAGATATCATTCAATACATGAGCTAGTCTTAGATTCTAGACGATAGATCACTTGATGTTTATATTTCCACGCATGTATTTGGATTTTCCTCTGAATCTCATATTCATGAACCAATACAATTATAGCATGGAAACATAAACTTAACAATGAACATGGAAATATAATAATAAATTTATTATTGCCTCTAGGGCATATTTACAATAGTCCTCCATGCCACTGTTGCAGCTCAAGGAGCTTCGCAACATGAGTTGTGCTGCAAAGGAGCTTCACAACATGCAACATGTTACAAAGGGGTGTTTAAAAAGCGAGCGCTCGTGATGAAACCCCTAAAGCCATGGATAAACAAACAAAGGAGTGTTTGCAATGTGAGTGGAACATTATTTATGTTGCAAACCCTCGAATGCAACATGGCTCGTGTTACAAACCCTAAATCCCAGCTGAACGACTCACACGACCAAGATCAGATGATTTCACGCACATGATCAAACGACTCTGGGTGCGCCGATACAATCCATGTTTCACCTGGGCGACATAGAGCCTGCGCAAGTGACACTACGCATGAATTGACTAATTAATAGTCACCTCACGAGCCATTGGATCCACGACCCTTTGGCCATTGGATGTGCAACATCCTCCATGTTTAGGAAACATAGTTGTTGTTGGCTTCACAACATTCTCCATGTTTCAGAAACACAGCCGTTATCATAACCACAATCATCATCGTTGCCCTTTGCAGCATGGTTGACGCTGCAGATGCACAATAGCCGTTGCAAAGTACATCGACGTCGTCAGCATTGCAACATGGTCGGTGTTTCAGAAGCACATCATTATAGCACTTCCGAGGTGCGCCGTTAGCCTTGAAAATACTAGCGAGCCACCTTCTTGCAAAGTGGACTACCTTGAATCAATGCAGCGACATTGCATCAATGGTAGATGGCGCCTCCTGGTAGGCGTGCCCTTGTAACAACATGCATATGGAAAGAGTTGCAATAGTGCACGGTAACAACAACGCTAGCCCATGGTGTGCAGGATTATAGCTTGTCCTGGTCTACTAGAATGCACCTACTGAAGGAAGGGAGAAGAGAGACAAAAGAATAACGAGTGACTCACATTCCTTCATGGGGGGTAAAGGGAGTGAAGTTAAGCAGTGCACAGGCCCACATGGGGAGGCGTGTCACGCACTGGAGGCAGTCAATGCCCACACGTGATCATCCAGTAGTTTTTTTGGTATTTCCCAAAAAAATTTAAGAAAAAAACACCTTTGAAAATCTTTAAGCTTATTATGTCTATATGGGGTTCAAGAATTGGATTTGGTATTCCCTAACACCCAGTCCAGTTGTTTGGGATGCACGTCAAAACAACAGACAAAAATGGAAGGAATACATGTGCGAAATCGCATGCATACACCCTCCTCCCCCTCTGATTTGGCTAGAATTCACCCATCCCACAAAAGATAATGCTCCAACCCCTTTTCTTTTCCCTGTGTGACCGCGACAAGACCAGTTCTCCCCACGCAACTAGGAACAAAGGAGGTCGCACCGAGGGAAGCACACCGACGGCGGCGCGAGGTAACCTCCCCTCCCCGGCCCTCCTCCTCCTCGTACTCTGGCTCCAGTATCACTGTCGTCGCACCTCGTTCCCCCTCCTCCCATGGTCATCCCATATCCTCTACCACCCCATCTCCTTTGCCGCCCCATCTCCTCCTCCCATGGCTGCCACAGCCCGGCCCTAGCTGTCCACCACTACTCCTCTACTCTTCCCCTGCTTCGGCGTGCTTCCCATGCCACAAGACACCCTCCTCCTATGTCGCCGATTCCCCATCTCCTCTGCTCGTTCCCATGTGATCTGCCACCATATCCACTCCTTTTCTTCATCTTCCTTGTCTCCCCTTCCTCTTCTCTTACTCATGTTTCACCTCTTTTCTATCCAACAATTGATCTAGTTCTTCCTCTTCCCTTGGTCCTTTTTTGTGGATTTGCTAACCATATTTGTATCTTGTTGTAGAATTTGTTGGAAGTGGATCGTCACGAGGCCAATTTAGGTATGAGTATGTATGGTGAATTAGTGATTTGCTGCTAGTGGATGGTTATTTTTATTGATAGATCACTACTTTTTAGTTGCTTATGTGACATGAAGGATTGTTGGATGCATGTATTAGTTATGTATATTACGTTGATGGATGCATGACTTCAAAGCTAGCCAACTCTCAAAGATTTTTTGCTAACCCATACTTATATCTTGTATGTTGTATCGAACATAATTATAAAATTGACATGGTGTGTGTGCATTGTAGCTACACCATGTATCAATCAGACTTGATTGCTTTCATTACCAAAGAGAACAAAATAAGAAAGAGAAAAAGGGTTATATTTACAGCGATGTATGTTGAGTCATTTTGTCTTGGGCTTGCTTATCTTAGTATGGAGAGATTGTTGCAGATCTAGAAGCACAACCAATTGAAGTCTTGCCAGAAATGGCACCAAAGAGACATCAAGCAAGTGATGCCATTAGGTGTATGATTGAAGACATGAAGACTACTTGTATGGATGCTTTGAAGCCACCTCCATTGTCAAAGGATGTTAAAATACTTGTTGCAGTTTAGCTGATACCAGATTTTGCGGTACCAGACATAGAACAATATTTTAAGAAGCCGACTCTTATGGAGCTGCCCATGCACATGAAGAAGGCATGGTTGCTATCGTTGCCTTGAAGTTATCCAAATGTTGCTTTCTTGTTTGTCTTGTTGAACTTGAACCTATCAGAACTATTGTGTTGTTAACATTGGTACTATGTCTTGTTGTTGTTGTTGTTGTTGTTAAGATATCGAAACACCTATTTGAACTATGTGTACCAGATTTGGTAGTACCACACATAGAATGGTATTTTAAGAAGCTGATTCTTAACGAGCATTTGTTTGAAGCTCTAATGGATATGCCCATGCATATGAGGAAAGCATGGTTGCTATTGTTGCCTTGAAGTTATCCAAATGATGATTTATTGTTTGTCTTGTTGAACCTGAACCTATCAGAACTACTGTGTTGTTAAAATTGGGACTATGTCTTCTTCTTGTTGTTGTTGTTGTTGAAAATTTGAAACACCTATTTGAACTATGTGTTGTACTTTCTTGTCGTAAAAGAATTACTGTAGTTGTTGCGCAAATATTATTTGTGGCCATGCATTTCTGGAATAATCAATATTTTTTATTACCGTAAGACAATTCTTTTTCTGAGAAACACCGACTGCAACATAGTTGTTCTCACGTACACACCCACCCACACATCACCTACTGAAGACCGTTTCAAAATTGCGGAGCACCGGCACCTCGCTATCGAGGAAAACATCATCTCACACTTAAAGAATAGTCTGCATTAGTGAGACATCAAAGCGTCAAACCTAGGGTTTGATCTCTGGTAGGTTGAGGGTACCATTTCCCTCTTAACAATCAAACCATTGGTTGTTTCTCTGCTATATAATTATTCTAGTCACACATTGTACAAACTAGGGGTTGGGGTGCCACCTTGTGGCGCCTCCTGAGAGGAAGCTTGGCAGTGCGAGGTTGGCAGCCGCACATTCCTGTTTTTTCTATCTTTGGTAACACGTGGACATGGCATTTAAGTAAGAATTTGCACTATAAAATTCAAAAAGGGCTAAATAAATGACACTCAAAGACAAGGGGATTAGGACACCAGAAACACAAAACACTAGAAGGTATGATATAGAACCAGACAGAGGGAGAGAGGCCACACATACTCATAAAGTAATGAATTCAGCATTCAATTGTGACATGAAGTGCCACTCCAAAACAATAAGAACATATTGATTGCAAATTTAAAGGGGCTTCAAGCTGAATGCTTAAATTGTAAAACCACCCAGAAATCCCACCCAGTTCCATGGAGATCTTTGGCAACCAGTTCTTAACATGGTGGATTCCGAGACATGCCCTGCAAAGTAACGAGAGGAAGACTCTTCAGCATGTCTCATAAGAAAAGAGACAGGGATACATGCAGCAAGAAGTGCACGAGAAGAGGGAGGGGAGCTTGTCGCCAAGTTTAGTCACCAAATTTGCATTATCCATTATCCATTGTTAGAGATAACAAAGCCAATAGTAAAATTCCTATGGGCAGAGATCAGGCCATAAGAATTTAAGACAAACATATAAGCACTAAAGTATATGGGACGTCCTTGAAAAATCCAGTCAACCTTTTATACAAACCCAAGCAAATCGAATAAAGCTCCTCAATGAGAGATGGTGAAAAAAATGACGGAATAGATGTCGTTGCTATGATTCGTTGAAGGATGATGGGATGCATGCGTGGCTTCGGAGCTACCATGGGGGGGCATGGGTGGCTTCAGAGCTACGATGGGAGGCATGGGTTTTGCGTCTCTCATCGGAGGCATGGGAGCACCTCCGGGTGACATGGGTGGACGCATGTCTTCCGGTGTGCCTCCCATAGATTGGCTTGATGCCGTTGAAGATCTTGCCAACACCTTCCGAGCTCCCCATGATGATGCGGCGCGGCACAATGAAGAGGAGGAAGAAAAATCGTCTTCGAATGAGGATAAAGAATCAGAGTAACAGGAGAACGAAGACGAGGATGCGGCATGATTGTTGATGTGCCATTTGTTTGTGTGAAATTTTATGTCATGAACTTGGTTGGATGATGATGTGATGTTTCATGATTTTGAACTTTTATGTCATGAACTTGGTTGGATGATTTTAAACTATAATGTGTCTTGTTTTGATATTTGAAATATCACCATATCATCTCCAAAATTAACATATTACAAGCGCCGCAACCCACGCTGTAGTATAGCGCGTATGCTGAAGCGATGCACGCGTATTTTTTTGCAGCGAACCACAGGAGCCAGCGCTCGGTAATGCGTAAAAACCAGATTATTCCGGCGCTGTAAATGCATTTTTAGCGCCGCGCGTTACGCGAATGTTAAAATGCTCTCTAAGGCTGGTCCCAATGGGGTGAAACTTAGGAGTAACATCACATATTTCAATACAATGTTGCTTATGTGGCACATATTTAATGAAGAGTGAGGTGCTTGTGGTAACTAGCTAAGTTACCGGAACATCACACACTTCAAGAAACAATGAGTCTATAAGCTAATAAATGCATCGTTGCATGACACTACCTACATGTTCCTACCCACTATGGAGGTAGTAACATAGTCTAGATAAATGTGTATGTTACTGCCTTATGTTCCTGCCCATTGTGACCAGCCTAAATGAAATGCGAGCAGCGCCCGCGGGTCTTCCTCCAATTTGCTAGAGCGCGCGCGGAAGCACACCTGCCTCCCGCCCACAATTTAGCCAGGCCAGCGATCCGCGTCGAAACGCATCCAGCCCGTCCATCCCAACAGCGGCGAACGGCTGATATCGCTTGACGTCATCGATCCGCGGCACCAGCCCTCCACCAATCAGCTCTCACCTCTCCCATCTATAAAATTCTCCGCCCCATCCTCGTCTTCCCACATCCCATCTGCAATTCCCCACCTCCTCCAATCCTCCAGCGAAACCCCAGCCCCAGTCAGCCCCACCCCACCGTCAGCACCGATGGCGCCCAAGGCCGAGAAGAAGCCGGCGGCGAAGAAGCCGGTGGAGGAGGAGCCGGCGGCGGAGAAGGCCGAGAAGACCCCGGCTGGGAAGAAGCCCAAGGCCGAGAAGCGGCTGCCGGCGGGCAAGTCGTCAGCGGCGGGCAAGGAGGGCGGCAAGTCCAAGAAGAAGGCCAAGAAGAGCGTGGAGACGTACAAGATCTACATCTTCAAGGTGCTGAAGCAGGTGCACCCCGACATCGGCATCTCCTCCAAGGCCATGTCCATCATGAACTCCTTCATCAACGACATCTTCGAGAAGCTCGCCGGCGAGGCCGCCAAGCTGGCGAGGTACAACAAGAAGCCCACCATCACCTCCCGGGAGATCCAGACCTCCGTCCGCCTCGTCCTCCCCGGCGAGCTCGCCAAGCACGCCGTCTCCGAGGGCACCAAGGCCGTCACCAAGTTCACCTCCTCTTAGGCTGTTCTTCGTACTAGTTAGTTGCTCCGGGTGTGTTTGTGGCCGTCTTATCGTGTAAGAATCGCGCCGCGATGTTTCTGGATCTCGAGAAATAGTAACGGTGCCTGCCTCAATGTTCAGTACATGCTCTGTGTTATTTTGTTCTGGTCTTCAATGATCTCGAATCAGAAGCGCTGATCGTCTCCTTTCTGAGAATCACGTGATTGTTCTCCAATTTTGGAGCCAAGATGAACAATCAGGCAATTTCAGTTCCTGTTGCAGTCCAGCAGTAGTTGGACACTGGTATTCAGAGAGTTCGCCGAATGCTATCTGATTTCTTTCTCTTTTTTTGGGCTAGTGATTTATCCTCCCTGCTTCCAGAATGGACAAACTCGTGTCATTTCATATCTGAACGAAATGTCTAGCAGGACGGCAGCCAAACTTAGCTGGTTGATCGGTGGCAGGAACACCAGCCAAACATAGCGCGATCTGAAATCGTGAAGTGTATGCAAACAGAAAATAATCTATGCAAATCTTCTGCAGGTCCAACTTCCAATGCAATCGATCATATCAATTACTAATGGTAACATCATATACGATGTTCAGTGTGTTATGTTGCCTGGCTTCTGCTGCTGCTGTTCAATTCCGGTTCCAGGTCTGCCAAGAATTCGACCTGGGTTCATCTCAGTTCTAGCCTAATCTACGTACTTGGACATTATATAGAGGTTATGCCAATTAATTTGAATCAGAGGGAGTACATAAATTTCCAAACAAGCAAGAGCTCCCAGATCTATTTTTAACCAAGATAAATGCCATAGATACATCCTTTATTTCCACCGGAAAAAAACACCAGACGGCTTTGTATCAGACGAATGCTTTCTATGTTTATTTTGACTGTTGTGCACTCAGACATGTTCCCAAACAAGAATTAGTGAACGTAACAACAACACGGTCGAAATGAATGTAAGAGCAGCGGTAACAAGCTGGTTCATCCATGACGTGAGTAAATCCACTGCAGTGTTCACTACCTGGACGCAAACGCAACAAGCTTACAATGGCCGTTGCTTTCCAAGACAAAATTATATCAGTAACTAGAGCCACCACTGCACATGCTTCGCTCTATTTACATCATCACATGACGACGCATCATGACGTAGATCCTTTGCTGCCCGTAGTCATGAAAGATTCACCGCATCCACACTCCCCTTTCGAGTTCGGGTTTATGAACACAAACTCTGACCTGCAACACAAGCCATCCACACTCACCATTCAGTAACCAACAAGAGGTCGAAAACAAGCATGTTCTGCACAGAAATTAGAGACCACACCTCAGTGGATCATCAACGAAGTCCATCTTGGTGCCGATCACATGCATCAGGGCCTTGGGGTCAATCAGTACTTTCACACCCTTCTCTTCGACAAGCTCATCAAACTTCCCTTTTTCTTCTGAACAAGGAGAGATACTCTTTTAGCATGGACAGCAGAAAACAAACTATGGAATATGTAGAAGCTAGTTCAATCTGCACAGTAATAGGATAATGCTACAGTGATATTTATTCTTGTCTTGGGAATTTTTAGGCTCAAAAGATTGATCTATCTATGGATAACACCAGTACACCATTAATTTCTACGAGCATCTGACTAATGCTACAGTCGATACGTATTCTTGGTTTGGGAAATTAAGCTCAATAGATCGATTTATTTATTATAGAAAATGTGTTCAATGCTGGGCACCTAGATTGCACCGATACGGATACATGTATCGGTATCGGGGTGGTACGGATACGTAAATACGTCATTTTTGAAAAGTTCCAATACAGGTCTAAGTTTGACTATTTTTGAAAATAATATATAAAAATATGTTAACAATTAAGCATCAACTCATTTAGCATATATTTAGTCAGTGCAGCCCAGTATCTTCTTATCCATGATTCCAACAAAAGCAAGAACCAACAGCCAAACGGTAGCAGCAATTTAGCAAACATAAAAGTTCAGTTAGAGAGAAAGGGATGAAGAGGAAATCAGCAGGCTTCCATTAGATAAAATTCTACAGGAGAGTGGGGGGGAAGGGGAGCTGGAGCACCGGGGAAAGAAGCCCAGCACCGGCACCACTAATCTGTAGCATATATTTAGGGGGGCCTGAGAGGTATTGGGGACGTATCGGGGAAAGAATCTGTATAGGATATGGTATTCAATACAGATATGCTGGTTGCTGGAAGTATCGGTGTTTTCTTGATGGGCACGGCTCACTAATCTGTACCAACATCTGAACAAGGCTACATAATTGTACATAAGGGCAAGGCTTTTTATGACACAGTCCGGGCAAAAACATTAGATCGGTGAACTAATAATCGGTGAAATCGTTCAACCAGATGTTACTAAGAAAACTGCAAATGGTACGAGTTGAACAGCGCGGCCTACATATCAAACGAAAGTTCAGAATACCAAACGTCATGGCTTCGCCATAAACATAACAAACATTTTAGCAAACAAAATATACAGCATGGAACCCTGCATAATAGATGTTGGAGGATTGAGGCAGGGCTAAGCAATATAACAATGATTTCACATTTAACTTACGAATACGTATGTTCACTTTCTCTCGTCCTGTACTTATACAGCAATCTCAAGAAATGGTATACCAAGGAGAGATTACCTGAGAAACTAATTCACTAAGTTTGGTGAGATTATCTGGCCATTTAATTCACTAGTTTTGGCCAGATTATGTGGCCATTCAATTCACTAGGGTTAGACAGATTATCTGGCCATTCAATTCACTAGGTTTGGCGCGTATATTGCTGTAACATTGAAGAGTTTCTGAATAATACTTTTGCAAGATGCAAAGCATGGTAGCTTCATGCATCTGAAATGCTGAACTAATTAACGTGAAACTCAAGCGCTGGAACAGCGACACAGGGCAATACAACATGCAATATATACCACTTTAACCTATGAATATGTTCACTTTCCCCCCTCTGAAACTTGTACAGCGATCTTGCTAAATGGCATGCGAGAATTAAAATGCCAGGCCAGTTAATTTCACTAGGTTTGCCGTGTATATCGCTGTAACATAACATCGCAGGGTTATCTAAACAAAATTTTGCAAGATGCAGGGCATGGCAGCCTCGTCCCTCTAAAATACCGAAGCACCAGCAACAAGGGAATCTCGACATGAAACCAACACGCTGGAAATACACGAAGGTAGCATACCGGCATAATTCAGCGTGTAGGACAGGCCGTTGCAGCCGCGCGCCTTGACGCCAAGGCGCAGGTAGGGCCGCTGCCTGAGGTCGAGGAGGTGGCGCACCCTGGCCGCCGCGGCCTCCGTCAGGGTGAGCGCCTGCTTCCGGGCGGCCGCCCCCGCCCTCTGCCCCGCGGCCCTCAGCGCGGACGACGACATGGTTCGCCGGCGCGGCGGCAGGCACGATTCGTCTCGGCAGGAAGATTACGCCGGGGCGTCCTGGATCTTCCCCCCTCCTCGCGCGCCTGCCGAGGTCTCCGGTCGAGGGCGCCGCGCGGCGCGGCTGGATCGGCGGTGCCGGTGCGCGCTGGCGTGGAGCCGGGGCTAAATCCCCTTTCGACGAATGGACGGACGAATTTGGGATGGACGGAGGCGTCTGGAAACTGCTCAGGTTATTGGTTCCTCTGGGCCAGACCCATTCGGCCCATCAACTTTGGATTCAGTAGTTTTTTTTAGCTGCCTGCCACTTTATAGGTTTTTCTTCGACGTTTCTTTCGTGCCAGAAATTCATAGGAAAATCAAACTTTGACACGCTCCTCCTCGACAAGTTTGCCTTCGCCACCGGCTTAAAAATCACTCCCTTTATTTATTTTGGTGAATAAGACACGCATACATTTTGGAAATCGTGTTTGACCACGAGTTTAACAAACAAAACGAGGGTTATGTGCGACAAAAGTTATACCATCGAACTCATATTTGAAGAAAGATTTTTATGGTATAATTTTGAAGTCACGTAATTCATGTGTTACTAGTCTAAATGATGATCAAAGTTAAACATTAATATATGTGCACGCCTTATTGAAAATGGGCTGCTATGCTCACGATGCATTCACACAGGAGAAGTCACTTAGACTATTTGGATTGCCTCGTTTTTAAATCAGTACGGCTTCTAATCATGTCGTGCATAGGTCGTGCGTGAACAGATTGTGTGTACAACACTTTCATATTGGAAGGGGGTAACTTTGATCCTCATGCATGTCATGATGGTGTGCTCGATGTTAGAATGGAGAAAAGGATTGGTGGAATAGTTGATTGTATTGCTTGAGCCTCGTGGGCATATATATAGGAGTACAAAGACCAACTTGGAGTACAAGACAAGGCAGGACCAAATCCTAGTCTATCCTATACGTCCTAATAATCCTTATACTCAACA